>CM062817.1:1198433538-1199633538 GCA_031772625.1 Pinus tabuliformis | reverse complement strand
CCTAATATATTATTAACATTTTTGGAATTAATATTATAAACCCAAGAGATTAATAATATTATAAACTAAGGGATTAACAATATTATAAACTCAAGGGATTAATAAACCAAATGAATTATCGATATTATAAACCCGGGGAATTAATATTATAAATTACAAAGATGATATTAAATTCAAGGGATTTTTAATATTATAAACCCAAGAGATTATCATTAGAAATGCAAGGGAGTAATAAACTAAAGGGATTATTAATATTATAAATGCAAGGGATCAATATTATGAAACCAATGGATTAATAAACTTAAGCAATAAATAATAAAAATCAAGGGATTAATATTATAAATCCAAAGGTCTTTTAATATTATAAAATGAAGGGATTAATAAACCGAGTGGATTATTAATATTATAAACCCTTGGGATTAATATTATAAGCCCTATGATTAATAATATAAACCCAAGGGATTATAAACATTACAAAAATGATTATTAGATTGGTAAATATTATAAAGCATAGCATTAATATTTTAATTAGTGAGGTTATTATTACAAACCCTAATATTATAAATTATAAAACCAATATTAACCCTTAATATTTCAAAACCAATATTAAAAATCCCTAACATCATAATTCTACTATTAAACTCCAGCTTTGTAATACAACAATGTGACATTAAATAAATTGCATTGTAAGGTAACATTGTGACAATGATTATTAGACTGATGGTAGTATTGAGACAATGTTTATCACAATGCAACATTGGATAGATTTTAGACTATTCTAACATCACAATATTCAACCCTAATATAGAAGCCTACATTATTAAACCTAGAGGATTAATATTATACCCTATGATTGATATTTTAAACCCAAAGATTATAAACCCTCAAGGTTAATAATATAAACACTAAGACTAATATATCAAACCTAACATTAATATTATAAACCTTAATATTATACATTGTAATATATTATTATACATATTATGATTATTATTATTATAAACCCAAAGGATTAATATTAAACCATATGATTAATATTATAAACCGTGTGATTAAAATTAAACCATATGATCAATATTATAAACCCTAATATTAGAAATTATAATCTCAATATTAAACCTTAATATTATAAGCTCACTATTAAAAAAACCTAATACTATAAATCTAATATGAATTGTGAGTTTTGTAATGTAACAATGCACTGTTGAATAAACTAATTCAACTGCAATGTAATGTAACATTCCAATAGTGATTGTGAGATTATTGTCATATTAAGAGCATTTTTGACATAATGCAACATTGGATAGATTTTTGTACCATTCCAACATCACAATATTAAACCCTAATATGAAAACCTAACATTATAAAACCATAACATTTAGATTTTATATTAATACCTTAGGAGTAAATATTCTAAATCATTGGGATTAATATTATTAGCCAAAGAGATTAATATTAATCCATGGGAATATAAAATATAAGAATTATGTTATAATCACAAAGGATTATAAACCCAAGGGATTAATATTAAAACCTACGATTAATATTATAAGCCTAATGGAATACAAAACCTAGGAAATTAATATTACAAACCCTAAGATTAATATATCAAACATAATATTAATACTATAGATTGTAATATATTATTATTATATACTAGGTATTAATATTATAAACTCTAGGATTAATACTATAAAGCCCGAGATTAATATTAAACCCTTGTAATATAAACCCTAAGTTTAATATTATGAACCCAAGGGATTATAAACATTGCAAAATGATTATGTGATTGATTAATATTATAAACTTAGGATTAATGTTATAAACCGTAGTATTAATATCATAAACACTATTAAACCATAATATTATAAATTATAAACCCAATGTTGAGCCTTAATATCATAAACCCAATATTAAAAATCCCTAACATTATAATCTTGCTATTAGATGCGAGTTTTCTAATATAATGATGTGACGTTGAATAAATTACAATGTAATGTAACATTGCAACAATGACTGTCATATTCATTGTTTTATTGAGACAATGTTTGTCACAATGCGGCGTTGGATAGATTTTTGTACCATTCCAAAATCACAATATTAAACCATAAGACAAAACCCTAACATTATAAAACCTAATATAATAAGCCCTAAGATTAATATTATAAACCCTAATATTAAAAGGTGATTTTGGCATGTTGCAATGCAATTTTGAATAAACTGCAATGTAACATAACATTGCGATAATGATTGTTTGATTGGTTGTCATATTGAGACAATGTCCATCACAATGCAACATTGGATAGATTATATTACCATACCAATGTCACAATATTAAATTATAATTAGAAACCCTAACATTATAAAACCCAATATAGTTAACCCCAATATTATTATTATGAACCCTACAATTATAAACACTAAGGTTAATATATTAAACCCTAGGATTATAAACCTTATAATTAATATTATTGATCACGTGCTCAAATTTATGCTAAAAAATAAAATTTCATAGAATGGAATGGAAACTGTATGGTTGGATAGATCTTAGTGATCTAAATCCCTTGGAACTCGTTTCATCGAAAAAAAAGTTCAGATGCTTTGAGAAATGAGTTTTGATCGGTTACTAAACAGGTAAAATAAGTGCAAAGTGAGCAAGTTCAAGTCTATTCAGCCAATCAGGAGGCGCCAAGTGTCACTCTACTCCTAGCCCCACAAATCAACTCATCGCATTTCATCAGCATAAGTTTTCTGTTAAAAATTGGCCCTCGGTCTCATCGAGATGTGATATGTGATATCGCATAGATCACATCGCAAAATCGCATCGCAGTAGGGAGTCTTGTTAAGAATTGCCCTACCCACGTTGATAGTGAAACACTGATGGAACTCGATGGAAAAAGAGAATACGTTGCAATGTATGGAATGTTTGGGTCTCGCACCGATTATGACAAGCCGATATATACCTGACGCGAAATTGTTATGCACTGTGGTGCATAAATCGTTAAGTCCACCATTACAAATTGCTCATCATAGTTTTGAAAGTGTGGTGTATTATGCGCGCCCATTTCTCCACTGATAACCGATTGCGATTTGTTCTGCTACCAATCAGAGATCGAAGTTTTTGAAAGGAGTTGTTTCGTTCATCTATCCTCCAATGCCGATTGTAATTGTGATTTCCCAACCCACTCGGAAGTATGGCTCTGGTCACCAAAATGTGACAAATTTGGTGGATTGCAAGACGAATTTGATGGTTAGTGCCTGGAAAAGGAGAATTTGTTGAGAAAATTGTGGGAGAACTCAAAGAGGTCATAACTTCTTCAATTTTTATCCAAAATAGGTTTAAAAAGAGTCAATTCTAGCAATTTTGGCTATTTTGAACTCATTGAGACAAGTTTCCGAGGAATTCGAGCATTGTCAACACACTTTTGTTGTAATTTGAGCATAATAGAGAGGCCCAAGCATTGGAAGCTAGCCCAAGGAGACGTAGCTCAGGATGGGTGAACTCCTCATAAAATCCTTGTGTTGTGTGTTGTATTTTCATGTTCTTTGTTGCTATTTAGCATATGTTTTATGTTAACTTTCTTATAACATTTACATAAGAAACTCTTATGGGAATTAGTTAATTAAGAAAAAATTGAAAATCATTAAACGCTTGATAAGCAAATTATAGGCATCTTGAGGTTTATTCTTAATGTGGAATTAGCATAACATTACTAATCTGCTCCATTTGAGATCAATTATAAACCAGAGGATTAACATTGTTAACCTTAATCATCCACTATAAGCCTCCATAGTCGACCACGGCTATCTACTACAGTTCATTATAGGCCACTTATAAATACATCATGATTCTTGAGGTAATTATGGTTCACCACGACAGTCATATTGACTATTATTGACTATGATACCCATAAATCTGACTATTATTGACTATATGTCTCAGGAGTTATTTACTAAAGGGAATTCCATACCAAGATTTAGTCAAATGAAAAAGAGGAGGATTCCATTATCCAGATGGTTTATGAGCTACTCTTTCATAATAAGCACCACAATGACTCTACCCTTTTGAAAATAATCATAGGGATTCACCAAAAGCTCAGTGAAATACAACTCAGTTCCAAGATATTGAATACACTATATAGGTGTCTTATTAGCTATATTTTCAAGGAAATAACTACAAGGGTTTATGGCCCAATATCCAGTTGTTTTATGAGTTTACATATGAAGCACTAAGTGTTTTATGAGCTTCCTTAGCAAGCACCTACTTTTCTATCAACTCTTTTCAGTAAGCGCCACAATAACTCAGTCCACCTTCCTATTGGTATATTATAATTTCAACAAGAACCCAAGTGATTTAACTACCCATTCAACAAGAAGTAAGTGGGTTATCATCATATCAGGCAAACCCTTAGTGGTTTAACAACTTAGTCAACAAGAAAATAGTGTTTTGAATCTCCATGAAGCTTGTCATAGACGAATCAAACATATGCATTTGAGAAAATTTCAGCCTAATAGTGGCCTCCTAAGGAAAAATAATAAAACAATAGTTACAATAATAAAATAAGAGATGAATTTTTGGAGGGAAAAGAAGAAAACTATTTTTTTTTCATTGTATTTTTGGCTTAGTTGCTTATAGGCTTACTCAAATTCCCAGTGGAGACTGTATGTGTTATATGATTGAAAATCAATTTTAAAAATACATGTGTGCATTTTTCACGATTGGTAGATGCGTGAAGGTTAAATAAGGATAGTAATTATTATTTAAATAAAAGTACACAGCTCGAAATTTCTAACTAATAAAATTGGAAAGTAATTTTATAAAATTTGGGTATTTGATAAATAGAATAGTTTGACTAATGATTTGTTATTTTAGTTATTTGGTTTCATGTTTCAACTTACATGTTTTAGTTATTTGGTTTTATGTCTCAACTCACATGTTCTTTAAAGGTGAGAAAAGCTATCATAACTTAGTTGTCAAACCGACAGTAAGGATAAACATCTCTAGTTGCTAATCGTGAATGTAGGCTGACTCATCACCATTAGTCAAGGAAAACGATGTCACTTGGAATAACACGTTGGTGGTCTTTAAGGGTCAGTCTTTCACTCATCCGAGATGACTCTTGTTTTTGGGTCGTTAACATGTTTCTTTATATCTAATAAAAACGAGCTCTTAGCCAAACATACGTAGTTTTAGGCCATACTCCACGCCCATCTCAACTCACATGTTATAAATAACTCTTTCTAAAAAAATTAGAGCATACTTCACCCCATCTCAAGTCACATGTTATAAGTAATTCTTTGTAATAATTAAAACATCTCATTTATATTATTTAAAAAATCCAATAAAACAGTATCTTTGGAAAAAACTAAATAAAAAAAAGTTTAACGCGGGCTACCTTCCTATTGATGCTTCTTAACATGCCAATATAAAGAGCTTTTGGGGTCGTATTCAGTACACTAACAATTTGATGCTAATGAGCGTATGCGGAATTACAACAGAAGGCACCACTATGGTCCTTCTTGTCTCGGCTCAATAACAATTTGTTAGTGACGGGGAAATGAGAATGTGTCTTGTCAATTCTCTACCATGATGCCACACCCAATATTCCCACGGATGAGTTCCTACCAGAGGCTTTCACAGTCAAATCGATGTCCCCAGATTCCACTGCGTGTCCTATTGCTCATGACCCGAAAAAAAAAAAAAGTGACCGTCAAATTTAGTTCTTAAATCGTGACCAAGCAAGGGTTGTACAAATATCTTAGGATCATAAATTATTGAATGAGTGGTCCTAAATTCTGTTGGGAGTCGGGACCGTTTTGGTCGACCACTCAACCGCATCTTCTACCAAAAATCGCTGTTCCAACGAATTACATCATGGAAAACCTCTCAGATTCTCCACCGGTCAATTCTCGATGCTTCAAACCGCAATCCTAATTTGTATGATGATTGGTGTGATTGATTGATGGAAACTTCGTCTGCTTTCCGACATGTTCTTTCCGATTCTATATCCCAACGTGAATTAAAAATTCATTTCTTTTGTTGGCCACTTTTCTCGTTTTCGATGGATCAAAATATGAGGAGAGAATGATCGAAAAAATCTAAACCGTTTGGTTCTGTAATGCCATTGCATCGTCCCATGAGTCACAGCATTTCAAAAGGGATGTGTAAAGCGAATATCGTGCCTTTATATCACATCAAAATAATGCGAAGAAACAACATTAAGTGACTGAATAATGGAAATGGTTCGTCTGACGCGCAAGAAAAATGCATCGAACACTCACATTCTTTGGAAAAATCATGGAACTGCAGAACGAAGCGATGGAGGGCCGGACTTGCAAGTTGCAGAATTGGCATATACCTCTGTTGAATTAAAAAAAGAAAACAGGCACTCATTGAAAGAAAAGAATCCAGAGATATGCAAGACAACCCCAAAGTTTAGACTTGTACACTATTATTGCACAGAAAGCTGGCACACGATGGGATTCATTTATATCACAGAATGCATAACCTTTTTATATATATTTTATGGTAAATCCATTTTGAGGTTGCAGACAATGGTAAAAGCGGAAGAAAATTGGATAGCAATAGTCACATCCACCCGCAGACAAGAAATTTGGAGAAAGGTGTAAAGAAAAAGGGGAATACTGGGAAAATAAATGATCTTTATTTTTATTTTTATTTTTTTTCAAAAGGTGGAAAAACCTATAAAACTCAGTTTGTCAAACCAACAGTGAGGACAGCCATCTCTGGCTGCTATCCGCGAATGTCAGTTGACACATCACTGTTATCAAGGAAAACCACGCCACCTGAAATAACCCGCTGGTGGTCCGTAAGGGAGCAGGCTTTCACTCCTGCCAGATGTCTCTGGGTCTTGGGCCGTTAACCTGTTTCCTTACGTCCGAGGAAGACGAGCCAAGCAGAACCAGTTTTAGGGCATACTCCAGGCCCATAAATGATCTTTATTATTCTTAACCACAAAACTATATTTATATTTATTTTTTTAATTTTTTAATTTTTTATTTAAGAAAATTTGGAGAAAGGTGTAAAGAAAAAGGGGAATACCGGGAAAATATAGGATTATTATCATTCTTAACCACAAAACTATATTTTTTTGTAATCTTTTTATCTTTTATTTATTTTCGTAGTTTTGCATAAGCTAAAGGGATGATATTCCTTGAATGTCTTGGGGAATTTGGGGAATGTAATAGTTATGATTTTTTCCTTCTAATAATTATATTTTTATTATAATAATAATAATTATTATTATATTATAATTAATATAATTATTATAATTATTAATTATTATAATGATATAATAATATTTGTGATATTATCATTAATGTGATAAATTCAAGGGATTCTTGATATTATAAGACCAAAAACTTAATAAACTCAATGAATTATTAATATTATAAGCCGGAAAGATTAATAAATTTAAGTAATTATTAGTTTTATAAATTTAAGTGATTAATATTATAAACGCTTAAGATTAATCAACACAAGGTATTATTAATATTATAAGCTTAAGGGACTAATATTATCAATGCAAGGGATTAATAAACCAAAATGATTAATAAATTCAAGGGATTATTAATATTATAAACTAAAAGGATTAATATTAAACCAAAATATTAATATCAAACATTCAGAGTATAAACCCTAAGATTAATATATCAAATTAAAGATCGATATTATAAACCCTACAGTTGTAAACCCTAATATATTATTATACATATTAGGGATTAATATTATAAACCCAAAAAACTAATAAACCCAAGGATTATTAATATTATAAACACAAGGTATGAATATTATAAATCCAAGAGATTAATAATATTATAAACTCAAGAGATTAATAAATCAAATGGATTATTGATATTATAAATCCAAAGGATTGATATTAGAAACCCTAATATTATAAATTGTAAAGTCACTATTAAATCCATGGTATTATTAATATGATAAACCCATGCCATTATTAATATTATAAACCCAAAGGATTAACATTATAAATACATGGTAGTAATAAACCCAATGAACTATTAATATTATAAATGTTAGGGATCAATATTATAAACCCTAGGATTAATATTATAAGTTGTACGGTTAATAATAAAAACCCTAATAATACAGACTATAAACCCAATATTAAACATTAATATTATAAATCCAATATTTAAAATCTATAATATTATAATCCAACTATGAAACCCAAAACTTGTAATGCAACAATGTGACATTGAATGAATTACAATGTAACGTAGCATTTTGACAACAACTATGAGAGTGATTATAGTATTGATACAATGGTTGTGACAATGCAACATTAGATAGAATTTTAGACCATTTCAACATCACAGTATTAAACACAAATATAAAATCATAACATGATAAAACCCTAACATTTAGGTTTTATATTAATCACTTAGGGATTAATATTATAAACACAAGGGATTAATATTATACCCAAGGATCAATATTAAACCTTAGTATTAGCATTATAAACCATAGGAATAATATAAAATCTTAGGAATCTCAACACTAATATTAGTATTATAAACAAGAGGGATTATAAACATGGTCACAATAATTGCGAGATTGATTAATATTATAAACTCTAGGATTAATAGTAAACCATATCATCAATATTATAAACATTAATATTAGAAATTATAAACTCAATATTAAACCTTAATATCATAAACTCAATATTAACAAAATGTAATATTATAAACCAAATATTAATCCCCAAATTCGTAATGTAACAATGTGGTGTTGGATAAATTGCAATGTAATGTAATAGTCCAATAATGATTGTTAGAATGATTGTCATATTAAGAGAATGTTAGACACAATGTAACATTCGATAGAAATTTGTACCATTTTGGTGTCACAATATTAAACCCTAATATAAAACCCTAACATCATAAAACCCTAAAATTTAGGTTTTATATTAAGCCATTGGGGATTAATATTCTAAACCCTTGGGATTAATGTTATAAGCCTAAGGGAATACAAATTCTAGAATTAATATTATAAACTTTGATACTTATATATCAAACTTAATATTATTATTACAAATGCTAATACATTATTATACATATTATGGATTAATATTATAAACTAAGATTAATACTATAAAGCCAATCATTAATATTAAACCCTACAATTAATATTGTAAACCCAAGGGATTATAAATATTGCAACAATGATTATCATATTGATTAGTATTATAAAGTCTAGGATTAATATTATAAGCTCTAGGATTAACATCACAAACCCTATGAAACCTTAATAATATAAATTATAAACCCAATATTTAAAATCCCTAATATCATAATCTTTCTATTAAATTCCATTTTATAATATAACATTGTTACATTAAATAAATTATAATGTAACGTAACATTGCGACAATAATTATCATATTGGGGTAATGTTTGTCATAATGTGACATTGGATAGATTCTTACGCCACTCCAACAAGGAATTTTTTTAAGGATTTACTATTTTTCCTATATGTAATATTATAGGCGACTATTTTGGTTTGAAAATTCATACATATAGAATGTAGGCGAATATTTAGAGAAAAAACATGTAATTTATAATTAAAAATGGTATTATTTTGGCGAATATCATCCATTTAATCATATATATGTAAAAGATAGGTGATTTTTTAGAAAAGTTGGCGAATACTTTTTTTGAGAAAATGTCCAAAAAATAGCCCATTTGTGAAACTGCACCCCTAAAATTTTCTTTAATTCCACATCACAATATTAAACCCTAATATTATAAAACCTAATATAATAAACCCTAAGATTAATATTATAAACCCTAATATTAAATCGTAATTTTATAATGTTGCAATGCGATGTTGATTAAATTGCAATGTACCATAACAATGCGACAATGATTGTCCAATTGATTGTCGCATGGAGACAATATTTTCCACAATGAAATATTGGGTAGATTATTTTATTACTCTAGTGTCACAATATTAAGCCATAATAGTACAAAACCCAATATAATAAACCCTGATATTATTCTTATAAATCATAACATTAGAAACCTTAATGTTAACATATTAAACCCTAAGATTATAAATTGTATGATTAATATTCTAAACCCTCAAATTAATATTTTTAACCCTATTCATCCATTATAAGCCTCCTTAGTCAACCATGGCTATGCACTACAACTCACAATAGGTCACTTATACATATACCATGACTCCTAAGGTAGGTATCATTCACTATAACGTACCTGACCCATTCATTTCACATTCGATGAATGGGGTAAATTTATTATTATTATTATTATTATTATTATTATTATTATTATTATTATTATTATGATATATACATGTCTCATTGACTAATTCGATGTGGCCCGATGACCCCGACACACCTTCAAATTATAATACGGATTCCCCTTCAGAATCCCAATCTTTCGGCTGGTGTGCCATGACTTTGGGACCTTCGATGCATATTGAACACTCATTTTGAGATTCCCCCCATATTATCACCTTCTCGATGACATACCACTACTCTACAACTCTGACCTACCTTCCTGCCAGTGGCCTGTCATGTTGGTGTGTCTTCAACCACCATACTCTATTCATTCCATTACCCTAGCTCTTCCAATATTTCTTTCGGGAATGGTTATGAACATATGATATTACGATTGCCATGGAACCCTCCACGAATTATCCGCTAGTGTACTTATGGGATCCAAGCCTCCAAGACCCTAGTGCTCCTATCAAAATATTTCTAGGCTAACAACCCCAAGTGATAGTGAATTTCTTCGTCAACTAATGCTCCATCAATTGACTCTCCCTCATACCCATAGTTCCTCAAGGCATTCAACCATCCACATTTACGAGGCTTGTGACCTCCCGGGTCTCACCATCGCCCAAGTGAGAACATGCGGATGTCATCCATACCATGTGCCGCCATGCAAGAGGTTCACTTGTCAACCGTATGTGGCTCCCTTGGTTACCCAAAACACCCAAACTTATTTTCACTTGTCCTTCATGACATCATGCTAATGTCATCTCCACCTGACGATAAGTCACCATCTGTCTAGTTTAAGGAGAGTGAGGGATTCCTCAAGGAATGGATTCACACTTGGTATTACCTAATAAATGGGAACCCTTGAACTTGGAGCCTTTAAAAAATCATTTTCTCAACACTCTGGGGATCTGACCTTCTGGGCTTCCAAGGTGACCACCTCTGGAAGCTTCCCCTCTCGATGAATTCGGGTGATGAAAGAAGTTTTTCTTGTCGTCTCTCAACAGAACCCCAAAATCTTTTACCGTTGCATCACTGGCTCTAAATGAAATCATCTTTCGGGCTTCAGGCTCTAAGAATTTCTACCCCATCATTATAACCAATCATGTGAGGGGAATCTAGTTCCAACAATGAGAGGGCTCACATGAATAGGGTTTTTACCATCCAAAGGATAAGGTTATACCAAACATTCCTATAATTCCATGGGCTCACTCCTATGTGCCAAAAAAATGCCAACCTCCTCATTATGATCACGACACATTTAAGGGACCTAGACTTTCATCGCCTAATCTCTTAAACATATAGCTTTGAATCCTCCTCAACTACAAGCTCTGTCATCGTACATACTTCATCGGGCCAATATTGTCGACTATGGCTGTGCCTCAGGGATCTAGTGGACTCCTAGACAAGCCTCACTATTTCATGATGATGCCTTTGGTTGCTTAGGCCAACCTAAGCCATTATCGCTCCTGAGCTTGAGTGATATATTCTAATTTGGGTTCTTGGCTCATGACTCTTGCTTTCCCACTGATAGGGAATGCTACCTAAGGCAATGTGGGTGATCCTGCATCACTTACTTACCATGAGCTTGGTGTGTTCTCTTGAGAGGTTCCTACCACTAGTAGAAAATGGTAAAATTAGTGACTAGGTGGCTAAAAACATTAGTCACGAAAGCTTTTCCAAGTGAAATACTACAAAAAATTAGTAATATTAAGATATCCAACTAAAAATGACTAACATAAATGACTAATTTAGTCTCGAGTTAAAATATACGACTAGCTTAGAAGTAATACTACTAAAAATGACTAATGCGAATGACTAATTTAGTCAAGGAAAAAAATATGACTACCTAACAATAACTACAATAATATGAATCAGTCGTTTATGTTAGTCATATTAATTGCATCACATCAACAATCTAAAATTACAAGTCATAAGGGATTCAAAGGCTATTATAGATTGGATGAAAGGTTACTTATGTATACACTTCTTTATTGGATATGAGGATGATTAGAATTATGGAGCTTATTAAAATATTTAGGTTCATATCATTTGATCACATTCACAGGAAATTAAATTCAAAGGTTGAAAAATCATAAAAAATGGGAGTGGGTAAACACCTCCTTTTGCAACTTGACATGACAACCTATATATGTTGCAACAACCTTGCCAACTTATTTAGTGGTTTGCACTTCTATTTCAAATTTCTTCTTTGTCTTGCAAAGTGGTAGTGCTAAAGAGAGGGTATGAACTTTGATCAAGGAATGTTCACTTAGTACCGCTACCAATTTTCCTTTGTGAAACTTGTCAAATGTCATATGTTTTCTTCACAACTTCTCATGGTTCTTAAATTACTAATCTAAGATTCTTATTGAGACTACAACGCTCCAACATCTCTAACTATTCAAACTCTTCAACCTTTGTTAGAGTCTTCTTAGACGTGCACTCATACCTGAAGCAAAACCTAACACTAGCATCATGAATGTGCATTCTCATTCCCTATTTTAATGCCTCATTGAAACCACATTATCACACTTCCTAAAATTAAATGTTCACGTCTTAAGGAAAAACACCTACTTTTCTTATAACAACCTAAACTATGTGGATGACTAGGAGAGAACTCCATTTTCTCAAGATGAAAACATAGGGTCTTACAACCCCATTCATGCAACAATTTGAATATATTTAACCTAAAGAAAGATGTATATCCTACTCCTTCCAAATTTGACATATGAACTTTAATAAACTAACATTTGTTTTTAACTATTAAATCCATTTACTATATACTCTATTTTATTTTTACCCACCTAATATGCAAGAACACCTAAATGTTTTCAATACAACCAAGTTAAAAGCACTTGTTTCCTTCCAACATCTCACATTTTTCCTCCATAAACTTTAATAGCAAAATCATTGCATAAAAACATAACCTTAAAATTAAATTATTATTATTATTATAAATACCACCTATTATCACAACCCAAAACATGTAAAAACCTATTAGTTTTTCAAATACAACTAAAATATAAATGAAAATAAAATATTATATCTATTTTTTAGCATTGGAAAATTTTAACACTTTTTAAAAATTTAAACTTTAATTTTTCTTTACAATACCCCTCCCAACTACAAATTTTTCATAGTGCGGGAAAATGACATTTGAGAGAGTTGTGAATTATTATGGTTTTATGACTAGCTAACCCAATATCATATGCCACCATTGAATCTTCAGTCCATTGATCATGACAGACCCAACATTTTAGTCCAGTGATCATGGTAGATCCAATATCAAATTTCATCATCGAAAATTTATTCAAAAACTTAGAGACATCTATTCTCATTGTCGTTGGCAATATCTATCTTCCTAAAGTAGTTGTTCTCTTTTGGATATATTCAAAACTTGGTGAGTCATTCCCATCTTTTACTTCATCTTTAAAAGCATGACATTATCATTCTGGTACATAATAGGGTTTGATTTTTACTATAAAAACTATCCCACATTCTCACTCCCAGACATGAAGCCACAGATAAATACCAAATATTACTTTTGTACATTCCATTTGGAGCCCAATCCAATATTCCAAACTATTTTTCTACGGAAACCAAATCCCAAAAACTGAGATTGCCATCACATTATGATCCCATATGTGCTGAGGCCTCCTCTCTTTGATAAAATCATCAAGCTTGTTGAATCCATTGCCAGCCTCTTCTGAAGAGTGAAACTAGATCGACCCCTACCTGAGGGATAAGTTGAGGGTGCCTTACATTGAGATGCTACTAGTGGAGGTTGTCGGAGTGATCCCTTAGGTGAGTCCAGCCTTTCGTCTAGCAAAAGCTGAGGAAACACATGTGAGGAATTCCCTTTTGGTTGGGCTCCATTACTCTTCATTTAGAAGGGCCTCCATGCCATTCACAAGCTTTCCAAAGATGACATGGAATATTTTCTATCGATGGTAAGTGCATGTCGATTAGATTTAAATGAGTGAACGTCTCCATGAGGCAATAGATTGAAACAAGTGAACATCTCCATGAGGCTGCCCTCCAAGATTCTCCCAGCAAGCCATCCCTTGATATAGGTAATATCTCTTTCTTTTTTTGCCTGTTTTCTCAGCTGCATGCACTCAAGACAACATATTAAGAGGGGAAGAAAAATAAAGATAGTTACTCATTGTCTAGCAAACTCAGTCAAGGTTCCATATCATTCATGAACCATAGCTTCCACATGGAAAATAGTTGGGACTATATCTCAAATGGGGTTAATGAAAGCCAACAACATAGAAGGCTTTCTTTTTGCTCATTTACTTCAACAAGCATGGTTTCTAGTCTAATGATAATTGGGTGAAAAGTTTTGTTCCCTAGAATGACATGTTTGTCACATCTTCAAAAATATCTTCTTTGAAGAAAATTAAGACAAAAGGATAAGCTTATTAGAATCTTAATATCCACCAAGATCTTCATCATTGTCTTGATACTGAGATCTTCATTACTTCCTTAACAACTTTGTTTCCTTCATGAGCCCTTATCATAGAGATAATACCTTATCACAATAGGATTACCAAAAATGAATTGTTATGTCATCAATGGTGCCTTACTCTCACTTTATATAACACAAAGACAAGTATTGTAGAGCAGCATCTATACTGTGATTATATTCACTGTGAATATATCCACTTCATAGATCCAAACTTATTAACTAAGATTACTACCACTATGATCTGAGCTTTAGTCTTGCTACCACCTTAGACTTGTTGCCCCTGTGATCTGAGCTTCTATCTTGCTACCACCCTAGACTTGTTGCCACTGTGATCCGAGCTTCTAGAGGGATCCAATTCCCTTCAACATTTTGTCACCCATACTATCTGAAATACAGAGAGACCTTTCTGTGGAGATCTGAAACTGTTTTACTATCTTATCCACCGAAAATTTCAGAGGTATGCAAAGTATGTTTTGTGGTAATGCAAAGAGCCTAGCCTCCTGTATATAGTGATTCCTCCATATACTTAAGCCAACCTGACATCCGAGTGGGTGGGTCTCCTTAATGTGAGCCAGCATGAGTTTTTCACCTTATTTGGAAGTCGACATGAAGAGAGGACTGTGTGCTTGTCATTGGAGGGCTACATAGACTTCTATTTATTTGACATATGCTAGGGAAGAGATCTTCATACATGAAATTGACTCTTTGACACCAATGATAAATCCTAAGGCTCTCAATGGGAGCCACTAATAAATAAAATCTCTTTCCCATGAAACGAGTGAACGTCTCCATGAGGCTACACTCCAAGATTCTCCCAGCAAGCCATCACTTGATACAGGTAATATCTCTTGATTTTTCTGCTTGTTTTCTTAGTTGCATGCACTCAAGACAACATATTAAGAGGGGAAGAAAAATAAAGACAATTACTCATGGTCTAGAAAACTCATCCAAGGTTCCATATCATTCATGAACCATAGCTTCCACATGGAAAAAATTTGGACTGTATCTCAAATGGGGTTAATGAAAGTAAACAACACAAAAGGCTTTCTTTTTGCTCATTTCCTTCAACAAGCATGTTTTCCTATCTAATGATAATTGGGTGGAAAGTTTTGTTCCCTAGAATGACATGTTTGTCACATCTTCAAAAATATCTTCTTTGAAGAAAATTAAGACAACAAAAGTTAAAATTAATGGAAACATAAATAAAATTATGACATTTGCTAATGACTCTAGGATACATTAGATCATGGAGTAGGGTTTACTGGAGATGAAAGACAAAAGAAAGTTCAAGTCGTTTGTTGAATGTACTAAAAAAGAGTATCCTCTTAACTCTTTAGCAGACAATGATGACTTTAAGGAGTTTAATGAGGCAAAAGCCTCTGTTGTAGTTCAGAAATATTCTATAATGATCAAGAAAATAAGGTTCTATGAGCAGTGCTTACTACATGGGTGATTTGTTTGAGGTTCCTATAGCTCAAGAAATCTATGACAAATTAACTAGGCATGCATATTTTTTCAGTCCATGAGAAGAACATCTTCTTATGAAAACAGTGAAAAGGTGGACAAAGGCCAACTCTTGGAATGTGGAATCAACGTGTGGCTTAGGAAGGTCTAGGATCGTCGCAACTTTTAAATGTGAGTAGTACTAAACAAAATGTACAATATGGGTTGTGGAACATGACTGATATTCCACATCAATAATGCTATTCAAAAGAGATATTCTCTGTGGATAGAATAAACTTTCTTGATTGGCTTATATAGGTTGTTGCATGGAACACATTGTGAAGCCTTTTGTAAAATTATTGGTTTTGGAACCAAATAGAATAAGATAAGATGATTTTTTTTTAAGTAATCGTCACAAAAGTAGGTCAATGGGACTAAAAGAGGATATCCAATGTAATTGAAAATTGGTATTGTGAAAGAAACTCCCAAATTAATGATACTGAAAAGCAGATAAAGATAAGGATCATTTACCTAGCTAAAATAAACTTTAAGAGAATATAGGAGTACAAGAGAAATGCTAACAACTAAATCAGGGTGAATGGGTGAAATACAATAGAGAGTATGTTCAGGGACATTGAAGCTAGCTGTTGAGGAAAAATGAATAGAGTGAGAGGTAGGCTCCTCGTTGGAGTCATCAATCATTGTAAAAGGGCTGATGTACTAACAAATGATGTACTCAAGGAAGTGACTGCACAATGCTATCGAGAAAACAATATCCAAGAAGCACATCTCTCATAACATCCATGGGGGTGGGGAAGAAGAGAAAACATGGTGCATTTTAGAGTTTTTCATGGTCAAAATATAGAAGCTACTTCTTCCTATCACTTTAATATGAAAAAATGTCAAGACTCATGACACAATAAGTATACCATGCTACAAGGATAAATGGTGAAAATAGGTTGGATATAGACGAAAGTGAGCCCATGGACACAGTTATACCTTCTACAATTCCTTTTCACAATACTTTCAATTATTTAATGAATCAAGAAATCTTTGATCATGAAAAAAAAAAAAAATTCTTGGAATGTTAGAAGTTTGGTGCATAGCAGAAAGAAATACATAGTACTAGTAGGCAAGGTTTTTTAAGATAGAAGGGTAGACATTATAATATATAGGAAGTCAAATATCAAACATTTGATGGAGTTTGATTTGTATGGTAAATGATGGTTCACTAGTTCTGGACAATTGTATGATAGTGGATATGGATAGTGCTAGATCTTCTAACATAATTGGAAACTAACTTCTAGACATTGTTTTATGATGGTTCTATGTTACAAGAGGGTTAAAGGGAAGATTCTACATTGATTGTGCCCTAGAAAGATCATACTTTTATTTCGTATAGGCCTTGAAAAAGTTCTTGATTTGAAGGTGAAACATTTAAAAGTTTTGATTTTAAAATTATACTATGGAAGGTAAAGAATTCCATCCATTTTCTTTTGCTTCATTTCGAGAAATGCCAATCTAAGGTACGAAACTTGGTTATTGAAATTTTTTCTTTTAGTATTTTTTCCATTTTGATATGTTCATTACTTCCTTGACAAATCTATTTTCTTCATGAGCCCTTATCATAGAGATAATACCTTATAACAATACGATTACCAAAAACGAAGTTTTATGTCATCAATGATGCCTTACTCTCACTTGATATAATATTGAGACAAAAGTATTGTAGAGAATCATGGATACTGTTATTAGATTCACTATGAATATATCCACTTCATAGATCTGAACTTCTTCATTGAGATTAATACCAATGTGATCTAAACTTTAGTCTTTATGCCAACTTAGACTTGTTGCCCCTGTGATCTAAGCTTTTGTCTTGCTGCTAGCTTAGACTTGTTGCCACTATGATCTGAGCTTCTGTCTTCCTACCAACTTAGATTTGTTTCCATTGTAATCTAAGATTCTATAGGATATGATTCTGTTCAACAGTTTATCACCCATATTGTCTGAAATACAAAGAGACCTTTCTATGGATATCTGAAACTATCTTATTGTCTTATCCACCCAAAATTTTAGAGGTATGTCAAGTCCATTATTTTGTAATACAATGAACCTAGGCTCCTATATATAGTGATTCATCCATATAATTAAGCTGACATGAGGAGAGGATTGTATGCTTGTCATTGGAGGGTTACATAGACTTCTATTTATTTGACATATGCTCAAGAAGAGCTCTTCATACATGAAATTGACTCTTTGACTCTGGTGTTAAATACTAAGGCTCTCAATTGGACCCACTATTAAATCAAAAATCTTTCTCATGAAATGAGTGAACATGTCCATGAGGCTACCCTCCAAGATTCTCCTAGCAAGCCATCGCTTGATACAAGGAATATCTTTTGCTTTTTTTGTCTGTTTTCTCAATTGCATGCACTCAAAACAACATATTAAGAGGGGAAGAAAAATAAATACAGTTACTCATGGCCCAACAAACTCAACCAAGGTTCCATATCACTCATGAGCCAAAGCCTCCACATAGAAAAAAGCTAGCACTGTATCCCAAATGGGGTTAATGAATGTCAACAACACAAAAGGCTTTCTTTTTCCTCATTTCCTTCAATAAGCATGTTTTCCAATATAATGATAATTGGGCGAAAATTTTTGTTCCTTAGAATGACATGTTTGTGAGATATTCAAAATTGTCTTCTTTGAAGAAAATTAAGACTGTAGAAATTAATGGAAACGTAAATAAAATTATAACATTTTCTAATGGCTATGGGATGCGTTGTATCATGGAGTAGAGTTTGATGGAGATGAAAGACCAAAGAAATTTCAAGTTGTCTCTTGAAAGTACTGAAAACGAATATCCTCTTAACTCTTTGTCAAACAATGACAACTTTAAGGGGCTTAATGAGGCAAAAGGCTCTTTTGTAGTTCATAAATATTCTATAATGATCAAGAAAAGAAGGTTCTATGAGGAACTTTTACTACATAGGTGATTTGTCTGAGGTTCCTATAGCTCAAGAAATCTATGACGAATTAACCAGGTAGGCAATAATTTTTCAATCCATGAGGAGAATGCTTTCTTATGAAGACAATTAAAAGGTGGACAAAGGTCAACTCTTGTAAAGTGGAATCAATGTGTGGCTTAGGAAGTGCCAGCATCGATGCAAATTTCAAATGAGAGTAGTACTAAAGAAACTATACAAGCTGGACTGTGGAACATGACTGATATTCCACATTATGTAAAATCTTGATAGGCTCATCTTGACATCAACAATGTTATTGAAAAGAGATATTCTCTGTGGATTGAATAAAATTTCTTGATTGGATTATATAGGTGGTTGCATGGAACACATTGTGAACCCTTTGGGAAAATTCTTGGTGTTGGAATAAAAAAGAATAGGGTAAGATAATTTCATTTCTCTCTAACTAATCATCACAAAAGTAGGTCAATGGGACTAAGAGAGAATATATAATGTAATTAAAAGGTGAGACTGTGAAATAAATTCCCAAATCGATGCTACCAAAAAGCAGATAAAGATAAGGATCAATTCCCTAGCTAAAACAAACTTTAAGAGAAGATAAGAGTACAGGAGAAATGCTAACAACTAAATCTAGGTGAATGGGTCAAAAAAATAGAGAGTATGTCTAGGGATGCAGAAGCTAGTTGTTGAGGCCAAATGAATTGAGTGAGAGGTAGGCTCCTCATTGGAATCACCAATTATTTTAAAATGACTGATGTACTTAAAAATGATGTCCTCATCGAAGTGACTGCACGGTACTGTTGGAAACACAAGAGCAAGGAAGCACAACTCTCTTAGCATCCAAAGGAGTTGGGAAGAAGAGAAAACTTGGCACATTTTAGAGTTTGTCATGATCAAATTATAGAAGCCACTTCTCCCTATCACTTTAATATGAAAAAATGTCAAGACCTATGACACAATAAGTATACCATGCTACGAGGATAAATTGTGAAAATAGGGTGGATATAGACAAAAGCAAGCCCAAGGACATAGTTATACCTTCTACAATTCCTTTTCACAAAGATTTCAATGATTTAATGAATCAACAAATCTTTGATCATGAAAACAAAATTGAATTCTTGGAATGTTAGAAGTTTCGTGCATAGTGAAAAGAAATATGCAGTACTAGCAGGAAAGGTTGTTTAAGATAGAAGGGTAGACATTATAATCTATAGGAATTAAAATCTCAAACCTTTGATGGAGTTTGATTTGTAAGGTAAATGATGCTTCACTAGTTCTATACAATTGTATGATAGTGGATATAGATAGTGCTAGATATTCTAACATAATTAAAAACTAACTTCTAGATATTCAATTATGATGGTTCTATGTTACAGGAGGGTGCAGGGGAAGATTGTACATTGATTGAACCCTAGAAAAATCATACCATTATTTTCTATAGGCCTTGAAAAAGTTCTTGATTTGAAGGTGAAACATTTAAAAGTTTTTGTTTGAAAATTATACTATGGAAGCGAAAGAATTCCATCCATTATCTTTTGCTTCATTTGGAGAATTGCCAATATGAGGTACGAACCTTGGTTACTGAATTTTATGCTTTTATTATTGTGTCCATTTTGATATCTTCATTACTACCTTGCCCAATGTATTTTCTTCATGAGCCCTTATCACAGAGATAATACCTTATAACAATAGGATTACCAACAATGAAGTGTTATGTCATCAATGATGCCTTACTTGCACTTGATATAACACTGAGACAAAAGTATTGTAGAGCAACATCTATACTGTGATTATATTCAATGTGAATATATTGACGTCATAGGTCTTAACTTCTACATTGATATTACTACCACAGTGATCTAAGATTTAGTCTTGCTTCCACCTTAGAATTGTTGCCCCTTTGATCCGAGCTTTTGTCTTTCTACCACCTTAGACTTGTTGCCACTGTGATCTGAGCTTCCATATTACTGCCACCTTAGACTTTTTTCTACTGTGATTCGAGCTTCTAGAGGGATCTGATTCCCTTCAAAATTTTATCACCCATACTATCTAAAATACAGAGAGACCTTTCTATGGAGATCTAAAACTCTCTTACTTTCTTATCCACAAAAATTTCAGACATATGTGAAGTCTGTTCTGTGCTAATGCAAAGATCCTAAGATCTTATATATAGTGATTCATCCATATCATTAAGCTTCCTTGAGGATCCGAATGTGTGGGTTTCCTTAATGTGAGTCGACATGAGTTTGTGACCTCATTTGGAAGCTAACATGAAGAGAGGACTTCGTGCTTGTCATTAGAGGGCTACATAGACTTCTATTTATTTGACATATGCTCAAGAAGAGCTCTTCATACATGAAATTGACTCTTTGACTCTAATGATAAATCCTAAAGCTATCAATGGGAGACACTAATAATTAAAATCTATTTCTCATGTAACGAGTGAACCTCTCCATGAGGATTCCCTCCAAGATTCTCCTAGCAAGCCATCCCTTGATACAGGGAATATATCTTGCCTTTTCCACCTATTTTCTTAGCTACATGCACTGAAGACAACATATTAAGAGGGGAAGAAAAATAAAGACAGTTACTCATGGTGTAGCAAACTCAACCAAGGTTCCATATCACTCATGAGCCATAAACTCCACATGGAAAAAAGTTGGAATTGTATCTAAAATGGGCTTAATGAAAGTCAACAACACAGAAGGATTTATTTTTTCTCATTTCCTTCAACAAGCATGTTTTCCAGTCTAATGATAATTGTATGAAAAGTTTTTTTCCTTATAAGACATGTTTGTGGCATCTTCAAAAGTATCTTCTTTGAAAAAATTAAGAGATCACAAGTTAAAATTGATGGAAACATAAATAAAATTATGACATTTTCTAATGAGTCGGGGATTCGTTGGATCATGGAGTAGGGTTTATTGGAGATGAAATACAAAAGACAGTTCAGGTCATTCGTTGAATGTACTGAAAACAAGTATCCTCTTAACCCTTTAGCAAACAATGACAACTTTAAGGAGTTTAATGAGGAAAAATCCTCTTTTGTAGTTCATAAATATTCTATAATGATCGAGAAAAGAAGGTTCTATGAGCAACGCTTATTACATGGGTGATTTGTCTGAGGTTCCTATAGCTCAAGAAATCTCTGACGAATTAACCGGGTAGGCAAGAATTTTTCAATCCATGAGGAGAGTGCCTTCTTATGAAGACAGTGAAGAGGTTGACAAAGGCCAACTCTTGGAATGTCAAATCAATGTGTGGCTTAGTATCTGCCATAATCGGTCCAACTTTTAAATGAGATTAGTACTAAAGCAACTGTACAACCTGGGTTGTGGAACATGAGTGATATACCACATTATGTACAATCTTGATAGGCTCAGCTTGACATCAACAATTCTATTCAAAAGATATATTCTTTGTGGATAGAATAAACTTTCTTGATTGGAGTATATAGGTGGTTGCATGGAACACGTTGTTAAGGCTTTGGAGAAATTCTGGGTGTTGGAATCAAATAGAATAAGGTAAGATAATTTTATTTGTATCTAACTAATTATCACAAAAGTAGTCCAATGGGACTAAGAGAGAATATCCAATGTAATTAAAAAGTGGGCTGTGAATGAAACTCGCAAATCAAGGCTACCAAAAAGCAGATAAAGATAAGCATTAATTTCCTAGCTAAAAGAAACTTAAAGTGAAGATAGGAGTACAAGAGAAATGCTAACAACTAAGTTTGGGTGAATGTGTGAAATACAATAGAGCGTATGTCTAGGAACACTAAATCTAGATATTAAGGCCAAATGAATAGAGTGAGAGGTAGGCTCCTCAGTGAAGTGATCAATCATTGTAAAAGGGATGATGTACTGGAAAATGATGTCATGAGGGAAGTGACTATAGAGTATTATTGAGAACACAAGAGTGAGGAAGCACAACGCTCATAACATCCAAGGGGATGGGGAAGAAGAGAAAAATTGGAGTTTGTGTTGGTCAACATATAAAAGCCACTTATTCTTATCACTTTAATATGGAACAATTTCAAGACATGTGACACAATAAGTATACCATGCTACAAGGATAAATGGTGAAAATAGGTTGGATATAGACAAAAGTGAGCCCAAGGACATAGTTATACCTTCTACAATTCCTTTTCACAACACTTTCAATGATTTAGTGAATCAATAAATCTTTGATCATGAAAACAAAATTAAATTCTTGGAATGTTAGAAGTTTGGTGCACAACGGAAAGAAATATGCAGTACTAGTAGGCAAGGTTGTTCATGATAGAAAGGTAGACATTATAATCTATAGGAAGTCAAAGCTCAAATCTTTGATGGAGTTTGTTTCATAAGGTAAATGATGGTCCACTAATTTTGCACAATTGTATGATAATGGATATAGATAGTGCTAGATATTCTAACCTAATTAGAAACTAACTTCTAGACATTATTTTATGATGGTTTTATATTACAGGAGGGTGCAGGGGAAACTATACATTGGTTGATCCCTTGAAAAAGCATACCTTCTATAGGCCTTGAAAAAGTTCTCGGTTTGAAGGTAAAACATTTAAAATTTTTGGTTTTAAAATTATATTATGGAAGGTAAAAAATTCCATCCATTTCCTTTTGCTTCATTTGGAGAATTTCCAATCTGATATGCAAACCTTGATTACTAAATTTTATGCTTTTAGTATTGTGTCCATTCCTCAATGTAAGACTGTAGTTGTGTGCATTCCTATATGTAAGATGTAGTTGTGTCTCTTGTTATTTTCCGAGAGAGGTTAAGATGAAATGAAGGTTTTTTTCACTATTTCTTGCTTCACATCTTCCACTGTCCATTCTGCAGGGTGCCAGTCATTGATCCACTGTTTCACTTCAGGATTGAGCATCTCTATGTCCTTTATTATTTCGTAATATGTCATAACCAATTCTCTGATTATGTCAACACATGAAACTTTTAAAGTGCTCGGCTAAATGAGATTTAATTTTTGCAGCCAGGCTTGCCACAAAGAAAACCTAGGGATTATGGGTAAGAGGGATTTGTTTATGTTATTTCTTGTAATGACTCTGGGGTTGTTCTTATACTAGACAAAAAAAATAAAATTGATCCCAGCTGGATGGTCTAGAATATTAAAGAATATTTGTCTCAGAGATAATAAAGTTCCATAATGAGATCATTAAAGGGTGGTCATGGAAAAGATGGGTCATGGATACATCACAATCTTTGCAACAAAACTACTAGGGTGGACAGAGTATACAGTTTTTGAACTAGTTCTCAAAAATTAGCAACTTCATATGCATTGTGATGCATATGAAATCTACGTTTTGAGAAATATCTTGTTCCACATGATGGAAACAAATAGAATCCATAAGTAGACCATTTCAAAATAGTAAGGCAAACTTGCTTTACATTGTATTGTCCTTTTGTTTCCCTGTGAGGGGTATTTATCTTTTTTGAAAGTAATTGGAGCTCAATATTTTAGGGCCTTCTAGTGCTTTGTCAAATTAAGTGAAAGATTTGAAGGCTACTTCCATCCTTTCCAAATTGTTTTATCATATTCACTTCAAATGGATATATCAACAAGAATCCAAAAACCATTATTTTCTGCAAAGGCCTTTAGGCTAAGGGAATATTTCCCATAATGGACTCCCTCCATATATTTATTGTTTTCTCATTCATGGGATGGATTTGATTTAAATATTTAAATATATCCAAAGGGAAGGTCTCTCAAAAGGATATTGTGCCTTTCTGCCTCATTAAAATATATGTTCTAGATTACTTCCTTTCACCCTATTGTTTTTCCAAAAATCGGATATTAATATATGCATGGATGTGCTAATTGTGTAGTGACATCTAATGCATTGAGACATCTCTAATTATCTATGCCCTTTGGGTAGTCAACCAAATTCGTGGGAGTAGGTCAATGTTCTGAAACACTTCTTGTTATTTAACCTTTCTATTTTACCTTATGGTTTACCTGGAGCATTGGCTGAGGTCACTTTCCCTTATCTGAAATCCAGTGTTTATCTTTGATGTGTTTTTATGGCGGTTATTCCGACGCAAATCCTAAGGCTTAAGTCTAGCCTTACAAAGTGATTGAAATGAAATCTCTGAACACAAGTTTTCAAGTTGATCTATGGGTTATATACACTGCGCTTTTGTAGCATTTATGGGACTCTCATTAGGCTGATCTGGAATTTTTATGGTAGTCTTTTATTTTGAATTAGTGGAACCTTCTTCTAGGAAATATTTGTGGCCCTCTTAAGGCTCAAATTTGGGCACACATGGACACCCATTTTAACACCTAACAGAGTTTATGTGTGCAGACTTAGTAATTGTTCTAAGGTATTTTTGACAAAGGGATAATTTATGCTTATGGGAAGACATGTTCCTCTGAAGCCACTACTATGCAATTTTAGGTTTCTCACAATAATTGTCATGCAATTTCAAGTGAAATTGTTGCAGCCTTGAGTATGGTATGTTTGCATTCCTTTCTAGATGATCTTAAGCCTATATTTCTGTAGAAGGGAGAACTTAATTATAGAACATGATTTCTCTCCCTTGATTACATATTCAAAACCCTTAAGGTTCCTACGGTGGTACATTGCGGAGCTCCTAGGGTTAGAATTTGACCCGTATTGATATATTAAGAAGAAGCTCCATAAAACAATTTTGCAGACCTTTCTCTTGCATCATTTCAGTGATCATTAGTTTTGTTCAGAGATTTGTTTTGTAATAGAGGACATAAATAGTATTTTTAGAGATTCAAGGAGCATATCTACAGATCAGTCCTATGGCATCTTTGTGAAACCTACTACAAAGTCCAGATGTGGTAAGAGGTGGTCATCCTTGTTGGAGAATATACTTTTTGTATTGAACTTGAAAACAAAATAAAATTTTCTCATGAGGGCTCAAATTGAAGCATTAAAATTTGATCCTTGACAGTAGAGGTTTCATTCAGTTAGCTTGAATATCCATATCTTCACCAACAAAGCTTGCCAAGATATAAGACAAAGTTGTTGTGTAGCAATATTTATCAATAAATCTGAGGTATGATGATACAGTTGAATTTGAGCTATTATTGAAACTTGGACTAGTTTCAAGGATTGGAAATCATATTTACATTGTGATTGATTAAGGTACATTGAAGTGTATACCACACTTTGTTTAGATATCAAAAATCTAAGTCCACTTGCATAGCTAGGCCATCATTATTTCTTTCCAGAACTTTTGTTGATCATGTTGGATGCTAGGGTTTAACAGTACCTACATTATGGTGATAAGGTTTAGGCCACAAACTTGTGCATAACTATTCATGAAAATGATTGATGAACTGTGAGTATGGCCATAATCTAGTAAGACAAGGTGCTCGAGATGTACGCTTTAAAGATTGTAACTCATGTGGATGCCTCCATATCTAAGATAAGTCAGTGTAGTAGAAAATATTTTGTTATGATTACAGAGATGAATGGTAGAGAACAATGGTATACTTTGTTTGATGACAAAGCTTGTATTTGCAAGCTTGTTGGTGTTTGATGAGTGAATTCCATGATGATTTATGTATGCCATTATGGAAAAACTCTGCTGCTTATTGATAATTTGATACAGTATTAGTGCTTTCATTTAGTTTCTTCATTATCCAGTGGATCCATTTTATTTGGTGGCTTCTTATCCCAGACAGAGTTAAAGGAATTTGATTTTCTATGGAATCCTATGGAGGTTCTGAAGAACACAATTACTTACCTAATCTAATCAGAGGTAAGATGGAAGACTATTATTGTCAAACAGTTACTTTCTTGTTAGTTCCATATAATTTAATTTTATTTACACTCCCTTCACGTGCCACAATTGGTGAATTTATCAACTATGGCACAGGGATTTTCATTGTGCCATGATAGATTTGTTAACTGACAATTCACTTTGATGGAGTCTATGTAGATCAAAAATTTATCTCAAGTTTCATTTGGAAGTATTGTAGTCTCTAGAATCTAAACAGAATGAGGTTTCATGATATGAATATTTAGTTCCAATTCAAATCACGTCATTTTGCCCTCACAGTCCTTCAAATCTCTAATTTATATCCTCTACTTTACCTATCACTACCCTTAAAATCTCTAATTTATCTACCCTATAAGTTGGCCTTGGGTTTGAGGCAATTCAAATTCAAAGCTCTGAACTCAAACTTGCCTCCTGGGTTATTGAATCCTAGCTGGCTCATCAAGCACCCATTCAGGAAATCTTGAAGTTACCTTCTGGAGAAGTTGCTACAGGCTCAACTAATACCATTGTGAAGCTTTGGAGAGGTTCAAAATCTATTCATACTTTTATAGGACACACAGGTACATCTGAGATAAAATACATATTAATTTTATGAGGTTATTTAAGCATGGAGGAGATGTGCAATATCAATCCAAACCATTAATCTGACCTATTTTATTGCACTTCCTATGGTGAGTGAAGTGAATTTATCATATTATGATAAAAGCTAGCTAGCCCTTCTCCGGGCTACTATTTTATCAGAGATCCTCAAAATTATGAGAAAAATTGTAAAGAAAAGGAGTCTGAGTAAATATGTAGAGAATATTGGATTTCATATGATGTCTTGTAACTTTTACGTAACATATTTGTATGTTTACCATGAAACCATATCTTTTGAAATTGCAAGTAAAATCAAAATATCATGTTTCTTCTTCACACACCATCTCCGGAATTATCATGTGAGAGGTATGTGTCTTTATACTCTTTTTCTTCATGTGTACTTTCTTAAACTGTGTTGTTTCTTCTCTTTCTCATATAATTTGAAGAAGCTGTAGGAATTTACAGGGTAAGTTCCTCAGAAAGAACACCAAAAGGACACCGCTCACAACCAGATCTCAAATCAATACACCAGTATTTTTGACGTGGTTAAAACCCTCAAAGAGGGAAACAGTCCACGGCCTGAGCCAATGTGGCCACTTCAGGCAATTTATTAATCAAAGAATGAAAATTTACATAAGCTTTCTCTCATAGACGGATTACCCGAACAATGACCCTCCATGCACTTTAAATAGAACTCATGGACCAATCGGGTGTCAAGCCACGGATCAAGTGTCGGTAATACCGAGGAGAGAGTGAACCGTCGGATCACTACATATCGTGACCGTCGGATTGTAAGTTACAAAATGTACAACGGTAAAGAAACACACTTTACCTAACTCTATACTAGACCAAGTTGAATTTAACTATTTCCTATGTGTCGGAATATCCTAACATCCCCCCTTAAGAACAACTTGGGATAGGATTGAAGGATTTACAAATATGACACAATAGGAGAAGGAAGGAGGCACTAGAGCCTATCCCCCCTTAGTGACAACTTCCTGAACTCCAAGCATATATCGAAGTTTAGTGAACTTCGCCTCTGTGAGAGCCTTTGTGAAGATGTCTGCAACCTGATCATCTGTTGAACAATATTGCACTTCAAGAACATGGTCATGAATGAGCTTTCTGATGAAGTGCATGTGTAGTTCAATGTGTTTGCTGCGCTGATGCTGGACTGGATCTTTGCATAGCTGAATGACACTTTGATTATCACACCAAAGTGTGGTTGGATGCTGCTGCTCAAAGCCAAACTCTGATAGGATCTGACGAAGCCACAAGGCTTCCTTACTAGCTTCCACGGCACCCCGATACTCTGCTTCTGCTGACGAAAGAGAAATGGCAGCCTGTTTCTTACAAGCCCATGTAATAGGTCCTGAACCAAGAGTGAAGACATAACCGGCAGTAGACTTCCGATCATCAGGGTCACCAGCCCAATCAGAATCAGTGAAACCAACTAATACAGGAGCTGCTTTGGCACTGTAATGAATCCCAAACTGTACTGTACCTCGAACATAATGAAGTATTCTTTTAGCTGCTTTCCAATGACTTTCACGGGGGTTTTGCATAAAACGAGCAACAAGGCCAACAGCAAAGGAAAGGTCAGGACGAGTATGGGTTAAATACAAGAGTTTTCCTACAAGTTGACGGTATAAGGTAGCATCAACTTTAGGAGAAGTACAAGAGACTGAAAGTTTGACTCCAGACTGAAAGGGAGAAGGGGCTGGCTTACAGTCTTCCATGTGAAAATGACGAAGAATATCACAAGCATACTTGGACTGGGAAAGGGAAATACCCTCCTTGGATTGCAAGACTTGAAGACCGAGAAAATAGTGTAAGTGTCCTAAGCCTGTCATTTCAAATTTCCTTTTAAGGCTGGACTTCACATGGTTTATAAGGTTGGGATCACTACCAGTAAGAATAAGATCATCAACATAAAGAACAAGGATGATAAGAGAGTTGCCCACTTTCTTGGTGTAGACAGTATTGTCAGAATAACACCTAGAAAAGCCAGATTCTAAAAGAAAGCTATCCATTTTGGCATACCAAGCCCGAGGTGCTTGCTTGAGACCATAAAGAGATTTCTTAAGTCGACATACAAGGCTGGAGTCTGTTTGGATGAAGCCAATGGGTTGTTCCATATAGATTTCTTCATGCAAGTCCCCATGCAAGAAGGCAGATTTAACATCCATCTGATGGACTTCCCATTTTAAAGAGGCAGCAAGGGAAAGAATAAGGCGGATAGAGTTCATTTTGGCAACAGGGGAGAAGGTTTCAGTGTAGTCAACGCCTTCAACCTGTGAAAAGCCCTTAGCAACAAGACGAGCTTTATGTTTATCAACTTTGCCATCTGGTCCATACTTGGTTCTGTAAACCCATTTACATCTAACAAGTTTGCGTCCCTTTGGTAGAGGAACAAGATCCCATGTATCATTTGCCAACAATGAATGATATTCTTCATTCATAGCTGCTTCCCAATGTGGATGGCCTGAAGCTTCTGCAAAAGTGTCAGGATCATGATTTACTGGAGCTTGAGCCAGTAAAGAAGAGGCTCTTTCAAACTGAGAACGTGTACGTCGCTGATCTGTAGGATCACCGGCAAGATCACCTGCTGCATCCCGAGTAGCACGAACCCATCTTGGAAGTTGAGGATCCTGAGAAGGTGGGGGAGGATTATCATCCTCACTTTCATCATCTGAAGAAGAAATGTTTTCAAAAGTAGAAGAGATAGGAAGAGGTGGCACATTCGCCGGACTAGGCTCGCAGGCCAATTTATTTTCATCAAATTTTACATCTCTTCTAATGATAACATTTTTGGACTTAAATGGAATAAGTCTATAACCTTTTACATCTTCAGAATATCCAACAAAAGTACATTTCTCACTCTTAGGTTCTAAAGCTTTATGCTTTTCATCTAGAATATGGGCCCATGCTTCACTTCCAAAAACACGAAAGTGACTTACATCTCGTTTAATGGAACTCCAAGCTTCTTCTGGAGTGATATTCTTTAGAACCTTAGTAGGAGTGCGATTGATTATATAATTTGCACAATTAATTTCTTCGGCCCAAAAACTAAGACTGAGTCCTTTAGATTGCAGCATACAATTAGCCATTTCCTTTAAGGTGCGATTTTTCCTTTCAGCTACACCATTTTGTTGTGGAGTGTATGGAACAGTATGTTGCATTTGAATTCAATTTTCGGTGCAAAAGTTGATGAATGTGTTTTTAACATATTCTCCACCATTATCAGTTCTTAGCTTAAGAATTTGATGTCCAGATTGTTTTTCAACAAAGGCTTTGAAGGCAAAAAATGTGTTAAATACTTCGCTCTTGAGTTTTAAGAAGTATACCCAAGTGCGTCTGGAGAAATCATCAATGAAAGTTAAGAAATACCTGCAGCCAGAGAATGAAGCAACAGGAAGTGGACCACATAAATCACTGTGCACAAGCTGTAAAGGGGCTGAGGCATGCCAAGAGGCACGTTTTTCAAAACTGTCCCGATGATGTTTTCCGAGTACATATCCGGACCAAACACCATCTCTGCAAGATACCATAGGAAGACCTGTCACCATATTTTCTTTACATAGATGTTGAAGGGAGCGATAGTTTAAGTGACCAAATCGCTCATGCCAAAGTTTGCTCACTTCATCATTATGAGCAACAAATACTGAGGGAAGATTTGATGACCCAAAGTTGTGAAACTTATACAACCTTGTGGAATCATCAGCAATACCAGTAGCTAGAATCTGTTTAGGATCTCTCAGATCCTTGATTACAACATCATGAGGTGAAAATTCAACAATTTTACCTTCACCTGAATGAGTTATCTGATATACAAATAGAAGGTTGCAGGATAAGGTTGGAACACATAATACATCATTAAACTGACCATTTTCTAGATGAACAGTTCCAGTCCCTACAACATTAAGAGATCTATCATCACCAACATATATATTTTTGGTGTTACAATCATTTAAAGAAGAAAACATGGCTTGGTTTTTGTCCATGTGATAAGAGGCTCCAGAATCAATGAGCCACTCATGAGAATGAGAAGAAGAAGATACATTTAATGCATAACCAGACTGAGATGATTGACAACGACATGCAGAAAGTGTCATTCCTGAAGTTGAAGTTGAAGTATGCTCCACATGGATGTTATGTTTCTTCATTGCGGCTTCCAAGGCTTCCATCTTCTTAAAGCATTTAGATTCTAAGTGGCCATCTCGATTACAAAAGTTACAATGTCTATCAGTCTTCTTCCATTTGTTTTTATTGGTCTTATCATTTTGCTGAAATGATCTTTCAGTTTGAGGCTGAGTTTGCTTAGGACCCTTGTTTGGTTTAGGACCATTCTTTTTAGGACATGACTTCTTAGGATTCTTTGAATTTGGTTGTTGCTGGGCGGCTAACGCTTTCTTGGAAGAGTTTCCAAGATTAAGAAGACCAAGGTGTAAGAGTTTTTCTTGTTCTCTTATTAAAGAATCACAAAAAGAGTCAAAGGAAGGGGCCTTGTAGTCTTTTCCTTGACAAATGAAAGCTTCCCTTGTAGAATGGAAAGTGGAAACAAATACAGAGTAGGCTGGTCCCAACTTAGTAAGGATGGAATAAATAAGGTTACTATCTTCTTTCTTAACCTTAACACCTTCCAAGAGATATCTAAGGGTCTTGAATTTGGACAAGAAATCTTCAATGCAAGAAAAATTATTAGGATCCAATGTAAGCAACTCATTTTCAAGTTGATGGGCTCTAATTTCATTTTTAATCCCAAAAACTTTAGTGATTTGTTCCAATGCTTCGTGAGGAGTATCAAGTTCTGCAATATGGAATCTAAGATCAGGAGAAATAGACATCCCTATCAAACCACGTGCTTGATCTTGTCTATTTTCCCATTTTGCAGCCTTGTCTTCATCTTTTGGTTTCTTCTCTTGGCCTGTGGCTATTCTGTAGAGACCTTTACTTCTAAGTAAATCTTCCATGTAGGATATCCATTGGAAGTAGTTAGTGTTGTCAAGAATGACTTGGCATGGACTTTCCATTTTTTTAAAAAAACTAAAGCTGAAGATGCTGAAAGTAAGTGTTCCAATGGATAGATCTCGAAAAATTAGGCGGTTTTAAAAAAAACGGCTCTGAAAAAGGCTTCCGGATGAAGAAGTTATGGCTTTTTGAAAAAAAAAATTGTTGAAGTTGCCGGCAAAGTGCGCGAATGTACGGAAATGAAAAAAGTCCGCCCCCACAAAATGGAGACTTCAACCCAAGACCTCTACTCTCTTAAAATAGCTTTGAACAAATTGATCTATACAAAAAATTTGAGAGAGAGAGAGGGGGGGGGGGGCGCCTTGGTTTGCGTGCTTGCCTTGAGAAAGCTCTTTTTCCCTACAAAACAAAAAACACAAAACCCAACACGGACATGCAAAGAAAACAAACCTTATGGCTTGAAGTTAGCTTTAGCCAAAAAACTAGATATTTTAAAAAATGAACCTTGCAGCTCAAAGTTAGCTTTAGCCGAAAAACTAAATATTTTTCTCAATGTTTCTGATTTTCCGAGATCACACTAAGGTGCAGGGAAAAGAGCATACGCATGAGAAAAATCCTTCCTTTCTGTTTCTGATTTGCCCACATCGCACAGAGTTGCAGGGCAAAGAGCATACGCAGAAATGAAAGGTATAGATCCGGTTAAAAAAAAGCTAAATAAACCGAAACCGAAATAAGCAGAGAGAAAATAACAGTAAACTGCAAATAAAGACTGTATACCTCCAGATCTTAAAAATGACGCAGCTAGGGCTACCGGAAACCTTTTCACGTGAAACGAAAGGGGTTCCTCACTGGAACAGATGCTCCGAACACAACAGAGCAGTCCTCTCGGCTCGAAAGCAGTCAGAAACAGCAAATCTAGGAAACAACAGTCGGATGCAGTTCTACCGGCTTCAGATTTGGATCACCAATGGACGTGGCCCTCAAATAGCTCTGATACCATGTAGGAATTTACAGGGTAAGTTCCTCAGAAAGAACACCAAAAGGACACTGCTCACAACCAGATCTCAAATCAATACACCAGTATTTTTGACGTGGTTAAAACCCTCAAAGAGGGAAACAGTCCACGGCCTGAGCCAACGTGGCCACTTCAGGCAATTTATTTATCAAAGAATGAAAATTTACATAAGCTTTCTCTCATAGACGGATTACCTGAACAATGACCCTCCATGCGCTTTAAATAGAACTCATGGACCAATCGGGTGTCAAGCCACAGATCATGTGTCGGTAATACCGAGGAGAGAGTGAACCGTCGAATCACTACATATCGTGACCATCGGATTGTAAGTTACAAAATGTACAATGGTAAAGAAACACACTTTACCTAACTCTATACCTAACTCTATACTAGACCAAGTTGAACTTAACTATTTCCTATGTGTCGGAATATCCTAACAGAAGCTTTGCTTATTTTGAAACGTAAGAATTCATTCAAGAGTTTTTGAAAATTGGTAGGGTGTTATCTGAAGGGTAGATAAACATCTCGTCATTGTGCACTATTCAGTTCTCTAATTTCACAAGGCATATGAATGCCATATTTTGCTCCAGATCAAGGTTTTGTGGGGAAGTGAAGAGCGAGAAAGTTCTTGGGCATAGCTCTACTTAACTGAATACTCAGCTAAACCCCACCCTCTACAATCTGATTCCTCGAGGTTCTTTAGGGCACATCCATGCAATTTATGTTCCATTGAGGCCACCAAATGGAACAAATGTGAAGTTGGAGCCCCAATGTCCCATCCTCTCAATAATATAAAGCTCTATCCCATGAATAAATGTCAAAGAGGGAATTTTCTCCTTGTTATCCAATCATATCTTTAAAGGAGTGAGATCCCGAGAGTCAAGCAGTTGGTGACCCATGATGTTATTCTTCCAAATATTGATATTTTTACCATTTCCTAAAATCTAGGTAAATTGATCCATTATTATTGGAATGGTAGATTTCATAAGTCTCCAAATGGATGGCCATCATCTCACTTGGAGAATATCATTTGGAGACTACCTTCTTTCCCATATGAAATATTTTCTCTACAGCTGCAAAACCTTTTTCCACCATTCATACTTCGCTCACACTAGCCTTCATAGGAGTTTAGCAACCATTTGTAGAATCCTTGATTCCAAGCCCACCATGAGATTTGGGTTCCTAGACAATAGACTAGTTAACCAAGTGAAATATTTGGAATTGGATTTCCCTCCTTACTAGAAAAATGATCATAATTCTTGCACCAGAATTTTCTTAACAATCACCAGAGAAAGCATTAGAGAAAACTAATAGATGGGAAACATCTAAATTGGAATTGTTTCCACAGAGATTTTTTCTCCTTGGGAAGATAAAAAAGTATATGGAACAGTATTATGGGAAAGGAGAGCATTCTCATGTTGTTCTTATTTCTTGTTATGTGTATAATCTTAATATATTTTGGGAAACACAACTAAATATTGCTTGTCAGCTCCACCAAGGAATAAACCTTTATCCTGTAGAATGCAATGTTATATTGTTTGTGGTGAGAAAAAATGGTAGAATTAAGGCAAGGAATTCTCATATGGTAACTCCAAAATTATTGGAATAAGGACCCATTAAAAATTGTTTGTGAGTTGTCGTCCGTTCCTAACCAAGAAGAGTGCATGGGGACTTTGATGTGAGGAGACAACAACTCAATTTAATTTTCTTAAGAATGATATGCACGAGCTTCAGTTAATACAAATAATGCATGAACTAGAGGGCCAAATTCTCTTTCTAAGGAGGAGATTCAAGAATCTGAACAATATCATCTTACTACACAATCCTTCTATTTTTGTGAGAATTATGGTGTTCTTCAATAAGATAAAGATGTAGCATCTTCCTCTCCGTCAGAATTTCAGGAAATTGACTTGGGACAAATAATGAATGAAAAGAAGGGTCAACAACTTTTTCTAATGAAATAAAATCAATAATTCTAAAGAAAATAAAATGTTGCCCAAATATGTTCTCATAAAGGTGGTGTTGCTTTAGAAGGTACTTTTGCAGATCTAAATAGTTACATGCTTGATGAGTACTTTAGGAACATGAAACTACTAGCTTTGTTGAGAATGATGATGAATATGCCTAAGAGTCGAGACTTCCCACCCTCAAATGTTAATTTATTCAAGAAGAATTTTACCAAAATGAGAATTATGATGAAGACATGATTGGGCACAAATACTAAGTTGTAATACCTCCTAAAACACCACATATACCATTTAAGTTTGACATCAATTGCAAGAACCTTACTATTGCATGCTATTTACTTAAGAAAGAGTAGCCAATAGAGGACGATGTTGAATGTGTCAATGTGGGCCATATTCATGGGGTATTTGATGGTTGTCTAAATGGCAATAAGAAAGAGAATGAAAAGAGATCTCTCTTCAAGCCAAATGGGGATTGGAAGAATCAAATGTATTATTTTAGTGCAAAGGGAGGTATATATTTACAATTTGCATTTTCAGATTCCCTTAGAGTTAGCATTAATCCAGCAGGTGGCATCCCTTCTTGTGACATGATTGAGGACTCGTCTCAAGCACAACTAAATGAAGCCAATGAATATTAGGAGATGAAGAAACCTCACATTTCATTAACCTAATATGCCTTCAAAATCAACCCTCATTGTTTATATGATTATATATGATCATGCTTTTAATGTGGATTATGATCAAAACTAAAATAATGATAGCCAAGAATCAACCCTAGGATGTAAATAAGAAGAAGAGAAGGAATGGCCATTATGAAACATAGTTAGCCAACCTGTGTATGATTTTTATGCTAAGGGTATGGTTGTTAATAAGCTCAGAAGTCTCTATCAGGCTGAAGATTATGGTTAAGATAATTTCTCAAATGTTGGGAAACAATGTTAAATTATGAGAAAATCATGTTGTTCATGATGCAATAGTTGACTCAAAATTGTTTTGGAATCTCCTAGAAGTTGTAACTTGTGACTAAGGTTCTCATTGACATTTCCCCAACTTTGGAAAAGGACAGTTCTGATTTTCATCTTGATATATTTTTTTTATGACACTGATACAAAGTAATGTAAAAGGGTGCAACTCAAATTGTAGTCTGATTCATTGTTGATACTTGGTGCCAATCTTCAAAAGGAATGAAGAGGTTGTTATCTTCACAATCCCATACCAACATTAGATTCAGTGATTGGTTTCCATGAGGTTCTGGGTCAAGGAAACATCCACTCCATGAATGAGATACTTGAGGAGGCTTCTCCTATTCTGGGACAACATCATACCTATGATGCATTCACTTGTAGGAATAAAGGGAAAGGAAAACATGTTTGCATACAAGAATGACAAAGGCATCTTAGGGAAAGGTATCTTCACTTTTTATTTATGTTCTTCACCCACACCACTCTCGTGTTTTCATTGATCATGTTTGGTCATTTTTAGAGTCATTTAATTTAAGTCTAATTTTGCTAATCTTTCAAGATTATACCTTGGTGAAGTTAAAACCCTTTTAGGACTCCATTATCTTAGCCACTCTTAGAACCTTTCCTTTTTATCCTAGTAAAATTTATCACTTGGTAAGGGCACTTCCTAGTCGAGTTTTGATTCTCTAACAACTACCCACGGAATGTTCCAATTTCTAAGCTAAAGGGAAAAAAACTTCACTTACATTGAGATATTTCGTTTGAACATGGTAAGGGAACTTCTTAGCCGATGTTCGATTCTCTGACAATTACCCAGGAAATGTTCCAATTTGTAAGCTAAGAAACAAAAGACATTTCACTTATATTGAGAATTTTCATATTATGCTTGTCTTCATTGCATTTGTAAAGAACTATATGTCAGTTCATTGGAAGAACTAAAATATAATGAACTGACTGGGATTTTCTTATGTTGCAGGTTATGGATGATCAAATTAATATCCAAGAAAACAAGGAGTAAATAAAGAACCTTGATATAGTTGAAAAAGAGGGATCCCTCCCTTTTGAGCAGAGCAAATATTCCCTCCCTTGTTTGAGGACCTCATTGAGGTCAGTTTTTCTGATGTCATGCTTGATTGATACCTTCTTGTAGGTCAGGAAGACTTTAAATACAAGTTAATATGTTCTTGAAACAAATCAGATCCAAATTTTTAAGATATAAAATATTAAATAAATGTGCATGATGCCTTCCTTTGATTGTAACTTGACTCTGGTGTGGGAAGGTTACCTGAAATATGATTGGAAAAGGATGGGGAGACAATGCAAATAATTTCTTAGATATGATTCATTTGTTGTTAGAGATCCTTCAGGCACCTCAGCCATCAAATTTGGAAATGTTTCTAGCAGGGATTCCTATGGTTTTTAATGTTGTGGTTCTTTCACCTAATAGTTATTTTGGGAAAGAAAATGTTTTAGGAATGCTAGACAAGACATTGGTGGACAGGCAAACAATTTTTTTATAATTGCAATGTCTATTCCATGATATCCTCTCTTTATTGTTTGATTATATTTTGAGTGTTTCTTTTGAATTTGTTTTGTCTTTTAACTAGGAAATTGAAAATACTTCGTATCATGTCCATTTAAATAATAACCAAAGATTGAAGTTCAAATTAGTATTACATGATATTGGTTGGAATCCTTATATCTATTTTGTGTTAAAATATTTTCATGTCTATCATAAAAGTTTACTTTCACGTTGTTACTTCAGCACATGTTGTTTATATACTTGACCAAGTTCATGAATTAGAAAATGAAATGTTGTTGCGAATAAAATGACAAGGATTAAACATCACACCTCAGATTATTTTTTTTCATATCTTATCTACAACTTGATCTTTTTAGAATGTAAGCTAGTTAGCATGATTGTGCTTAAGCTTTTCCTGAAGGTTGAATACTAATTTACTAATGTGTTTTTTTATAAGGTGACATTTTGTTTTCTTTATTTATACAGGACATCTCTCCACATTAGAGTGGTGACTATAACCCAACTAAAGAAATTTTTTTCGAGTTTATTACTTGTATGGGGAAAAATGACTTTGACATTGCTGATATTGAGGTATATGTCATATACACTTGTTATGGTATACTTCAGTTTATATTCTAGTGTTCATTGCATTTCATGTCTTACAATCTGCATTGTATTTTCTTTGTTTTTAGAAAAGGAACTCAATATTGATGGTAAGAAGCAAGAATTGAAGAAAGAGGCTGAGTGCAATAAAAATGGAACGATAAATGAAAAAAGAGAGAGAGAAGAGAACCGGTCTAGAGATACCCTTAGAGTCAATTCCCCACATAAGACACACACATAAAGACTAATGTTCATGTCTTCAGAGTTGGTGAATTCACCTGCAATGCCTTGGCAACACAATGATAATGTTTTGAAGTGATGAAACATCATTTCATGTGTAAATTGTAGTCCAACCAATATTAAGATGGAAATTCATATTGTAATATTTTAAAATTTCATATATAGAATTTGTGGTTGAAATTATTTATGGTTTCATTTGATATTGTTTACTATTGTAATTAACATGCAACTTTGTGTTTTCATATTAGGCGAACATGCACATTGTATGACATTTTTTAAATTTAGTCACAAAATCATACAAATTAATTTACGTTGATTAATAATGAACACATAACATCAATCTAAAACTACTTAATTAGTACTTTATATTTATTAATAATCAACACAAATAAAATGGATATACGACACCTTTAGTCATTTATAATGATTATTAATGAAAGAAATTGAAATGAATATAAACTACTAAATTAGTCGTTTATATAATGAATATGAAACTACCAAAAGAAAATAAATGACTACTGAAAATGATAAATTTGTGATTGCAAATGATGACTAAATTTTGCATATATACGACTATTAGTAGCTAATTTACAATATCTTATAACACGATCAAAATTTAGTCATATTTCTCTGGTCATTAATTGGTTTCAAATGATGACTAAAATTTGCATATATATATATATATATATATATATATATATATATATATATATATATATATATATATATATATATATATATATATATATATAAATAAATATATATATATATATATATATATATATATATATATATATATATATATCTATATATATATATATATATATATATATATCTATATATATATATATATATATATATGAATATTAGTAGCTAGTTTATAGTATCTTATAACACGACCAATATTTTGGTCATATTTCTTTGGTCATTAATTGTGGCAATTAATTATTAAATTAATGACCAAATATACTACTAGACAATAAAATTGAGACAACAAATTAACGACTAAGTTAAAAATGACTAAAAATTGGTCGTGTTATAAAATATTGTAAATTAGCTACTAGTGGTCACCGACTGAAAAATGGTCATTTATATGCAGATTTTAGTCGTTTTTAGTAATTAATGATCCATTTTGTACTAGTGTACCACTCCTGCCACACATCGATGGTGCTAGAATCTATATGAAGCCTGCAAGAAACTCAATAGAGTATTTAAAATCATACATACTGGTTTTAAAAATCAAACAAGAAGGGATAATAAACTTTCATGGCATCAACCATTTCCCATGTGGCCCCCTCCGGCCAAAAGTGCTTCCATTGTACCTTGACTTTCTCTATGGCTCGATTCCAAAATATGAGACTGCTCTGATCTAGAAGGCGCATTGGCTATGGTTATAACTTTCATTCTACTTCCACCTATAACATAAACCAATCAATCACATGATTAGAATCTTGTACATACTTTTTAAGTAAAGAAACATGGAAAACATCATGCACTCTAACTAATGGAGGTAAATCTAACCTATATGTTATTCGTCCTATCCTTCCAAGGATTTCAAATGGCCCACAATACTCTGGTGGTAGCTTGGCATATGTCCCACTTCCATAGGGAACTCTTCTTTGGCTTAATTCTAAGATAAACACGTTCTCCAACTTGGAATTCTTTGTGAACCATATGTTTATCTATATAGTTTTCTTGTCTATCCTATGCCACTTTCAAATTTTTCTTTATGATCTAAACTTGTTGTTCCATAAATTCAATCATATGAGGTCCTAGATGGACCTTATTGACTATATCGCTCCAGCTAATAGGATTACTACATCTCCTATCATATAATGCTTCAAATTGGCTTGTCTTTATGGATTCTTGATGCCCATTTTTGTATGCAAGTTCCACAAGTTGAAGATACCCTTCCCATTTCTTGGGATGATGCATCACATACATCCTCAACATGTCCTCAAGGATCTTGTTGGTCCTCTCTGTTTTCCCATCTATTTGTGGATGATATGCATTACAGAATGCTAAATTTGTTCCCAAAACTACAAATATTTCCTTCCAAAACCTAGAAGTAAATATAGCATCTGTATCTAATACAATCTTCTTGGGGATTCCATGTAGCTTCACAATCTCTTTTATGAAATTTTTTTCTATATCACTAGCAGAATCAGTTGATTTGTCTGCCATGAAATGAGATGCCTTGCTAAGATTATCCCACACTACCATGATTGGATCATGCTATATAGTTGTTTTTGGCAATCCTTTAATGAAATCCATAGATATCACCTCCCACTTCCATTCTAAAATAGAGATAGGTTGTAGCAACCATGCTGGGTGCTTGTATTTGGATTTTACTTCGTCACATTCCATGCATTTTTCCACGAATTCTTCTACTTCCTTCTTTAGATTTGTCCAGTGGTAGTATCTTTTAATAGCTGTAAGAGTGTTTTGATAGCCCAAGTGGCCTAGATAAGGTTGAACATGGAATTCTCTCATTATCAATCTTTTTACTTCATCAGTGTTAGGCACATAAATTCTACCTTTGAATATGACTAATCCATCCTTTGTGAGGTGGTATTCTATGTCTTCAACACCTTGCCACAACCTTTCCATTACTTATTGGTATGTTGCATCCTCTTTTCCGATGCTTTGGATTATTTCTTCTAGATTTGTTACATATGAGCTTACAATTTACAAGTGATTCACTTTGATTCTCCTACTCAAGGCATCAAAAAATTTGTATTCCTTGCCCTTTATATACTTAATCTCTAAGTCAAACATGTTGGGCATGGCCAACCATTTGGCTTACCTAGAATTCAACTTCAGTTGTCCAAACAAATATTTCAGCCCACTATGGTCTGACATGAGTGTGAACTTCATTCCAGGGAGGTAGTACCTCTGCATTTTTAAACAATGAATGATGGAAGGAAATTCTAAATAATGCATCATGTGATTTTTATCATGTTTATTTAATTTTCTTGACTCATAGCATACGAATTTTCCTTCCTCCATTAAGACTCCATTAAATCCCTCTTTGCAGGCATCAATACATACTACAATATCCTTGTTAGGCTCTGTAATTCTCATCACTGGAACATTGGTGAGAAATTGCTTTAACTTCTCAAAGCTTTCTACACATTGTAGAGTCCACTCAAATATTTTCCCTTTTCTTTGTAAAGTTGTAATGGGATATTCTATTTTAGAGAAATACCAAATAAATATCTTGTAATATCCTACCAATCCCATGAATGATCTAATCTTATCAATGTTAATTGGAGTTGGGCACTCCCTTATGGATTTGATCTTATCAAGATCAACCGATACACCTTCCTTGGAGACGATGTGCCCTAAGTAGTGTACCTATGACTGGAAGAAGTCACAGTTACCAAGAGTTTCATAGAGCTTATGTTCTCTCAACAATTGTAACACGACTACTAGGTGTCACTGATATTATCCTTCCATTTATTTAATAAACCAATATGTCATCAATGAATACAATGAAAAAAATTTCCAAGTATGGTCATAACACTCCATTCATTAGGCACATGAATGTGGGGGGGGATTTTGTAAACCCAAAGGGTACCACAATGAATTCATAGTGCCCATATCTTGTTCTGAAAGAAATATTATGAATATCCTCCTCTTTGATTCTTATTGATGATGGACTGATCTAAAGTTAATTTTTGATAATATTGTTTCTCCCCTTAACTGGTCAAAGAGATCATCAATTCTTGGTAATGGGTACTTGTTATTTATGGTTAGCTTGTTTAGTTGTGTATAATCAATGCATAATATCGGGGTTCCATCTTTCTTATTTAAAACAAATACCATTTTTTCCCAAGGAGACATGTTTATTCTTATGTATCCTTTGTCAAGCATTTCCTTTCTCGAGGTACCAGCTCAATATAAAAATATCTCTCTCTATAAGGAGGCAATCCAGGAACCTCCATTGGAAAGACATCTACATATTTTTGCAAAAAAGGGTGCTTTGAAACAATTCAAATCCTCATCTTTTGTTTCTCTATCGACTCCCCCATTCTTGGAAACTTGTACTATAAACAACACACATTCCTTCCTATTATTTCATTTGGCTTGCATAATAGTGATCATTCTCACTAATATGAGATTATATTGTGTTGCAACACCCTGTTCATTCCTTTCCCATCCAAGCATTGAATTTCTTTTTCATATAAATATACGTTGGTCTGATATATGTACAACCATTCCATGCCCAGTAATATGCCATACCCACCCAATGGTAGCACATTCAAGTGGGTTTTTGCTGGCATGACACTAAGTTCAATTGTAGATGACTTCACCCAATGGTCGATTCTTCTCCTTGTCCCCATTTCAAATTGAACCCACCAAGGTTCTCTATGTAATTCCTTGTCTAATCTACACTTTTTGACAAGCTTGGGCCTAGCATAGTTATAGCTAGAACCCGGAACAATCAAAATAGAAACAAATTCTTCTTATACCCTACCTTCCATCTGAATGATGGATTCTTGGTGGTCTTCTTAGTGTTTATCCAATGCTATGTAAACCCTTGGCATAATCTGGCCTACTTTTCCCACCATTCTTGTGTCTTGAGCACGATAGACCTTGGATTCGACATCCTACTGATGTGGATAGTCACTTCTCTTATGGTTCCCACCATAGGTCTAGCACTTGAGTGGTTCTTGACCTTTGATCTTGGGATGTGCTTATGTTGGTTGTTTCTCATTTCTCTTTACTACAAAATTGACCTTCTAATAATACTCTCTTGTCTAAGTTGGGGATTTCCCATCATTTCTTTCTGGGCTCTTCCTTAACCATTTCCTATTTCATCTAGTGGTGCTTTTGGTTGCCTAGTTACTTTTAATCTCAATACCACACCTTTCTTGCTTGTAGCAATGTTCTAACTTCTGCATCACATCGTTCAAGGTCAGGGGTTCTAGAAATTAAATTTTATCTATGAATACCATGGGCATCCCACTAATGAACATATGGATTTTTCCTTTCACGTCCTTGAGATATGGTACATACCTCAGTAGTCCTAAAAAATTGGTGATATTCATCACTGGTCATTTCACCCGTTTTGACTTCATATAACTCTTTTTTCTTATTGTCATAGTAGAATTTAGACGTGTTTCTTTTTGAAGAGATTCTCAAACTCCTCTCATGTCAACTCCTTATTAGTATTGGCTTTAGTATTCTTTGTGTCCTCCCACCAGATGTCATATTTTCCTTTTAAGCCATAAGAGGCGTCTCTACCTTTCATAATGTGAGAATAATTGTATATTATAAAGAACTTCTTCATCCAAGCTAGCAACCATGCTTCAATTCCCTCTTCCTTCTTCCCATACCCATCGAATGTGGGATTCTTTTCCTTCTTAAATTCTTCAGGGATATGCTTATTTCCCATTCTCTTTGATTGATGATGATGGTGATAGCAGTGGTTTATTTGAATAACAAAACTATACAACCTTCTCGAGAAAGGCAACTTTATTCTAGCCCTTCTTCCTCGAGTACTCAAAATTTATTCCCCTATCATAGTTTCCTCACTTTCCTATGTAGGCCTCTTTCTGGGTCTCCGACCATCTTCTCTATTTTTCTTTTCTTCTGACTCATGAAGGATTTATTTGTCTCTATGACTGGTCCTATTTTAGATTTCCTTTTCCTCTGCTAGTTTCAGATACTTTTTATGCGGACCACATTGATCTTAACCTACCTTTCTTGAGCTCTTATCAACCTCTCTTTATTGGCCTTACATCTCCTCACCTCATCCCAAAGGATTTTGAATATTTTCATCCAATCCGAGGAATGATTCCCTCCCCATTTCCAAATTGATCTCTCTTCTTCATTGGTTCTGACACCATCACTTCCATGTTGGGAATGATCAAAACTATACTCAACCATTCTATTTCTCATCATTGTATATTTTCTATGTTATGTTGCTTTTGATGTGTTGTCAATCACACATATTGTTAGATGTTTTAAATACTAATAAAACTCAAAATCATGATCATGAACTCACATTCATGGATTTGTCATGGGGGTTCCTATGGTAAAAAGGTAGCCATGTTGACATACAAACCATTTATATAGTCATTCAATTGTGAAATTAGTCCATAATTAATGATAACAACATATTCACAACCATGATCCTGCTCCCATCGAGATATTAGCCATCCACTAACTTACCTTAGCAAAATTTCCTTAACAAACATCAAGCCCCATCGAGACTGACTCGGTACATTATAATTACTTAATGAAATAAGTCCTCACTTGCCCATGATGAAACCCATCCAGTCCAAGTATTGGACCTCAATGATTTGGTACCACTCTCTAATGTACTTGACCCCTTTGTTTCACGTTCGACGAATGAGGCTAAGTTTTTATTATATATATATATAGATATACGCCACTGACTAATTTGATGTGATGCTTGGACCCCAAAACACATTGAAATTACAATCGAGAGTCCCCTTTGGAATCCCAATATTTTTGCTAGCATGGCATGACTCCGACACCCTCAATGCATCTTAAACCCTCTAGTTGAGGTTTTCTCCAAAATCGAAACTTTCGGCTAATGTGCCACTATTATAAGGTGATGGCCTGCTTTCCTACGAATGGCCTTCCTCATTGGTGTGGGTTCTACCATCGATCCATTATCCATCCTATTACCTCGTCTCTTCCAATATTACTTTCTGCAATGGTTATGAACTTATGATATTTCGATAGCCACATAACCTTGGATGTTCTATCCACTTGTGGTCCCTTGTGTTATCCAGGTTAATGCCCCCAGGTGATGAAAAATTTCCTTGTTAACCAGTGCACCATCAACTGACACTCCTTGGTACATAAAGTTCCCTGAGACATTTAGCCATCTACATTTACGAGGTTTCTTGGATCACATATTATCGATGTCATCCACACGATGTGTCTTCCTATGGGAGGTCCATGTGTCACCGTATATGGCTCTATTGGGTACACAAAACTCCCAAACTACTTGACACTTTTCCTTCACGATGTCATGTTGACGTCATATCCTCCTAAGGATACATCATTATATGTCTAATTTAAAGAGAGTGAGAGATTATTTGACGACTAGGTTCACACTTGGTATTACTTAGTAAATTATAACCCTTCAATCTAGATCACTTTAAGAAATCATTCTCTCAATGCTCAAGGGTTTTGTCCTTTTGGGCTTCCAGGGTGTCCAACTCTGACAAATTTCCCACCCGACGAATCTGAGTGATGGATAGAACCCGAGTGTCTATTACCATTGTTTCCATGGATATAAATTAAATCATCTTTCACTCTCTAGGCCTTACGACCTTTTGCCTCATTACTCTGATCAATTGCGTGAGGGGAATTGGGTTCCACCAATATGAGGCCTCCCTTGAATAGGGTTTTCATCGTGTAAAGGATAAGGTTGTCCCAAAATTTCCGATAATTTTATGGCCCCACTCCTCTAGACTACAGTAAGTCCTTCCTCCTTATTCCCATTATGACTTGGTCAAGGGACCTCAACTCTACATCGTGTAGTGTCTTAGATGAGTAACTCTACAACCTCTTTAGCTACAAGCTCTACTACTAAATGGACTTCATCGAGCTAGTATGGCTACGTATGACTCTACGTTAGGGATCTGATATACTCCCAAACGTGCCTCTATTGACTTAAGGGGGCTTGGACCCAGGTTTAGAGTTAGCTGTGCTAACAAATAAAAACCATACACTATTGACCCTTTTGGCAACAGACCACATAGCACAGGATGCAGTCTCACTCGAGGTAGTATTGGGGAATGCTAGAACTAGGTTTCGGCATCGAGAGGACTATGTGATGTGTTTCTACTAAACTTAGGGTTTTACATTGACATTCATGAAGCCTAACCCTTAAAACCTAGACTTTACAGTAATTAACAGTTAACAGATTTATGTCCTTCGTCGATTGTGCTAAAGATTCATAACATCATATAGATAAATAAACCTATGTATTACGAATCTATTAGGTGCCTTTCCTAACTAAACACATTCAACTAATCATAAACACAGTAAATTCAGAGATAAAATAGTAATACATGGATGTACAGATAGTTCTTCAAAATAAGTCTTTTATTATGCTTTAGATCTTCAAATATAACTTCTTCCAACCATGTGCACACATTTGCAGTGGTTCATGCACTCAACTTTAGACTTACCAAGGTCTCTGCACACACAACTGGAGGAGCCTTCCCCTTCACCCAAGTACAAAATAGATAAATCATACCAAAATCACGCACTATTCTTTCTTAGCTATCTTATGAGTCTTATATGACTTCACTTTATATTTCTTCATTACAATACCATGGTCCACGAACCATGGGTGGGTCTCAAGACATCTTGACTCTAACAAAATAAGGGGCTTTGTTCTTCCTAAATCCCTTTTGACTCCTATCAACCTAGGCTACTCATGCAATGTTCCTCAAAATGTGGAGACTTTACAATATTTTAAAAAACTTAATAAAATTTGACCCAGGGGACCCCGTCCCAATAAGCCCCCAACACAAAGTCATGACTTGTCCCGTGTCACTCTATTCATGTTGTCTCAATTTTTTCTTTCAGACCACTGAATTCAATCTTCAATGCTTGAAGATCTGTTGTTCCATGCACGGCGACTTAACAAACTTATTCAACCAATTTATCCATGGTGATACCTTCAACTGCAAGGCTCATGGTTCTTTGTGTTTGCTGAAGAGATTTGAGCATACTCTGAATGGTCTGTGACAATTGGCTTGCCTCATCAACCCATGGTTGTGTCGTTCAGGAAATAATATAGGCCTTTCGATGTAGCTCATCAATCTTGGTCTGGATGAATTTCCCTTCTTGAAGCTCGATGAACCTTTGCACAGGTGCTAAAGTCCGCGTTGTCACCCTAATCTCATCAAACTATAATTTCTTTTTGTGGATGTCTGCTTCGATCATTTGCATGTGTGGATCCTCCTACAGTTAGGTCCACATCTCCATTGTATACTCAAACAATCTGCTGTAGTCCTTGACTAGAGCAGCCAGAGTGGTTATATCGGATTTAATGGAAGCTTCACATTGCTCTCTGACCTCCAGAGATGTGGTTGGAAACAACTTAAGTTGAAGCTCTAAAATATGCAACTGCATCTCAAACCATACCTTTCCAATTTATTCGTTGGATTCCTTCAGCATAGTAGCTAACTTGTGAATTTTGTCTGCTAAGGCCTTCTCTGCTAGAATTTGGAGCTCAGATAGCTTGCTGCATACTGGGGTAAGGGTTGCCTCTAGCTTTTGATTGCGCTGCATCACCTTGTTTCAGGACTATAGGACCTGCGCTTTCTTTGTAAAAATATGTTGATCGTTAGTTTTTACCTCATCAATAATCAACAATGCCTATTTCTCCTGCACATAGAGCTCATCCAAAACTCCTTGGTGTAGCTCAGGTAGGGTTTGGATCGGCAATGCGGAAACGTTGATACTTATATTTTTCCATTACTGCGTGCACTCCTATTCTCCAGCTATCTCACACTGGAGATAGCTGCCTGGTAGTTTCACTACTCAGAGCTTGGATGTGATTTTTGCAATGGTACTAAATTTTGGTACGCTCGCTTAATCAACTCTCACTTGCCCCACGCTCGACTGGATAACTCCTATCTGGACCTATAATTATTTTATGCCCTATTCCACCTTTTATAGTACCTTCTTGTATTTGTCCTCGATGTGCCCACATATATTTTTTGTAGCAGAGTAGACAACATCACCGATTTCACCAAGATCCCCCTCCGTGAGGGCCAACACTTCAGGACCCACAGTTTTTTTAGATTTTTGCTCCTTGCGTGGTCCCATCGAACAACGATTTTACCTTTTTTTTATCATGAAGGGATACTATAAGTCTGTCGATCTAAGATATGGGTCTTTTCTCCCTTCCTCTTCATCTGCGGTTTCAAATTTAGCATTGGTGTACTCTGTCTCAAGTTCCTCGAGGTCAATGGTGACCTACGTTGTTGTTGCTTGTGCAACTTTTTCCTTCTGTGCTTTCTTCTCTTTCGTAGAATATTTTTCATTTTGTACATCCTTCTCCTTTGTAGAATCCTTATGTGCTTCTTTATCTTTCTTAGAAGCCTTTTGTGCTTCTTTCTCTTTATCTTTCATGGCCTGTGTTGGAGCTATTGTTTTCTATGTTTCTCCTTCTCCGACCTTACTTGTTCTTGTAACTTCACTACATGGGTTGATTCAATCACTCAGACATTTTCTGATGACCCCCATAATGTCATCCTCTACAGCTAAATATGGAAACTTGTGCTATGTCCCTACGACATCCTTCCTCGCATGTATGGACAGAGTGTGAAAACCTACTTTGAAATTTGTGATATTTGTGTACTATGCATGTAGACTAGGTGACAACTATCGGCATTGGTTGATCACCATCCGTAACTCTAAATTGAACAGGACCCAGCACATCTTGGTTTCAATGATGCGGCCGGGATCCTTTTTTTTGCACAGTGAGGTAAATTTTGTAGCCTCGCACAAGTCTGGATCCAAGTTTGGGAATTAGCTATCCACAGGCATCCTCCAGGCTACCAACATGATCAATAGTAGTCACCACACATAGTGGAATGCCTTTCCATCCTCCTGGGATTCACAAAAATACTCTAGGAACTCGTTACAGAGATACTTTGCATAATTTAATTGAAACCCCTCTTACACTACACAACTAATGATACCGCTAGTGTCGGCACTTCATTAGCACGACATACCACTAGTATCCGAGATAGAGCTAATGGCATGGCCTTTCAACTTCTTCACCAATCTTACTAATGGCATAGCCTCACAACTTCCCCAAAAAAGCATATGTAGGGTGCACACCCTGATAAGGTAACAATGTGATTTTGTAGATGAGCATCTTGTCCACTAGAATGGGCCCTCCCAGCTAGAGGAATCCATCATGAACTAGTGCAACAATTGATGCACACAAATGGTGTTAATTATGTTATGGCTGAAATGTGGAACATATAGCATGTTGAGCAACCATGCATGCTCAAACTTGACCACCCACTTCATTGGCTCAAGCCTTGTGAATCCCACCTCCTTGTAGTAGACCAATCTCAAGTGTTTATAGGGTTCTAACAAGGGAAATTTCATATTGATCACCTAGATCCCAGTCCTCCATCTTCAAATATGGAACCTGGGCCAACAAGTCACCCTAAATAGGTATTTACTCTGGAAGAAATGGTGTGAACACTTTTTACTTCATTGAATCAAGTTCCTTATCCACATTTGTAGTTGATTTCCTAGGGGTACATAAGGTGGTAGTTGAGTAATTGGCACTGCTTCCTCTAGATCAATATCTAACCCCCATAGTCAATTCTTCTTCATCTAGATCTAGGGGTTCCATCAGTTGCTTATACTTATCCATATGACCCTTCTGTCTAACATCAGTTTGGTTTTTTTGGGCGATTATCAAACCGATGCTTATTGTCACTTCTTTTTCTTCTTCTCTCCTGCCATGGAGGCAATAGGTTTTGGCCTTAGTGACCTAGGCAATGTGGTAGGGACTGATGGTGTTGTAGTAATTTTGTCAATGCTCTCCCAAAATAATTTCTTCTGACACTTAGACAAATATGGCTCAAACCCAAGCCTTTGATATGAAAATTCCTTCTCTATCTCTTGCCAATCTCATCTAGGCATCCAAAAATTGTCTCTGCTCAAACTTAGGTGCAAAATCTCGAGGCAAGCTCTCTCGAAGGAAAGTGTTTGAATGTGGAGCGGGATGTTGTATTTATAGTCCTTTTTGAATTCAAATCCATCGGTTCCCTCTAGATCTCCCCCATTAATCCTCTTTTGGAAATAGATTTCTAAATATATGCTCCTTAAATTCTCTTCGCCCGCTCCATTAAACTGAAAAATAGTCATCTCATCATCTACAATACCTTCAAAGGTCACTTTCTATCTAGGTTGCGTGGGACCCACCTTGCTAGCATAGCTCCTTCATTGTAGCTCCCATCTGTGCCTTCCTCACGATCATCACATAGCACAATCACATTGCCAAACCTTTCTCCTTGCACCATAGCTTATAGTCCCACACTTCCTTGCAACTGCCTAAAGTACTAAGATTGTCTTGCATCCATATAGTCATTGCATAGGGGTGGGATCGCCCCTCTACAACTTCAACTGACTCACATTCATTCTTCCTAGAAATAGCTCCCCATTCATCTTTAGGAGCTAAACTCCACCTCCATCCATAATCTCCTTGATGATGTATGGTCCCAACAAATGTATCTAAAACTTTCTTGGGAACTTCGTAAACTTTCTATCATACATCAGCACTAAATCTCCATTTTTAATGGTGCACTACTTAATGTGATGATCATGCCATGCCTTTTCTCGAGCCTTCTGCAGCTGCTGATGAGAGCCTTCCAAGAAGTGATCTTATTGTAACTCAAGTATCTGGGTGAGATATTCTTCCATTATATCTCAATTTTCCATCTCTGTGACTATAGCAATCCTCAAACTGGGCACTATGTACTCCATTAGCATCATTGTTCCTTTTCCATACAATAGTTGAAATGGTGTTTTTCCAGTCAATTTCTTATAAGTATTTCTATATTCCTAAATAACAACTAGTACATGCACATCCCAATTATTCCTATTCACATTGAAGATCTTCGTCAAAGTGTTTTCCAAGATCTTATTGAAAGCTTCAAGTGTTCCATTTGCTTGAGGATGGTACGGCATGATTTTCTGATGATACATATAGACTTCTTCACACAAAGAAGGGATCATTTCATTCAGAAAAGGGGAACCCATGTTGCTCATCAAAATCTTAGGACAACCAAACATAGACAAAATGTTCTCAAGTATAAACTTCACAGTTGTAGTTGCACTACAATCCTTCATGGGCTATGCCTCAACCCTCCTAGTCAAGTACTTTGTCTCCATGATGATGTAGCATGCTCCTGGCTTCTTTCCTAGTAGCTGAATAGGTCCCACAAAAGCTATTTCCCATTTATCAAATGCTTGTAATAAGACATGCAGGTTTAGAGGAAATTCATCCCTTCACGACGGCTTCTCGATCCTCTGACAGGTATCACATGCCCTACAATACTCCTTGTAATATTTGTGGACAGTTTTCCACCACAACCCAGCTCAAAGTATCTTCTGCGCAGTCACTCTTCCAACATAATGTCCCACAGCAACTTCTCCACGTGCTTTAGTGAGGATACTTTTTCTTTCATAATCCGGTACATGCCTACGCATAACTTTTTCTGAGCCCATTTTATAAAAGTACCCTATAATTACAGAGAAATCCAAGGCCTTGACCACCAATTCCTTCTTTTGATGTGTCGTACGTCCTTCAGGGGCTACACCTGTAGACAAGAAGTGGATGATATCTGCAAAATGTTCATCTGCAACGCGCATAGCGAAAAGCTGCATATCAGGAAATATTTCATCAAGACTTGTAGGTTTTTCATCATTCTCAATCTGCAAAAGGTCATTGGGTCCAATATTCAATATCCCTGGCTTCACAATTACTTTGAAGTCATACGCCTGAAATAGTAGTAACCACCAACAAATTTCCCCCCCCCCCCCCCCCCTAACACAGGCTTGTTGACCAGGTACTTCAAAGTTGAATGGTCTCTCTACATTTTGAAGTGAGCATCAATTAGATAATTCCTCAACCTTTAGAGTGCATATACCACCGCCAACCCTTTTCACTTTGTCGTTGAATAAATATTCTCTGCCTTAGATAATTTTCTACTTGCAAATGAAATTGAATGGTTGATATCTCATGTGCCTGGTTGGGTTAGCACTGCTCCTAATGCTATGAAGGATGCATCCACCTAGACATGGAGTTCTTTATTCCAATCAAGGAATGCTAGAGTATGTGTTGTAACCATATTTTGCTTCAAAGCATCTAACATTTTGTCACAATCATCATCCCAACAAAATGTCACATGTTTCTTCAATAATTTCTCCATGGGTGCAGTGATCTTTTCATATGCCTTAATGAACTTTCTATAGTATCATGTATGGCCCAATGTTTCTCACAACAATTTTACATTCCTTGGTGGCTCCAAACTGATAATCACCGCTATTTTAGTAGGGTCCACCATCAAACCTTTATTACAAACAATGTGGCCCAAAAGCATCACATATGGCATGAAAAATATACACTTCTTGATAGCGAGACTTGATACTTCCTACAAGTATCCAACATTAGGTGAAGACTTGCAACATGCTTTTTCACTAACCCGTACACTATCCAATCATCAAAGTAGTCCTCCAAAATTTTGTGAATAAATTCCTTAAACTCTGCAACTAGCACCCTAGAAAAGATTGCAGGGGTCAGAGGGAATAACTGTATACTAAAAAAGAGCCTGATTCTATAGGGAAGGTCATCTTACTTCAATATTCTAGTGCAATTTTGATCTGATAATATCCTGAGAATCCATCTGTAAAAGACTACGCTTCTTGACCAAAAACATTTTCCAAGACCATCTATGAATGGCGTAAGGAATGGATCATGTAAACAAGCATCATTCAACTTCCTTAGATCTATGCAGATATTGATTTTTCACTTTGTCTTCTTCTCCTCAACCACCATAGGAGTAACCTAGTCTGATTCTTCTATAGGCTCAATAATTCCTACTGCGAGCATCTTATCCAATTCTTCGTGCACCTTTTCTTTGTATTTAGGATTCAGTCGGTATGGGCACTTCTTTACCAGCTTCACCTTTGGCTTTACATTGATCTCCATAACACCAAAATCATGTAATATCCCTTTTAGATCAGAGAAATTTGTTGGAAACAAGTGTTGATATTCCCACAATCACTCCGCAACTTTGTCAACTACATCTTTCTCCCAGTAATCATCTATATTTGTGAACTTCGGTTGTTCTTCTGACCCAATCTTAACATGCTTGGTCTTCAATGGTTTTGAAGTGTTAGGAACATCTACCTTAGGCCCAGTGACTTCACGTTGTCCTTTTGACTCAGGGATATTGATACTTTTGTGCTCTTCCTCACCTTCTTTTGTGGTAACATTGTAGACGTCGAGAGCATGGAATAACTTCGTACTCCAGTTGGGTTGTACCTATTTGATAGGCTCTATAAGTGTTCTAAATATCACATCCGTGTTCCATGTCACAACGCTATTTCTAAATACCAACTTATCGGAATAGTATCCAAGGTATGGCAGAATATATGTACCCATTCAGATTGTGGTTCCTCTCCGCACGTTTTCGTCTAATGAGCTAGATGCCTGTGCAGATCATCCTTCCTTTTATATTTTTCACTAATGTGGGTATTAGTGTAGCCAAATCGCAACTTTATCATCCTTCAGTACTCCTTCCAGTCTACAAAATTGTTCTTATGTGTACCCAACCATCGGGCAGGCGTAGGTCTTAGTGCGATGTCCAATGCCTCGAACCGATGCTCCTATAGTACATCCCTTTCAAATTTATCATGACACAGATTTACATCCATCATAATGTGGTAAATTTCGTACCTCAATGGAGATACACTGGAGTGATTGAGTAAGTCTGTTACATCGTAGCGTTGACAGTGTTAGCGCTTGGAATTCACCTAGGCTGAGATAGACAAACTCTCAAGGCTACATCAAACCATTTCACCTCGTAGCTAGCCCTACGAGGTATGAGAAGGCTCTCTCGGGTCAGATTCGATAGATCTTTCAATATGATTAGGCTGACCAATTAATAATAAAGATTTTAGGCTAGTAAATTGATAAGGGGGTTGATTTAATGATTTTTTGGGGTTTTTGGTGGCAATTGGTGGAAGTGCAATTCAAGGTGCGGGGATTGAGCACAGTTTTCACAGGGGGATCTAAGGGGCAAGGTAGGAATGAGTGCTGATGCCTTAATCTGAGATGGATGATCAGAGATGATAGAGGAGAAGCTAAAGAGGTCAAACACACAATTCGAATCCTCTCTAGATAGTAGAAAACATTAAAATTGAACAAACTAAAAAGCTGAGCATGTCAAAACATGAGTTCAAACTTTACCACTTCATCTGTCCAATTTAGAAGCATAAGAGAGATATGAAACACATAAACAAACTTACAAGAACATGTAGAGAACACAGCATCAACAATCAGATGCACAAGAATCCTCAAAGATGTCTGTAAAACCCTGGCTTTCCTTGCCTTCAATTGCAGAAATAGATGCACAATATACAATAAAGCTTCCTTACACAAGAGTCCAACCATCAAAATGAGAAGGAGAGAGCATAATATAGACCATCTAGACCATCTAACTCCTTTCCCCACCTCTAGGGGTCGAGCTCAGCTTTCTAGGAGTAGTTTGAACAAATTCTAAACTAAGAACTAGAAAATAGGCAGCCAAACAACTTGCCTCTATTACTTAGCTAACTCATCCATGCATTAATTTTTCACTTTTTACATCATGGAAGCTTCTAGAAGGGTAAAGAAAGATAAAATCTACCAAAGTGCCATGAAAATATTACATTTATCCATCATATACAAGTAATAATAGTCAACCATAGTCAAAACAGTGTTTTTTGACCAAAAATGTGAATTCTGGCAAATCTGGAAGTTCTGGTCGCGCCCCTGGAAGTTCTAGTCGCGCCCCTTCACAGTTGTTTTTGAGTGGGTTCCACTGGTCCAAATCAGGTGCACGATGGCTCATTGGAAAGCTTGGCCTATCTACTTTCCATCCCAAGTGGAATTTCTGAATTTAGTGTTGATTTGACCCCTAAAAAACCATTTCTCCCAAGGTCACTTTCTGCAACTCAAAAAGTGGGCAGAAAGTCATTTTTTTGATGTATTTTGAGCTTTTGGAGGTTCAAAACTCAAAACCAGGCTTCTCCCAAGCATTGGTAATTTTTCTTTTTGCATGCCCTTTCCAAAAATTCCAAGTTTTCAAAATTCCGACCAGTCCTCCAAAATGGTCTCACCCGGGGTGAGACCAAACCGTGGGCAAAACCTGTAATTTTACCAAAAATTTCCAAAATGCTCCAAAATTCTCAAAAATTTCACATTTTGATGCTAGATCAAGGCTGATCAGTACCATGATGAGTGAGGGAGGCTTCAGCCAAGATACAGAGCGGATTTGTCCTTTTCCTCCTCTTCCGGGCCTCCGATAGCTTTCTTTGGAGAATTTTCATTCTCGCCTTGCAAACATGTAATCTTTCCCAGTAGTGTGCCTTCATGTTCCGGAGCAGCTCTTTGTCACGGTTTGCCTTGTCTAACAGTCCCTCCAAGCGCCAATTTGCTCGGATGAGCAATAACTCTCTATCCTTGGGCAGTGGGTCCCCAGGCCTCCTGCGGTTGATGACTCGGTCGAATCGAATCCTCCATAACTCATCCAACTCCTTCTCGGTCTCCAGCTGTTTGTTTCGCTGCTCTAAATAAGTGATAGTCCACTGAGCCATCTCAAGCTTCCGCTGCAACACAAGGTTCTCTTCCTCTCTCTGCCTAATGAGCTCATAGAAATCTGAAGAGGAAGGAGAATGAGCATCACGACCAGTGAAATCATCATGTGCCTCGCCAACTGCCTCATCCTCAACCATGGGCTGCTTGCCCTCTCGTACTGCCTGTGCCGATGAAGAAAGCGAGGCCCCTTCCACCTGGTGTGGAGATAACACTCGCTGCTCTGAAGATGATGACGAGACCCCTTCCACCTGCTGTGGAGAAAGTACTCGTCGAGCTGCTGCAAATAAGGTCCTATGACCTCTCTGATATGTGACCCTAGGAGAAGAAGCCATGTGTCTCGGAATGCTAACCTCGGGCTGATGTGATGGCCCTCCCTCCTCATGAACTGCCTCCGGCCCTGGATGTGGCTGTGTAAAAAACTCTCGGGAGATAAAATCTGCCCACGGAATGCCCTGCTGGCTCAGCTGATGGGAAACTACTAGCTGAATAAGACCATGATGGCATAGGCTCCGAAGCTGCTGTACTGGGGTCTGTCTCCGAAAGGTAGTGGCCATCCTCTGAATGTCGTGAAATAAGTATGCTGAGATGTTCATCATCCTCACTCTGGTGAAGTGCATCATTATGCGGATATGACAAGAAAATACTCGTGAGAATCTCCCCTCGCATGTAAGGTAGTGCATAATGAGTCTCATGATGTCTATATACTCTGCTCGGAGGAACTTAATAGGAAAGTTCCTTGACAAGTGGTGCACATATGTAGGCCTGACATATGGCTCATAGTATACTAGGTCCAGCCACTTGCGCTTCGGCCACACCTCACCCACATTAGGTATCCCGGTAGCATCTGTGATAGCCTCTGGAGAAAACACAAAATTCACCCCTGCAAGGGTGACCTGCCTGTCATGGAGATGGAGGACAAACAACCGGGCCAAGTCTCTGTGATGCTGGATGTGTGACAGCCTCTCACAAAACTGAAAACAAGCCATATGCTGAAAGCAAGATACTGCCAATGGGCAAGCCTGCAACTCTGTCAGTGATGTAGGCTCTTCCCTCTTGTGGTGACCACCTTTGCCTCCCCTACGAGGCCTCCGCTGTGTCTCAATCTCAGTGGATGAAGATCGGTCATCACCTTGCTCATTAGTCTCAGTGGTTGACATGGTGTTATTGAGCAAGGTGGAATAAATAAGTCAAGATGACTGCTGCCCTGCCTGCAAAATGCTGTGAAGTATGCTGTTTTCAAGGGGAAAAATCATGAGGGACATGTTAGGGGGGGGAATTTACATAAGGAAAGGGAAAAAATATATATAAACAACAGGGAATTTTGAAGGAAACAATCACACAATGTTAAACATGTCATTCTATCTTTCATCATTTGCAAATCAATACTTTATTTAGGGAAACTGTGATTTTTAATCACCAAGGGAAAGGACAATGAAAATCATCATGATGGAGGGGAGGATGTCATAAGCATAGGGGGGTAAGGCAGCATCATCTATATACAAGTAACAGGCAGCTCATTTCAATTTGTTTTGAATGTCATTGAGGAGCATACTCTGTTTTTCATAATTTCAAAATGACCATTTGATGCTTTGGGAAACAGGGATTTAGGGTTTCTGATTGTAAGAGGAAGGGAAGAGGTTGTTGTGATCATTTTACAGTGGAAGGGAGAGGGGATTGTATCATAGGAATGAGGGAAAATAGAGGATATTAGGGATTAGGTTTAGGGGGGATAATGGAACCCATCAACAAAGTCTGCTGCCAATCAATTTTTGTAACAACAATTCATTTAAAACAGAGGCAGCCTTATTTTTTCATTTGCCATGAGTAATTAGGGTTTCACTGTGTGATTTGATCATAGGGAGGGATATTCAATTGCCTAGGGAGTTTAACTGAAGGGACAAGCAATTGAATTAGGGTTTACATAGGGAATTAGGTAGGGGAAAAAACAGAGTTTTGAGGAGGGGAAAAAAATACCATGTTACAGCAAACCCTAACCACAGCAAGTCTGATTTCTCTGATGTCTATGCAAATGAAATTTTGTCATGACCTTATTGAGCTTTGAAGTCTTTGACATATACACGAGATGACCCTTTTCCTTTGGTTTTTCTGAGGCTATGCAAAATGGCAAATTTCACTGTTTTTACAATTTTTTGAGTGCATGCCTTGTCATCACTTTTTTATTTGTTTTTTATAATGTTTCTTTTCATTATTTTGCTGTACATTTACATAGGCATTTTGCTGTGTTACTAGTGCTTAGGGTTTGATCATTATACATGGGGAAAAGGTAGGGTTTATAGGGTTTGAAAGGACTAGGGTTTGCAAATGATTTAGGGGTAGGATTTGTATAATTGACTTGCAAATAAGATCAATAAGTTTGACATGTTAACACATGTAATTTGTATGGGAAAATAAATGGAGGGATAAAGGAAAAATTGCCTTGAAAAATAACAAACTGTCACACATATTGCTTGCAAAAAACAACTATCATTTAACCTATCTTTTTATGGATTTCTTGCATATAACCATGGCCATAATCTTCTTTTGCAACCCTAACACCATCACCAAACATGCAAAATAGGCATACCTTAACAATTTGAGAGAATTTGAGGGTGATTTTGGCGTTTGAGTGAGTTTTACGGCAGACAGAGTTTTTGGTCGCGCACGCTCTGAGACTGGTCGCGCTCCTCCGTTTGGTCGCGCCCGTGTTATTTAACACTGTGCGTTGGCCTCCCTTTGGTCGCGCCCACCCAGGTGGTCGCGCACACCTGTGGTTTGGTCGCGCACGAGTTTAACCCTTGTAATTTGCAGAAACTTGCCCGAATTGCCTCCTCTTGCCTCTAACACGAATTTTTGACTTTCATTTGCATAATAAGAGTGACTAGAGAGGGAAAATAGCTTTTATAGGTTCATTTTTAAAAAAAAATTAACTTTAGAACCCACTTTCTAATGTTTTGAACTTGCTTTTCTCTTTAACACTGTTTAGAGTCTTTTTGTCCTGAAATAAGCTCTTTGGATGCGTTTGACTCCGTTCTTTTTGCAGGTTGACCACCTGATGGACTGTAGTGAAGGAACCAGGGTTGTTGCCGGCACTTTTACAAATTTTTGAAAATTTCTTTATTTTTACAAATTCCTCATGACCTTGGATTTAAAAACAGGTTTTTTTTTTTAAATCCAAGGCATAAAATGAACTGTAGATGATAAAAATAATAATGAAACATCTGTACATACCTCCTTCTAGCTTGCTGGGCACTCACTGAACTTGACTCATGACCTTGCAGTGATTTTGACTCAAAACCCTAGACCTAAGACCATGGGACCTCAAGACAAAAAACAAAAACAAGTATGACTCAATTACATTGTGGTATGACCTGATCCAGCAAAGCCAAGAAGGGAACAAAGACCAGCTCCTCCATTCAGTGTTATGGCATGCCTAGTGGGATGCAAAACTGACACTGATGAGACACCTATAAATGCATATGCAAAGAGTTATTGATCACTGATGGAGGGCTCAAGACCGACACTAACAGACAGCTCATGCATGCTATTCTACCAATGCTCAAGCTCCTCATTCGAATCTGAGTTGCAGGAGTTTTCCTTTTCCCAAGTAGTTCTTCCATCCATCGTAGGATTGATCCAATCCTTATTCCACATAGTAAGCTTATAGATATGTTCAATATCATCCTATTCATAGTAATCTAAGACTAGTTCAACATATTGTGCATCCTTTGATGGATCCAATGGAAAAATGACTCTCAATTCCTTCTTTTCAAATGTGATGCTACGCTTCTTCAGGTTGATGAGCACATTCATGTCAAACACCGAATCGATTCCATGCAGTGTGGGGTAGGGATTACTATCATCCACTATTTCGATTACCTCAAAATCAATTATAGTGTGCGCCCCTTCAATGTCTACAGTTACTCCATGTAGGCCCCCCATAGGAGTAATATTCTGTTGGTTCACCATTCACAGCTGAATTGGGGACCATTATAGGTTCGAATTTCCCATTCTTTTGTAGGTTTGTTTATGAAAAAATTCACGTTAGATCCCAAATCTAGGATCACCTACTCAAGTTCAAATTCTTTGATTTTTGTAGTCAATCTCATCTCCTAACCAGTCTTTTTATTAATTTTATCTAATTTATGCATTGCACTTTGTTCAGGTAGCAACTTGCCCTTGCCAGAGCAATTATATATTATCCCTTACAGTCGCTCCACTGCTTTGTGGTCCCTTAAGAGCTTCATACAGGTGTGTAAGAAGGACATCATGTTGAAGGATTTGTGTCCTATGTAGCAATGACTTCTTCAGGATCTTCTAGTCGTGCACTCTTATTCATTGATGTGGAAGCTCCTGAATCCACAAAGTTTTTCTTCACCTCCATAAATATATCTTTTGTCTTATGCAAATCAAATTTAGTATCCTTGTCACCAACCCACCCTGTGTACCCACATAATCTCTTCTAGTTGTTTCCTTGTGACATTATCTTCCCAGATATCTATACCACTCTCCATAACTATACTAATGTTGGGGCCATCCTCGTGTGGTTCTGACCTCATCATCTGGATGTTCTGAGTGGGCTGCTGGTTCATCTTCCCTTTCATATTTGCGATGGGTACAGGACAATCCTCTATAACATGGTCAAACTTTCTGCACTACTAACAATATGGGCATGTTTAGTTCTGACAATCTCGCGTAAAGTGCCCCAGTTCCCCAAAATTGTAACAAATAATTTGTCCACGACCTCTTCCAGCTCCTCCCGTTCGTCCTCTTCCTCATCCTTGGAATCCTCTGCGCGCTACAATTTCACCTTGATCCCGCTGAGGACAAGTCTCAGTCGTACTCTATATTTCATAGTTTTGTCCATCATTAACTCATAGGTTTAGTACTTGCACTCACCATGGCCTACAATCTTACATAAATTGCAGAATAGTTGTCGAGGAGTCTGCACGAGCTTCTGCAACAAATGGAATTTGTTTGTTAAGTGTTTTTGTTATGAAACCAGTTCAAAAAAAGATATAAAAGATAGATCAATGCCTTAGAATTTAGCCTCTTCTATGAGGCAATCCCATTTACATTACACAAATGAACAATTCTTGGATGAAACAAATGACAAGACCTCCTTTCTATATATAGGAGTCTAATGGGTCCTAATATAATCAAAGTTGACATAGAAATAATAATGTAAGGGTACAATAATAACAATAGTGGGCTTCTACGGGGCACAATAATAACAATATGGGGACTACATGGGCACAACAATATAATATGGTGGATGCACTAAAAACAATAAGGGATTACACTAGTAGGATGGGTACCTAACATGCCCCTCTCCTTTAAAAGTGTTGTCCTCAATGCTTGAGTAGTTATGCATACTTCTGTATAAAATTCTTGTCCTCCCATGTCGAATCATCAGCGGGTAAGTTCTTCCACTTGATGAGATACTCTGAAATTGATCGATTTCATAGCTATCAGGTTCTTATTTATGTGACTACTCGAGGTTCCAATATGATTTTTCCTTCCTCGTCAAGTTTTGGCAATATTGTTTCAATTGGGATCTTCTCATTATGTAAGGTCGTCATTTCATATGTGCATGTAGTCTTGCCAACATTTCCTTCTTGTAAATAGCTTCGTGTAAATACTTTCCTTTGATTGGATGACTTTTGAAAGCAATGGGTCTTTCTTCTTGCGTTAAAACATCACCAATTCCATTTCCTAATGCATCATATTCCACAATAAGGCTTTTTGTGAAGTCTGGCGTAGCTAGGACCGGTGCTTGGCACATTACCTCTTTAAGATGTTCAAAGGCCTTCGTTGCTTCTGGAGTCCATGAAAATGCATCCTTCATAAATAATGTTGTTTTTGGAATGTCTTCAGTCTTCATTCTTATTTGATAATATCGTGAATGAAGATCAAACTTGGTGAAGTAAATTAATCCATGCAATTCATCCAATACTTCATCAATGACAGGAATGGGAAATTTATCTTTAACAGTGGGTTTGTTGAGCTCTCTATAATATGGACACATGCACCATGACCTATCCTTCTTGTGCATCAATACTACTGGAGCAGAGAAGGAACTTTGACTAGGTTGAATTATACCAACCTCTAGCATTTCTCTAATCATGCGTTCAATTTGAGTCTTTTGGGCATAGGGATATCTGTAAGGTCTGATGTTTGGAGGAACACTTCCTGGAATCAAATCAATAGAATGATCATGATCATGAATATGTGGGAGGCCTTTGGGAGTCTCTAATACCTTGGAATCATTTTCCAAGGCTTTTTGGAGATCTGGAGAAATATATGATTTCGATGTGGGAACCTCTAGCAAACATAATTGTGCAATTACGCCTCCTTTTTCTTTCTTTAGAAGCTTTGTCAGTCTATTAGAGTTGGTTATCTTTCCCAGTTTCTCTCTGATACCCCTTAATTGAAATTCCTTTCCTTCCAAAGAATATTTCATGAGAAGTTCTTGAAAATTAAAAGCTATTGTACCCAAGGATTGTAGCCATTGGACAACTAGTACGACATCAACACCACTCATTGGAATGGAAAGCATTGGGTTATTCAATAAATATTCTCCCCAGGATATGTTGATATTATGGCACTTTTAAGAGCAATTTATGGGTCCTCCACTTGCAACCATCACTTGACACTCTCCTGTTGGATATAGGAAGCAATTCAATTCCTTGGCTATCTTACACTAAATAAAATTATGGGTACTTCCCGAATTAGTCAACACTATTACCTTTTTCTTCTTGATATGTCCTTCTATCTTGCTAGTTTGAGGAGTGGTAATTCTGACCAATGCATTACAAGATATGGTAGGATTCATTTCTTCTTTCTCAATGTGATCTTTCACTTCTTGAACCTTTTTCTTCTTGATATGTCCTTCTATCTTGAGAGTTTGAGGAGTGGTACTTCTTGCCAATTCTTTGCAAGATATGGTCGTATTCATTTCTTCTTTCTTAGGGGTCGGTTCTTAGTGTATATCCTCTTCTTTTGACATTTCTTGATACTTTTCTTCCTCCTCTTAACAATCAATGTCAAATAATTTCTTGTGAGCACACTTATGACCTTTAATGCATTTTTTATCACAATTGTAACAAAGCCCTTTTGCTCTTTTTTCTTCCAATTGTTGTGGTGTCAACCTTGTAGGTTCTGGAAGGATAGGAGAAACAAAACTTCCATCTTCATAGTTGTGTGGGGTAGACTTCCTTGTTGCCATAACTTTTCTTTCCACTTTTCTTTTGAACCTGAATGCATTCTCCAATGAATCAGGTTCCCAAAGACTAACCTCATGTTGAATGTTATCCTTTAAAGTCCTTATGGAGACATCAATCCTCTGCTTCTTTCAAATATCATTTTCCCTTATATTCAGTTTTTGAATGTCCTCAATGTGCTTTTCCATTGAACATTTTTGTTTGAGATTTATCAATTGGATGAAGAAGGTATTTCTCTTTTTATCCTCATAATGTGTTATCATTTCCTCCGTGAAAACTGACCACGTAACAAGTGGTTTAGGAGAACAAAGCCCTTTATACCATAAAAATTGATCTGGTTCTAAATATGAAGATGCAATATGTACCTTTTGTAGTAGTTTCACTTCATATAGATCAAAATGTTGCTCCACCTATAGTATCCAATTTACCAGATCCTTTCCATCAAAATTCCTCATATCACCTTTTCTTTATTTTAGGAGCTCAATGTTGAAACAACTGTAACTCTGTATTTTCAGATCTCCAAGTTCTCAAATTGTCTTCCGCAGTAGCCCTCTGAGTCCTCTTTCTAACCCCGCAAGTCTGATCAAAATTTGATGCTCGAAGAAAGAGTTATGCCAAATCTCCTAAGATGACCTGATTATATAAGTTTTCAGTAAAGAAAACTTGTACGATGTGCCACGTGTCACTGTTTTGACCTTTGGATTTAAAAATTATACATAGAAAACCACAGTCCATTCTCTTTCTGTAAGTTCTTAGGAAATTTCAATTTGTTGCTCAGAGAGAAAGTTATGACGCTTTTCCCAAGGTCACCTGTTTAGAATGTAATTCGGGAGTCTTCAAAAACCATAAGTTCCTTAGACTATATCTCCAAACATATACTGAGACAAGATCTGAGATTTGGACCTGAGCTTCACCAAGATTTTGACTCAAACGGGTTTTAATTTCAGAATCTTCACCTTCATAGAAAAAATATTATGGAAAAAATTCCATGATGACCTGTTTGAGATGAATTTTTGGAGCTTAAAAACCCCTAAATTCCTCAGATCATATCGTTGAAACTATAGTGAGACAAAATCTGAAATTCGGACCCGATGTTCAAAACGATCCCCTCTCAAATGGGAATTTTTTTTTAGCTTCTGAAACTTCGTAGACAGTTATAACGAACATACCATGATGACCTGTCTAGAGCAACAAAACCCTAGAATCCAAATATCTGATACCAAATGTTATGAAACCAGCTCACAAAAAGATAGAAAAGAAAGATCAATGCCTTAGAATTTAGCCTCTTCAAAGGGGAAACCTCCTTTACGTTATAGAAATGAAAAATTCTTGGATGATACAAATGACAAGACCTCCTTTCTATATATAGGAGTCTAAGGGTTCCTAATATAATCAAAGCGACATAACAATAATAATGTAAGGGCACAATAACAACAATAGTGGGCTTCTATGGGGCACAATAATAGCAATATGGGGACTAGGGGACTACGTGGGCACAACAATATAATAAGGGGGATGGACTAATAACAATAAAGGGCTACACAAGAAGTATAGGGACCTAACATCAATATTTCTTTTGCCTTATGCAAATCAAATTTAGTATCCTTGTCGCCAACCCACCCTGCGTAGCCACAGATTCTCTTCTCATTATTTCCCTATGAAATTATCTTCCCGGATATCTATACCATTCTCTATAACTATATTAACATTAGGGCCATCCTTGCATGGATCTGACCTCATCATCTGTATTTTCTAAGTGGGCTACTGGTTCGTCTTCTCTTTCATATGTATGATGAGTACAGGACAATCCTCTATCACGTGGTCAAACTTTCAGCAGTACTAACAAGATGGGTGTTTTGGGTTCTGATAATATTGAGTAAATTGCCCCGGTTCCCCACAATTGTAACAAATAATCTGTCTACGACCTCTTCTAGCTCCTCCCCTTCATCCTCTTCCTCATCCTTGGAATCCTCTATGCGCTACAAGTGCACCTTGATCCTGCTAAGGACATGTCTCAACCTGTACTCTATATGTCATAGTTTTGTCCATCATTAACTCATAGCTTTAGTAATTCCACTCACCATGGCCTACAATCTTATATAAATTGTAGAATAGTTGTTGAGGAGTCTGCATGAACTTCTTCAACATATGGAAATTGTATGTTGAGTGTTTTCCTGTTATTTAGCAGATAGCGTACCATGACACTACACTGTTAATGGATCCAACAAAATTTTTTGGCTTCAGGGGGATATGACCTCCCTCAATTAGATAGTTCTGATATAACAAGAAATGATCCTTCTCATGACCATTTCCTTTGCACTTTAAGCACCATACTTCAGAACGAGTCTCATTTTGGACCTCTTTCCCCTTTTTGAGATCCTGCAACTGCATATGTAGGCTAGCTAAATGTCGCTGAAACTACTTCACTCCCATATTTGTATCCTTAATAGGGGAAGCCTACAACTTCATTGCAATTTCTAGCACTTCAACCTGTGATCTGAGCTTCTGTTGTGACATTGGTAATCTCAAATGAGTTAACATTGAAATAATATACCAGTCCTTATGTTTCTCATCTGAGATATGTAGATTATCCTATTGTAGCATACATTTCAACCTTTGATCAAAATCCCATGCAGATTCATTCACCTTCTACTTAATTCTTTGACCTCAATCACAGACTCGACTTGAGACTGAGGCTTTCTGACTTGAGCCTAGAGGTTCCTGACTTGAGACTTGAGACTTGGACTCCCTTCAATTTGTTAATCCCCTAGGTTTGTAATATTAATCCATTGGGTTTTTGAATTCTCCTTCCAGTTTGAACTATACTACATGTCAATCGATTACCTGATTCAAATTGTGTACATTTTTTTTTTTTATAATAGAGACATCAAATACATTGTGAGTTTTAATGTGAGTTGGAAATGCCATGAAAGGAATTATCGTTTCTGCACTTATGGGTACTTTTGAAGATAATAGTTTTTGGGTAATCGATAGTGGAGATTCTAGAATTATGATAGGGGGATGTGGGTAGTTTCAAACTATATCAAAAGGTATATCTTCACATTTAGTTGAGCATAGAGACAAGAAAATCTACTCAGTGAAATAAATTGTATCTAGTTTTCTGAAGATGGAAACAAGTGGAAGCATTCATCTCAACAATATACTCTATGTTTCATGTTTGAATAAAAACATGATTTATATTTATTTCTTAGAAGATAGAGGTGGTAAGGTTTTTTTTCTTATATGAGGAAGTCATTGTATGGGGTAAAGGATAGAGAATTGAAGATGTTAAGACTATTGGGATTCATAAGGGGATGTTGTATAGGATTTTATCACCTCCTCCTCAAGCTGTAATACATTTAGAGATAAACCATTGTAAGGTATGAAACAGAAGGTATGGTCACCTACATTGTAATACATTTCCATCTTTTAGTCATATGGTTATAGTCACCCATGACCTAAAACAATAACATGAAGGAGTATGTATGGAGTGTGCTCTCGATATGAGTGTAAGGAAACCCTTTACAAGAAATGATACCAGATTCAAAGGAATTTTGGATGTAATACATTATGATATTTGTGGACCAACGAAATTTATATTATGTAACATTCATTAGTGATCACTCTAGAAAGACATGGACATATCTTCTCAAGTGTAGGGATGAAGTATTTGAGAAATTTTAAGATTTCAAGGAAAAAGTAGAAAATATGACAAAAGCGAAGATAAAAGCCCTAAGATATGATATTGTTGGAGAAGACACTTCCAAAGAAATTGTGGCTTTTTGTGAGGAAGAAAGAATTAAGAGGTAGTCAATGGTTCCCAAACATTCCTCAACAAAATGGTGTGGCTAAATAAAAGAGTCAAACAATTGAATAATGTATTAAACCCATGCTACATGACCAACACCCACCTAAGTTATTATTAGGGGAAGCAATTGTAACAATAGTATATATATAAAATTGAAGCCCTCATAAAATTATCAATGACATGACCCTAGAAGAAGCATTCATAGGAAAGAAGTGAAGTTTTGATCATCTTCAAATATTTGGATGTCTTCTATACATTCACATCCTAAACAAAAAAGGAATAAATTGGACCTTGCAGGTATTAGAGCTATATTTTTTGGTTATAATACATCATCTAAAGCTTATAATTTCTACATTGAGGAAGCGAAATGAGTTGAAATAATCATAGATGTCATATTTGATGAAAGAATTGCATATAAGAAATCTGAGAACATTCCTATTGATTATGATGTGGGAAAAGTACCCATCTTTGAAGAAATCTTGGGACATGACAATAATCAAGGACCTACAAACAATCATAAAGATGATGAAGGACCACCTGAGCCTATGTATCAAGTCATCATTTCAGAGACACGTAAGAGGCCATCTTGGTTAAGAAAAAATATACAAGAAGTTGAAGGACATGTTGTAGCAAGAGGAACATTCACAGAAAGTAAGAATCCTAAAATCTATTCAGGATATGTAGCTTACATGAATACGATTTTTTCTGCAAAACCATCCACATATGAGAAATTGGTCAAACATCAACACTGGAGAAAAAAAATGCAGGAATAATATCTATATATAACGAAAAATGATGTCTGGGAAATTGTTCCTATACCTAGCAACAAATCTATTATCACTTCCAAATGGGTATACAAGATTTGACATGTAGTTGATGTGATCATTAACAAGTAGAAGACAACGTTTGTTGTAAGAGGCATATCCAAAAAGGAAGAAATTAATTATCAATAAACCTTTTCTTCTATAGCTAGATATACAACAACTAGATCATTGATATCTCTAACTACTACAATGGGATGGAACATTCATCAATGGATGTTAAGACAAATGTTATGAATGAAATGATAGATGAATAAGTTTATATTGAGTAGCCCCATGCAGTCAAAGTCCACAATAGAGAAACACATGTCTACAGATTGAAGAAATATTTATATGCCTTGAAGCAAGCCCCTATAACATGTTATAAATGAATGGATGCATATCTTCTAAGACTTGGTATTGTCAAGGTTTTTGCAAATTCTAACATTTACATTAATGTGGTCAATAATGAACCTGTGACCATACTTATATATGTTGATTATTTACTAGTTACAGGTCAAGAGCATAATATTCAAGAATGTAAGAAGTTGTTAGCATATAATTTGACATGATAGATCATGGGCTTATACACTAATACTTGGGATTAGAAGTTTGGAAAAATACTGGTGAAATATTTCTTGGACAATGGAAATATGTGATCAATATATTGCAAAATTTTAGCATGATGGACAATAAATCAAACAAAACTCTTGTGGTCACTAACTTGAAAAGGTTAAGGAGTTTAGAGTCAAGCCCTCTTTAACCTACATGCTACTGACAACTAATTGGATCCTTGATGTATCTTGTGAACACTTGACCTAACATTTGCTTTGCAGCAAAAGTCCTTACACAATTTCATATGGAGCCAAAGCATTATCATTGGATAGAAGCTAAATACATTTTGAGATGTCTTCATGGAATGATACAACACTACCTGAGATATGCTAGTAAAGAAACATATCTATTAGGCTATACATACTTTGAATGGGTTTGCAATGAGACACATGGAAGAAGTACTACTGGTGGATGTTTTCACTTGGGACCCTTTATATATCATGGATGAGTAGAAAGAAAGACACAGTTGCATTAATTATTTCTCAATCTGATTATATTACAACATGTGAAGCAAGAAGAGAAGTCATTTGGCCAAGAAAGTTGTTATCAGAAAACCATTTGTTTTTCAAACCCATTAACCAAATTCTTGCAAATATGCAATTCCCAATTTGAAACCATATTTCGTTACTTGCTTCATGGTGCCTAACACCCTTATTAGTGTTTCACCTATTTGTATGAAATGAGGACGACCTTTCACCATCAATGTATCCATATTAAATTCCTTTTATCTATCAACATACTTGTCTCCAAACTAGAGTAATAGATGGACACTCATAAATAAGGGGCACATTTGATGTGGGTTTATTTCACCACATACTCCCTAAAATTTCTTGTTCTTGGTACTCTTTCAAAAGTCCCCAAGTCTACCCTATAAACAAAAAGCAATTGTTAGTTTATAGGTGTTAGGATATGTATACACTTAATACTTAGTTAATTTCAACTTGGTATAATGTGTCTTCAGAAAAAAGTGTGTTCCTTTACTATGCACAACTTGCAATGTAATCCAATGGTCATGATATGTTATAGACATAGAGTGGTTGGATGGCTCATATTATCCTTGACACTATTGGCTATTTTTCCATGGATTAAAACATGTTTGATCCATGATGTCAATTTAGCAAACATGAAGGATCATTGTTGATGATCAATTGTGAGAAACTTGTACAAATTCTATTTTTCATTAATAAAATTGTCTCAAGTGACCATATTGGTGAGGGTGGTGGACTATATCCCTCATAGAGGGTTTTAACTAGACGAAGATGTTGGTGTTATCATATTTGATGTAGTTTTGTGAGTGGTTACTGAAGGTGTTCATATTTGATTGAGTAACCTATTTTCTTGAATATGATCAAGATATTGAGTTCTCATTGCCACATTTTGGATATCTTCCATTTTCATACATTTACATATTGAGAAAAATGCTATATTAGGTTCAAGAAAACAATTTTAGTCGCTAATATTTTTGGTTTCATATAAAAAGGTGTGTTTTTTATAGGATATGTTTTTTCATGTTAGATTCAAAGGTATATAGTTTTAATACGTCCTTTAAAAAAGAAATAGGGAGTTCGTTTTTTGGTTTTCTATTTTTTTAATCTCTTTATAGTATACATATGTTATTTTTTTTAGGCTCTTCATGATATCAATAAATTAGAAACAAGGTGGAAAGTTTGTTTTTCCTTAATGTATTCTCTTTCTTGTGTGTTCTATATCATCTTAGCAAATTAGAATTACAGAGAAAAACACATTTTTTTGATAATCGAGTAGATATCTAACCCCGTTATAGTAGATATCTATTTCACATTATTGTTTAGTATTTTATGTGCTTTTCACTAACATACTTGGTTTAAAGTTAATTGATTTAATATGAGGTATTATTTACTTCATAAAGTAATTTATTGGTAAAAGTGAGTTTGATAGAAAAGCTAGTGTGTTAAAGGAAATTATTGCTCAGAAAAATCAGTCATCAGGTGGGCCAACTTATATTGGCCATATTGTGTTTCATTACCATTAACAACATCTTTTAGAATGAATTAACACTTACATCTAGAGTTCATTTTCATCACCATTTTTACAAATACCATTTTTCAAGAGTATTCCATGTAGATAATCAACTTCAATTTTTCAATTCATATTATCTAAATATTTTAATATGGTCACTCCAACTGGAATTTTCCTTACCAATACCTATTAATTTTCAAGGAGATCCCACATGGAGGATTATATTAAGAAGAGAAAGAATGTACCAAATTTCCTTGGCAAAAGGAAAAGCTTTGATTGATGTTGATAATAAAGCCAAATGGTTTAATAATAATGATAAAGCACATAAATTAGTCATAATATAATTCTCATAATTTCATATCCAAGTAAATGATAACCTATATGTAGCTTTTGAATAGTTGAAAAGGATATTTTGTGAGCCTATTGTGATTAGATACCATCATCCTAAAAATTGAATCATGATTTTAAATCCTGACAATTCTCTTATATTGAAGATCATGTATCTAAGCTCAAAGCGCTTAGGATTTACTTAAAGGTACTCAAGTCAATATAAAGGACGAAATATACATGTATGATATTTTTTTAAAGGTTAACCCTACATATTCTATGTCCATATCCACATTTTATGACATTATAGAAGTTATATAGGTTGCATATAAAGACCCAACTATTGAATCTTTTTGTTACTGTGATTACAAATAAAGACAAGCTCTTGCATATTGGAATGTTGAACAATGAAAGTACATATAAAAAGGCATTAATGGCCCCATATAAAGATAAAGATAACTATCCCCAGAAATAACATCCTTGCAACAATAAAAAAAATGCAAAGGTTCCAAACCTTCTAAGGTAACTTGCACTGTTAATGGTGATGAAGGACAAAAATAAAAAAGTAAGGAGATTGACATACATAGTATTTTTTATGAGAAATATGATGAGTTTGAGTCTACATGTTTAAAAAGGATGGAGGGATTGGAAGTAACAATTAAGAATTAGAACAAAATTATTGATTCTTCTTCTTGTAAAACTTCTTGTCATGGCCATTATATTTATGCTTCTTGTTTCTCCTTCAATGAAACCTCTACTTCTTGTTCTAATGAGTGGCTTATATATTTTGGAGCATGTTATCATATTGATAAGGATTAAGCTATCTTTCTTCTCTTAATGATTTTAACTTCAAACAAATATTAGTTAGTGATTATAGATCTATTAATGTTGTAGTTTATAGAATATTTCAAGTAGATAATGTTCTTAATTGATATACTATGTGTTCTAAGTATTATATACAACCATTTATATATCAAGTCATTTAGGCGAAGTTAAAGGAATATATTTTTCACCTCACTAAGTTATAATCAAGGATTTAAAATATCCTTGAATAGATTGAAATTTTTTTCCTTATATTCCCCTTCTTTGCTAGGCCTAGGGTATTTTCAAAGATATAGGAGATAAATTAGGCCAAAATATTACTAGTTCTCAACCCAAGGAATATAATTTCTCTTATGACAACATTTGTATTGAAATGGATTTTGTAGAAGGAGTCAATGAAGCCATTCAAATTGATTTATAGTGTTCGTCCCATATTTAAGATCATATTATGATCATGTTCCTTTCAAATGAAACTTTTTCCATGAGTATATGAATTTTGGAAAGGTTGTCAAAATGTTCCAACATATCAACCTATTCAATATTCTCAAAAAAATAAGGAGCATGAAGAATTCAAACCAATTTCAAGGAAACAAAAGAATCACTATCCTAAGAAGCCTCATTCAAGCAAGCCTAAATCTCATTAACATCCTCCATGGTGTCATAGATATGAAGTTTTGAAGTACTCTCAGGTATCAAAAGCTGAAGTTGAGCTAGATCAAGAGAAAGTGTGTCTACTATACAGCACTTCCCCCACTAACGGATGAAAATTATCTAAGAATATTGAAAAATAATTCTTTCAAAAGAAAATGGAAATAGAGAGTTCATTTAATGATATTGAAAATAGCCATATTTCAAAAAATAATGACGAAGATGTAGGAATGAAGGAAGAGGAGGAGGTTCTTCACTCCTCTCCTTCTACTTCTTATTCAGATGTTTCAAAAAACAAAAGGAATTCCTCCTCTCCATTAACAAGAGGTAGGAAAGATTGGTGTAAGAAAGATTCAAAATCTAGAGCTCAACATTCTTTACCATCCCTTGATTCCATTGGGTTTTCTCCACTCAAAAATTAAAAACTTTTTTGTTTTTATACCATTTTGTGCAAACAATTTGTAGAAATATATTATTGTTCTCAAAAAGCAATAAGTTCAACTTTCATTAGATGTTCCCTATTCTCCTTTAGTTAAAAAGAGGATAACATTTTCTCCTCCTCTTTCTAGCATCTTTATATAAATTTTCTTTATAATTTTCATTCAAATTCAATTTACCTATATGTACAACCACAACTTTTTTACTAATTCAAATTCTCTTTTCTTATTAAAAAATCAAATTTTCTCTCATATATATATAAAATTAAAATAATAATAATAATAATAATAATAATAATTGGACTCTAACACATTTTATTTAGAATCAAGACATTGCACAGAAAAATTGTGGACGAGAATGGCGAGGGTTTCTGCGAGGGCCTCTGCGATCGAGCTCTGCGATGGTGCTGGCTCGAGCAATAACGGAGTTTGTGGATTGGGCAACCGCCGACATTGCCAAAGGTATGGAGAAACTTTCAAGTTTTTCGCATGTCAGACTTCAGATCTATATTACTATGACGTAGATCATGATTTCCAGCGGTTCAAGCGATCGCCATTGAGCCCTGATCGGGCACCACCTCCTTTGATCCGAGGCTTGGTGCACAGATCCAGTCTTAGGCTCATCATTCCAGACATCTGTATTACAGATCGACCCCTATTCTGGTCAGATCTGGAAGCTCTTTTTGGGGGAGATTGGGACCTTGGAACAGCAGACAGGGCAATCAAACAGGCTCTGAATACCTCAGTATATGGGATCGATGCCGCTGATTGATTACTTTTTCCAAAATCTCGCCATCAATATGACAGATCTGGCCCTCAGAGACTACAGAACTGGTAAAATCAATGTAACACCCAAGAAATCAACAGGGTGGGTACCTAAAACTAGTAAATCAGTGGAAAAATGGATTCATGGTTGTGGGAACCTTGTCGAGCATAGCAATGGTAATGGCAACAACACCGACCCAGAACCAGAGGATGGTGCAAAATACGCAGATCTGTAAACAATTTAATGGAACAATTTCTCAGAGGGAAGATCTGGGTGACCACAAGAACCATGAAGGTGAAAAGGGCAGCCACAGCCCTAGACATTTCATTAATTCTAGCACTTTGGTGGAAGGAAGCCTCTTACATCATAGATCTGATTCAGTTTGTTTCTGCCTGGATCTGGAACATGGGAAAGACACAGATCTCATGGAGAAGGAAATCTTCAGAATCGAAGGAAATAACAATGCAGAACCGGAGAAACCAGCCAGGGCGTTGACAGATCGGGAGCATCTCTGGCTGGTAGAACCCTCAAGGATGGCTGACTGCGTATCCAGGAACAAGGCCATTGGGGCAGAAGCAGTCGAAGCCACTTTAGCAGGGAAGGAAGTCCTCCAGACTGAATCCCGGCCCCAAATCGCCAGTCCAAACTCTGCCGGGATAGAACCCAATCGCTTTCAAATCCTCGTCAGAATGCCCATGGGAAATACAATTTTGATTTGGACTCATGCCACAGATAGGGCAATAGATCTGAAAAATAACATAGCTAACCAGATTGGCTATCCGACAGGTGAGCAAAACCTAGTAACAAGGGGCAGATCGCTACAGGATCACAGAACCTTTAAGGAGTACAACATCAAGCCAGGATCTACAATATTTCTCAATATGAGACTACGAGGAGGTGCAACAACCAGCAAAACAACACAAGGAGGCAGTGGGTCCAAATCGAATCACAACCCAACTCAGCACCAGCAATACAGAAGCGAAGGAGCATCCTACAAGCATATTTTACAATGTGGGAAAGCTCCTCCGACAGACCCAAAGCAGGCTGGAACAGAACCAAGTCCATACATAGTGGAACAACTGCAACATACACCAGAACTAACAATCGATATAGCAGAAGCAGAGAAGGTATGTGACATCTATGAAAAGCAGGCCAGCATCTGCTGTTTTAATGGGTTTTCGCGCAAACCCTTGGATCTGTTTCATTGGATACTCACAAATTGGTTGTTGGACTGTGATATCCACCTCTATTCAAAAGGATTTTTCATAGTTAAATTTTAGTCGCCAGAAATCAGAGAGCTCGTGATTCAGCAAGGACCGTCGTTTTGGGGCTCTACGGCTCTCTTTATTACTCCATGGTTCCCAGAGTTTGACGCAAACACTTTTTTTGTATCTCGGATGCCTGTATGGGTACGTCTTCATAACCTCCCTATCCATTTTTGGGACCAAAAGATACTTGCATGTATAGGCAACTCCATAGGCAGATTTATGAACACATAAAGAATTGAAGAAAGAATTTTTACTTTCCCATGCATATGTGTGAAAGTAGACCTTAGTAAAGGATTACCGGGAAACGTTAAACTGAAACACAAAGACCGTAGCTGGTTGCAGTCATTAGACTATGAAAATACAACTTTCAGGTGCAGAATATGTTCGCAAACTAGACATATGCAAAATGCATGTCCAAAATAAAAAAAAAATAGTCGCAGAAAGAAGAAAACAGGTAACCGTCAAAAGGGATGTAAATTCTCCTATAAAGAATGAGATGAGGAGGAAGATAATGAGGAGGAAGAACCAGTCCAAAATGAAAACAACCAAACAAAAACTCAGAAGACATCCCCACAAGAACCTATGGAATCACAATCGGGAAAGAACTTAAATTCAATAGAAATCAGTGGAATCAAAACGCAGCACTCTCCAGACGCCTCTGATTCACACAAGGAAATCCTCAACCCGGCGAAGAAAATCCTCTTCAACTGGTTCCCATAATTCCATCCCAAGGAGAATCGCAAAAAGTTGAGAAGAAAAGGGGAGAAAGTCATGATTTCTCTCATTTCTCCTTTTTGTTCTCGCTGCGGTCTTTTCTCATTCTTCTTGTTTATTTTTCAAGCTGGACGGGCACTGGCTCGGGCATTCCTCATATGAGGAGGTCGTGTCCTTCTTGTTTAGATGGACAGGGCTGAGTTTCCCCATCTAGTGAGCTCTATGATTCGCAAACTATAGAGCAAATTGAATGCTGTGGCATATACTTGTAACTTTTTATCCTGGTAATAAAAAGTTTGATTTTTTCTTTTGGAAAAAAATAATAAATCATAATTAATAATAAATTTAAATGACTAAAAAGTTTTAAACATTCATAAGAAGCATCTTTGGTTGTATTTATAATTGGGCCTTTTTAAACATAAATTTGGATTTAATCATTAGCTTTAGATATGTATCAAATATATATATTTTCTATCCATCTTCAATATTGAATAAATTAGTGAGCATATCTACTTTACCCGCAAAACAAACTTTCAAAAAATTATGACAGTTCATTTTGATGCTCAGCTTCTGTTTCATGGTCCATAACCAATTCGTCAGGTTCAAATTCGTCACGTTCTCTTAGATACTTTGACCTAAATTCTTGAAAGAGTAATAAATGTAAAATAAATTATTAGGTACTCTACAAAGGTAATAAGTACAATATGAAATGAAATACATAGAATTATTGTGGCTATCATGGTTTACAAGAAAATTATAAATCGGTGATGGAAAGAGAATGGTACCAAAATAGTTGAACAATAATCTAGCGAATGAAGAAAATTATAAAATCAATTTCTTAAAGGTTTTTTAATTATTGAGAAATTGTGTATGTTTTGTTAAATTAATAATTAAATAAATTCTGTATTTTAAGTACAGGAAATCAGCTTTTAATTTATTAGGTGGTAATTTTATTATTATTCACTTTTCATTTTTGAGTTTATTATGTAGTAAATTTATATTATAGAATTTTATTTATAAAATTATTATTTAGTAAATTTATCTTATAACACTGATGTTTGTAAAATATTAAAGAATATCTTTAATCTTATTAAATATTGATAAAAAAATTATATTTTTTTATTAAAACACTTTTCAATACATTATTTTAATAAAATTTATGTTTATTTTTTTTAATAAATATTTCTTATTTTTATCATATATCTATTTTTCTATCTCTCAATAATTGTAATTTCTATTAATTCCATATCTTTAAATTAATAGTTACAATTTTCATAATTTAGTTCTCAACTCATTGTTAGCTTGACATTACTGGCCACTATTAAAGAATGCAGAGTGACTCATGACTTTAATTCAATAAAACCATATCATTTTATTCCAACTAAATACCTTTGGTATTGAAACATTAACCTATTTCTTTACGTCCAAAAAAAATAAAAACCAATTTAAAATAAATTATAATACATTAATTCTATATCATCTTTTTGTAATATGAAAATCTATGTATAAATAGATATGGTAAAATATTGATGGACAAAATGTAGCTTCCTACATTCCTACATTTTTGTTCCTACTTTTAGAATAAGGAAAATTACCCGAACCCGAAGAATATTATCCTTTGACCACACAAAGCGTTCACGAATTTTTACAATCAAATCAAATCGTATCTTATACAATCAATTCGATGTCCCTGAGTTCCACTAGGAGACATTTCTCTTTTGCAGCAAGAATCTAACGGTGCGCATAAGTACTCATGCATACGGTTGAACATCCGATCTCTTTGACAGGGATTTAAAAATTGAGAGAAAATTATGCACCGTGAATTCTTCCGTTGAAAATTGACGAAAGAGTACGTACTCGGAAGTTTCAAATCAGACCAATATAATATGAATATAAATGAAAATCTAAGATTCATTTCAGGCATTCCCTGGTCCCATGTGATCTCTCCACTATTTTTCCTGAAATTGTTTTGGCCGTTAAATCCTTACTAATTAAAAGCTGCATGAACATTCTCAGATATCAACAGTGATCAATTATTGAATCACTGATTCCACGTTGAATCACCAACTAAATAATCTGTGGGAAAAACTCGTTCCCCATCAAACTAGATTTTCTATTAAAAGCAACTGTCCTAACCACTCAAGTTGATGCACATGCAGATGTCAACATAGAAACCCTAACCAAATTTTTGTCATGATATACAATCTATTGGTAGGATTGATCAATGGAAAATTCCTTTGTTTTCCAACCAGTTCATAAAGGCATGAAACAATTTGATTTTATTCTCCATGATATAATTAAAAAATCATTAATTCTGTTGGAAATATTTTCATGAATCAAAATAAATGAATAGAAATATCTAAAATATCTAAACAGCTTTTATGTTATATTTTTTTTATTTTGCTCATCATTTGCCATGGGTAGAAAAAACTAAAGTAAATTTAGTATAAGTGAGTCAATGATTGACTTATATTGGATTGTTTAAATAAATTTTTTAAAATAATATGATATTTAATTATTATTCAAAAAACACAATAAATCAATCATTAACTCATTACATAATAATTGCTATTTATAAAAAACCAATATGACATCTTTATATTATATCAAAATAATTATGAAAGTCTTCAAATTACATCAAACTAATTTAGACAAACAACATTAAGAACGAAATCATGCAATGGGTAAATATGAGGTGCAAGCAAAATATATTTACATGTAGGTTCTATAGGAAAACCAACATTACTACACCAAGGGCACCCAACAACACTTTTAAGACATTTTTCAAGACAAAAGAAATAGTTTGTCTTAAAAATTCATTTTTTATTTTTGTTATATTACATTAAAATTTAATATCAATTGAATTGTCTTAAATATAAAATTTAATACAAAAAAGACAAAACTTTATATTTAAGACAAAAATATTTTAAGACAAAACATGACAAAAATATTTTAAGACAAAAACAATTTGAGACAAAAATGTTTTAAGACAAAATTATTTTAAGACAAAACTTTATAATCCATTTAAGATAATTAACAATTAAGACAAAAACATATCAATTTAAGACAATATTATCTAACAACTACAAAATTGACTCTGACAGTGCACCCTAAGTCTGCCAACTTGTAGGCTACTATTGTCCCGTGTTAGTTTGCCAACTTGTAGGCTACTACTGTCCTGTGCCTATATCAAGGTTGTTATTTCACTTACCATTCATGTTATCTTATATAAAAACAACAATTTGGTGGGCTCTTAATTTTGTGAGGATAGATGACTCTAAAGAACACGACAACTTTTCCATCAAGATTTCTTGGACATTAATTCCACTTTTGTCCCTTCGATCTTTGTTGATATGATTAGAGACAACTGGTCTATTATTGCATTTGGCCCATGAGTCACTTCGTTGTTTACTATTGTAGAGCAGTTGATAAACTAGATAAACATTGGACTACTTCTCATGGTTATGTGATTAAGTGTCCAATTTGAATTTTCCTTAATATGCATCCCCTCGAATTCCCCTATTATTTAAGAGCTAATTTTCCCAGGAATTGTGCAAGGAAATAGATGAAAGATGGGGCCTTGAATTGACTAAATGTTGGCCAGAGCTGGACAATCAGTGATAGAACATGTTTACAGTGCAAGGTCTGTTTCAGGATTGAAGCAAGGCATTGTCATAGTCTCTCATTCTCATATGGTTAATGAAAAGGAGTGGAAGGGTTTTTCCATGTTTGGTTTCCCTATAAATAATTTTTTTCTTGTGTTATTTTGATGGTTGAATTTCATTGCATGCGTTTCTAAATTGTGATTTCATTTTCACAGAATAGTAGATGAAATTTCTAATCTCTTATTTTTAGTTTGAATAGATCAGTTATAGAAAATTTATATTAATTTCTAAACTCTTAGGGCGTTTTAGGGTATAAATATCTTAGTGATGGGTTGCTAAAAATGTTCCCAACACTCCTAGTTCTCCCTCAACCACACTCTTGGCATTTAGACCTCTCACCCAAAATAAAACAACATTTGGAGAAGTGTATAGAAGTTGCCCTTACCTCAGATTTGATCACTGGGGTTGCTGGATTATGGTTGGTGTCAACATGGTTCCACTAGGGTGTGGTTTCACCAGTGCCCACTAGGTGTTGGACCTTCTATCATGTCAACAAATCCATGTTATCTACTTCCTCTCCACCTTCAAAACGTCACGTATATCGACTAAAAAGAAACCAATGCTAGGTTCATAACGAAAAACTACAAGTATTGTGCTCCCACCCTCCTGTAGTTTCAAGGAGACTCATGGCACAATTCCTAATACCTAAATTCTTAGTTTTGACAGAATTACTAGCATAGGGATTGGTTAAACTAGGTATGCCCATAAACTTGGAAATCAACTGACTAAATATGAACACATAATTATGCATTCACCACACACAACATAATGAAGAACATATTATAGGAACACTTTAAATTCATGTGCATGACACCATTCTAATCATGAAGATACATCAAGCATCAAAACTCAGACATTCATTTACATTTACAAACATGCAAGATCCTACAACATCCACAATGTAACTAGATTCATCACACTCCATAAGGCAATACACATAAGCAATGTACACTTATTTGTGTGTTTAATGATGACTGAAAAATGAAGGAAAGACTTCAATTCTCCACCCAATTGTAATTGAATGCATGCCTCAATTTCCAGCATGTACAATCAGTTAATATACAATTAATAATTAGAATGTGCCTTTTCCTCAACTACAATCTAGAAATTCAAATTCTATTCATGTTTGGGTTATTTTTAGTTGATTGACTAGTTTAAGCGATAGATCATTGAGTGATCAAGAATTCTACTACTCAACTGTCCTTCAAATGACTCGACTAGTTGCTTGAGCTCAGTTAACTCAGTCAAACTAACAATAATTGAATTATATTGTTGAATTTTAGCAACACTACATGCAAATCTCTACTTGTAGCCTATAACTCTAATTTACCGAGAAAACAAGTAGAAAAGACCATGTCACACAAGTTAACTTCCATCCAACTCATCTTGTTGATTCAGAAAATCAAATTACTAAGTTTGACTAAGGAACAAGTCAAATTTAGCCTTTATTGCTACATTTTCTAACACTTCCTCTTTGCAATAAATGGATTTTGCACCACCCATATCCAACACCAGTGGAATTTGAATTTGCCTCTTGACAATGCCTTTTTCAATATATATGTGTCCTGTTTCTACGTTAAAATGTACTATAGCATGATAATTCAACTTTGCCACAATTCCACATGTGATGGTACATGATACCAGTGTGCTTGGACCTGTCATGAGATATTGGATTCTTAGAGAGCTTGATATAACTCTGATTATCACAATAAATCATTGTTGAATCCATCTGCTGAATTAAAAGACCCACAAGTATTTTCCTCATCCACATGGCCTCACATGCTTCTTAACTTGTACCCATGTATTTAGCCTTTATTGATTTGAGTGCCACATACCTCTGTTTCCTACTATACCATGAAATAGTTGCAAACCCAACACTAAAGATAGCACTCGAAGTACTTTTCTTGTCTGATGGACTCCCTGCCTAATCTGCATCAATGAAGCCTTGGAGCTTCACTCCCTTTGTCCTCCTGTACCATACCCCATACTTGGTTGTGCCTCTAAGGTACCTCAACACATGCTTTGTTGCATTCCAATAAAGCTTTGGTAAGCTTCACCATGGCTTGACTCAACTGATTAGCTGCATAACATATGTTGGGCCTTATGTTCACCAAATACATCAAGGATCCCACAAGTTGTCTATAGATGGTAGCATCTATTGCCTCTCCTAAAGAAGCACTCTCCTTCATCGAGTTTGTAGCTAAAGTTACAGCTATCCATGTAAAATCTATGAAGTATTTAGAGACGTACTTCCCCTAACTTGCAAAGATCTCACCATCACCTTGCAATACTTCCTTCCCACGGAAGTAATGTATCAATCCCATGTATTTCATCTCAATTTATCTTGAAATGTCCTCCTTGCAAGACCGCATCAACTTCTCATCTCCTCTAAGTATCAAGTCATCAACATACATACCAATATAAGCAACTTGCCATATACCACAATGTGATAGAGGTTGGCATCTCTTCACTTTTGGTGAATCCCAATCCACTGGGATATGTATAATTTTCAGTGTACCATGCTCAAGGCACTTGTTTAAGACCATACAATTCTCTTTCAAATCTACACACATCTCCAAATCATATGTCTCAGATCCCTCTAACTATTCTATGTAGATTTCTTCCTAAACAACACCATCAAGAAAGGTGGTCCTCACATCCATCTGGTGGATCTTCCACCCAATATGTGTAGCTAATGATAGAATGGTTATGTTCGAGGAATATATTTCCACTGGTGCAAATGTTTCCTCATAGTCCACTCCCTCTACCTGAGAGAAGCCTTTGGCCACAAATCTAGCCTTGTACTTCTCGATGCTCCCATCAACTACATGCTTCACTTTGTAGATCCATCTAAAACCAACTACTGACTTGTTCTCTAGCCTTGGCACCACCTCCCATACACTATTCTTCATGATGGAGTCATACTCCTCCACCATGGCATGAACCCACACTGGCTGAGAAATTTCTTCTCAAATGAAGAAGGCTCTGGCTCAATGAGCTCTGTAATTAGAGTCGTATACCCAATGTACCTATCTAGTGACTTCCTCCTCTTACACTAAGATGAAGTATACGCTAAGATGAAGGAGCTCCCACATGATCCTGTGCATCCTCTACCAATTTCTCTTCTTCTCTGGTTCTCTTCCTCCCTCTACGGAATATTATGGTTAATTGGATACCTCCACTCAGCCCCTTTTTACTCCTCTACATGTGGCTACTCCAAAACCTCCTAAATATTTGCATGAGGCTCCTCCTTAGGAACTATAAGCTCCTCCTATGGTGGGATACTCAACTCTCAATCTAGAGAGCATCTCATAACCTTTTCCTCATCAAGTTTGACATCACTCTGCATTACTATCACCCTAGGTGATGACAAATACACCCTATAGTTATGTGATGTCTCCATGTATCCTACGAAGAATCCCATCTCATTGGGAGGCTCAAGTTTGTTCCTACTATTCTTGGAGACATGACAATACACAATAGCTCCAAAAAATCTGAAATGAGATACAGGTGACTTCCTCCCAGAGAAAGCTTCAGGTGTGATCATGCTAAGTATTCTATGCGGAATCTTGTTCTGCAAATAAATTGCGTTGTTGCATGCATATGACCATAGGCATAATGGAAGCGAAAACATTTTACCTTGCTCAAGTCCTTCTTATTGCCATCATTATAACTAGTATGTGGTTTTCTTTGGGCCTTCTTTCACTTGCATTTATTTATCCTTTCCAACCAAGGTAAAATTCTCTTCCTCCTCAAATTTGGATGTTACTCCATCTCTAGTGTTCCGTTGAATTTCTTCCTACACCAAATTGAACAAAAGCCTCTCCCAATTAGGTAATTTGTCCCTTCCATTTACAGATTCCCAATAGTTGTTCTAGGATTTTAGAAGCCTAGGAGGGCTAGGATAACTAGTTTCGGAGAGGGAATATTTCGACACTGAGTGAACCCGCAGAGTAATGTGGAATGGTTTCTCCTTTCTGCAATCAGATATTTATGACTTTGTCACTCAATGCCAATTATATTCATGTGTTAGGATTCAAAGTAACTTTTCCTTCCCATAATATTATTTTTTAACTTGAGGTCGTGGAGTGTTTTGACGATGGCATATTATGTTTTTCTAAGAAATATGAGTAGGCCTTTTACTTAGATGTTCTAGGTAAAGAATCGTTTTTCATATGTTGTTAGATATGATTCAAGAGGAAGGTCTATAAAGTATAAATAATTGTGGTTGTATTAATATATTATTTTGCAACCATATTTTAGAGCCTAATATTTGAAGGAATCAACTTTATGTGTCATTTTTACTACTTCCCCCACCTTGAAAATTTCCAAAGAAAAGCTTTATGATCCATCTTGAGGCCATAAATGACCACACCATTTTGTCTCAACCTTATTATGGACCTAGATTCCATAATTCACATACCTGTTGATAGTGAACAATTTCCCAACAATAGTTTGTGACTTTGTTTGGCATGAGGTCACAACTGGACCTCACAAAATTTGGTACGAGAGGATCATTCAAATTTTGGCTTAGCTCCCATGCTTAGTTGTGTGTAAGTACTATGAGATGTGTGTGATCATTACAATGATGGGTGCACCTATGGGGATAGTATCTATATTGAATGCAAGAATGAAATAATTGTAACCTATTTAAAGGGGAAAATTGATGAGAAAATTTGAATTGATGAGTAGAAAATAACATATATCAACATTTAATTATTGTTTATTATAAACCTAGAAGGAATTTCACACTTAGGTTATGAAAAAAAGACATAGAATAGTCATTGACCAAACCAATCAGTACCCAATGTAGAAGGAAACCAAACTGAAACCAAGTATAAGGGATGATGCTTCCCAAGGATCAAATGTGTAGTTCCTTTTCTCCAAAATGTTCTTATTAAGTACCTTTGGAATCTAAAATCTATTCCAGGTGGTTGTCAAATTCACCAGATAGTAATTGAAGAGAACGTTAAGAGTGTCTAACATATCTATTGGTTCTCGTAGTTTATTATTTACCTATTTAAACGTGATAATTTCCTACAAAAGTATAAAGGATAGCTCATATTTTTTTCCTTATTTTGTGGTTATGAATACTCTACCTATTCTCTCATTTGGATATTCTCAACAAAAAGTTTATGAACTAGTTGGCGCATTGAGTCCAATCGGTCCTCACTTTTGCTTAGACAAGCTAGTTGTAGTTTATCCATAACTAAACCAATGCAAATAGTCTACACAACTTCCTTTTATTTCATTTTTCATAGCATCATAATCTCCATCCACATTCTCTTCCACCCCATACTAATTTCTCTAGAGAAAACATGAAATAGTTGAAATACCTAAACATTTAATACATATTTTGGATCATATGTTAGTTTAGTTGCTTTATGTTATTTTGTTGAGGTAAAATGACCCTTCATTCTCATTGATTTATAATTGTGTATTTTCTTATGTGTTCTTATTTTATATTTTTAAAGTACACATATTTCAAATTTTATTCAATTTACAAATTTAAAAAGATAACAAGTACATTTCATCGTACAATAAAAAAAACACTAGAAGTATACTTTTTACTCAATTTACATAGGATACAATGTATTGCCTTTGGTTAAGAAATAACGTATTGAGAAACAGATCCTTTGGATGTAGAACTTTATAGTGGGGAGAAACACTCTCCTCTAGAGGGTATTGGTCATTGCATTAATTCAAATACATAATTTTTCAATATACTTAAAGCAAAATATGATATCTCGAAAAATGTTTCTTATATCTCTAAGACATACATTAAGTTCAAATAGAAAATGAAGCCATAAATGAAGGAAAATGGGTATAAATTAGAAATGGAAAAATATTATTAGGGATAGAGACCATAATGATATTAATGATTTGGAATTTAGGACATTATTAACCAGTTTTTAGAACTGTCATGGATTTACGTGGCACAAAATTTGTTTGCTAAGTTTTCTCTTTATGGAGCAAACATTTTATGTTTCGTGAAAACATGAAGCACAAATCGAACTTGGAATGTCAACCATTTTAAAATATAAGACGACATTTTTCCTCTTGTTGATATAAAAAATAAAACCTAAAAATTGGGCTACGTAGGGTAATGACAGACTAAGAATTAAAAACAATTATTATGAAGGAATAAGATAAGAAGAGATTGGTAAGGCACATTGTTATTTTTTAGATATTGTCCAACATTATTATTTGAGGGGAGAGTCTTCAAAGGGCTTCCATGAGGATGGGATTTGCAAATATGATGATACACATACATGATTATATAATTTATCTGTAATTTTATTTCCAGTTCTTCTGATGTGGGTTGGGATGATCACCAAATGGCAGGAAGGAGAAATGCTAGTCATATGAGTAGTATTTCATGTATCGAAATACAAGACATTATTATAATTTAGCTGCATTCTAGGATCCTTTTGATTATGTTTATAACAAGTTGAGAATCTCCCACCCCATAAGTTTCATATCGTCTTGAGTATATGAAATCAACAATACATATTTCAACGCTTTCAATTTTACTACGTTATTACTATTATATCCCACAAAGCAAATATAAATGTAGATATAGAATCCCGTATTATCCATGAAGATACACCCATATCCCACCTTTCCTGGATTACCTTTCCAACCAGCGTAAAAAATGATATTTAGAAAATTAATGGGAGTAGGGATCCAATAGGAGGGAATGGAAATTGTAGAAGAGAAGATAAGGGGGAAATATTAACTCCTAGAATAGATAGCTAACTATGAAGCAGCAGGACCTCCTCACATGAGGAGTGCTATTATTTATCTATTGAGGTTTGCATGAGAATTGATTCATTTACATTGTTTTGAACTATGATCCAATGAAAGCTGTGAAGGAGGGAGATATTATTGAATGTGCAATAATTCCTCTCTTTCCAAATATTCGCAAGAGAACACTTAGAAGGGTATTGCAAATGAGGTTCAAGTTAGGATTGTTAAAGCGATGAGCCATCCAATTGTTAACAATGAAAGGCATCATAGATAGATCATGATTTTATCTCTTCATGCTAGCTTGCAGATTTCTCAATAGATGACTGCAATAGGGAGAAATCTTGTAGAAGTGCTCCAAATTTCAGCTTCATGAAGGGACAAAGAATAAAAAGAGATGTCCCTATGAATTCATTTTTGAATGTTATTCCAAGTTAAGTTTTCCATTTAACTATGGGCCATAGGAAGATGGAAATTTTCAGCCATAGATTTCTCTGATAGATGATACTCTAAATTGAATATTTTAGAAATTCTTTGAATCACAATTCCAAGATATAGGCCTCATGGATGGAAGAAAGTCCACCTAGTTGGTAACCCCATTTTAGTTATCTATTAAGTTGGATAATGGGATGATTCTTTACTATAGCTTCCACCAAACGTTCAACCAAACCTCTTGAACTGTGAAGTTTTCCATCCTTCACAACCATGCATGCAAATGAAAAAACTACAACTCTAGCTTCAGTCATTGGATGTTAAAGAAAATGTTTTCATTGAATTATTCCAGTAGTTCTAAGGTCAATGTTCAGAAATATAATTGTAAACATAGTTGCACCTCTATCATCTGTACTTTTTGTAATAAAAAAATAGCTCTCTTCTTTACACCCATCATTGTAAATGTCATTCCATTCTTCCTTAATGTAGTGACATTGAATTCAGTAGTCCATATGAATCTACTTTCACTACGGAAAGGGTCACATAAGAAGTTTTTTTTTTTTTGCAAGGAAATTCCAAGTACATTATCACATTAGCTTACTGGTTATAATTTATTAATATGAGTATGCAATTATGGAATGGAATTGGCATTCAAATGAGAGACCATGAAATTAACAAACCTTGGACTTGGTGTGAGATATTTTCCTTATACCCTCATTTTCTTAGGCGTTTCTCCTATGATATGGTGAAGCATGTATCCATTTATTGATCCAAGGTATAGTGGCCATCATTTCCCTCCAAATGTTCAATCCTACAATGTGTTTTAGTGGTCTAAAGGACCAGAGCCAATCCTGAACAAGTTGGTTGTGCAAGTATTTGTCCAAAATTATGTTGCTCCAAATACTGTCCTTATGATTACCCGCCATGCACTTTTCATGGCCAATGCAAGAATAAACCAATGGAGGTTCTTGAATCCCCAACCACCATGGTGCTTTGGTTGGGAAATAATTTCCCACTTGACCAAATGACGATATGTGCAACTGCTTTTTTCATTCCATAAGAAATTACTCATACATTGTCGAATCTTGTGAATAGTAGACTTTGCAATATTTGGAAGAGAAAACCAATACATGGGGATGCTTATCCAAAATGAATTTAATTAGAGTCATTCTTCCACCAACTGAAAGCCATATGTAGCACCAGTTGTTAAGTTTGCCTTCAATCTACTTTATTAATCAGTTCCAATCCTACACATGATCTTATATGGTAGCATTGATTCAATATTCTCGATAGTCTACTTAGGGACATTATTATAAAAGAAAGTAGGCTTATGTTGATTGATCAACATGCCTGAGGATGAACAATAGACTAAGAAAATGCTTCTAAATATTTTCCATTAGAGATTTTGAGATTTTAGATAAGCCAAACCATTTATATTACAAAAATTTCCCATTTGTGCACAAATTTGGTATGCTTAACATATGTAATATCTCATATCAGGAATATACCCGAAACACAAGCAAACTCCAACCAGAGATGGACTGGGAGTGCATTTACCAGATATGTCGCCTCTAAAAAGAGGACGAGATCTGGAGGCTACCTCGCCCTTTCCATACTTTGTCTAAGAGTATTTAATAGAAACACACAAGTGGTATAATAGTTGAGAATTCTCACAGAGATACAAGTAACAATCATACTATATATATCAAATAAAACATAAACAAATACACAAGAAATGCAGAGAGAATGCTAAGCCATTTTATTATACTGAGTAATAAAATGAGTACAGGAGGTGATAAGGAAGATGGAACCTCTACCTGCACAAGGAAAGTGAAGAAATACACTCAGAATAGCAATGGAATTGCCCCTCTCTGATCTGCGTCCAAGCTACTGGGAAAATTGCTACACTACTATTGCTGCTGGAAATAAAACGATGATTTGGGACTACTCCCCTCCTCAGAAAAATCTAAAACTCTAGAATTGGACTCTACTAAGGAAACCTAGAAAAACCCAGAAAGATTTCGTAGAATGGCCGACCCATGAAAATCAGTCCCTTGGGGTTCTGCTTAGTTCCTCAGTTGCTCTACACTGACACTAAATAGAACCCTCTGAAACTCAGCCTAGAACTCTGAAAAACTCCTCCAATATGCAAGAGTTGATATCTTGCTCAATCCCTTGGCTCAAATCCTCCACAAACCCTCAATCCAGACTGCTCCCAAAAAGAACTGCATCCCTCTCCTAGTGCTGCGCAGTCCTCCAAAACATTGATAAAACCACTGCTGAAATGTTGAAGATACTGTTGCTTAAATGCCAATGAAAATACCTTGCCCGTGCAGGCACTCGAAGTCCCCCAGGGCTAAGGGTGAGATCTCCAAACAGAGACACTCAATGCACTAAACAGTGTTGCATACTAGCCAAACAGCCAGCATGCTCTAAGCCAAAACGACTATCAAAAATGTGCATAACCAAATGATCAAAATGAGGGGACTCCTCTCTCATTTATAGCCTTTTCCTCTTTCAATCCCAATGCTCACCTCCTCCTGCATGATTCCCCTCTTGTCACGTGTGTCTTCCCTCCTGCGCAGTCCCTCCATGTGTCTACATGGGCTCCACTTCTGCGTCCCCCTTTGGCCCCCTTGGCTCCCCTTTAAGTCACAATTTTGTGCTACTAGGAAGTGACTTTTTATTCTAAAAGTGAGTTATGTCCCCCTTCCTCACTTTTTTATTTACAAATAACTATAGAAGGCAAAATCTGGAAAAAATCAAATATTCCAATTAGCAATGGCTAATTAGGAATATTACAGTCTCCCCTCGCAAAATGTTGCTTGTCCTCAAGCAACTGAAGTGATGGATGTTTTAATATCTTCTCACTCTCCCAAGTGGCATCCTCATCCAGCAAATTCTTCCACCTCACCAAGAATTCCTGGACCGTCCTACTCCGCAACTGCCTCTCCCTAGTATCAATGATAGTCTCCGGCTGCAATACCAAATGCCCCTCATCATCGATGGGCGGTAGCTCATATGTCACCATCACTTGTTGTCCCAATGCATTTTTAGGCATGATACATGAAAAATGTTATGAATCTTGCTGCCTTGGGGCAGCTCCAAATCATATGCAACCTATCCAATCCTGCGTATCACCCTGTATGGCCCATAAAAGTGGGGCTTGAGCTTGTCACCCCCCTTCTGCTTCAGTGACAATTGTCGGTATGGTTGTAATCATAGGTATACCATGTCCCCTACCTCGAATTGTCTCTCCGCCTAACCCCTATCAGCATATAGCTTCTGCTGATTCTGCGTTATAGCCATGTTGTCCTTGAGAGCTCGGAGGATATCCTGATTCTCTTGGATCGAAATCTTGGCTCTAGGAGCCCTGCTATCACCAAACATCATGTTTATAAAAGATAAAGGATGATACACGTACAAGGCATAGAATGGTGACATACCAATGGACATGTGATGTGAAGTATTGTAGCAGTACTCCCCCAGATGCAGCCACTTCAACCATGCTCACTGCTACCCGCTGACATAGTTACTCAAGTAGCCCTCCAACCACTTGTTAACTATCTCTGTCTTCCCATTCGTTTGTGGGTGATAATTGGTACTCGGTGTCAATTCCATCCCCACTAACCAGGAAAGCTCCTGCCTAAACCCACCCATGAAACGACTGTCCCTATCACTGACGATGGTCTTAGGAAGACCATGTAGCCTGAAGAACTCCCTGAAGAATAGCTCGGCTACCTGTGCTGCTGTATAGTGTGAGGATATGGAAAAAGAATGTGCATACTTTGTTAGTCGATCAAGGATGAAAAATATACAATCCTTGCCCTGTACCACGGGAAATCCTGTGATGAAGTCCATCGAAATAATCTCCCATTTCCCCTCCGGAATGGGAAGAGGCTGCAATAATCTCGCGGGATGGCTCATCTCCCCCTTTTTCCTCTGGCAGACATCGCACTCCCTGATATGCTAGAGTACATCCTCCTTGAGGCGCTTCCATGAGAACCTCTGTCTAATGGCCCTGTAGGTTTTGGTAAACCCCTGATGGCCTGCCAATGGTGAGTCATGTGAAGCCTGGAGTATCTTCTTCTTGAGCTGAGGCTCCTCAATTAAGAAGATCCGATCACTGTAATAGATGATGTCATCGATCACCCTATACATGTCATCTGCCACTTGCCCATCCAGAATCTCACATACAAACCTGTCCTTGGAGTACTCTACTAAGAGTCGAGCCCTCCAGTCTGTATCCAAGCTCATAAGAGACAACATGGCTGGTCTATGAGAAAGGGCATCTGCTACCACATTGTTCTTACCCTTGACATAGTCAATGTCAAAGTCATATGCTTGGATCTTACTGATCCACTTTTTCTACCTCTCCTGTAGCTGCTTCTGCTCGAAAAAGAACTTGAGGCTGTTGTGATCAGTCCTCACCCTGAACCTGTTACCCACCAAATATTGCTGGTACTTAGCCAATGCATGCATGATGGCCAGAATCTCCTTGTCGTATATAGAATACAACCTCTCGTGCGGAAGGAGATTCTGGCTCTGAAAGGCTATAGGGTGACCTCCCTGCATCAATACTGTGCTAATCCCCTCTCTTGACACATCACACTCCAAAACAAATGGCTGCGTAAAATTTGGCAATGCAAGCATTGGGCAGCTGCTCATAACCTCCTTGAGCCTATTAAAGGATCATTGCGCTGTGTCCGACCAATTGAATGCCGCCTTCCTCATCAAATCTGTCAGGGGTGCAACAAGCTATGAGAAACCTTTGACAAACTTCCGGTAGTAAGTACAAATGCCAATGAATCCTCAAAGTTGCGTCACGTTTCTCGGCTACGGCCATTCTCTGATGGCCCTGATCTTTTCCTTGTGGACTCTCACTCCATCCACCCCTATGATGTGTCGAAGATATAACACCTCCGTCAACCCAAACTCACACCTGGAGAGTTTGGCATAGAACTGCTGCTGATGTAAGATATGCAATACTGTCTCAATGTGCTGGAGATGCTCCTCCCAAGTCCTATTGTAAATGAGAATATCATTGAAGAATACCAACAAAAACTTCCTCAAGTGACTACAGAAGATGTGATTCATGCGAGAGTGAAATGTAGCTGGTGGATTGGTTAGCCCAAAAGGCATCACCAAGAACTCAAAGTGCCCATAGTGACACCTGAAGGTGGTGTTGGGAATGTCCTACTCCCTCACACGAATCTGATGGTACCTCGATCTCAAATCAATCTTTGAGAAGAAACGTGCCTCTCTCAACTCGTCCATCAACTCATCAATCCTAGGTATGGGGTATCTATTCTTCAAGGTCTTCTTGTTCAGGGCCCTGTAGCCAATGCACATTCTCAACGTACCATCCTTCTTCTTCACCAACACCACAAAAGAAGCAAAAGGACTCATGCTCAGTCGAATGTGCCCAAGAGCTAGCAACTTCTGGATAGTCCTCTCAATCTCATCCCGATAGGCCCTTGGATGCCTATAGGGAGTAGTGATCAGTGCCTGTATGCCCTGCTCTAGCTTGATGGTGTGCTCAAACCCCCGATCCGGTGGCTGCCCTGGTGGAATATCCCCAAGCACTATGGCATACTGATCAAGGATAGACTGTATCTCTAAATGTACCGTCGACCCTGTAGACCCTGCTTTTGATGCATGCAACTCCACTGCCCACTCTATGTCCCCCTTTCAAAAGACTGCCTCCATCTGATGAGTTGAGACAGTCTGAGGTGAATATGTGTGCCATCCTCGTACCTTCTCATGCCTCCCTGTATTCTCATCATCCCACTCCATCTCTAGGGTCTTCCAATCTATCGTGACCTTCCCTAGAGTGATAAGCCACTGAACATCCAAACTTTCATTATAGAAACTTTCCTCTAAGTGTCGCTTTTTCCTAGATTTGTGGCATGCACCTCATGAGCAAGAAATTATTTATTCAATGCATCATATGTCATTATTTCATATCGGTCTTAGATCTCTGACATCCCACATCACATCTAAGACTCTTCGACACATCTAGCTCACCTATTCATGGGTAAGTGGTCTCAACTTGTCTTTTTCATCATTTCTATCACATTTTGTGTTTTCACTTGTGTGAGTGTTGTTTTCTTGATTTCTTTGAATGCTTGTTGTCATTACATGCACACTAGTATGTATTAGCACTGTTTCATTTCTCATTGCTATCCCACTGCTATCGCATGCATGAAACTATTTTGCACGAATGATCGTCGATTCGGCGACTCGCTTCACCCACATGCATGTTGATCTTTTTACTGAATCTTTCATTCAATGTTTGCATGCATAATCAATCACTTCTGCTTTCACTTAGTGTTGCCATGCATTCACTTTCAAATTTTCTTTCAGTTTCCCGTCGGCAGGTCTGGGAAGCTTTGGCCCGGACTCTGCCTCACTAGATAGCATTGTACAATCCGAGGAAGGAAGGCTCTGTCTTATTTTCCAAAAATGCACATTTTTGCCCATGCACTGTCCTACATGGCGGCTTTGCGCATTTCTGAGGGACAATGACTATTGGCCCAGAAAATCCCATAATATAGTCCCTGAGCCTGCAGTCATTGCCATGTGAAATTGCGTATTGCACAATCCCAGTAGTCATCACTCAGTCTGGATTGTGCATTTGCACAAAGCCAGCTACCAACTGTGCCTCCCAGGCAGCCTAGATTTTGTTTTGTATAGTTTTGGAAGCTAGTGACCCATCCTCCCAGAAGAAATTGTACAATCTCTTACTATCATCCCTAGGTATGTGTTATGTCATTCCTCAAATTTTCTTTGGTTTGCATTGATAGATTTCTTCCCATGCATGTCACCTTGTCTCTAGATCTTTCAGGTGTTCATCCGCCTCTTACAAGTACATGATCAATAGCTTGCAAGAGAGCAGGATCAAAGGACACTGACAAAAGTGCAACTTAACCAGCAGTTGAGCAAGTGTCCACATGTCTACCGATCTATGAAGATACCAAGTTGCTTCTAGATAAGGACATCAAGTTGAAATGGCAATAGTAAAATGAAGCATTTGTTGGCACTTTTTGGGAAGACCTCGAAGACCATCAGGTGTATGTGAACATTCGCAAGTATAGCTTGTACCAGATTGCATGCAGATACCACGCGTTCCCATACATGAACATGATACCCTGGATCGTCTCACACACTAGTCTCGAGATGATGACTCTGAGCAGTGTTAGCATGACTAAGCTTACCACCTTCTGGGCACAAGATTATGATGAGATTTAATAGATGTCGAAGCCTGTGACTATCATGGAGACTCCTTTCAACTTACCCAACAATAATGCCAAATCCAAAGACATTCTGAAGAACTGGGCAAAGGAGCTAGTGAGATTCAGGATGACACCCAACTAGATATATAAGACGATGATATTGTGGAAGGACTATTAATACTTGGTCACATTTGCATGTTGACTATGTGGCCAAGAAAGCACAGAAACCTTCCCACAGAGTTGAGTGATCACACTGGACCAACTTGCCAGAGAGGGTAGACCTTGTAACTGGTCCGACATGTTGGCTCATCAGCTAAAGGAACAGGTAACAAAGCCTCGAGAGTCACTCAGAGGTATGCAAGTAAAGGTCTATGTGTCCACTATATTTTAGATGTAATTTGTGCCCGACAAGAGTTCCCAGGCTTAGAGTGGACATGGTCACCAACAAAGATTGCTGTGAACACATATTGTAAGTTGTTGTTTTAATGTAGCTTTAGAGGAGTAATCACAGGGTTGTCCGATCATTTTGTCACCCCAGTTTACAAGATGATATTCGAATAGGACCCACACTACATGTCAAAGGAAGCAATGGGGGCACTAATAGACATTTCTCATTGGTATGCCTCACCGTCTGGCACCTTCATATGAATTTTCAGCGTAGAGAAGCCTCCGCATGTTCTACCAAAGTTTTCCTTGGACATACTCGTCATGCAGGAAGTAGAATATCTCATCTCGACAGGATTGACATCTAGAATGCACAGAAGAAGAAGGCCCCTTGGCTCGCTCTTCCATTGCGGATTCGGTTATATAAAATCCAGAGTTTCAAGCAAGCTGATCAAAGTAGAACAGTTTGAGAAGTATCCATTCGACCTTCGAAGTTACAATCCATATGACCCACATTGTATTATGAAATATCACTGCACAAGAGTACACTTCAATTGGATCCATGGGGCATTTCATTAGGCTGAGGAGGACCCATGGAGATATTGCTACAGTTTCTCCACACCCAATGAATAGGTCGGCTTCGCTATGGATTGGTTAGCGAGGCAACATGAAGTAGCATCCCGGAGAGCACCAACACCAGTAGTAGTAACAGAGGCAAGCATACCAGTGTGCAACAAGGGCAAGAGGAAGACTGTCGATTGCATGGAGGAAGAGACAAGCTGCAAGTTCCGAGCAGATCCACTGGTAGAGAAAGAAGCTATGTCTAGAGAGGCAAAGAGACAATAGAAAATCGCACAAAGGAAGAGGGATAAGAGAATAATGGAGGCAACAAAGAAGGAGTTGCATGAGTTGAAGGAGCAACTGCAGAAAGGAATAAGATCTACACAAACAAGAGAGGGAAGTGTAACAACAATAGGTACAACAGGGGGTGCAACATGTGCAAACAGATGAAACAACGCTCATACATGTAGTGGATTCATCAAAATAGATGGCATCAGGAAGACAGGGTGAACCATCGGAGGAGCAAGACTTCACTTGTGAGATGGAGCAAGCACTTCAACAGTTGGATGCAGATATGGAGCAATGGGAATTGGAACAGGACATTGACCTTATGCCTCACCACCAAGAGGTCAACTTACCTGCTTCACGCGTCAAGATGATGAGCAAACCTCAAGCGACTGAGGAGGCACTTAGCTCCTCAGAGATCTGCTAGAAGGAGAGATGCACAACATTTGATTTGACGAGCCTCAACATAGAGTTGTGCAGTCTCGTAGAGTGTTGACTCTGGATGATCATACATCTCCTGCGCAAGTTGAGGAACGAGTGATCGTGTCTAACATGTGTAAACATCCAGCAGCCTTGGCCGATGCAACTAGAGTGTACGCTGAAGCCACTAGCTCAAATGTTCACTTGTTGATAGCTGAAAATGAGCGAATGGCTAAATAACTTTAGACAGCTAAGCAAGGAGGAGAGTCGGTGATAGAGTCTGCCTGAGCTGAATGGAAGAAGGAATTACTAGATGAAGTATTGTCCCTTGACATAGTTATGCAAGCATTGTACTCCAAGTTTGGCACCGTGCACAAGGGAGTCATCCATCTCAACGACTGGCAACAACGATGTGCTAGAAGAGCACATATCTTGACGAACTTGGATGCCATTGTTGATTACATGAAAACAACATCTATTGTATTCTCTATGTCCTGATTCTCTACATCCTAGGTCTCTCTATTCCATCATCTGGCTTATATTCTTTATGTAGCATTCTGAATGAATGACTTTATCAAATTACGCTAATACTTTCGTATGTTATGGATAACGTAGGAGGCATATTAAACATCTTTTTCTCTTCTCTCTCTTTTTACTTTTCTCCTCTCCCCATCTTTTTATTTTGGGAATTACTACCGCTGTCCAGCTCCAAATCCGCCTCTGACCATCAGATCAAATGGATGATGAGATACAAGGCAGCCCCACTGCACTTGCGTAAGAGGATGAAGGCCAATGGTGTCCAACTGAAGGCACATATCCAGAGTCAGATCCAGAACTACAAAGAGCTCCTGTAGCTCATGGCTAGTATATAGGCTTCCCATGCATGTGTATTCAAAAGTATGGATGTTGTGGTTCATGCACATGCATCCCATCTATTGGGACTCTCACCCAGGTGAACAAAAAGGCACGAGTCCAACTAGATCTTGACTCATACTTTGACAAGTTGATGCGCTTTGCCAGCAGCCCAAACTAGCCCCTCGGTGCATACATCATGCACAAGTATGTTGCTGGTACAGCCGCATTGAGCACAATGATGCACATGCTTACAAACGAGTTGGATAGAGGAGCTCGAGCAGTGTACCTAGATTCTATGGAGGTAAGAGTCAGGTTCGAGAAAGATTTCACCTTGGAGGACACAGACACCATTGCGAACTACCAATATTGGCATCAGTATGTTACTGTTGATCAGCGCAAGGATGTTCAGGAGTTGGACTTCCATGGTTGTCTAAGTCATAGTGATGTCTAGCATGGCTTGCTCAAGCCATTTCTCTCACATTGTACATGTGCATTGTAATGTAATGTCTTGTCAACTGTAAGCCAAGTGTCGATAGTTGGATGTAACAGTCATAAAGTAGATGAAGAGCCATGAGGGTAGATGAACTATCATAAAGGGGAATGTCAAGCGTCACCCCACCCTTTGGTATAAATAGTCCCTCATGACTCATTTTATAGGCTTTTGGTCAGCCAAGCTTGCGATAAGACTATCTTTGAGAGAGCTTGGATAGTATTGTAATGAGCCTTAGCTTCTCCACTGTGTAGAGGTAGTACATCTCTTTGGAGGAGCAGTTAGTTGTGGCTATAACGTTCTTCTATCGGAACTAGTTGTTGGACATGGATGTATTGTATGATTAGAAATTACACTTCTTAATATAACAAGAGCTAACACGTTTCATGCATATGTTTTATTGTATTCTATGCTATCCGGTTTACTCTAAATGATATATGTATCCATTTAGTTACACGTGCATGTATAGATATTTGTGTATGTATGTATGAATCTTTCTGAAATGTACTATTGGTTTAACCATCACTTTGGATTGCTTGCTAACTTTCCTTTCATGTTGTGATGTATGTTTTCTTGTGTGTTCTATTCTTAACTGTGTGCTATCACAGGTTTCCAAGGGGTGCACACATCTCAACCCTCATGTGTTAAAACCTCTCATGCACCTTCCTTGTCTCACTGCAGCGATCACACCCTTGCTACCAACAGAGTTATCTTACTTGCCTCTGTGCGAAATCATGGTTAAGGCATTACCATATGACCAAATGGTCTAAGGTTTAATTGGGACTTATTACGAAGAGATCCCCTAACATGTTGGTGGGTCCAGCGCAATCAACATGGTCATAAGTGCTTTGTTACAAATATGGAATTTGGCTATCGAAGCCATATGCCTGATCATCCATTTGCCAATATTCTATTTTTTTCAAATATTTTGACTAACACCTCCCAACGCTCTTTAAGAAAATCATGAAATGAAAAATGTATCCAAGGAATTTGAGGATCCAACCTTGTTGAACTGAATAAAATCCCTTATCTTCAATCCAACCAACAAGCTAGCATTTTCTTTACCTGATGTATAGAGTTTTAGTGCACTAGATGTTGGCGCAAGGTGTAGTGAAAAATATCTAGATACAATCCATAGGGTTATCAAAACAAGCTTGTCCTTTGAGAATGGGAATAGATTAGTCATTAACAAAATAGGATAAGGTGATCTCACAGAGGAGAAGGGAGAAAGAGAGTTGAAGCTAGGCAAGATCACATTAAAGGACATGAGGATGACATTGTTGAAGTGACTAGCAAACACTATCGACTATACAATACTCTAGCAATATTTTCTAGAAGGTGAGGCTCCTATGTTCTCTTTCTCTAAATAGAGAATACCTATGAGCACAAATAACTATGCCATGTCGCTCGTGTTCTACTATAGTGCAAAAATCCCTTATGTGTGCTCTCTCCCTTTCCCTCTTAGTTATGTTTCTCATTTATGGAACAAATATACTTGAAAAGAATGAAATCCCTTTTCCTCATAATGGCCTGGTTATAAAACAACTCGATAGCCTACTAGTATTTAGCTTTGAATACCTTAAATATTATTAGAGTTACAATATATAATATTCTAGATTGTTCCTCATTATAATAACATGGAGAGATCCTTTTCCATGAATAGTGGTGGCTGGCATGGCATCATCTCAAATTATGGTGGAGAAAATAGTAAAGACAACTTCTAATTAGCATAAATTTTGCATACAAGCATTGATTAAGGTGATTCTTACATTATTGGAAATGTCTCTATGTGTAGTATAGAAAAAAGAGTCGTGGCACTGCCTCAAAATTCTCTTGGAAGGTTTTAGACCCCAACTTATCGAACTAGTTATGTTGATAAAAATGGTCCTATGAACTAATTTCTCCACTTTTCCACTTCGAAGAAATCAAGATGGATGAAAAACAATATAATGGTCCAATTCAAATCAAAGTGAAATGGGATAATATGAATCGTAAAGCATGCAATTTGATTATAATGTAATTCTCCTAATTTATGATTTCTTATTCAAGGAAATGATGAACTGGATGTAGCTTGGGAAAAGTTGAGAAAAAATTTCTGAGCCTAACGTGATTAGATCTCATCATCGTAAAAATCGAATCATGACTTTAAATCCTATTTTTTTCTCTTTCAATGAAGATTATGTATATAAACTCAAAGCATGTATGCATTTACTTAAATATTTTCAAGTCAATTTAAAATATGAAAATTATGTATATGTTATTATTTTAAATCTTATACATACATATTTTATTCCTATACGTACAATTTATGCCACTATATAGTTTTTTATACGTTTCACATAAATACACATCTATTGAATCTTTTTGTGACTCTATGATTATAGAGTAGGACAAACTCTTTCATACTAGAGTGCTAAAAAATGAAATAACATATAACATGGATTTGGTAGCCCAACTTAATGATAAAAATTCGCATCTAAAGAAGCAACATCCTTGCAACAATCAGAAAAAAAAAGGTCCCAAAACCCCTCAAGTAACTATACTCTTTATGGTGACAAATGATCAAAATAAATGAGTAAGAATATTGGAAAGCATAGTAATTTTTGTGGGAAAGATTATGAATTATAGTCAACATGTTTTAAAAGGATGCAAGCCTTGGAAGTAGCAATAAAGAAAAAAAAAACTCAATCTTTATTCTTCTTATTTTAACACTTCCTCTCATTGGCATGTGGTGTATGCTTCTTTCTCTTTTAATGCAACCTCTAGATCTTCTTCTTATGAGTGGCTTATAGATTTTGCAGAATATTATCATACACCTAAGGATTAAGCCAATTTTCTTCTCTTAATCATTGTAATCCCAAACAAATATCTTTTAGTGATAATATATCTCTTAATATGGTAGGGTCCAGAATAGTTGAAGTAGATAATCATCTTAAATCATGTATTATGTTTTCCAATTATTACCTACAACCTTCTATGAGTGTATCAATTCATTCAGGTGAAGTTAAAGCAATAGAGTTTTCACTTCACTAACTTTTAATCAAATATTTAAAAAATCCTAACATATATAGATAGATATCTAGATCAATATTTTCCTATTTTCCTCTTCTTGGTCGGGAAAAATATATTTCCAAAGATATTGGAGACAAATTCGGCCTATATATTACTAGTTCTCAAACAAAGGATATAATTTCTCTTGTGCTAGCATTCCAGTTCAAATGGATTTTGTAGAAGGACTCTTTGAGGTATTCAACCTGATTTGGAGGGTTTTCCCCTCTATAAGATCTTGATTATGAGCATGTTCCTTTTAAATGAAGTTTTTTCCATGAGTATGGGAACTTTGAAAGGATTGTCCAAATGTTCCAACATCTCATCCTTTTTTATCTTCTCAAAATAATAAGGAGCAAAGTGCAGTCACACGAGATTCAAGGAACCACATTAACCACTACCATAAGAATCCTCATTCAGGCAATGCTACTTCTCATTTGTATTCTCCCTCAAGTAATACATTTCAAGTATTTAACTCCTCCCAGGTAGAAATACCCCAAGTCGAGCTACCTCTAAATCAATATAAATTCATTTAGGTGAAGTTAAAGGAATAGAGTTTTCACTTCATTGAGTGTTGACCAAGCATTTAAAAAATCCTAAGATTATAAATAGATATCTAAATAAATATTCCCCATATTCCTCTTCTTTTTTGGGGAAAATATATTGCCAAAAATATTGGAGACAAATTCAACCTATATATTACTAGTTTCAACCGAAGGAATATAATTTCTCTTGTGCTAGCATTTCAGTTCAAATGGATTTTGTGGAAGGACTCTTTGAGGCGATTCAATCTAATTTGTAGGGTTGGTCCATCTATAGGATTTTGATTATGAGCATGTTCCTTTTAAATGAATCTTTTTCCATGAGCATGGGAGCTTTGAAAAATGTTATCAAAATGTTCCAACATCTCATTCTCTTTTATATTCTCAAAATAATAAAGAGCAAAGAGCATGCACACGAGTTTCAAGGAACCACAATAATCACTGGCATAATAATCCTCATTCATGCAAGGTGGAATCTCATTTGTATCCTCCCTCAAGTAATATATTTGGAGTTTTGAACTCCTCCTAGGGAGCAAGACCCCAAGTTGAGCTAGCTCTAAATCAAGTGCCTCTAGTGAAAACCACTTCCCTAATAGAGGAATGAACATCATCTAAGGATATTGAAAAGATAATTCTTCCAAAAGAAAACCAAAAAAGAGATTGCATCTAAGGATATTGAAAATAACCATCTTTCAAAGAAGAAGGAAGAAGAAGAAGGGATGAAGGAATAGGACAAGGTCCATCTCTTCTCTTGTCTTGCTTCATGTTAAAATGTTTTGGGAAAAATAAACATCGTTCCTCTACATTAATAAGAGGTAAGAAAGATTCATCCAAGTTCTTTGTTAGTAAAATTGCAAGATACACCGATAATGATGATATAGGCAATGGACGAACAGAGCAACTAGGGTTTCTGCAACTCGTCCTAGGGTTTCTGCATCCCTTTCTACGGCAGGCTCCCCTGACATAGCTCAGCCTTGACAGAACCTAGGCAGATCTGAGGTCTTGGTCTCCTGCCATAGAGCGAAGGAACCATGCAGCCCCCTCAGGGGGAGGGCGATGCGCCTCCCCCAAAAAACGATAGCCAAAAGCAGTGGATTGAAGACACTGACAAAGAGGATAGGCAGAATGAGGACAATACGGATAGCAGCAAGCAACAGAATAGTGAACAATCTCAGAAATACAAAACCAAAGCAAGTTCATCCACATGTAGACCAGTGACCACTCACAGGCCAAAAGTGGAATTTCGCAGTCACTGAATCAATGCCATAATACAGTTTATGAGGGATCATGCGTTGATTGGCAAGTTTATTGGAATATGGCCAACGGAGAAAGCGCTAAGGGGCTGGATAAATTCCAAATGGAATCCAAAGGGCCACATCACTCTGCATCTAGGGCCAAAGGGGTTTTTTACAGCTGTATTTAACTGCTTGGAAGATCGCAACAGGATTCTGGATGGGGGTCCTTACTTCTTCATTTTCGCAGGTCTATATCTCAAAGGGTGGGTTGAATGCTACAATCTAGATAAGGAAGACCTTAGTTGTGCTCTTGTCTGGATAAGGCTGTATTCACTCCCTTGGGAATACTAGGAAGAGAACTCCCTCCAAGAGATTGGAAATGCTCTGGGCGAATTCATCAAGGTAGCAGAGGAAACAAAATTATGCAGATACACATCATATTCCTGGACCTCTGTCTACATGGACCTCAAGCAAGCCCTACCAGATACTGTATGTCTCTTCCATGAAGATGTTGAATGGATACAACTGATAGATTATGAGCATGTACCGTTTAGATGCAGGAAATGCCATGATCTAGGTCACCTCTACAGAGATTGTCCTCTGAATAGGAAACCCCCTCCTCAAATGGACTCAGACAATCCTGCGTCTGACGGATTTACCAAAGTGGTAAATCGCAGAAGAGGGCATAAGAAATCGACAACCAACACCAAGACCAATCCAGTTAACTTGTCAAAACCCTCAACGAGCAATAGCTTTGCTGCTCTGGCTAGTGATGATGTGCAAGATTCTGATAACGTACCTCTAAATGACAAGGAAACTAGCAAAGAGAAGCAGGATGGGATTTCACCGCAGCCAAGGGAAAACTTATTCGACAAATCAACCCATCACTCCCAAACCAAGACCCAGGCCTGGAGCTTTCAAGGAATGGAAGTCGATAATCCTGAACCTAGTACAAAGGCAGTGAAGGAAAGAGAGGAAGACTATCAAGAACCCCAGATCATGGAGGAAGACCCTGAAAATATTGATATTGGTGAACTGGACATTCTAGGACTCGAGCAAGCATGCAAGACAGGAAACTTCGACAAAATACCAGATCAGCAAGTGGACAACCTGGTGGAGGTCCTCAATCGCGCACAAAAGAAGTACTCTTTAGGAATCCAGATCGATAGTCAAAGGGATGGAAAGTTCATCACCAAAGACAGCAAAAAATGAGGAAGAAAAACCACCCTCAAAAGAACTATCAAGATAGGAAAAGTGTTAGTTGAGTCAGGCAGATACGCCAAGCTGACCAAGTACTTCAATATTAATCCCAACCCTTCTCAATGAAGCTGATATCATGGAATATTAGGGGGCTCAATAGCCCAAGGAAAGGTAGACTTCTAAAAAACATGCTCATGCAGGAAAAACCAAATATACTCTTTTTGCAAGAAACAAAATGTAACTCGACAGTCTTGGAAAAAATAGCAGCGAAAGCCTGGCCAGGAGGGCTAGTAATAGCTGTTGATGCTCAAGGGGCGTCGGGAGGACTGGCAGTTCTCTAGGATGCATGAGTAATTCAACTCGACAATATACATGCAAACAAGAACTTCATCCAAGCAATATTTCACATAATCGGCACCAACACCCACGGCCACATGAAAAATGTGTATTTCCCTCAGGAAACCATACACAAAGCTGAAATCTTGGATACCTTATCGGAGCTTAACTCAAACAGGTTGTACCCGCTTTGGATATCTGGAGGTGATTTTAATATGATAGCAAGAATGGAGGAAAAGCAGGGAGGCAGAAGCAGGAGCAACAGAGATGGGAACATACTAAAGGACTTTATTCAAAACAACTAGCTGATAGATCTACCTTCAAATAATGGCATGTTCACATGGAACAACAAAAGAGATGGACCACAACAAATAGGTTCACGTCTAGATAGATTTATAATATCAGACAATGCAACTCACCTGGGTGGGGAATTCATTGCTTCCATCCTTCCAGTATCAGGCTCTGATCACTAGCCAATAGCTCTCCAATGGAACCGTCCAGGCAACAGTATTCGGCGTCCTTTCCGGTTTGAGGCTTTTTGGTTAACTCATCCAGATTTTAATGAATTTGTTAGATCAACCTGGCTCAAGTTTAATCCCTCTAATGGTATGAAGATGTCTATATTCCAACGAAAAATAAAGCACCTTAAAGGAGAAATTAAACACTGGAATCATACCACTTTTGGCAACATTTTCAAAGCACAGGCAGCCCTCAATCAAGAAATGAAGAATGTTCAGCAAAGGATCATTATAGAAGGACGCTCCGAGGAACTAGCAAAGCAGGAACAAACTCTTGAAACCCAAATCCTAGATAGAGCACAACAGGAGGAAACTCTTTGGAGGCAGAAATCGAGGGTCAAATGGCTAAAGGATGGGGAAAAGAATACAAAATTCTTTCACAAGACCACAGTGTAGTGCAGAATGAATAACTACATTTCCCACATCAAAAACGAGCAGGGAGACAGAATTGAGACGCACGAAGGCATTGAAGAGGAGTTTCTCAGATACTTCAAACAAGCTCATCAAGAGCCCAACATAGATAGAATGTCTGCTATTAACAAAGTTCTAAGGAACATTCCCAAACTAATTACAGACAAGCATAATCTTCTCCTCCTTAAGCCCACAAGCCTTCAGGAAGTTGAAAATGCTGTGCATCAGTTGAAAGCGGGGAAAGCACCGGGTCCAGATGGATTCACCTCCAAATTTTTTCACAACTTCTAGGATCTAATCAAATTGGAAGTCTGGCAAGTTGTTGAAGAATCACACACTTTAAGATGGATGTACGCAGGGCTAAATGAAACCTTCATTGCTTTAATCCCCAAGGCAGAGGAATCCAATACTCCAGACAAGTACAGACCTATTGCTCTCTCCATCATTTACAAGATTGTCTCAAAAGTTATAGCTACCAGACTGAAACCTCTGCTCCCTCTCATTATTTCTCCCGAGCAATCTGGTTATGTAGAAGGTCGACAGATAATGGATGGTATTATTTTAACTCATGAAATAATCCACTCTTTGAAGAAATAAAAAAAACCAGGTATGTTACTTAAAATTGATTTGTCTAAAGCTTTTGATAGCTTAAGCCGGGTTTACATTCAAAAAATCTTAACTGCCTTTGCCTTTCCCCTTCCTGGGTTAGATGGATTGTAAATCTTTTGCCTTCCTCGTTCATTTCTGTGCTTATCAATGGTATCCCTTCACCCACGTTCCGTCCTTCCAGGGGTATCAGGTAGGGAGATCCCCTTTCACCTTTTCTTTTTGTTATTATGGCAGAAGGACTAGGTCGAAGCATTAAATCTGCTCTGCTCTCCCAGTGTCTCAAAGGCCTATCTTTTTGCAATTCTCCTACCTACTCCCACCAGCAATTCATGGACGATAACATGCTTTTTGGTCACCCCTCTGTTCAAGAAGCTCGCCTTCTCAAAGCCCTCCTAACGAACTTCTCTGAAGCTTCAGGAGCCCTTATTAATCGAGTCAAATCTCAAATTTTTTTCTTTAATACCCCTGCCCCCACCCAAAGAGCCATAGCCCGTATTCTTGGTTTTACCATAGCGTCTCTTCCCTCTAAATACCTGGGAGCTCCCTTAATAGCCTCGGCTCTCAAGCATTCCTCTTGGAAAGACCTGTTAGAAAAGCTAGAAGCGAGGCTCTTCCTCTGGACTCATAGAGCTCTTAACATGGCCAGCAGACTTGTTCTCATTAAAGTTGTTCTTCACTCCATGCCCCTGTATCTTTTCTCAATTCTAGCAGCTCCTAAATGGGTTCTCAAGGATATAAAGAATCTTCAACGCAACTTCTTATGGGGCAGTTCAGGTCCTAATCGAAAGTGGGCTCTAGTCAAATGGGACAATGTTTGTCTTCCAAAGAAGGTTGGTGGTATTGGGCTAAGAGATCCTGGGCACAGTAATAAGGTAATGGGAGCTAAAATTTGGTGGAGATGGCTCTCAAATCCTAACACCCCCTGGGCCTCCCTATGGACAGCAAAATATGCGAACAATAGCCCTATTGAAGAAAGAATTCGAATGTCAGAAGTAAGCACAGGCTCTGTAATTTGGAATTCGGCCATTCAACATAGGGATCTAATACAACAGCATAGCTTCTGGGAAGTTAAGAATGGCAACACAACAAGGTTCTGGGAAGACTCCTGGCAGCAGCTCCCAAAGATCAAGGACACTCTCTCTGACCTTCCCCTACCAGAGCAAGATATGAATCAGCTAGATAAGGTTAGTCAGTTCTGGGACCCTTCTTCCACACAAGGATACAGACGATGGATGGAGGCCAAACAAATTCTGTTGCATGGCTCTGAGCAAACTCAGCTCTCTCTCTCCTCAGAATTACAAAAGCAGCAAATCCTCTCCTCAGAAGGAACGGACATTCTCAGATGGGGATATGAAGAGAAAGGCACTTTCACCACAAGGGAAGCGTATAAGGTAATTATCAAGGAAAGGATAATCAAAGATACCTTATGGGATAAAATATGGAATTCCTCTAACTGGCCGAAGGTGTCTACATTTTTGTGGCTCCTATGTCACAATAAAATTCTCACATGGGATAACCTCAGAAAAAGGAGCTTCTCTGGCCCATCTATATGTCTTAACTGCAAGCAAGCAGAGGAATCAGCTTTACATCTAATGCAAACTTGTCAAATAGGACGGAAGCTGTGGGAAAAGGTTACCTTCCGATGCCAAAAGGAAGGCAGAGTGCATGGGGATATTAAAGCTACTATTCATAATTGGAGTCAAGAGCCATATCAAAGCAAACTCCTAAACACACTTTGGCAGCTTATTCCTGGTCTACTGATGTGGAACATCTGGAAGGAGCGGAATCGAAGAGTTTTCAAGGATCAATCAATGTCTATTGAGCAGATCTGGACTAGGTTACACCAGAACATTAAAGAAACTCTGTCTATTAAGGCCTGGTCCCAAGAAGATTTTCCATCACTGCCGCAGGAACAATCTGTCTGGGCCAACTGGAAAATACATTTAAATCAAAAGCCTACTCTTAAAGACAATCCTACTAAGAGTAACCAAAGCCCAACAAAATGGACTCCGCCGCCCAGCAACATGTTTCAACTCAACTTCGACGGAGCTTCAAAGGGTAATCCAGGAAAAGCAGGTTATGGGGGAGTCTTCAGGGATCATCATGGCATTCCTTTACTAATCTTTCTTGGCTCAAAAGGTTGGGACTCTAACAACTCAGCGGAACTGGAAGGATTATGGCGAGGTCTCACCCTTGCTCAGGACAAAAGTTTTTTTCCGCTTATCATCGAAGGGGATTCGCAAATCATCATAAACATGGTTACAAAACTCATGCAGGGTTCCCCCATACATAAGGTCAGTAGCAGTTGGAGAATGGCTCAAAGACTCGAGCTAATAGACAAATGGCTTTCTCAACACCAAGCAATTTCTTTCAAACACACTAAGCGGGAAGGAAATAAGCTGGCTGATTTTCTTGCTAATATAGGAGTGGAAATTGGGGTAGATTTCTTTGTAGGTTCAATCTCCAGCATAGCCTCAGAGGATCAACTCTCAGATTTCCATAACATCGTGAAGAATGATATGAATCAGGAGGATGATACACACCCGGATGCGGGTGTCACTGCTGAGCATTTATGAGGATTTACTCCTCGCAGGCAGCTGTCCCTACACCTGGCTCGCGGACGCGGATCCCACAATCCCATAGCATGCGATATGAATTCGCAAGGGTACAGAATAATGGTCACATAGTTGGTATTCAATGCGCGCTCGGCTCGAGAGACTATGCACGATGGTTTATCCATGGCCTGGTGTCTGGTTTATGCAATTGCCCTCGGCTCTTCCTACCTCCGCCCGCTATTCTTCTCGCACCCCTGTTTCGTTCAGGCTGCTTGGAAGCTCACCTGGATTCTAAGTCTAGCCTGGTCCGCCTGCGCTCAACCCTTTCCCCTTCGGCTCTGCCGATTTCCCTTCCCTGGTCTCTTTGATAATTCGAAAATGGTTCGCCGTTGTGGAGTCTCTCGCTGTGGAGGCACCACTGGTAATCGAGGCCGGGCCTCTCATTCTACTCCCTAGAACATTGTCCCTATCGCTTCTGCCTCTCCGTCCTCTCCGCCTTCTGGCCATGCTAGGCCTCTCCTGCACAACTCCTTTCAAACAACCAGCTTCAAATTCCATAGCAGGCTCAATAAGCCTATGCTGTCAGCCAGCATCACTGTAATCCTTGTTGAGGAGGAGGATAAGCCCAGCAGCTCGGCCCACACCACCACGTCTCAGTCTCAGGATGATAGTGTCCCTCAATGGGAGATGGTTGGGGTCGTATTCAACGACGACAACATGCAGGAGGATGGAAATGTACCTGAAGCTCCTCAGCCTCCGGCAGACTCCAATCAGTGCGAGGTGCTTGCATGTGAGCTGGTTCATCCTCCAGGCAGCATTTTGAATTTGGTAATTCCTCGAGAAGGCGGTATCGCGGGAGATGTAGATAATGTGGTTGTCACGTGGATTGCCTCTTCCAGCCAGGTGGACAAGGATACTCTCGACTCTCCTAAACATGTTTAATGATTCTGGTTAAATGCCTACTGTTGGCATTCTTGCCTCTGCTCTGTTTCATTTTATGTTACGCGTCTATGTTATGTGTCTCTGGATACTGTTCTTGTTTCAGTTCTTGATTTTGTATCGGTGCGAGCCAATATAGTCTGATAAGCAGTAACAAATCATGGCTCAGGAAGCCTTGTTTTTGCTTTAATTTTGTATATGGCGGTTATGACAGAATGCTTATCAGCAAAGCCATAGTCGGCGATAGTACTGTAGTGTTAGACACAGAACTGGTTCACTTTCTTGTCTGTTAGGGACTTACAAATCATGTTTCAAGGTCTCTCAATCCTAGAAGGGCGGATAGAAGGATCTGTATGTATCAGAATCTCTAGTTGAGGGCTAGTTTCTGCCCCCTCTGAGGTCTGGACCTCTTTGTACATATTCTTTCTCTTTTTTAATAGAAATAGTCTTTACGCATAAAAAAAAAAAAAAAAGAGGTAAGAAAGATTAGACCAAAAATCTTTAAAATCTATTATCGAACATTCTTTACTCTCCCATGATTCTACTATATTCTCTTGGGTCAAGTATTAGAAATGTCTTTCTTTATATCTTTTTTTTCAAGAAATTTTTAAGAGTATACTCAGGTTCTCAAGAGGTAATATGTTTAAAGTTCAAATGTCTAACATTAAATCTCCCTTGTCCTCATTTTTTTAAGGAAGAAGATGTCATTTTCCTTTCCCTTGTTATACCATCTTGAGATAAATTTTCCTTATAATTTCATTAAAATGTACTTTAGTTATATGCATAACCACAAATTTTTTATTAATACAAATTCATTATCCTCATTTAAAAAAATAAAACATTCTCATATATATCTATATATAGATATATATATATATATATATATATAATAATAAAAAAATAACTAATCTAATATAATAATAAATAATAAATATTATAAAAGCGTAGCTTAGGTTGTATCTATAGCTAGACCTCTCATGAACGTACATTTTGATTCAACTAATACCTTTTAATATATCAGGTATATTTTTTATTATTTTAAATATTAAATAAATTAGTGAACATGGAAACGTATTTTTAAAAAAATATGACACTTAATTTTGATGATCAGCTTAGATTTCATCCATAAAAAAATCATCATGTGCTATAAGATGCTTGGACCTAAATGCTTGAAAAGGTAATATATGTTATATAAGTTATTGGTTACTATAGAATTGTATGGTAAGAGATGTACCCGGTAGTTTAATTGTAATTGTGTTAGCTTAAACTGAAATGTATAAAATGTTTATGGTTATGAAAGATGACCATATAATTAGAAAGAAAGAGGCGATGGAAAGAAAATAATTTCACAAGAATATTTAAATAATAATATAGTGAATAAAGAGAATTTAAAAAAAATCTAAAAAATTATTAATATTGAAAAGTATGATTATCAGAAATAGTGAATGTTGGGTTATTTAATTATTTGTTAAATTTATATTGTAAAATTTATATATCAGAAATTAACTTTTTATTTATTAGGTAGTAATTACATCATGATTTATGGTTTATCTATGAGGTTTTTATTTAGTAAATTTGGGGCATAAAATACCATTTATGAATTTATATTTAAAAAACTTATGTCATAGTACCTATGTGAATGTGGATGGGATATTAAAAATATTTCCAAATATTGATATAAACTCTTTAAAACTCTTTTGCATTATTCTAATAAAAATTATCATTATTTTTAATAAATATTATCTATTTTTATAAAATATTTATTTTTATATCTTTCCATAACTAAATTTTTCATCATTAACTCACATTCTATCTTTAATATATATCATTATAAAATATCCATCTTTATATCCTTAACCCACATTCTATCTTTAATAGTTATAATATATTGGTTATATTTCTCACAATCTAAAGACGGGTGGGTTAACAAAATAAAAAGCCCCTTAACATAATTCGTCATCATAAATAAATATAACATGTATGAGAATTTTGTAAAAGATGGAAAACATCGTAAACATAAATGATCAACAAATTTGTTCAAAGAAAGTTTACAAACGGTATATAAGATGGTAATAGTTTTTATTTGCTTGGATATTCCCTAAGGCAAGGTAAATGAGAAAATCTGAATCGTTGTGGTCTTTTGCATTTTTTGAGTTAAGTTTCCTTTAAAAAGCATTAAAGCCAGCCATAAATTTATAGATGCTATGTGTCTGCCATCTAAAGTAAAAAATGTTTCATTTTGTAACCCTTCACGTGATTAGACCTAGGTTGAATGAATACATTTGTGTTTGATTCACCAATACTCAGAATGCTTATGCTTCCGTGGAGAATAAGAGCGCACATAAATCTATCGACAACTTCATTCTCTGTTACATCACACGGTTAAATCTATAAGTGCAAATATTCCTACATATTAGTTCCTACTTTTAACATCAAGAATATTACTTCGAAGTGAAGAATATTATCTTTTGACCAAACAAAGCGTTCACAACTTTTTACAACCAAATCAAATCGATGTCCCTGGATTGCACTGCGGATCGTATCTTTTACAATCAAATCGATGTCCCTAAGTTCCACTAGAGAACATGTCTCCTTTGCAGAAAAAAGCTAACGGTGCTCATGCAGACGCTTGAAAATCCGATCTTTTCAAAGGTATTTAGAAATTGGGAGAAAATTATGCACCGTGAATTCTTACGTTGAAAATTGACTGAAGCGTACGTACTCGGAAGTTTTCAAATCAGGAAAATATAATATGAATATAAATGTGAATATAAGAGACATTTGAGGCATTCCGTGATCCTATATGATCTCTTCTGTGTTTGTCCTCACATTGTTTTAGCCGTTGAATCCTTACAAAGTAAGGGCTGCGCGAACGTTCTAAGTTATCAACAGTGAGCAATTATTGAATCACTGATTGCACAATAAATTATTTCACTGATGCAATAATCTATTGGAATTATTTGTTCGCCCATCCAACTAGATTTTCAACTAAAAACAATTGCTCGAGCCACTTACACTGTTCATGCACACGAAGAACTCAACATGGAAACACTAACTAAATTTCTGTCAAGATATACCAGCTATTGGCATCATTGACCAATGGAAAATTCCTCTGCTTTCAAGTCAGTTCTTTAAGGCATGAAACAATTTGAATTTACTCTCCATGATATAAAACTTCATTTCTTTTGTTCGAAATATTTTCATGGATCAAAATATATCAACATAAAGATCGAAAATAGCTAAACAGCTTTTATGTTATATTATTTTAGGAGAGCATTTTAAATTTATAAACAAAATTAAACTAAACTATAATAAATTTGTAGTGAGTAAATCATTTATTTACTTATGAAATAAAAACTTGATATTTAGTTATCTCTCTGAAAAAAATCAATAAATCAATCATGATAATTACTATTTATAAAAAACCAATATCACTTGTTTATATTATATTAAGATTCAAAATAACTCAAGACAAGTATTTATATTACATCAAACTAACTCAGACAAACAACATTTACGCGCACGTTCTCCGGTAAAATAAGGAACTGCAGAATGAAGTGATAGAGGGCCGGCCTTTAATATTGCAGAATCGGTATATACCTCTGTGCTCAAGGAGAATTCTCTTTGTGCTGTTTGTCGGACCAGCAACTATATTTTACACTCAGAACCGTTATTCCAACAAATTGCTCAAGTTGCTGCACCCATGTCATGGCGGCAACTTGATTGCAGATTCCCTTAATATTTGGGAATTAGAGGGAAATGGGCGTAGTCAATTTTTTAACCGCGTTCATAACCGTCCAATTCCAGAATATTCGGGGAATTTGCAATCCACTTAAACTCAAGTGTTATGTCTCTCACTCAGTCAACCATCCCCATCAGGTTCAATATTTCTCACTCAATCAACCATCCCAATCAGTATCTCCCAAAGTGAACACAATCGAAATGGTGTGTGGATAAAAAAACCGTCCAATTCCAGAATATTCCGGGAACTTGCAATCCACTTCAACTCAAGTGTTATGTCTCTCACTCAGTCAACCATCCCCATAACGTTCAATATTTCTCACTCAATCAACCATCCCAATCAGTGTCTCCCAAAGTGAACACAATCGAAATGGTGTGTGGATAAAAAAACACTAGATAGGGAGGAGATGGAATGCACTACGATTTATCCTATTTGAGATGGAATGTACTACTATTTATCCTATTTGAAATGAAAAATATATAAACCCATGGTGTCCTATGGTAATGATAAAAAGAAAAAAGTAGGTGAGAGGAATAAAAAGGGAGTGGAGATGTGAAAATTAAATTTTTCGGGGTGGTCCATGTAGATCTATCACATGCATATCATTGCAACGTAATACATCAAACTGAACTGATTTCACTTTGATTGAAACTTAGAAAACCATGTATTTGAAATATGACACAAAATGTATTTCTTGTGTGGAGTACGTTGCCATGTTGAATGGGATTATCATGATTCTTGAATTGACATATAGAATCATGTATCACATGGAATAGGCCCACATGTAATTGTTGAATTAAAGGAGGTCCAATCATCTCTTTCACCAATATATAATCACAACTTATATCATGTACATGAAATTATGCTGCAATTAGAAAGACTTCAAAATATATGTAATAATATATGAAGGTTTTTCATGTTTATTTAGTTATACTCTCTATGTCATTAAAGTCTTATAAATTTGTATTTGATTTTTTATTGAATTTCTATAAGACATTTAAATGTAATTGTTTCCTTGAAAAATAATGAATAAGGTATTAAGAAAATAATGAATAAAGTATTAAGAATTAGTTGGCATGATTCTTAGAAGGTAAATAACATATTAAATAAGATTGACTATAATGTTTTCTAATTGATTAACCTATTAAATAACAATGACTATAATGATTTCTAATTGATTGGATTACTATTAAGGTTGAATGCACTCCATTGAGAATAAAATGCAAGGAAAAATGATGATTTTATAGCCCTACATTACAAACCATATGCATTCATATATCGCTTTATGAAGTTAGTCAGACCCAACTCCAAACAATGTCCAAAAAAAAGTCCTTCAAAGGGTATAATGTTTCTTAATTCTTTTTCGCATAAGAAATTGGTAATAAAAATGATATACTTGAATGACCATTTATAAGCGTATAAGAAAGGTAAACTGGCATGTGTCCAATATTATAGTATATTTTATGGTACTTGTTTATTAATTTTGTTATTTTTTCAACAAATTGGCCGTAATGTTTTTAGTGAGTATATATAACTACAACACTTTGTTCCCCAAGTTATAAAAAAAATCATAGACGTATAAAGGGAAACTAATGAGAACGCTATTTCTTTTCAAAAGCACTAACCAATTTTCGAAAATATGAAATGACCAACTTGAAACCATATTTCATTATCTGTTTCCTAACACCTTAAAACAATTGTTCATTTGGCATGAAATGAACACCATCTTTCACTAGATATGAATTCATATTAACTTCCTTCTCTTTGTCCACATACTTGCCTAAACTACGGTCATAGATAAACAATCATAAACAAGGCAGGCTGCGATGCAGCGAGTCCCTGCACTAAGTTGAGCTAGCTTATAGCTTAGATGCTGCGAGTGAGACTGAGTTTGAAACGGGCGCTTCAGCCAAGGTGGCTGCACAGCAGCAAGTCCCTGCCGAGCCAGTGAACTTTACCAATGGAATTAAGGCCGAGAGGAGCAGCGAAGTCAATACGAGCCATGGAGATTCCCAAGGCGTCTCAAGACTGCAATTGCTTGCAATATTAGTCACTGCTTTTTTTAAAATTGCAGCCTCTCTTTTTGAGTTTGAGAGCTAGACACAGAATCTTCAATGCTAGAAGCCAATCCATATAAGTTCATTTAATGGCTTTAATTTCACGTGTCAATAGTGGAGAGCATGTAAAATAGAAAACCTAACACATACACAAAAATGTGTTCCACAACGAATAGATATCAAAGTTTGTTTGGTGTCACCCCATCACGAAGTTTTTGTTGGAGAATGTAATCTAACAATTTATGATTCTCCAACGACCTATAAGTGTCAAACTCGTTTTTTCAATTGTTTTAATTCAGCTTCATGTACTCCAGTTTAAGTAAAATCTAAATGAGTCATTTATTATTGAGCTTTCCAATGTAATTTTTTACGTGATTTATAACACTAAAAAATCAAAACTTTTGTTCTCTTCATAGCAATAAAAAGAGACAAGTTTGCATAAGAGTCTCGAGAACAACAATGTGAGCGCAGATAGCATAAGACTCGTTGAGAACAGCGTTTCATACGTGTGTGCATTCACAACAAAAAAGCACTGACTCACTACAGAAATTGTAGCGAAGTGAAGCAGCTGTGAGACAAAGGTTGCTGCGAACTCTGCGTTGATTTTTTTTTGAAGATTAACGTTGTCTAGGAATCAAACCATACCATACTAATGCGGTGCAGCGAGACGACAAAAGCGTTAGTCACCTTTAGTTAGACCAATTTCGGCTTAACAGTGCGCTCCATGGAGCACTAACGTTGAACTACTGGTCGAGAAAAGAGTTCTATTGGAAAAGTAAAACTTCCCGAAAGGGAGTCGTTGGTATGTTACTTCACGGGTCTGTATGTTATGAATCTTTTTAAACACATGATTTAAAAGAAAGGAAGGTTGCCTTGTAATATTTTAAAAGGGAGTAAGCCCATTTTTAAGGAAAAGGGATTTTAAAGAATTACGAAAACGATTTAAAAACAAATATTGTTAAAGAGGTTGTGGAATCTTTTAATAAGGGATATTTTGAAGTTTATTTAAAAACGCGTAGAAATTTTCTTCCACATCCACCATTCTATTGGCGTTAAGGTACTAAAATTTCGCAGCCAAAGTTCCTACGCAAAATTCCACAGCCACCATTCTATTGGAAAAGTAAAACTTCACGAAAGGGAGTCGTTGGTATGTTACTTCAAGTAAAGTATGTTTGTCTGTTTATAATATTTAAGGAACTAAAAAAAAACTGAATAGACACTAAAACCTCTTGAATGTGAAAGAATTTATTTGAACGAAAAATACTTCCGTTGATTTATTCGTTTAGTACCTTGATTGTTTACATGTCAATCTCCATGTTAAGTTAATGAACCTGAAATCAGAGCGTTGCATACGATTCCAACCGTCGAAGAACTCCACGAAACGCCTGTTTCATGAAACAGATGTATGTACGCTATGACTATCATGGGCATATACTTATTTGTCACATGATATAAATACTTCTGTTGATTTATTCGTTTAGTAATTTGATTGTTTACATGTCAATATCCATGTTAAGTTAATGAACGTGAAATTAATCACAAAAAATCAATTATATGTTACAATAACCCAATAATAATATCTTAAAGAACTCAGAGCGTTGCATACGATTCCAACGGTCGAGTGTTTCCAACGACAGGTGTTGGAAGGAGAGGCACAGTGCCCATGCAAAGAACGAAGGCTTCTCTTAACTGAGTGTTTCCAACGACAGGTGTTGGAAGGAGAGGCATAGTGTCCATGCAGAGAACGAAGGTTCTCTTTTCTTGTATTCGTGTGTCAGCAGCTCCCATGGCTTCTGCAAGCAAACTCTTTCTCATATGTCTTCTGATGATGGTATTTGTTCAGGTAACGACCATGTAGTTTGGCTCTTGGAAGTCTTATTTTATATTTGTAGCTCATTACTGTTTCATGATGTATGTGCAAGCTGCCGACAGTGGAGCTTCAACCACAATTCTGGTGTTTCTCCTAAGTCTACTGATCGCCATCAGAAAATTTACAAAGAAACAAGCCTTCCAGCTCCAGTGCCTACTAAGGATAAAAAAGGTACGAAATGACCTTCCAGCTCCAGCGTAGAATAAAAAAGGTCATTTGTCTATTCTTTTCATGTCCAGTTCTGATATGAAACTCTGTAACGGATATATAGAGATTCAAGAACGTCACTGCTTAATAGCAATTTTGCAGACCTACTAAAAACTAAATTAATTTCATCAGTTATTATGGAAGTTCTGTTTTGCCCTTCATCACTCTTTGTACTCTCAGATTCCTACTAAATTGGCAATTAGTCCAAAAGGCAATATATACATACTACTCTAAGGGCTCTATTCTGAACAGAATCTGTAACTGATATTGACTATGAAGTCTAACAAAGCCGGTATTAAACAGAGTTCCCCCATATCAGTAGATTTGCAAACCATAGGAAAATCTAGAACTGCTGCAAGAGGACAAGAATAGATTTGATCTCAATAAATTTTCTTCTCGAACAAAATCTTAAATTATCGCATGTTGCATCTGGATTATAGCACAAAGGCATTAAATTATAATTCTGTAAATTATAACGGCATGATGTAAACCATACCATACTAATGCGGTGCAGCAAGACGACAAAAGCGTTAGTCACCTTTAGTTAGACCAATTTCGGCTTAACAGTGCGCTCCATGGAGCACTAACGTTGAACTACTGGTCGAGAAAAGAGTTCACACGCGGCATGCTGCCTCTGTTCATTACAAAGTGCGTTAAGGTACTAAAATTTCGCAGCCAAAGTTCCTACGCAAAATTCCACAGTCAATCTCCAGGCAGTTGAGCATAACCCAATGGTAGCGTACCTGTACCACGCAAAAAAGGAAGAAGGGTAAATACAGTCTTTAACTCTGAAAATCAAATGAGGATTATTTAACCGGTTCTCGGTGGAAGAAATAGACAAGGAGGAGGAATTAACCTGAACCCTGCAACTGGCATAGAGAAAAATCTAGCACGCAAGATGAAGCTGCGAAAGGGAAATTCTCTTTATAACTGCACATTAAAAAAAAATTAAGTGGCAGCAGTACTGAATAGGTAAAACAGGAAAAGAATAAAGATAAAGTGGGAAAAACTATGAAGCTTCTGTAAACCCTTGATCTTTCATAGTGTGGTAAGAGGTTGGGCCACTGCATGGGAAAAATAGTAACCGGAAGATTGAAAACATTTAATGAAAACCTACAGATTTGGTAGCCTCGAAGGAATAGGCAAACTGAAGAATTTTTCTTACCTGATGGTTCAATCAGACCGTGTAGCGTTGACACGACTCCAGAGCTATGAACAATTGCCATGGCTGGACTGCAATAACCTTCAGAACTGGTAAACCCTCTTCAACAATAGGAAGCAAGATGCAGAGCAGGGAATGAGCAAATGAGACCCACCAGGAAGAGAGAAAGAGTCACCGTAGAGGGCTGCAACTAGTGGATGAGCCGAGACCTCCTTGCGGCAGAGGCACGAATGACCGGAGTGAAGCAAGGAAAAGGGCAATTGTTACCCTAACAAAGCGCTGGGAGATGGAGGGACTTTATTTGGGAGATTGCAACAGCCATTCAGTGGAGACATCGACACGTACACCACTTCATGCAGAACAGCTGCCAACCTGCAAACAAACCTGCTATACCAACCTGCAAACAACCCTACAAACAAATGTTAGCGAACTAATGCTAACATACCTGTAACATTAATATAAATATACGTAGACCGCCAGAGATAATAAACACGGTAAAGGCAAATAAACCTATGGTCCAGCCTCTTCCGCCTCGGGAAGAGGCCAAATAAGAAGGCAAAAATGGTCACTTTCGGAAACTTTGGTTACGCTGATCATGGTAAACACAGCAGCGTTCAAAAACTTTGGTTACCTTGCCATAAGCCGCTTAAAGTCGCCCCGAATTAATGCTACAGCATCGCGGATCGATTACTATAGTCCCTGCCGGATGCCAGATGGCAGGGACTAATAAGGGACATGTTTGATGTAGGTTTATTTAAGCGCTCTCAAATTTCTTGGTATTAGTAGTTTTTCCTAAGTCCTTAAATACCTACTATAAACATGTATGTTTGTTTGTTTATAGGTGTTAGGATATTTAGACGCTTAATAATTAATTAATTTGAATTCTATTGTTTTTAGATAAAAGTGTATTCTTTTACTATGTACTACTTGAAATTGAAATGTAATCTGATGGTCATGGTATGATCTAGACATAGAGTGGTTGGATTGCTCATATTTTCTTTGATATTAATAGCTACATTTTAATGGATTAACACATGATTGGTCCACGATGTTTATTTAGAAAACACTAAAAATCATTATTGATGATCAATTGTGAGAAACTTACACAAATTTTATTTTTTATTAATTAAATTGTCTCAAATAACCACATTGATTAGGGTGATGGACTAATTCCCTATTACATATTTTAACCAGATAAAAATATTGATGTTATCGTGTTATCTATTTCTACGAGTACTTACTAAAGATGTTCATATTGTATTGAATAATTTTTTTCCTTACATTTGATCAGGATGTTGAGTTCTCATTGCCACATTTTAGATGTCTTTCATTTTTATACATTTCCATAATAAGAAAACGGCTCTCTTACGTTCAAAGATTTAATTTTAGTCACTGATATCTTTTGTTTCATATTAAAAAAGTGTATTTTTTTTACAATATGTTTTTTCATGTTATATTCAAGGGTATAGACATCGAATACATCCTTAAAAAAAATTAATGAGTTTTTTTTTTTTTTTTCTATTTTTAATATATCTCTCGTATGTATATGTGCTTTGTTGTACACTCTTTACTATCGCATGGCTCCCTGCCCACCAATTTCATAGGGATTTAAGGTTATTCCAATTCTAATAGTCCTCCATGATAAGTTCCTCTTCTTATTTATAACATTCATTATATATAAATATATTTTATTTAGAAAAATGGTCCATTACTTTTAACAAATTAAAAAAAATTAGATTCTTGTCCAATCGCTCCCCACCCACCAATTTCCTAAGGATTTGAGATTATTCCAATTCTATTACGTTCCACCATGATAGGTTCCAAATTATTATTTATATCATTCATTTTTAATTCCCTTTTTTTCTGAAGTTAAAGTTGGCCCATAACCTTTTTATACATGGTTAATCAGGTAAATGTGTGCATTAGTAAGGCATTCTTCGTGTTGCAATAGTTTCTTGGTTATATTTATGAAGCCTTTAGCTATATCAACCACATTAATATTTTCAATGTTGTTGTACTAGTTATGTTTGTTGTTTCTCGTTAATGAAACCTATGCTTCTTTTTCTTATGAGTGGATTACATATTTTGGAGCATATTATCATATTGATAAGAATTAAGCCATTTTTTCTTTTCTTAATGATTATAACCTCAAATAAATAATTCTTAGTGACAATAGATCTCTTAATGTTGTAGTTTCTAGAATAATTGAAGTAGATAATGGTCTTCGGTGATGCACTATATGTTCTAAGTATTACCTACAACCTTCTATGAATGTATCGAATCATTTAGGTGAAGTTAAAGGAATATGTTTTCCACTCCACAAAGTTGTAATAAATGATTTAAAATATCCTAGGATAAATAAACCAAATTTTCCTTATATTCCCCTTCTTTTCTAGGCCTAGGGTATTTTCAAAGATATTAGAGACAAATTGGGCCAATATATTGCTAGTTCTCAACCCAAGGAATATAATTTCCTTTGTGCCAACCTTTGTATTGAAATATATTTTGTTCAACGACACCATTCAACATGATTTATAGTGCTAGTGCCATCTCTAGGCTCTAGATTATGAGCATCTCCCTTTGATACAAAACGTTTTCCATCAGTATATGGAATTTGAAAAAGGATGTCAAAATGTTCCAAAATATCATCTTATGCCATGTTCTCAAAACAATAAGGAGCATGAAGCATTCAAACCATTTTTCGAGAAACAAAAGAATTACTATCCTCAGAAGCCTCATTCAAGCAAGCCTAATTCTCATCAACATAGTCCAGGAAGTAATATATATGATGTTTTGAAGTACTTTAAAGTAACAAAAGCCAAACTTGAGCTAGCTCTAGAGAAAGTGTGTCTAGTAGACAATACTTACCCCACTAAGGAATAGACATCATCTATGAATACTGAAAAAAAGAGTTATTTCAAAAGAAAAGGGAAAAAGAGACTTCATCTAAGGATATTCAAAATAGTCATCTTTCCTAAAGAAGGACGAAGAAGTAGGAATGGAGGAAGAGGAGGAGGCCCATCTATCCTCTTCTTCTACTTCCTATTCAATTGCTTTAAAGAACAGTAGGAATTCCTCCTCTCCATTAACAATAACTAGGAAATATCGGCCTAAGAAATATTCAAAATCTAGTGCCCCACATTCTTGTCCACTTCTTCTACTTCCTATTAAAATGCTTTAAAGAACAATAGGAATTCCTTCTCTCCATCAACAAGGAGTAGGAAGAAATATCCAAAATCTAGTGCCCAACATTCTTTACCATCCATTGATTCCACTTGGTCGTCTTCACTCAAGAAATACAAACTTTTTTGTTTTTTATCATTTTATACAAACAATTTATAGAAACTCAATAAGTAGTAAGTTCAACTTTCATAATTTCTAACCTTACATTTTCCCTACTCTAACTCAAAATGAGATCACATTTTTCCCTCCTCTTTCTAAAATCTTTACATAAATTTTCTTTATAATTTTTATTCAAATAAACTTTAACTATATATACCAACCCATGTTTTTTACTAATTCAAATTCTCTATTTTTATTAAAAACTAAAGCATTCTCACATACATACATATAATAAAATTAAAATATAATAAAAATAATAATTATTAATAAATTTTAATGAATACACATTTTTTAAACATTCATGAGAAGCATCTTTGGTTCTATTTATGATCTGACCCTCTTACATATAAATTTAATATAATCATTAGCTTTTTAATATCTCTAATATTTTTTTTATTAATCATACATATTGAATAAGTCTGACTGACCATATCTATATTATCCCCAAATAATCTTTCAAAATACTGTGACAGTTAATTTTGGTGCTCGGCTTCGGTTTCATGGTCCATAACCAATTGATCGTGTTCTCTTAACATACTTTGACCTAAATTCTCGAAAGGGTAATAAATGTAAAATAAATTATTGGGTACTATGCAAAGGTAATCGATGCAATATGAAATGAAATACAAGGTAATAGTTGTAATATGAAATGAAATACATAGAATTTTTATTGCTATCATGGTTGACAAGAAAATTACAAATCCGTGATGGAAAGAAAATTATTCTACCAGAATATCCAGTGAATAAACAAAATTGTAAAATCAATTTCCTAGAAGTTTTTATTATTGAGAAGTATGATTATTTGAAATAGTGTAGGTATTTGTTGTTAGATTAATAATTAAATAAATTTTATATTTTAGGTATTTATATATTTTCTAACTATAGGAAATTAGTTTTTAATTTATTAGGTGGTAATTTTATTATAATTTGTATTTTATTTCTGAATTTATTATTTACTAAAATTATATTATAGTTTTTATGTATAAAATTACTTAAAAAATCTATGTTACAATATTTATGTTTATAGAATATTAAAGAAGAAGATATTGATAAAAAATATTTCAAAATATTTTTGTTAAAACATTTTCCTATACATTCTTTTAATAAAAATTATGTCTATTTTTAATAGATATTCTTTATTTCTATAAAATATCTTTTTTTATATCAATTAATAGTTGTAGTTTTTCTCCCAGATCCAGGTGGCACCTGTTAGAAATCTGCAGTTTCTAAATCTTAATGTGACCCGATTAAAGCATTAAAGCGTTAAAAGAGTTAAAAGCATTAAAGCATTAAAGCATTAAAGCGTTGAATTGGTATATGATGGACGTACCAGATTTAGTGTTAAATAATATAAAAAGGATTGGGTCCTCTCTCCCCCTGCCAAAAGTCGCATTCTTCTCCATCAAGAAGCGCATAAAGAAACAGGGCTAGAAAGAGAAACCGAATTCTGAGAAGAAGAGTAGGAGTCAGAAGAAAGTAGATGGCAGCCATTACATCTTCCGCTGTTAATCAAGGTATGTCATCTTAAACAATAGATCATATTAAGTTTTGTTTGTGAAATATTCGGTATTGATGATCTTTGGGCTGTTAATTTGAATTGTTCATAATTAATCAAGAAAGATTTACATTTGGTATCAGAGCCACCAATCAATAACTGAATATTTCCTATGATTGCAATTGATCTGTTCTGTGCTTTACTCATGATGTTAATCAAATCCTCCGCATGCCCACAATTTTCTGATCAAGTGATTTGCTTTCTTCGCGTATCTGCTTTAATTGATCCACCATCCACTGCTTTATTACTGAGTAAAATAATTCTGTCATTTCGTGATAAAATATAATAACGAATATGATACCGGCGATTGCCCATATCCGATTCGTTGGTGAAATGTAGAGCTCAGGAATTTTTTCGGTGGAATTTTGATTCATAATTCGATTCATAATTCTCCACGTATTCGCAACCTATTGCGATCAATTTAGTTTGAATATGCGGGCATGAATATTATCTCGAAATTCTCTTTTAATAGAGGGATGAATCACTTTGTGCTTGTAGTATACCGGAATGCCGCCACTACGGTTGTGCTTGCTCCTTTCGCCTTCCTCATTGAAAGGAAAGTGCGAGCGAAACTCACTTTTCCCATATTCTGCCAGATTTTTGCATTGGGTTTGTTGGGGCCTGTAATCGACCAGAATTTTTACTTCGTGGGATTGAAATTGTTTTGCATAAAGTATGTGTTATAAATCATTTATGCACATGAGATTTATGATTTTGTTAATCACCAAAGTGGTCAAAATCAGAATAGTCATTTAGTGCATAAGTGATATAATGATTATTGATAGAAATTGCCAGTTATAATAATACCAATTAACACTGGCGTCACTAATGATAGAACCTGAGAGCTTACCCAAAGGAAAGTCTTGTTCTATAACTAGTTGACATGATGAGGTTTAATAGATATTTTGGTTAAATAAATATTGATCATCCAAAGATGTCAGTTCTATTTAATTGAATATATTTATTACCTACTTATGTTTTGGTATTTAATTATGTTAAGTATAAGATAGTATCTACCCAAAGGAGTGCTATATTATGCTATTATGTCTACATCTGAATCGCGTTAGTTATGAGCTTACAGTTATTTCATTTTTTTTAATTTGCAGGAGTTCCCATGAATACGCATGCTTCATCTGTTACATTGTTCACTGGTGTTAATTTTTCTGAATGGAGAGAACAAGTCAATTTCCATTTAGGTGTTCAGGATCTTGACTTGGCACTCCTTGAGGATAAACCTGCTGCTCTTACAAAAGATAGTACTGAGGCAGAAAAATCACACCATAAAGCATGGGAACGCAGTAACAGATTGAGCCTTATGTTTATTAAGATGACTGTTGCTAACAACATCAAGTCAACAATTCCACAAACAGAAAGTGCTAAGGAATATATGCAGTCTGTGGAAGAGCGTTTTCGTTCAGCTGATAAGTCACTCGCTGGTACTCTTATGGCAGAACTCACGACCATGAAGTTTGATGGGTCGCGAACTATGCAAGAGCACATTATAGAGATGACTAATCTTGCAGCAAGGTTAAACTCCCTGGGACTTATAGTAGAGGATTATTTTCTTGTCCAGTTCATCCTGAACTCACTACCTTCTGAATATGGACCTTTTCAGATTAACTATAACACTATAAAGGATAAGTGGAATGTTAATGAATTGGCCAATAGACTTGTTCAGGAAGAAGGACGTTTGAAAAATCAAGTGAATCACTCAGTAAGTTTTGTGAGTAATAAAGCTGGTAAAGAAAAGAAAGGAAAATCAAGTCATTTCAAGAAGAAAAAGGCACCTGCTAAGAATGGGCAGGATAAGGAAAAGAAGGAACTAAAGGATGTTCAATGTCATTTCTGTAAAAAGAAAGGACATTATCAACGTGACTGTCCGAAAAGGAAAGCTTGGTTCGAAAAGAAAGGTAATTATCTATCTTTCGTATGTTTTGAATCAAATTTAGTTGAAGTTCCCATTAATACATGGTGGCTTGATACTGGTGCTACAACTCATGTTTCCAATAATATGCAGGGATTTCTTATGATCCGAACCATAAATCCAAATGAAGATCGTTTTCTCTTTATGGGAAACGGAATGAAATCTTCAATTGAAGGCATTGGGACTTATCGTCTAATTCTAGAAAGTGGATATGTATTAGACTTATACAGTACCCTTTATGTACCTTCATTATCTAGAAACCTTATTTCCGTAAGTAAGTTGGATAATTCTGGTTTTAGATGTATGATTGGATCTGGCTGTTTTGATTTATATAAGAATACTGATAATGTTGGTTCTGGTATTCTAATTGATGGTTTATATAAATTGAAACTGAATGACACTTATGTGAATTCCTTGTTGAATGTAGTAAATAATGTTGGATGTAAACGTAGCATGGTGAATGAAAATTCTGCTTTCTTGTGGCATAAAAGACTAGGTCATATATCCAAAGAAAGAATGATGAGACTAGTAAGTAATGAAATTTTGTCAAATTTGGACTTTAGTGATCTAGAATTATGTGTGGATTGTATTAAAGGTAAACAAACCAAACATAATAAGAAAGGAGCCACCAGAAGCAACCAGCTTCTTGAAATAATACACACTGATATTTGCGGACCTATGGACACTCCAGCCTTTAATGGAGAAAAGTATTTCATCACTTTTATTGACGATTTTTCCCGTTATGGTTATGTCTATTTGCTTCATGAAAAATCTCAATCTGTGAATGTCCTTGAGACGTTTGTAAAGGAAGTTGAGAGGCAATTAGATAAAAAGGTGAAAATCATAAGGTCTGATAGAGGTGGTGAATATTATGGTAAATATAATGAGTCAGGCCAGTGTCCAGGTCCATTTGCAAAATTCCTCGAAAGTCATGGCATATGTGCGCAATACACAATGCCAGGTACACCACAGCAAAATGGTGTAGCAGAAAGGCGCAATAAGACGTTAATGGATATGATTAGGAGTATGATGTCAGATTCTACACTACCTAAGAATTTGTGGTCGTATGCTCTCAAAACCGCTAATTATTCGTTGAATAGGGTTCCTAGTAAAGTTGTTCAAAAGACTCCTTTTGAGTTATGGACTAACAGGAAACCTAGCTTAAGACACCTGCATGTTTGGGGTTGTCCAGCGGAAGCGAGAATTTATAATCCACATGAAAAGAAATTAGATTCTCGAACGATCAGTGGGTATTTTTTAGGTTACCCTGAGAAATCTAAAGGGTATGTGTTTTACTGTCCTAATCATAGTCCAAGAATTGTAGAAACTGGTAATGCAAGGTTCATTGAGAATGGTGAAGTCAGTGGGAGTACTCGAAGAGAAATAGTAGAAATAAAGGAAACAAGGGTAAATGTTACATTGCCTAGAATAGTTCCTCCATCTACTATTACTCCAAATGTTGTTCCAGTTGTTGTAGAACAGCATGATGATAATGAACAACATATAAATAAAGAAGTACTTCTTGACTTACATAATGCTGATATGCATGAACCACAACAAGTAGCATTAAGAAGACCTCAAAGAAATCGTAGGTCAGCTATTTCTGATGATTATGTGGTTTATATGCAAGAATCAGATTATGATATTGGAATCAATAAGGATCCAGTTTCATTTTCACATGCCGTAGAAAGTAAAGAGTCAAAGGAATGGATTAATGCCATGAAAGAAGAACTGAAATCCATGCAACAGAATGAAGTTTGGGATCTCGTTGAGTTACCACATGGCTGTAAAAGAGTCGGATGCAAATGGGTTTTTAAAACCAAACACGACTCTAGTGGTAATATCGAATGGTATAAAGCTAGACTTGTTGCTAAGGGTTACACTCAGAAAGATGGTGTTGATTAAAAGGAGACATTTTCTCCTGTTTCGAAAAAGGACTCACTAAGAATAATAATGGCATTAGTAGCTCATTATGATTTGGAGTTGCATCAAATGGATGTGAAAACAGCCTTTCTGAATGGATATCTTGATGAGGATGTTTACATGGATCAACCTGAGGGTTTTTCTATAGAAGGTAAAGAACAATTGGTGTGTAAACTTAAGAAGTCAATATATGTGCTTAAACAAGCATCCCGACAATGGTATATTAAGTTCAATACCATTATTACATCCTTTGGTTTTAAGGAAAATACGGTTGATCACTGTATATACCAAAAGATCAGTGGGAGCAAGTTTATTTATCTGGTCCTTTATGTTGATGACATCTTTCTTGCTGCAAATAATTTAAGTATATTGCATGAGACTAAGGAATTTCTCTCAATGAACTTTGAAATGAAAGATATGGGAGAGGCATCCTATGTGATTGGAATAGAAATATTCCGTGATCGATCACAAGGAATATTGGGATTGTCTCAGAAAGGATATGTCGAAAGGATTCTAGAGAGATTTGGAATGAGTAAATGTTCACCTGGGACAGTTCCTGTACAGAAAGGTGATAAATTCAGTCTCATGCAATGTCCTAAGAATGATGTTGAACGAAAGGAAATGGAATCAATTCCATATGCTTCTGTTGTTGGTAGCCTGATGTATGCTCAAACCTGTACTAGACCGGATATCAGCTTTGCGGTTGGTATGTTAGGGAGGTATCAAAGTAATCCAGGAAGGGAACATTGGCAAGCTGCAAAGAAAGTTTTGAGGTACTTACAAGGCACGAAAGATTACATGCTCATGTATAGAAGATCCAATGAATCGGAGGTGATCAAATATAGCGATTCAGATTTTGCTGGATGCATCGATACTAGAAAATCGACTTTTGGTTACCTGTTTATGTTTGCTCAAGGTGCCATATCATGGAAAAGTGCGAAACAGACTATCGTTGCTTCATCCACTATGGAGGCAGAATTTGTGGCATGTTTTGAAGCCACAATTCATGCATTATGGTTGCGGAACTTTATTTCAGGACTTGCGGTTGTCGACACCATTAGCAAGCCGCTGAAAATTTATTGTGATAACTCTGCAGCAGTATTTTTCTCAAAAAACGACAAGTACTCTAAAGGTGCCAAACACATAGATCTGAAGTATCTTGTTGTGAAAGATGAGGTTCAGAAACAAAGAGTGTCAATCATGCACATCAGGACAGAACTTATGATTGCAGACCCTTTGACGAAAGGGTTACAACCAAGACAATTTAAGGAACATGTTCAAAGAATGGGTCTTGGTTGTATTAATAATAATTGATGTGTGACATTCTGAGCTCTTTTATGTGTTTCTGATATACAATTATGTGTCTCTTGTTTTAATATAGTAGTACGTATTTTATGTAATTTTAAACAAGAAAGAGTCTTATAAAGATATTATGTTTAATCATTATGATATAAGACATTATGTGGACCATTATGCTGTTTTATATAAATTATGAGTATGAATTGATGGTTTGCTGGTATTGTAGTATATGGAAGGAAATGCATTGAATTAATAGTGCACAACCGCCATAACTCTCAGCAATTTATCATAGTATGATGTTCAACACTTAATATTATGAATAGTCGGGTCAAGTGGGAGAATGTTAGAAATCTGCAGTTTCTAAATCTTAATGTGACCCGATTAAAGCATTAAAGTGTTAAAAGCGTTAAAAGCATTAAAGCATTAAAGCATTAAAGCGTTGAATTGGTATATGATGGACGTACCAGATTTAGTGTTAAATAATATAAAAAGGATTGGGTCCTCTCTCCCCCTACCAAGAGTCGCATTCTTCTCCATCAAGAAGCGCATAAAGAAACAGGGCTAGAAAGAGAAACCGAATTCTGAGAAGAAGAGTAGGAGTCAGAAGAAAGTAGATGGCAGCCATTACATCTTCCGCTGTTAATCAAGGTATGTCATCTTAAACAATAGATCATATTAAGTTTTGTTTGTGAAATATTCGGTATTGATGATCTTTGGGCTGTTAATTTGAATTGTTCATAATTAATCAAGAAAGATTTACAGCACCATCGACCTTACTGTTTTCCATGCAAGGAATTAATGTCCAGTACTACCAGCTGCAGAGCAGCGTGGCCTCCTGGTACGTAAACTCATGCGAGCAGGGGAAGGTTATTAATGTTGGATCGGTTGGCAGATTCGCATTTATGTTCTGCGTTGAACGACGCAACATTCCTATTGTTATAATCATGCCGCTCCATAGTTCTTTCACCATGCCTTGTGCTCAGTCGCACGGTAACGGAACTTGGTTTGCGGAGGCTGTTGGTGATGGATTAATTCTGGTTCACTGCTACGAGCTCCAAGCCAACTCTATCAAGGGTAATTTCTCCCCTCTTCTGGATTCATGCATTGTGTTGTTGTCTGCAAGTTCTGTGGTCGTCTGTAAGTTCTGTTATATTGTATTGTCGGTTGCAAGCTTTGTTGGGCATCCCTCTCACCTCAATCGACTCTGTCCTGTTGGTTCTCCCGTCCATAATCCATTTGCACCCTACCTCCTGTCTGTCAACATGGTTCACTCAGGCAAGAGGCAACGTTCAGGGGGGCGTCGTGACAATCGCTTGCATCCTCCAATCAGTCTTGCCATGGAAACTGCGCCGGAACCCTTCAATCCCTCCCCCGTCCATGAAGCTGGGCCTTATATAAGTTCTGGTCGTAAGCCTATCTCGAACAGTGCTTTCCAAACCACGCACTTTAAATTTCAAAGTAATTTTCATAGGCCCCTGGTCACTGCTCACATCACCAGTATTCTTTCAGAAGAGGAAAACCAAGTCTCCCCTTTGGCCTGCATTTGCCCCTGATCCTTCCCCAAGCAGTGAGCATTCCTCGGACAAAGAAAACATGGAGAATTGGAAAAATGAGAAGTCTGAACAGGAAGAATTTCTCAAAAATCTTCCTCCCCTTGAAGATACAGGACCTGCGGCTGAGGACGGGACTCATGGCGAGGCAGGCCATGCCATGGCAATCCCTAGCAGTGACTTGAGCAGCAATGAAGGTCTGAAGACTGGTGATATAGGTCTGAGAAGAAGAACCATGGCCCAGCAAAGGAGAAGTAGCGCCACTTGGGACTGTCTCTTTTTTGTTTCTGCTACTGTTTCAGGTTCGCGTTCAAGGTTCAGTGCTAATGTCCTACAATTTTTTGGCTCCCAGATGGGAATTTCGTGACACATTATGTGCTGGGTTTCAATGTTTTTGTGTTTCTGTACTGGCTCAGTTCTCCTTCTTGGCAACACATGTTTCTCTTTATGTCTGTTATCTGGTTTCTTGATCTTTGTAACTGGTTTCCCCAGCTTATGTCTGTAAAGGGGCAATTCTGTTCTGTCAAGTGCTTCCAAGGCTCGATACTATGTAAAAATATTTTGCCTTACAGTTAATAGAAGTTAGTATTTGCATAGAAAAAAAAAATAGTTGTAATTTTTATTAATTTCACATCCTTACTTCAATAGTTATAATTCTTTTTAGACATTGGAAAAACTTATCATAACTAAGTTGTGAAAGTATCATTGGCTACTAGAATGTAAAGTGATCCATAACTTTTATTTAATGAAACCACACTATTTTACTTCTACTAGATACTTCTAGTATTAAATCATTTACTTATATCCTTAAAACTAAAAAGAGAAAAATAACTATAATATATTCATTCTATTTTTGATAATTTAAAAAATATTTATAAATAAATATAATAAAATATTGATTAAGAAACTGAAGCTCGCTTAACTTCATTTTTCATAAATTTTGTAATGATGAAAAAATCCCTAATAGAAATCAGTCACAAATTTTTGATAATTTAAAAAATATTTATAAATAAATATAATAAAATATTGATTAAGAAACTGAAGCTCGCTTAACTTCATTTTTCATAAATTTTGTAAATGATGAAAAAATCCCTAATAGAAATCAGCCACAAATTTGTACAAGAGAGGTTACAAACGGTATATGATATGGTAACAGTTTTTATTTGCTTGGATATTCAATAAGTTAATGTAAATGAGAAAATCTGAATCATTTTGATCTTTTGGATTTTTTTTTTAAATTAAGTTTCTTAAAAAAATTTTATTGAAGCCATACAACTATGGATGCTATCTGTCTGCCATCGAAAGTACTAAAGGTTTCATTTTATACTACTTCACATGATTTAGACCTAGGCTGAATGAACATATTTTCGTTTAATGCACCAATGCCCAAAGAATCATTTTGATCTTTTGGATTTTTTTAATTAAGTTTCCTTAAAAAAAATTTAAAGCCATTCAACTATGGATGCTATCTGTCTGCCAGCGAAAGTGCTAAAGGTTTTATTTCGTACTACTTCACATGATTTAGACCTAGGCTGAATGAACATATTTTCGTTTAATTCACCAATGCCCAAAGAATAATATTTAGACTTAAGTGGAGAATAAGAGCGCACATCAATCTCTTCGATACTTCCTTTCCTGTTACATCACACGTTTATATCTATCCGTGCAAATATTCCTACATATTAGTTCATACTTTTGACATCAAGAATATTACTTCGAAGTGAAGAATATTATCTTTTGCCCAAAAAACCCGTTCACAAATTTTACAACCAAATCAAATCGACGTCCCTAAATCACACTGTGGATCATATCTTTTACAATCAAATCGATGTCCCTAAGTTCCACTAGAGAACGTGGCTCTTTTGCGGCAAGAAGCTAAAGGTGCTCATAAAGACTCATGCAGAAGGTTGAAAATCGGATCTTTCCGCATGAATTTAGAAATTGGGAGAAAAATATGCACCGTGAATTCTTGCGTTGAAAATTGACTGAAGCGTACGTACTCGGACGTTTTCAAATGAGAAGAATATAATATGAATATAAATGTAAAGATAAGAGACATGTCAGGCATTCCGTGATCCGATATGATCTCTTCAGTGTTTGTCCTCACATTGGTGAAATGAAGTAATAGCAGAAGGAAGTGATAGAGGGCCGGCTTTTAATATTGCAGAATCGGTATATACCTTTGTAGTCAAGAAAAATTCTCTTGGTACTCTTTGTCCGACCAGCCAACTGTATTTTACACTCAAAACCGTTATTCGAGCCAATTACTCACGTTACTGAATGCATGTCATGTCTCTAAAATTCTCGCAGAGTCAATTTTCAATGCTCGAAACCGCAACAAAAAATTGTATGATGATAGGGAATCTATTGATATGACTTATTCACGGAAATACCTCTGCTATCCGATCTGTTTTATCCGAAATATTTTTGAACGGTCAAAATATAACAACAGCACGATCGAAAATATCTAAACAGTTTAGTTCTCTATTACATTCTCTCAAAGCATTTGAAACTGGATGTACAAAGCGAATATTACATCTTTATATCACATCAATATAACGCAGACAAACAGCTTGGAAATGTAAATGATAATGATGCAGAAGATAATAGTAACGCGCACGAAAAATGCTTTCACACCCACGATCTTCCTTAAAAATCTAGGAACAGCAGAGTGAATTGATAGAGTGTCGGTCGTTGGTATCGCAGAATTGGTATATCCCTGTGTTGAATAGGTGGTGGGTGAAATAAAAAACTGAAACAAGACAAACAAGATATTAAACCTCAGCAGTCAAATTTCATATTATTAATACATAAAGCTGTCACATTGATGGAATCCACTTGGCTCACAGAGTTTTAATGAGCCATGACATTTTATTCTTTTATTTGAATGAAAAGAGCATTTAAAAAATAAAATTATGATATGTTTTCTTTGTCATGTACTTTATAAATTATAATATATATATATATATATATATATATATATATATATATATATATATATATATTATAATATATATATATATATATATATCTTTTAGTAGAGTATTAATTAGTTAGAACTATTTAAAAATTATTGAGTTAAGTATGAAATTATACTAAAATTTCATATAATGTAATGGTAAGTAGAGTTCAAATAAAAGTAAAATTTAAAAATAATAATTATTAACATAAATTAAAGTTTTTCGTTTAATGAGATTGGAATGGTATGATATCACATAGCTTAGGTATTTGTTCTATGTTATTTTTTGCAATAAAGCATTTGAGGAAATCCGTTATAAAATGCAAGAGTATTAAGAGTATTAGTTTAGTTCAATAATTCCGAATTCATTCCTCTGACTCGGTAGATATGGAATTATTTGTAAATTTATATGTATTTGTTCTATGTTACTTTTTGCAAGAGGAAATCTCTCATAAAATGCAAGAGTATAGTTTAATTCAATAATTCCGAATTTATTCCTCTCACTCGGTGGATATGGAATTATTCGTAAATTTATATTTATGTGAAATCTAACCTAATATCTAACTTTCACAAGTTTAGAAATTTAACTATAAAAAATAAAGACAATCTAATAACCATAAATTAATTTCACATTTATTTACAAATTTCTTATACAACTTTATTTTCGTAAAATATGATATTACTAAAAGATTATATATATATATATAGATATATAGATATATAAAAGTGATAAGATGGTAATATGGAATTTCAATAAATATATATTTAAAAAGAAATCATATTTGTGAAAGTGATTTTGATATTTAAATATATTTAAAATATATGTTGAATTTAAATATAAATATATTTATGCTTTAAAAAATATTTCACAAATTAATACTTAAGAAATACTAATATTTAAAAGGTAATAATAAATTTAATATGAATTGAGTTCATAAGTATGAGTGGTTTTCTTTGTTAAGTGGAGAGAGTTATTGGTTTAAATAGATATTCGGAGAGTGAAATTGCTTCTAATATAGATGTTGAATCATTCATGATAAACATGGTGAAGTTTACGCCCTTTTGCAAGAGATAAATTTAGAAAATATATTTAGTATAGGGTAGTTTTTTAGTATAGAGTAGTTATTGCCGTGGGGATTCAAATAAAATTTCCAAACATAAGACAATGGGAACATATTTATCCACTCAATACAAGGCTTAATCATCGATATAATCATATGTGTCTTGACTCCTTTCATGTCACTGAAATGTGCTAAGTGGGAACAATGTTGAGATAGATTCATTTGCAAATAAGGGAACATAAGAAAATAACATATGTTATCATTATAGAAGCATATCATCAACATATACCACAATGTGTTCTAGTAAATTATTGGATCATGTACTCTCGTGGCACTTGGGTGCTGCACTTGGTGAAAGGTACACTAGAATGACACAAGAAATCCCATGTTTTACACCTATGACATGTCTCATCTATCATCACATATTGTTCACTTAAATCTCATAGACTGTTGGATTAATCCCTGAGTAAAGGACTTATATGTGCGATGGATTCAATCATTCTCTAAAGTGGAATGGGATTGTGTCCATACTGGATATGAACATTTACCATGGGAAGTGATTTAGAGGCTTTAGATTTATCATCGGGTTGAAACATCAAGAACCTTAGAAGTTGTGTAGTTTCCTATGATGCAATAGAAGGCTGATTGAAACCAATTCTAATGACATTTAGGTCTTCTTAATCACCATATTGGATGATTTTAGGAACTTTAGAAGTTGTTTTTATTTCTCTAATGCCATAGAAGGTTGATTGAAACCAATTCTAGTGACATTTAGACTTTATCCTCTCATTAAGGCTCAATCTAGGCATAGTTGGAAGTGATCATGGGGATTCTCATACAACAATGGAAAATCCCCCCCATAAATAGTTCTCGCTCTCAACTCCCCACCATTATATTTGAACATATATGGTAATAGATACTAAACCTCACACAAACCAATTGATCTACAACTCATGGGTTCTTTAAAATTCTACCTTATAAAAACTTTTTGACATGAGGAAAATTGATAATTTCGTCCTCCATTGTACAAACATAGATTTGAATAAACTTGACACTCCACAAGAAACAGAACCATCCTATGGAAATACCACCATTTGTTGAATCCATGACCCTCCTCAATATTCATCTATGATATAGGATAACATTCTCGGTACAAAATGTCCTTAGCAAATAATTTTACAACTTGTCCTCATATAGAATAACCTATACTGATGCTCCTGAAGCATGAGGGGTAAAATCAGCTTGATTATATTAAGAATAACCTATAATTTATGCTCCCGAAGCATGAGGGGTAACACCAGCTTGATTATATTAAGAATAACCTATAACTGATGCTCCCGAAGCACGAGGGGTAACACCGGCTTGATTATATTAAGAGTAATGTGTAACTGATGCTCCCGAAGCACGAGGGGTAACACCAACATGATTATATTAAAAATAACCTATAACTGATGCTCCCAAAGCATGAGGGGTAATGCCAACTTAGTTATATTAAGAATAACTTGTAACTAATGCTCCCCGAACACGGTTCAGATTAGTTTGTTCAATAGTTGACCTATTCTTTGTGGTTATGCTTCATTTGATTTTTTACATACCAAATCATTTTCGACCGCACAAAATTATATTAAAACTAAATCAAATATAAATATCCAATAAAATCAACATCTAAACACCACAATGATCTCCTCCATGGATCTATTTAGGAAAGTAGGCTCGTTGTTATCTACTTATACTTTACCATAAATCATCCTCACCTCCACAGCTAGAACGATACTTTTTCCAATGGCTCGTATAGATCTACTCTACCATAATTGTAAAATAGTTTCAAAAAGACAAGCGTCATGCTTTAAAATGATCATGAGCCATGCTAGGGGTTCCACATGTGATATTGATTACCCCATCATCAAAATCATTAACGCTGCAATCATATATTAAGTAATGATATCAAGTACCCATCACAAATTTGGGTTGAATCTCCTCAGTTTCCACAGTTGTTAAGTCTTTGGAATTTCCCTTAGATCCAATGATCCATAACTCTCATTCATTGAACAAAATGATACTATGTTGTCCACTCCATAATGCATACATATCATCGTATATGCATGCTCCACTAACATTCATGTCAGCAGGAAAGTCAGAAGCATTGTGGGAATTAACAAGGCTCACTTGCATGATTGCCTTCACAAGAATGCTCTGTGTGACATCCAGAGACCCCACATAAGAAAGGAGGTATGAAACAAAAACTTGCAAATACAAAGTCACCTTGTGTGAAGTTTTGATAAATTCCACCATGCATGTACCAATGTGGATGGAATTCAATCGCTTATGTTCTAGCACTGAACCGTGGATTTGACCTTCACCTACAACGTCAACTTTGATATTTGTTGCTTGAGAAAGCACTGCCATAGAAGTAAAATTATTATCAAGATAGTCATAACAACCATTCTCAATATTGTTGCACGAAAATATTTTCCTTTACTAAAGTAATGGAATCATTGCAATGGTGCACATTGGAGATTTTCATGTTGGAGGTGATTTCGAAGGAACACCAAATGATTTAACACGGGAAGTAATTAAATTATCATAAGACACTGAAAATTATAAAAATTATATTCACCTAAAAATGCTAATACAATATAAATACATCAAGTTATGTCTCAAGATAGCTAGTCTACCTTAGACATACAACTTTTAGTTGAGTGAATATCTCAACCACATAACAATCTAGGAAGCTAACTATTTGGGGATAATCTCTCATCCAACTAGACCTTAACAAACTCATAAATACTAGGAACAAATTGTTTGGAATTTGACAACTAATTGTAAATATGTGTAAAATAGTATTCACTGTCAAGTTGGTTTTATACCGAAACAACTGTTATGTAATGGAAGAGCCTCCTATAAAATGATGAATGCACGAACTGTTGTAAGAAGGAGAATCATTGTTGATTTAATAGAAAATTCCAATACCTTGCCCTGTGGATGTTTCCTTGAAACCCTGTCAAGGTTTTACCACATAAACATTGTGTTTTTACTTGTGCCTTTGCATTCAGTTTCATTTAGTTTTCAGTTATATATTTCTTGGTTAATTAACTGCTCTGCCAACAAGTGGTATCAGAGCAAGTTGAGCTCAATTGAAGAAAACTGGGAAAGAGATGGTGCGTTTCTTGGAAAAGTTTTTTTATTAGCACTGGTTGAAGAGTTCGAAGGGAGTGACAAGCACCGTGAAGGCTTTAGTGCACCCAAACAACACGCTGCCGCCTATTTTTGACCAAAAAAAGGCTGATTTTTTAAAAAAATATTGTCGTTGTCAAGTGAAGGAGCCTGCACGATTTTTTCTTTTAAATGCCGTAGTAAAGAGTTGTTAGTCCATCTGTCTAGAAAAAGAGCATGTCGCCAGAGAAAGAATTGCTGTCACTGTTGCTGTGTAGGAAGAAGGTTGTCGCAAGAGCTGTCTAGAAAAAGAGCATGCCGCCAGAGAAAGAGCTGTCGTCGCTGCTACTGTGTAGGAAGAAGGTTGCTGCAAGAGCTGAAGCCGCAATTTTTTTAAGGGAATCAGTCAGTGCCAGAGACATAATTTTTTTTTATTGCATGCCCGAGTTCGCTGAAGTCCACTGGAGGAACAACCTGCTGTCTGAGGGTTTTGTGAAAACAAAGCCACTGTTTGTACAAGTCGGGTTATTCTTTTAATTTTGACAGTAGAAAGAAAAGAAAAATTTGTTGAATGTAATTTTTTTTATTGTTCCGTAGGGTTTCTTTGGTTAAAAAAAAGGAACAAAATTTTTAAAGGAGTAGTGAAACTGAATTTTAAGGGGAAAACTGGAAAATTGGAAAGGGTTTGAATTGGAAAGAGTTTAAAGTGGGTTTTTTTGAAGTTTTTTTTTTTAATTCTGGAAATTTTTTGGGGTCAATTTCATAAATGTTTTTTTAGAAAGAATTGAATCAAGAAGAAGGAAGAGAAAATATTTGTTTTGATCATTAAAGAAATAAAAATTGAAACTACAAGTTGAACCCTTAGTTGGAAGAACCCTAGGAAGGAAATCTAGAAGCAATTTTTTTTAAACCCTATAGGAAGAAAATGGCCAAGATGACGAATGCAAAGTTCGAGGTGGAGAAATTCATCGACAAGAACAACTTTTCTCTATGGAAACTAAAAGTTAGGGATTTGTTGGTGCAACAAGGGTTGTACAAAGCTCTGGACGAGGAAAATAAGGAACCTGCTAGCATTGCAGTTTCAAACTGGAAGGACTTGGATGCCCAAGCTCTCACTACCATTAGGTTATGCCTGGCAGATGAAGTTTTTTCAACATTGTTGAAGAGAGTACAACTGCACGTTTCTGGGAAAAACTGTAAAAACTATATATAACAAAATCGTTAACCAATAGAATTTATTTAGAAAGATAATTATATAGTCTTCGGATGAAGGAGGGTGCAAAAGTTGCAGAACATTTAAATGTTTTTAATAAACTTATATTCCAATTATTAGATATGGAAGTTAAAATTCAAGAAGAAGACAAAGCTATAACCTTGTTGTGTTCTCTGCCCGAGTCGTGGGACCACTTCGTAACTTCAATCAGTTTGAGCACTACTGATTCTTTGAAATTTGAATCAGTTGTGGGAGCTCTCTTATCCGAAGAAGTACAGAGGAATTCCAGTATTGAGATAATTGCCCCAGAAGCCATGATAGCCAGAGGACGGTAAAAGGAGACAAGAGAAGAAACAAGGGCGTCTTCTCGATAAAAATCAAAGGGAAAGAAGTGTAAGGAAAAATGTTGGCACTGCAATAAAATTGGACACCTAAAGAAAGACCATTGGAAACGAAAAGAGTCTGATAACCCAAAGAAAGAAGCAAATCAGGTTGATTCAGGTATGATAGATGAAGTTTTATCTACTGAAGAATTATGTATGATAGATGAAACTTTACCTTTATGTAATGTCTCTCAGAATTTTGGAAGTTGGATATTAGACTTTGGTGCTTCTCATCACATGTGTCCACTCAGAAATTGGTTTACTTCATATGAAGATGTAAATGGTAGTTCTGTATTTATGGCTAATAATGTATCATGTTAGACTATTGGGGTGGGAAATATCAAGATTAAAATGTATGATAACATAGTTAGAACATTAACTAGTGTTATACATGTACTTGAATTGAAGAAAAATTTGATTTCTTTGGGAGTGTTGGATTCAGATGGTTATAATTTTACAGGTCATAATGGAGTGCTGAAAGTCTCTAAAGGCACCCTAGTTGTTATGAAAGAAGAAAAGGTCAAAAATCTTTACAGACTCAAAGAAAGTACTGAGGTCAGTGAAGCAACGATTGTGTCAAAGAAAGAAGAAGAAGGTACTCGCCTATGGGATCAACGATTGGGTCACATGAGCGAGAAAGGTCTTCAGGTAATGATGAAACTTAAATCACTTCCTGATTTGAAATCCTTGAAGTTGGATTTCTGTAAACATTGTGTGTATGGAATACAATGTAAATAGAGATTTAAAACTGGAAGTCATAATACAAAAAAAAATTAGAGTATATTCATTCTGATCTATGGGGACCATCTCCTGTTGTATCATATGGAGGTGATCTATATTTTTTTAATGTTTATTAATGATTTTTTCTGTAAATTTTGGGTTTTTATGCTGAAAAAGAAAGCGAATGTATTCAATGTCTTTAAACAATTTAAAGCAATGGTAGAAAAAACAAGAGGCAAATCAATTAAATGTTCAAGAACTGACAATGGTGGTGAATTTACTTCTCTAGAATTTGAACAATATTGTAAGGATGAAGGAATTGTTAGACACAAAACTGTTGCTTATACTCCTCAACAAAATGGTGTTGTTGAACATATGAATTAGAATCTGATGGAAATATCTAGAAGCATGATCAGCAGTGGTAACCTGCAAAAGGAGTTGTGGGCAGAAGCAGTATCTATTGCTTGTTACTTAGTTAACAGATCACCTTCAATAGCAATTAATTGTAAAATTCATGAAGAAGTTTGGTCAGGTCAGTCTTGTGATTATTCACATTTAAGGATATTTGGTTGTGATGCTTATGCTCTTATTCCCAAAAAGAAGCGTTCAAAATTAGATCCAAAATCAAAATGTTATGTCTTTGTTGGGTATGACTATGTGGTGAAAGGATACAGGTTGTGGGATCCTACATCATGAAAGATAATCATTAGCAGAGATGTAACATTTGATGAATCTTCTCTTTTAAAATCAAATTTTGAAAGTATTGAATAGGAACAGGTATTGCCAAATCAACAAATTTGGTTGGAGTCTAGACCTTTCTTTGAAAGTCGAAAGGAAGGAGAAACTTCTGGAGGAAGAAGTGATGAAGATACAAAGGAAGCTTTTGAAGTTTCTAAACTTGTTAAACAACCAGTCACTCTAAGAAGGTCTACAAGGGAAAGAAAAACTCCCAAAAGGTATGAAGATTCTTCTTCATATTTTGCTTTGATTACTGAAGACGGGGAACCTTCTTGTTATCAGGAAGTAGTCTTTGATACAAATAGCGAAAAATGGAAAACGGCTACGGAAGAAGAAATGAATTCCTTAGCCAAGAACAGTACCTAGGATCTTGTAGAACTTCTTGAACGGAGAAGTGTTGTTGGATGCAAATGGGTATTCAAACTGAAATTTAAAATTGATGGAAGTATCAGAAGGTATAAGGTGAGACTGGTAGCAAAACGTTATTCTCAAGTTGAAGGTATTGACTTTCATGAGATTTTTTCACGAGTTGTAAAACTTGTTTCTATTCATACTGTGTTGGCACTAACTAAATTACTTAACCTTGAGTTAGAACAGTTAGATGATAAAAAACTTTTCTACATGGTGATTTGGATGAAGAGTTATATATGGAACAACTAGAAGGTTTTGTACAAGGTTGCAGCAGAAGATTAGTTTGCAAGCTTAGGAAATCATTTTATGGCTTGAGGCAGTCTACGAGGCAATGGCACAAGAATTTTGACTCCTTTATGGTGAGTCAGAACTTTATTAGAAGTGAGTATGATCATTGTGTATACTTCAAGAATTTCAGTGGCACATTCATTATCTTAGTTTTGTATGCTGATGATATACTTATTGCAAGAAAAAGCATGGAAGGGATCAATAGGTTAAAGGCTCATCTCTCTAGGAAATTTGGTATGAAGGATTTTGGAGTAGCAAAACATATCTTGGGCATGCAGATATAGAGAGACAGGAAAAATGGTAAACTTTTGTTATCATAGCAAAAGTATGTGGAGAGAGTACTTGAAAAGTTCTGTATGAAAAATGTGAAACCTATTAATGTTCCATTAGCTTCCCATTTTAAGATTCCTTCGGTTTTGAGTGCTAGAACTAATGAAGAAAAAAAATATATGTTTCATGTACCATATGTGAATGCTGTAGGAAACTCAATGTATGCGATGGTATCTATAAGACCTGACATTTCACAGGTAGTTGGAGTTGTCAGCAAGTTCATGGAAAATCCAGATGAAGAACATTGGCGAGCAGTGAAATGGGTGCTTCAATATCTAAGAGGCACAAGTGACCATTGCATCATCTTTAATGGTAGTGAAGGATTAGTCTACGAATATCTAGATGTTGATTATGCAGGTGATTTGGACAAAAGGAGATCTACTACAGGTTATGTCTTTACTCTTGCAAGTGGAGCAATTTGTTGGATGTCAAAGCTTCAAGAAACATTTGCATTTTCCATTACCGAAGTAGAATATACAGCTGCTTTAGATGCCAGTAATGAAGAAATCTGGTTAAAGGGTCTACTTGATGAGATTAGAAGGACACAGGAGAAAGTGAATATACTCTGTGACAGCCAGAGTGCTATTCACTTGGCTACAAATCTAGCTTATCACAGCAAGACCAAGCACATTGATGTAAGGTATCATTTTCTGAGACATGTGATCGATGGCAGAAAAGTTACTCTCAAGAAAGTCCATACACGAGAGAATTGTGTAGACATATTCATGAAGCCAGTTACAGTAGAGAAGCTGCGATGATGTTTAGCTTCTCTTGGCTTGTAGAAGAGATGATGAACGGGCATGGTCAAGGGATTAGGAAAATTGTTGTCAAGGTGGAGTTTGTTGGAATTTGACAACTAATTGCAAATATGTGTAAAATAGTATTGAGTGCCAAGTTGGTTTTATAACGAAACAATTGTTATGTAGCGGAGCAGCCTCCTATAAAATTATGAATGCCCGAACTATTGTAAGAAGGAGAATCATTGTTGATTTGATAGAAAATTTCAATCCCTTGCCCCATGGATGTTTCCTTAACACCCCGTCAAGGTTTTACCTCGTAAACATTGTGGTTTTACTTGTGCCTTTGCATTCCCTTTCATTTAGTGTTCAGTTATATATTTCTTGGTTAATTAACTGCTCTGCCAACACAAACTCCTATGTATAGAAATCATTACAGCTAAGAAAAGTAGGAATTATATTTTCCAAGTCGCCCCCTTAATGACTACTTGTCTCGATCTCAATCACTCTAAAGTTTAGATGTGGTCCTCATGTTTATAAAGATGATAAAAAATAATATGTTAATGTCTATATAAGGGAACAAATATCTAGTGAAATGCATGGGTACTAACTAAAATGCATGGGTACCAACTGCTGCAACCACTAGTCTACTAGGATGTTCTTTGTGTACATGGTTCAATCAACCATTATTTGCATACCTATAACTATACCTATAAATCGCCCTCAATAATCATCACCATGGGTTTTCTTAGATTACCCATAACCATGGTCTTGGTTTTATCAGGTTACCCTAAACCATGCCTAGGATTTTGTCGACTAACCTTAAACCATGCCTAGGCTTTTGTTGGCTCACTCTAAACCATGCCTATGGTTTTTCTCAGCTGACCCTAAACCATGCCTACAAGAATCCATGTCCATTGCACTCTCACAAGTGGTTTCTTTCTTACCACAAAACTAGAATTCCAAATTGGTTTATGGTTGAGCACAAACCTACAATTAGAAAGTAGTTTTAATATTAGCATGAACTTCTTGGGGGCTACAATGTCTTGGAAGGCTATCAACACAACTTCAGGTACATAATATTACAGACTTTTGAAGGACCACTACAAAACATCCTAGACGTGCTGACTAATAAATGTATGTCACACATAATACATAATCATCATGAGTCTATTCCACAAACTCAAACATTTTCAGCTAGTTGTCCATCATCCTTCAATATTTGATGGTTCTCCCATCACTATCTTTTGATGCCAACTTCAATGTCATGTATTTACCATATCTTGTATTCAATAATTCCTGCAAATTTGTCTATTGTTGGAATGGATAATTCAAAAAGAAACTCAAACTCAGGCCAATAGTTGGCAAGAATAATGTTGCTTAGAATAACATGACATACTAATACACAAAAATTCATTGCAAACTTAGAAGATGAAACAACTTCCAAAATAAATGGTTGCAAAATCGAAGAATTAAATTCATTCATGTATTTTTTTTAAAAGGTGGGTCATTAAATTGAGTGGCTCCTCGGTGGCTTGTATCCGACACCAATGGCAGGTTACATTTTCAATTTTTCCAAGGCTTGAAAATACCCAACATTGTTGAAATATTTATGTTGGAATCCAATAAAATCTCTCTCTGGGTGCTAGAATGCAGACTGACAAAAGGTAGGGAGATAATGCCATATTGCTTGCATGAAAATCATGAAAAAATATACTTTGTCAACAATGCTCTAACATACTTAAAGGGTTGGTTGTAATCATAACTCTGTTAGAACAAACAAGATCATTTGATTCACCTAAGTTTTTTCAAAAAAAAAAATCAAACATTTAATAACATATGAGGCTTTTATTCACCCAAGATCGACGAACATGAGTAGCCATGTCAATAAAAACATTTACCTACACCATTCAACTTGTTCAATGCTAAGAGGCTTTTGAAGGAGATTTTGATCTCAACAATGGCATGCATGAGACCTCCTTCGCACTATCAAACATACATCTCTTATTGGAACATATTTTGATCACTCCACAAGCAGAACAAACTCCAGCTTTATATTCCAGTTTGGCTCCACGCAACAATTTCTCACTGGGCAATTTCTACAATTAATCAATTGAACTCACAACAACTCTTGTCCAACCAGATGCGCAATAGGACATGATTCACACCACAACAAGCAACGTCCTCAATTGGCTCTCAATTCCATGCTACAAGCTCAACGCTCAAGGCTTCAACATTCTAGTGGTTGTTGCAGTGTTGAGGAAGATTAACACCACAAAGCTTGATTTCCACAACATTCAACCCAAACGCCTCCTTGAACAAGGGATACACCACTCACAATGCATGTTGTTTCCTTCTTGACATGACTCAAAGTTCATGTCTCCAATATTCCAATAATGAATAGCTACAACTAGCTCCTGCGCTTAACTCACACAAGTAGTCTTCCACATCTTGGCTCAATGCCTAACACATGCACATGAGGTCTCGATCATGAAGCAACTCGTAAACTCTATGTAGGCTCACTGCTACAATCATCACACAATGCTCCAACAATCTGACTCACATGAGTCTGAGTGGAGGTGTCATTTGGTTTGAATTCACATAACGTAGACAAACAACATAATCTACTTAGCTCATTCTGAAACACATTTCCACACTTCACACAACCCCATGAGACTAAATAATGAAGAGTAAAACTGGTAGAAGTATTATTCATAGAAATCTCTTGATATTACACAAAATGATGGACAAACCTTCTTCCACGATGGTTCTTTCCACGCTTAGTTTGTTTGATCGATAAGCAAAACACACATAAGCCATCCTATAAACAAACTATAGGAGCCCTATGCCCTTGGGCTCTCCCATGAGGGAGTTAGCCCACACAAGATCTTATACCAAATTAAATTATCATAAGGCACTAAAAATTCTATTTACATGAAAATAATAATATAATATAAATACATTAGGCCATGTTTCAAGATAGCTAGTCTATGTTGGACATAAAATCTCATAGTTGAGTTAATATCTCAACCACACACCAATCTAGGAAGCTAACTAGTTGGGGAGAACCTCTCAACCAACTAGACCTCAAAAAACTCCCAAATACTGGCAACAAACTCATGTACATAGAAAGAATTACAACTAAGACAAGTAGGAATTATATTTTCCAAGTGAGGTAGTCTCTAACATCACTAGAAGGAGTTGCAAACAATAAACAGATGTATATATCAACACACATGAACAACCACATGAAATATTCATGCACACATTTAAGCTACCACTAATCTAATTATAGAGTAAGAAAACATGAGCCTCTCTCACATCTTCCTGTCCCTTCCTTGAAGGAGTCAAGGCACAATAAGGTCTGATACCAAATTATAAAAATAGAGAGATTTGAGAGATACTAGACACACAACGCAAAATCATACTATTTCTATTCATCTTACAAAGCTTACATATAGAGGAATATAAATCATTGACTTCCACAAATCTAGATCCTAAGAAGGTAGATCTATAACCAGGACATAACACAACAATAACTCATACACATACGAAACAACACCTTTTAGATTGAACCATAAAGATTCACAATTGCAACTTATAAATCAAATAACACACATGACATATATGAAAGTATTACTTCCAACACATAATATAATTAAACATCCATTTCAATTTTTGTTTCTCAATCAAAATATTTAAATCTGTTTTAATCCTCTATGCATTTTTAAAACATTTCATTTTCTTTATGCCTCTGGGCTCAATCATCTTAAAAAACAAATTTAGAACCTTCACTTTAAAAAATAACTCTTCAAATCCAATAACACTAATCAGTAATATGACTTTGACATTTAATTAGGATTTATAAACTTATCCTACATCTTCAATTTCATTTAAGTCATTATCATCATCATGGAATCTTATATTTCCATACCCTTAAGACTTTATATATGGAAAATGAGAATGGTAAAAGATTAAATATATTGCCGTTTGACGCTAAATGTTAATGATAATATATAATTTATGTTATTTATAACTTTTGAGAAACAAATAGTTGTGAATTATGAAAATATATTTCAAGTTGATTATAAAATTAAATATAAATATATTTTTTGTATTTTAAAAATTGAAATCTATTTTATAATTTAATATTAAAGAGATAATATCATTTAATATCTAATAAGAAATTTAGTATAAATTGGCTGTATGCGTAGGAAGGGTTCTCACTAATTTAAGAGGAACATTGATTTGTAATTATGTTTAGATAATGAAAACAATTTAATTAAGACACCAAAATGTATGCCTTTTTGTAAATAATAAACTTAACAAATTCTCTTTGCATGAGTAATTTAATTGCAGGGAAGTTTGTAAAAAGATCATTAAACATGTGATAGTTTGCATATCTTCTCCCATATCAAACAAAAAGTAAATCATTGATAGAACCATGTGCCTCTCACATCTATTTCTTGCTACTGACATGTGTTAAGGGGATAATGTTATGGTGTATTCATTTAGAAATAATGAATCACAAGAAAAAATATGTTTCCTCATCAACACCAAGTTGTATCATGAAACATACACCCTAATATAGTTTGGTAAAAAATTATACCATTTACTCCTTGGGCACATACTTTGGTAAATAATTTAACCATTTACTCCTTGGGCACTTCGCTAGTTTACATGCATAATGGAATGACACAACACCTCCGATGTTTCCTACCTATGGAACCCTTACTATCTGACTATATGTTCTTGAGTTGAATCTCATAATCTATGAGATTAATTCTGAGGTGAAGGATTTATCTGTTTGAGGTTTTATCATTATCTAAAGGGAAATGGGATCATAGCAATTTTTAATGCAATGAAAACCATGAGAAGATATTCTAGATTGAGATTTTATATGGTCCGAATGAACCATGCTTTATTAATTGGTTGGAGTACGGGGAAGTTGTTGGTTTTTTTACAGTTAAAAAATTTAGAAGTTCTGAAAAATGCTTTGATAGCACAAAGGATTAATTGATACGAAATGTAATGACATTTATGGTTTATCTAGAAAAATTTATGTAAAGGATGATAATTCTTAATTATCATTATAATTAATCATGGAAATTCTCATGTAACAATGGAAAATTTTCAAAGAAACTAAAGGTGTATGAGTGGTGCTAGAAGGAAATTTTGAAATCTTCCTTTATTAGCACCAACCTACACTTTAAAATTCTAATTTTTTAACTCTTTCCAATTTGTCTATGCCTAGATTAGGGACAGCTTTAATGTTGGATAGAACAATGATCTTCCCACCATTTATATATCGTTAACAAGATTATGCGAATCTTAGTGAATCTTGGATTCCCATTCAGATACTTTTTATCCCCACAAGTGGTTCCCATGCTAAACCATCCCCATAATCTTTGAACGAGTGACCTAACGAGAACTAAAGTCCAAAAATCTTCAATATTATACACCTTATAGGTTTTTGAAAATTCTACCTTATTTGCAATTTTTCACATTGGAAAAATTGACCATTCAGTAATCCATCTTCTATAATTAAATCTTCTCTACTTAAATTTTGAAGGGACTTGAGACAAAGCAAAAATCAGTTAATGTAATCACTATCAAAATTTATTAAACTTGATGATTTTCTTTTCAATACGCTTAAAATTATCATAATTTATTATAGATTATATATCATAAATAATGTTCTAAGTGTTGTTTCTCAATTTTTTTTTGAAAATATCTAAGTTGGAAATTTATGTTTTAATCAAATGTCCTAAAATTATTAATATATAATGTATCCTTGTTACATCAATTTTCTAGATTCCTTTTATTAATAAAAATATATATGAGTTTTCTTAAAAATTAAGTATAAACTAAATAGTAATCATATATCAACTTCTTTATAGTATTTTGTTGTAAAATATATTTTTTCTTTATATTATTAGGAATTTACATAATGTATGGTCACAGAAAAACTAGAGTAGATAGTGTACAAGATGTTGTGTTGGTTGCAAAAAAAATATTTATGACTTAAGGAGAATATAAGAGTGACCATCTCCTTAAGAGAGGGAATTTGAGTGATCTCTAAGAGGATTCTAAGCCTAAATTAAAAAAATATTGGTCCATAAAAAAATAGAAATTACTGACACTAGGGTGATGAGAAGAATACAATAGCATGGAAAACTAGGAAGAAACAAAGGCTGAGTGAACCTTTCCTAGGAATTTAGTGAGCCTGGTTTAGCTGTTCCATTACCTTCTTGTGATTCATTTAATCATCCTGAGCTTGATCTCTTTGAGCCTTGTGATGTTATGGGTTGTCCCTTTGTGCCTAGTCTTGCTAGTCAAGGTAGAAGAATGGGTCATCAAATATTTCAAAAGGCCATGAAGGGAACACCCATTAAATAGAATATACACACTCTCAGCATAGGTGTCTACCTCCTTCCATGAGAATTCTCCATTGATTAGGCACTTAGTATCAGTCTACGTGGCCAATTTTTGTTCTCTCTCCACTTTTTTTAGGGAGTCATGGTTAGCAATGAGTTTTTGTTTCGTTGTCTATGACTATGGGTGTGCAGGACTAGAGGATTTGTGTCCCTTTTGAGTAGCATCAACACCTTATGTATGATCATGAGAATTTGAGGAATATAGAGGAGGTCAGAGGTGGGGGAAATGAATTCCCAATGCTTCAGAAAAAATTTTCGAAGTCGCGCACATATGAACCAAATAGGAATTGATTTCTACAATTTGACATTCCGCCCTCACCCTAGTTTTTTGTTGTTCCCAAAGATGTCTTCCTAACATGTTAGGGATGACCTAGTGGCCATTTCTACTATCATTTTCTTGTGTGCCTCCATGGTAGCAACTAAGCGGTGGATGTGCATCAACAAGTCTTCATAAAATTTATCTTTACCTTGATCATGCTAGGGAGGGAGAGGTTGATGCCCACATCCTTTGCCACCTCTCCTAGCTCAGTGCCTTTCATGGACACTAATGATCAGACTTGAGAATTCTCTTCTTCTAACCTAAAATACCCTAAATATCCTAGTCCTATGAGGCCCACAATGTCCAACAAACTCTGGAGGAGAAAAACTAGGGAAATGAATTTCCTCTTTGATGCTAGTGGTGGAATTCATGTTGCTCATAGTAAATGTCTTGTCCTCGTTTCATCACCCATATCCTACTTGAAACAAATGAAACATTCAATTTTTTTAGAGAGTGATCGCTACCATCCATTGTCATTAATGAGTCATGCAACATTGGCATTAGAAGTTTGAGGCACACTGGTTAATGTGAGGACACCTCTAAGAGTAAAAGAATATTTTGTAATTTATAATAATTTATTTATTTACTTCGTTAAATTATTAGTGAAAATGAACTCATAATCATGTGATATAAAGAAAATTTTCATTTTACAATTATAACTCATTAATATAACATTTATAAAATATATATATGGATTGAAAATTTAATTAATTAACTTTCTAGTAAATATTTTAACAACTAATTCACATGAGACAAAGTATATTATATAATAGTAAAAATTATATATTAATAACTAATTTACATATCACAAAGTATATTATATAATAATAAAAAATATATACTATTTTTAATAATCTTTTGCTAAGAATTTGATTTCCAATATTTAATACAAAAGTTAAGATAATAGATTTAATTTAATTGACTTCATTATAGTATAATAATTTTTGTTTTTCTAAGTTAATATTCTATTAATCTCAGAGAAAAGGAGTACATGGAGTCCGTCCCAAAATAGGTGGACTCACCCCAACTAGGTTTGTTTACCAAAAATTTCACCAGATGAAAAAAATACAAAATAATAGCTTAGGACATACTCCATAAAGGGTTGGGCCAGATGCACAACAACATAGCTAAAATGTAAAAAATAACAGAAATCATACTAGTCTTATGGTGTAATGTATGCAAGGTTGTCTCGAGACGTTCCAAGAGGTGGAGGAGGGTGGAAGTCACATTGAACGTGTCCTTTGTAGTGCGCCATCCATGTCTCCAGCTTTTCTACTTTCTCCATGAGTTGGTTTTGCCCCTGCCAGACCACAACCAATCTTTCCCGAAGTTGACTTTGAAAGTAATGCAGTCACTCCAGAGAGGCCATCTGCACTGCATGCTCCTCGTGCCAAACTCATTCTACAACATCCAACTTGTCCATCAAACTGGCAATGAGAGCATGATAATTCCTGAAGCAATAGTGTTGGAGACCCTACCCCTCCTAAGCCTCGAGTGTTGACAGCCCACGCTTTTCCCTGCCACTGCCCCTGCGATTCTTCCCATAGTCGCGAGACCCTTCAACTCTGCTCAACCGCCACTTTCCACCTCCATGGCCTGCTCTGACACCTACATTGCATTTCCGTTCATGCTTAGTTGTTTTTCCACCTCGTCTAGGCATCACTGTGACTAGAGCTTGGTCCGTCACCCCTTCAGAAGTAAGGGAAGCAGGGCAGGAAGAGAAACCCCTTCACTCGTGTTGTTTCATAGCTTCCCACAATGGAGGCACGCCTTGAAAAGGAACTAAACACTAGACTTTCCACCCAAAGGAACACTCCCCGCAAACAGAAGACCCGAGCAACACCACCCAGAATAACACAAATTCTCCAAGATGGCTCCTTCTACCCATGAAGGACCACCCCCATAAGATAATACTAACAACTCCACCCTCTAGAATACCACCAATGATGGAACGCCACCTAGGGATAGCAGAGATTTTTTCATTCTAAGACGAGCTCAAAATCGACCACTACCTACTGAATTTGATAGCGATAAACCATGAAAAAACCCATTAGGTCCCTTCACACAAGAAATCATTATTACAGTAGGGGAACTTGGGCTTCCTCCACTCGCTATAAGGGTTCCTTACCGACGAGCTCCACCACCTTACACGAACAAGGTTGAACAAGTTACCTCCAAACTGCGAGGAGTTCTTCTTTTGTACGCAGTCTCTCCTTCTGCAACCAATAACCAATATTCTCAGTCGCAAGGACCAAATGAGCCCACTACCCATGTATATTTCCACAACGAGAAACCACACTCCATTTCCAACAATCATCGACCTCCGAAACTTCCACCTCCTTCTCGGAAACCACCACAACATTGAACACCATATCTGAATGCAGAGACAATTTCCCGGTGCATTCATCGTGCATTGCCTTAACACTCTGCCACCCCCACACACAGACGATGAATAATTGCTCACATGAATGCATGAAATTAAGATGCTAAGTCTCACAGTGCATGAGAAGATGTCAAGGAACCAAGAGGCGTGTCCCTCCCTTCCTATCCACCTGTTTTCACACATGTGAGAAGACCTCCACGTGCTTCCTTGATCTCATCCCCCTCGGGGAAGAATTATGCTTTGCCAAAATTCCTTGCAGATCCTCCAGAAACCTATTTTGGATGGAGGGGGGCCACACTTGGGAGACGTCTTGGCTCTGAATCTCTCTTCGCCAATTTTTTAATTTTCTGTTGCTCTATTCCTTTCCCGGTCAGCATGATCCTTTCTTATGTAATCAAAGGAGGAAATTATTGAGAGTATGCATTCCCCTATAAGCTCCACACACCAACTTTTGATGACCTTTGATAGCGCAAACAATTGATGAGCTGTTGGAGGATGGATATAGCAATCTAGGAATCACTGGTGACCTAGAGCTTCGTGATGCCCATGTTGTTGCATCCTAGAAGCCACGATCCGAAGTTAAATACTTAGCCACGTTGTTAGTGGCCACAAGAGGAAGTATAGAATCTCCTTTCCTACCCCTTATCATCACAAAGGATCCCACCACAACCAACTAAGCCTGGATTCCCCTTTGAAGCCCTATCAAAGTTGAGTTTGGAAAATCCCAATGGCAGACAGGTGAACTTTTTTGAGGAGACACAGGAAGGTAACGACCGATGAGTGGGGGCAGATGTGGAGTCCCTTGTCATGTCGAGAAATAAAAGAGTAGCATGCTTCCATTGTTTTTCCTTCCTGTACTCCTCTGACGATGGTAAGATTGAAATGGTTTCCATAAGGTTTTGGAGGGTGGTGTGCTAGGCCATGGCTGGGAAAACTCTTCTGAGTGGAAGATTGCATTGTTCCTACGTTTCCAAGTATTCCATAAGACAAATCCTTGTGACAGGGACTAGGCACCATGAATTAATGGGTTTTTAAATAGGGTCCATCTCCATGTGTCTAAATAATCTTGCAAACTTGTTATAAATCTACTAGAAAGACCCAAAACCTCAGCATGAAATTGCGAGACTTCTAGAGTCTTTAGGTAGAAGTTCAGCAGATGATCAGTTGTTTCCTCCTTCATATGGCATAAAGGATAGGAGGATGGGCTAGAAAAGCCCTTCTTCTATATTTTGTCCCACGTGAGTATCTTACCATGCCCTATAAGCCATAAGAAGAAGGAAAATTTTGGCCATAGGCACGAATACCAAATCCTTTTCGAGAGAGGGTCTGGCTCTAGGTTGTTTACTGAATATTTTAGTGAATACGCCTGCTTAAGAGTAATTCCACCTTGATGATGAAACCTCCGTATTAATTTTTTAGGCTCCCCATTGTTCATGATAAGTCTTTGGTAAATAATCAAAAGAATGGCCTTCTAGTTCAATGGAGGGTCATGAGGTTAATTCTCATGGCGTTTCCACACAGGCTATTTTGACTCCTGCATATGGTTACTCCAAAATTCCCATACCTTCGTCCCACTGAGATAGGAAGTGAATTATTGAAGACTTGAAAACTTCAGATTTTGATCAAGTATGGGAACTGAATCCATCAATCAACCTAGAAGTTAGGTGAGTTTCCATTCCAGACTTCCTAGAAGCCATTTTGCTTGATAAAATCTTCTTGAGCCTTGGCTTTGTTCCAAATCGACGAACCTAGTGGGAGGTCATGATGAAGGTAGAGAGGGGTTTTCTAGTCCTAAAATCCATATTTAGCTGCCCAAATATTTTTCCATAGCTCCTGTCCTCCTTGAGTCCATTTCCACCACACTTTTACACTAAGGATCTGGGATAGAACCTCCACATATTTGAGCTGCAGTCCACCCTACACCTTGGGTTTGTATAATTTCTCCCAGGAAAACAATACCCATTTACAGCCAACCTAAGTCCTTGACCATAGAAAATGATAGAAATTGGCTATCCGTTCTTGGTAAGTGTTGCTAAGGGCTGAAAGAGTCAATATCTAGTACAGTGGGATAGCCTGAAGGACTTTATTTTACAACACTAACTTGTCGGCTCAGTTCAAAGCAGGGAAGACCCAGCTAGATAGTTTCTTATCGAAATGAGAGAGAAATTCCTTCCAGATGGAAGTCTTCAAAGAGTTAGGTAGTAGAGGAAAACCAAGACAAGCGTTGGGGAGCTTCCCAATTCTAAATTCCATTATTCTAGCCTGAAGGTGGTCCTCTAGCCCAGCTAGACAGTTTCTTATCGATATGAGAGAAAAATTCCTTCGATATGGAAGTCTTCAGAGAGTTAGGTACTAGAGGAACACCAATATAGGTGTTGGGGAGCTTCCCAATTATAAATCCCATTGTTCAGCCTATCCTTATGGGATAGCCTGAAGGACTGTCCTTTTCAACACTAACCTATCGGTTGAGTTCAAAGCATGGAAGGCCCAACTAGATAGTTTCTTATCAATATGAGAGAGAACTTCATTCCAAATGGAAGTCTTAAGAGAGTTCGGTACCATAGGAACAGTAAGATAGGTGTTGGGGAGCTTCCCAATTCTAAATCCCATTGTTCTGGCAGATGAGCTTGAACTTTAGGATGGGTGTTGAAGAAGAAGACATCTGACTTTTCACCATTTATCAAGGTGCCAGAGGCCAGCTGAAAGGTATCTAATTTTTTTCCAAACTTCTTAGCTTCTTTCAGTGTTGGCTTCTTGAATAACATATTGTCATCTATGAACTTCTAGTGGGTTGCCAGAGGGACTGCCTATGAGATTTGGATGCCTAAGAGGGCCCGAGAATTTGAAGTGGCCTTAATGAGTTGATCCAGCCCTTCAGTGACAATAGTGAATAAGAAGGGGGAAATTGGGTCACCCTGTTGGAGGCCTAGGGAACCCTTGAAGGGGTGAGGACGTGATCCATTTACAAGGATGGAGTAGAATGGAGTAGATATCAAGGATTTGATCCATCCAATCCAAGCTGGGGAAAACCCAAATGCATCCAAAATTGACAGCAAAAAATCCCAATTTAAACGATCATAAGATTTAGAAATATCTAGTTTGATGATCATACTTGGCACTCAGACGATGTGACGGAGAGCACCATTTCGTGTGTGACAAATATTCCATCCATAATCTACCTACCTTCCACAAAACCAGTCTTCTTTCAAACAATAATACCATGGAGTAGGGGTTTGAGCCGACGGACCAGGATACCTGAGATGATTTTATAAATTACATTACAAAGAGCTATGGGTCTGAACCCACTAGGCTCCAAGGAAGCACCTTTTTTTGGGATGAGAGAAAGGAAAGTTGCATTCAGTCCTGCCCAAAGCCATTGAGATCACCGAGAATATTCCACAAGCTCTCGGATCTCCTCCCCAAGAAATTTCCATCTAGCTTTGAAGAAATTCTAAGAAAATCCATTAGGTTCAGGGGTCTTGTTGGATGGAAGAGGCCACACCAACTATTAGACGTTAGCTAGGGAGACTTTACACATGAGCACTTAATTCTCCTCATCTGTGATTAGGTGCAGAATTTGATACTGAATTTGAGATATGGCTTCCCTTTTGTCCACATCTGGCTCCGTGAGTAGGGACTTAAAATGGTCATTCAAGGCCTCTGATATTTCCTCATGCTGCACCAGTCATCAACCATCAGGGCTATTGATGGAAAAGATGTGATTATGGTGACGATGTTGCACCAACGTTCGATGAAAGAATTTTGTGTTTCGCTCTCCTTCCTTGAGCCATTGGACCCACGACTTTTGTTTCCATAGAATTTCCTCCTACTTCCTTCTTTGTTCTAACTCTGTTAGGAGTTTCCCCTCTTGGGCTATGCGGGCCTCTTAGTGTCCATCCAAAATAATTTGTTGCTAAAGGGTTCGAATTTCCTCCTCAAGGTGATGCTTCTACCGATGGATGTTGCCAAACTCAGTTTTGTTCCAATCCTTCAGTCTCCCTTTAAGATCTTTGAGCTTAAGCTGCAAGGTTTCCATCATGTTTCGACCCATGACCTTGGACGTTTACCACTATTCTTCCATTTTTCTAATAACATCATGGTTCTTTAGACAAAAGGACTCAAATTTGAATGGTCAATTCCAGGGTCCACATGTAGATCTATCTCTAGGAAGATCGACCAATGTTCCAAACCCATGCACGGAAGGATTTCCACTTGGAAAAACAAATCCTGAAGTAGAATATTCTCTGAGACAAGGAAACGGTCTAGTTTTTAGGTAATTTGGGTGGGGCCATCTCTTTAGTTATTCCAAGTGAAACAACTGCTTATGAATTCCAAGTCTTCCAACCCCATATCTTGGATGGTTTCCTTGAAGGCCATTGACATCTGATCCAGTCTCCTTAGGCCTCCCTTTTTCTCACTGAGCTCTTTGATGAGATTGAAATCCCCAGCCACTATCCAATTTGGATCCTCCACTAAATCCTTTAGGTTTCTCAAGCTTTGTAGGAAGCAATCTTTTTGACCAAGCACCATGGGTTCATATACCCTAGTTAGCCAAACCTTCTCCTCTGAGCCCACACATTCAAACTGGCCTGAGAGAGTGTGGGGACTTGCTACCCATTTTTTGAAGGAAACAAATCTGGGGTCCTAGAGGATACCCAGTCCTCCTGCACTACCTCGTGCATCCAATGCCATGCATTCTGTCAAAGGCCAACTCCTGCTGGCAATTTCTTGCAGTCTATCCATAGTCACCTTAGTTTCCTATAGAACAATTATATTTGGATTTTCTTTTTAAATTTTGTTCTGAGGTACCTCAGCTTCCCTTTGGAGTTGAGGCCTCTAATATTCCACGAGATTAGCTTCATTGGGAAGGGGGAGGGAGAGATCGTTGGTAATATTTTGTGAGGACATTGGTTTGTCCTGAGTTCACCAAGATTTCCCCTGCTTCTCGAATCACTTCCTGCATTGGTCTTTGGCCTCTTTTCCTAGAGCCCGAGGTGAGATCTAGTTGTTGTGAGGGTTGATCTTCATCCCATGGTAGTAATGCAAGTTGATTATGAGGTTCTTCCATAGCAATGTGTTTCTCCCATTCTTTGAAGATTTTATGGAACTGGTCTAGTTGTTCCTGGGGAATGTCCATTGTGCCATCCTTTCCCCATCTCTGAATGAAAGCAACCAAAACTCTCTCATCTGAGTGAAGTTGTTCTAGTTTCACGTCTTGTTCTAGCATTTCATGAACATGAGCTAGGACTTTGAGGATTTCCTTGGTATTTGATTGGGCTTCCAAGGATTTCCTTTTGCTCGGCTATTTACTCTTTCTTGCTTCTATATTATATTATAATTCTATAGCTGACTGGGCCTATGGGGTTGTCCATGGGGCTTCAGTTTGTATGTTCTCCTCTAGCCTTGACAACTCCACAAGGACATAAAAGTGATTATTATGAGGGTTAGATGGAGGGAGTTGTGAAGTCAAGGTTGAACGCACTGCAGGGATAGACGGGGGTTGAATTGGGCAGCTGGTGGAGTATTGCAGTGTCTTTGATGACCCCGTAGAGGGGGGGAATTTCATTTGAGGAGAGGGGATGACACTAGACTTCCTTGAATCCATCTAGACTAGAATTCGGGGTGACTATTTGGACTTGCTATGAATAGTCTCAGAAGCAATGGCCATGTGTGTGGCATAAGTGACATTCATATGGCACATCTTCATAGTCCAAGTGCTAGGAACATATCTTGTACTAGTATTCAATGGACAGACTCTGGGAGGGGATGAGAGATATTCACGTATACACATATGCGGGTGTATGAGGAGAATTGTTTAGCTCGTGTAATTTCATAGACTTAGATAAAGTTGTTTATAGAATTACCTATGCATTCTAGGATATCCAGCTCCAAGAAGTCCTTTGGGAGCGAGTAGAGACAAACCTAGATCAAGGAAGAAAGGAACAATACCTTGTCAAGGTTGTAATGGGGTTCCTAGTGCCTCATGAATAGGCCACGTTGTTCATGAAATAAGGGCCATTTTCTAGAATTTGTTTCCTGCTTTCAAGATCCTTGAATATTATTGTGAAGAATCCCTTGGCCCTAAGGCGTAGGTCAAAAGGAGCTTTTAGTTTCCATTTTAGCTGCATTTAGTGAAGGATGTCTATTTCTCGCGGCCAAATGCACATAAACTTGCATATAATTGCATGATCCTGCATAAACTAACGATATTGTTCTAGGTGGTTGTGGTAGATAACCACCTTTGGATTCTTATTAGCTTTCGGCAGGCAACGACCTTTCATCCTTGCTTGTCATTATGCCCCTAGGGCTGGCTATTTTTCCTGCATGCTCCTTCTCGGATCTGAGGGTGATGGTGTCGAATTTGGCCTCACAACGCCCGTAGGGATTGATTTGAAGGAGGGGGTTGATCCCCCTCCCCTTGGCACCCCATTCCTGGGGCAATCAACTTATCATGCTATGTGGAGGGAGCACCAGCAGAAGAGTCGACAACGATAGGTATGCAATAAAATAATTCAGGGTTTCATAAGAACCCTAGCACGATTTCACAAAAGAAGGAGAGAAATTCCTCATACCTATTATATTATAATAATATGAATATAATTCTTATTTGTATTAAATTTTAAAAAGTTAAATCAGAAATTAAAATTAAAGGAAAGATGTTGTCATAGATTTATGCTAAAAGAGGAAGATTAACCATGAAGATTGAAATTTTACTAAGTAAACATGTGTGTTCTCCTATAACTAATATCTAAAAGATCTCGTCCATATAATGGTTAGTGAGGTTGGCTATGTTAGTGGGTTTTTAGGCATAGGTTTTCATATGTAATATTCAATTAGGATGTGGATTTTTTTAGTGTACTAGCCATTTTTAATACTTGCATATTTTTATAGTCAAAAATTTATTTGAGAGTTTTTATTGTTATGAGTTTATGAGAGATTCTTATAGTTGTGAATTTATAGGGTTTTAGATAGATGGTAATTGGGTGCATTGTTTAGACACTCTTTTGAAGTAAAGCTACTAGTTCAATTTCCCGCTATAATTGTAATAATATATTACATGTAATAAATATATATTGTTTCCAAAATTACAAAAAAAAATAAAATCTTATTTATAAATAAAATAGAAACAACGTTATTAAAAAAGTTTATGAATAAAATGGAAACCAACGTTATTAAAAGAGTATAGCTTGCTCGAAATAAAGCTCGGGAGGCTCAAATACACACACAATTATATAATATGTTTATCATTCCCTTTTTGCACGGATTTAACACGGAAGGAGGAAGCAAATGCTAATACTATTGCGATTGATTTTTTTTTGTTTTTTAAATTGTATTATCAAATATTAAACTTTTTGAAAATGAAATTATTATTAAGATTTAGGTTGATTAGATATTTAAATTATTTTAAATGAAATTGTTATTTAAATTTATATTAATTGATAATTTATTAAAATTGGTAATTTGAACTTTTGCAATAAATTTGAGGTTTAATGAATTTAGTTTAGTGATTAACCTCAAATTTAGTTTAGTGATTAGTAATTTAGTGTTTAAAATGATTATAAAATTTATTTTGTAAACGTTCTTGTGGGGTTTATTTCAGTTATGTTATAAAAGAATGGATTAAGGAAACATATAAGTTTTATCACTAGATTTGTATAATTATTAAGAGTTTAATTAAAAATTTGTTTTAGTTTATGTTTGAAGAAAAATGTTATAATTTAGATGTGGTCATAGGTAGTGTTGATAGTTAGAAAAAGTCTTCCAACAACCAGAAGAGAGAATGACCCAATTGTATATCCTTACTCTCATTTCAAATAGAGATTTCCAGTTACAAAAAAAAATTAAATACAATTTAATATCAATGCAATTAGAACAACAATTACAATTACAATTACAATTATAATTATATATATATATATATATATATATATATCAAATTTCGTTGTCACTTACAATAATTGAGCTGAGGTAAGGTGGTTCTCATTTATTTTTCCCAAAATTATTCAAAATAACTCCAATTAATATGTATACATTAATAATTTATTAAAAATAATAATAATTATTATTTACCAAAATTACGAAATTAGCTCACAAAACTTAACAAAAGTTTAAATATAAATAAAGTACGATTTTTTATTTTAAATAAATAATTATTTCAAAAAATAAAATATTTCAAAAAAATAATTTAAACATTATAGTAATTTTACACGTTATTATGAAAATGCAGATTTCACAACTTATAGAAAAATAGATTAAACATTTAAACTAACTCTCTATTAAGATTAATAAGATTCCACAAGTTCAATACCAAGTCTTGCATCCCCTTCTCAATTGAAAAAATCTTTGTTTAAACCTTAACCTCTATGCAATAAATTTAATCTTATATTTCTTTATTACAACAATTTCTATTTCCAAGTGTAATGGTGGGAAAAAATCATATGATTATGCCCTATCAACAATAATAATGGCACATGTTTCTCACTTTGAGGAATTGTTGTCAGCTAAGAAATTAAAATTTGTAACACATGTCACTTTGTTTCGTTAAGTAAATTGAGCCTTCACTCATCTTTATTTGTTTACATGCAAATTCTGGTTTCCTACTCAATTCAGTTACTCATTAATCTTCTCGCTCTGCGATGATTATTCGTATTTCTATATACACAATGACCATGAGTATGCATTTTATAAATAAATTATGAAAAATGAAGAAACAACATTATTTTTATTTTACTTAATTTAATATCTAAATTCCAAAAATGTAGGATTTGATATTAAAATGTTACAAAGATGTGAATTTCTATTTTCAATGATTATGGTTGACATTTTTCTTTCAGGAATGGTTGCTTATTTTTTAGAATAAGCATGAATACCATTTAATAGTGTTGGCCAATAATATCCTGCACAAATAATTTTATTACAAGTGATATCACCGCTACAAAGTCTGCTTATTAGATCATAATGTAATTCAACCAACATATTTTCAACATTGTTTTTTTTAATCATCTTAACAAAACATCATCATAGTTTTTCTAGAACAAAACTCCATTAATCATTTTGTAATTAGTGTACTTGAATTTTCAAGTGTTTCTCTTTTTGAGATCTAGTTATGGTGGAGAATATAATACTTTAACTCATTGTACTGAGAATCAATTGAAAGAGGCATATACTAGATCTTTTTAGCATTAATTTCATCTTGTTTCTCCCAACCTTATTATCCATATATTTGAGAATATTTAAATTCTCCTACCAACTTTCAAAGAGTTTTTCCTAAAACTATATTTGTCAATTGAATTTATAGATCATATTCCTACAATGTTGTCATCCAATTTTCGGTTGAATTTTTTTGGTACAAATGGTGAATGGGAATGTGGCACAATTACCTTTATATGAGATTTGAGTAGATATGGTCTAAAATTTTTTACTACTTTAAAGACAGCAAATTATTATTTATCTACTTTAGAATTATTAAGCACAAATTGCTGAAATTGTAGACTCATGAATCGGGATAGTACTTCATTGAGATTTGTCTTTATTTGAGCTAATACTGTAACAAATTTTGAGTAAATAGTGATGTATATACTTTAGCTTCTTTATTAATATCTAGAATCACTAGTGTATGTGCTTGGAATATATATTGTTTAATGAAATTAAATGATATTTCTCTTCCTTATTCCATTTAAACATAATATTCTACCTTATCATATCATATAGTGGCTTCTCTATTTCTATAAAATTAGGTCCAAACCTTTTTACAAAATTTAATTTCCCTAAAAATAATTGAATTGATGTTTTACTATGAATAATAAAAAATTGTGATGTGGTTTTGGTTCTTTTGGATTCAATCACAACACTAAATTTTGAAACAAGAAAATCTAAAAGATGACCTTTAGTTATAGTGAAAATAGTTTAGTTAGGATTAAATGAAATTCTCCATCTTCTACAACGATCTAATATTTTTCTCTAAGTAGTATTTTCATATCTTTTTCAAGTGGAATCATATATTGAATGATATTCATGTCATACATTTTCAAATTAATATATATCTATATGAAAATAACTTTATAGAGTTTGAAAAGTCAAAGGAATGTTTCACATTTAGAAGATGTAAATTCAATTAATTGATTAATATTCTAGGAACAAGATAGGTGAGGGTTATCCTTCCATTCAAGAGCTAGGAAATTCATGTAAGAGCTTCATTATACAAAAGTAAGAGGTACAAATTTCCTAAGGGCGTGTATGTATCTAGAAAAGAGATCATTAGTGTTTGTTCATACACATCCTTGTTGTCCAATGTAGACCCAGTCACTAGGAGAAAGTTGTTATTTTGAAACCTCCATAGATAATTACAACAAAAATACTCAGTTATATTTCCTCATAAATAAATATAAAAATTTTCACAAGTTTAAAGAATTCAATGCATTAGTGGATATGAAATATCATTATCATATTAAAATGTTAATATCAAACAGAGGAGTTAAGTGTAACAAACCTGATTTAAAAATCCATGTAATAAAGAAAATAAAGAAAGAATAATACCAAGGTGATGTGACACATATTCCAAGATGAATGTTGAATGTTGGAAAAAGCACCATAGTGTGGGTGTTCGTTTTGTTTATTATGGATAAAGGAAATTGGCGAAGGCAATGAAATGGGATTTGGAAAGGCAAGAGAGAATTATTGGCATTTTATTTATGAAAATAAGAGAAATTAAGAGAAAAGGAAGGCGAAGGGTCACAGGTTGCATGTGAGGAGGAAAATGAAGAAAATATAGGCCTCATTAATAAAAAGTCTAATGAGGATTAGTGCATGGACTTTTGACAGTTTTTGGGTGGAGCTCTCTCTCCATTCTCTCTCTCACACACTTAGAGTATTATTGGAACACTCTATCATTGAGGAAAGAAAGGCAAAGGATGGACAAGAAAGCAAAGGGAAGTAAATAACAAGCAAGGAGGAGTGGGATCAAGTGGCTACAACATGATTACTTATAGGGATGGAGTTGAATGCATGATTTCTTACTAGTTTTGGCATGCATAGTACATGCATGTGTGTATTTGGTTCTCTTTCTATCACTGGCATGAGCTTTGCTAGGTGGGACAATGGTTTTCAACCTTACATTTTCATCTCTAGATAGGTATGGTGTGATGGGGTTTCTCATATTTGGTTGAGTTGGATTGCCAAATGGTTTCAAAACTAAGTGGGGTGATCTCAAGGAGGAAACATAAGGGCTAGGAATCTGTAGTCTGGTGAAGGTGGCATTGTGGTAAATCCAAATTTTGTATGACCTCATTGGGTCTAGGAATCCTCGACCGGTGAATGGAAGGATACATGGTAAAAATAAGAGGGTGGAGCCTCGTTGGGCCTAGGAATCCCTTGAACAATAATGGCATAATACATGATAAATCCTGGTGGTAGAGATGAGGGAATTACTCATGGTTTACGTGGAGAGATCTGGAGGCATCCATGCTTGTATAGGCCTAGTGATCCATAGATAGGTATGTGGTGGGATTGAGATAAAGCCTCATTGTATAGATGAGGGCTTGCGCCAAGGAATCTCTTGGTGGATTGCGACAAATTCTAGGGCAGCCATGGTTGTTTTGTTGTAAGTTCCACATTCATGCTTGGAATATGGCATGGGGGTGATTGGCTGAAACAAAAATTTGGTTTAGCCCAATATATGGTTAAGAGGTACGTATAAGTCCCTAACTTGGTTGGATTTTGCATATGTTAATAAGATCTATTTTCCTCTTGTGTTTTATGTGTAAATATACGTACTAATATGTGGTTTTAAAGGCTATGATGCTATTTATATGCCAGTTATAAGAAGGGTTTATGACATGATTTGGTTATGGTTCTCGTAATGTTTTGATTAGAAAATGAAATGTTGATGATTGTATGACCTAATAGATGATAATGCAGCTATTATGAAAGGACATTAGACCTTCTTGGCAAATACAAAATAAGTATGAAGTCCCTATACTCAGATGTGTTTATATGAAATGCACTAGTACGAAATGGCTTATTAGTTACCAAAAAGTGAGTAAAATTTATATATAAATGACCATTTTTCAGTTGGTGACTAGTTCTATCTAATTTACAGTATCTTATAACACGAGCAACTTTTAGTCATTTTTAGCATAGTCATTAATTTTTTTGTCTAAATTTTATCATCTAGTAGTATACTTAGTCGTAAATTTGGTCATTAATTTCCATAATTAATGACCAAATATACAAAAAAATATATTACTATATGATCAGCCGAGAAAACCAATTATGACCAAACAAATATGACCAAAATATTGGTCCTATTATATGATATTGTAAATTAGCTACCAATAGTCATATATACGAAAATTTTAGTTATCGTTTGAAACCAATTAATGACCAAACAAATATGACTAATTTTGGTCATTTATAAGATATTGTGAATTAGTTATTGGTAGTTGTGTATATGCAAAATCTAATCATCATTTGTAATCACAAATTTATCATTTACAGTAGTCACTTATCATTTTTTGGTAGTTTCATATTCATTATATAAACAACTAATTTAGTAGGTTATATTCATTTCATTTACTTTCATTAATAATCATTATAAAAACTAATTTAGTCATATTCATTTTATTTGTGTTCATCATTAGTCAATATAAATGACTAATTTAGTAGTTTTAGATTGATTTTATGTGTTCATTATTAATCAACATAAATTAATTAGTATGATTTTGCGACTAAATTAAAATAAAATTCATACAATGTGCATGTTTATCTAATATAAAAATGCAAAGTTACATATGTTAATTACAATAATAAACAATATCAAGTGCAACTATAAATAATTTCATCCACATAAATTATATTATATGAAATGCTATGTATAAAAATATGAGTTTCTAACATAATACTGGTTGGACTAAAATATACACATGAAATGTTGTTTCATTACTTCAAAACATTATCATTTTGTTTCCAAGGCATTGTAGGTGAATTCACTAACCCTAGAGACTTGACCGTCAGTCTCTATGTATGCGTCTTATGTGGGATATTGGCTCTAAGGGTATCACTAGACCAATTCTCTTCTCTCTCTCTCTCTTTGCATTTATCGTTTCATTGTTATTGTTCTCCTATTTCTTCAATTCTTTCTACTTACCATCAATATTGAGTTCTTCTTTTGAAAACAAAAGAAGATACAGTGCATAACGTAAGCCATGAAATATGATGAACACTAGAATATAAACTAAAATAGACTATAAAGGATTTATATGACATATCCTTGAACATAAGCAATGTCAACACCATTTTCTGCACAAAAGGAAGAAACTTGAACAAGTTTTCTTTAGTTGGGTGATTGTGGCCACTATGTGGCTAAATGACTTGTATAAAAAAGAAAATAAATTCTCACAATAGAAGAAAAACACCTTAATAACTTAGTATTCAACCTTTAGGGAAATATTAGGCACAATCATGTCAACTAAGTTACATTCTAAAAAGCTCAAGTTGTAGAGAACTCGTGAAAACAAATAATCAGAGATATGATGTCTAATCCTTGCCATTGTATTCACAACAACATTTGGATTCTCTAACACATGAACTTGGTCAAGTATATAAACAAGAGGTACTCAAATAACAACATGAGTGTAAACTTTTCTAATATTCACTAGAATATTTTAATAGAAAAAAACTAAGGAGATTTCAATAAATACCGTGTAATACTAATTACATCTTCAAGATTTGGTTATTTTTTACATGTATATCATACCAATTATTTTAAATTTTATAGTTAAAAGACAAAAAAATCAAAAGAAATTTTCAAAATAGTATCCAACACTAAATAATAGATATCATGGAATGGATATTGCAACTATAAAAAAATTGTTTACCTGCCCATTGATGTCTTGTGTAGCATTCCTAAAACATTTTCTTGCCCAAAATAACTAATGAGGTGAAATAATCACAACATTAAGGACCATAGGAATTCCTACTAGAAACATTTCCAAAGTCGATGACTCATGTGCCTGAAGGATCTCCAACAAAAAAAGAATCATATCCAAGTCATGCTTTGCATTGTCTCTCCATCCTTTCTCCAATCACATTTCTTGTAACCTGCACACACTAGAGTCAAGTAACAATCGAAGGAAGGCATTGACATTGTTTTTATCTTTTATATCCATAAACATTGAATCTAAAAATATTTTAAAACGAAACAACTATAATACTAATGGTATCTTTAGGTTTTGGACGTTGTTTAAATGGATATGGTACCAAGTATGCTCAATTTTATACTTAAAATACAAAACAAAATAAAAAAAATAGGAATCCTTCCTAGGAAAATTTCCAAGGTCGATGGATCAAGGGCCTGAAGGATCTCAAACAACAAATGAATCATATCCAAGATATTCTCTGTATTGTCTTCCCATCCTTTATCCAATCCATTTTCTTGTAATCTTCCCACACCCGAGTCCGATAACATTCAAATAAAATATTTTATATTTTTGTAGAAAAAATGGAGATTTATCAAACATGTTAACTGCATGGTACAAATATTCATAAATATTTGTAGAAAATAATATTAAAAGATTTTTATATTTTTGTAAAAAATGGATATTTGTCAACTAGACTAATTTCATGGTACAATTTTTTTTTCCACAAAGCTATCCACAAATACAATGGATATTACTCATAAATATTTGCAGAATATTTGTCAAGTAGGAAAAATATACGACTTTGGAGTCCTAGTTGTGTGAACATTTGACATATTTGATGTAGATTTGATTTTGTTCTTCTTTATTTGAGCCTTGAAGGCACTAAAAGACCTTTTATTTTGGCTCTAAAAGTGGTGGCCCAAAAGACTTATAAGACTTTTGTTGCAATTCTATTATCTAAGGAAACACCCAAAAGTCAAACACTACATTAGAAGTGGGAGGTTGTAGATGTGCCCATAACATGACTCAGTGCAGTACACAAGTGCATGAAAAACATATCAGGATGGTGCTATTGTGGCCAATCAAATGGTTCTTGATGATATATTTTATTTTCTTAGCTAACACACTTATCATTAATACTCATTTCCTATTTTATTCTTATAGTATTCAATACAAATGTATGCTTTTGTGGCATTATATATTGGATTAGATAACATTTCAACCCCTTGGTCAGACAAGAGAGTCTAACCATATTTTTTCTCTCCATATTATGGATTTTTCAAATAGTTTGTGTTCCTACCATCTCCCTAAAATTTAATTCTATTGTAATAATAACCTCTCTCACTCCCCAAAAATTTGTCATCAAACATGACCCATTGAAGATATGGAGAAATTATTGCACCATACAGAGAACTGTATGCTAATTGAAATTGCAGAGTCATGTATACTAGATTGCTTGCTTTTCATGGCTCTTACTCAAATAGTATCCCGAGATGAGTTAAACATGATGATCATATGAGGTTGGAAGAAATTTTGCATAATTTTCCTTAAATCAAGAAAAAATAGAGCAAAAATATCATTTATTATCAATTTTTATTGAATCTTCTATATACAACAGACATTCTCATGATTGCAACACAAGCATGTTCCATCAGTATGCATTATCAAATGTTGTATCCAAAATTGCAAGGAAAATTTCATTCATTTTAGGCAAAAGAGGAATATAACATTAAGATCCATGGAAGGAAAAATTATGCAAACAAGGCTGTCGATTCAATACTTACCAAGTATTTTAGAGCCATAGAGAAGTTTGATTTTGAGAGTGTCCTTAAAAATCCAGTGCTCCCTTGAGATGACATTGAATTCATTGTCTCTTAGGGTTGCAGGGTGGCATTGATAGACTTAGTTTATTGCTTTACTATACTTTAAAAGATAGATATTATTTCATCTATACCTTTCTCTACCATCTTGATGCCAAGTCAAATGGGCATTGTCATACTTTGAATGCCATTACCGTGTAGTTTGGTAGTCTGCAAACTAGACTTATTACCAGTAAGTTTTTCATACCAAACTCTTTCTCTTTCTCTACTCGATGACCATAATTGTCTTCTTGGACTTCTTACAGTAGGAGATTCATTTGTACATCACGCAAATTTGGGGACTCCTGGTCTAGACCGATTAGCTAAAGTTGTCTTTTCTAGTATTATGGTCCTTGAATTTAGAGGTGTTCTACTTGAAAAAGTAGGTATTAGATAAGGCCGCAAAGGATTTGTTTTCACTCTGAGAGAAGTTCCTTGTGGAATTACTGAATTTATATATGACATGATGCTAGATTTTCTCACAGAAGAAGGTTATGGAGGAGGAAATGAATTCTTCTAACTTAGTTTTGGCATGGAAGAAGGAAACAATGGTTTTAATGACTGCATGGATGACCTTGGTCAGGACTTTGATGCAGACAGTTTAGCTTTCAAGATGGGTTAGAAGACCTTGAGGAAGCTGCAAAGTTTGGTGTTGCCATTGAAAATTTTTCTGTTGCTGGCTTTGATCCAGGCACAGTTTACCTTGACGAGGGGATTGAAGACCTTCAAGAAGCTTTATATTTGGTTGATCTCAGTAAAGGTTTTCATGTGCATGTGTTTCTTAGCCATCATTGCCATAGGACATCTTTGGTGCATAGATTCTTGACCTTGATGAGGGGATGAAATACCTTGAAGAGGGTATAGATTTCGTTGATGTCACTAATGGTTTATCTATTATTGCGTTTATTAAATGTTTTATCCCAGAGGAGGGTGTTATCCAAAATGAATTTGAAAACCCCGTCACAGTTTTCAATGAGGTTCTATCCAAATCTTAGGGAGCTGAACATTATAGAAAGTCAATCTCATGTACCAAAAACTTCAAATACATCCCAAAAATAGAAATTGTGCAGGTATGGGGAAGGCAGAAGTGGACATTGGAAAGAATGCAAAGTCATCTTGGAGGCCTGATTTTCAATTGACTGCTCAAACGCTGCTACTTGAGGTCTTTCAACATAGTATGGAGGAGGTGAATTTGAAGGGAGAAAACTTTGTTGAGATAGAATGGTTGTCATATTTGGGAGCTTATTGCCATTTGTGCCTTGTAAACTTAAAAGACTTCAAAGCGGTCAAAAATTCCATAGTTTCGATTCTCGCTGGAATTACAAACTTAGATGAATTGGATCTGTCAAGGTGTTGTAGGGTTACTAATGCATGTTTAGATCATATTCTCTCTCTTCCAAACTTGAAAATCCTGAGTATTTGAGAGACCGAAATAAAGGAAGATGTAGTGGCTCGACTATCTATTCCCATATCTCTTACGTCCTTAGACCTGCATGGCTTAGCAGTCACAGACATCGTGGTTTCTTCATAGAAAGTTCAACAACACATCAACTTGGCCTCTCTCCTCATTTTCGACATACATTTGCCTTAGTGTTTTGCACCCTTTTTCTTCCCTCTCTTACAGTATGCATATGTTTCACTTCACTTTGGTTTTAAATTGTTATTTCCCCCTCATTTCTGGTTTTATTCATTCCATTACAACTTAGATTGTGACCGATGTGGCAAAGGAAATGGTAGGCACCGTTCTTTGTGTAGTCATCAGGTAGGTCAAGGGCATCGTTGATTTGGAGGAAATTCTTCAAGTTCTTCATACAAACTTGACCCACATGGCATCCTTGGACCATATTCAAAATAAATTCCAAGATCAACACAAAATGATGTCGAAGCCCACAAAAATGTGTTTGATAAAGATGGACGATGCTCTCACATAGGTAAAACAACACATCCATCACATCAACCAATAGCGAGCACGAGATTTTAGTTGTTGTATTCTTTGCAACCCCAAGCTCTCTAGAGAATACAGAGAGTGGAAGATAACTTTCGATCACCTCTTTGAAAATCTTCGAGGTGAACTTCAAATTCTTATCGATACCAAGTAGATTGTGTCAACTGCAGCACTTGAGACAAATTTGGTCCTCCTCCAACCTGTCCCATATGAACTAAACATAAAAATGTGTTTTTATAAACCCTCTTGTAGCCTTAAATCTCCACTAAGTGCCACCGAAACCTCGTTACGCTTTTAGGGAAAACACTAATTTTTTTTAATTGTCTTGGGTTGGGTTTAGTTAAAAGTTGTTTGGTGGGAATTGGCCATGCCAAATGCATAAAAGCAGCAACTAATCTCTGATAGAAATGCCAAAATATGAGGACTCTATAGAACCAGAATTATCTCAATTGACTGTAACCAAGGTTGTTTGGCATGCCCAACCTCTTCTTATAAATAAAATTCAATCGTTTCTGTTAAAAATATATATATATATATATATATATATATATCTATATATATATATATATATATATATATATATATATATATATATATATATATATATATATATATATATATATATATAGATATATATATATATATATATATATATATATATATATATATATATATATATATATATATATATATATATATATATATATATATAATTGTTTAGCGAGAATTTAATTTTCATTTATTTAAGAATATTTGGATTTTCAATAACTAATCCATTTTTTATATTATAAAATTAAAAAAATTTAATCAATTTTTAATCATTTTATTTAATGTTTTCAAATTAAAACTATTTTTAATATATATCAAGAAAATTAACGTGGCCCTTGGATGGAGTATATTGCCAATATTGTTTAATGTTCATGTATTTAAAGGATATTTCCAATTGTGTTTAATGTTAAAGTTAACGTAATATAATGAAGAATGATTAACCTCCTAGGAGTACAAGAGGCCATGATTATGTGATATCAATGGTGGGCAATGTTATTAGAATATGCCAAAAGAGATCAAATAATATGAAAACCAATCAAAATATTAGTCCTCCTTACTAACCTATAATGTCGTGATCCTCCTACAAAATATAACAAAGGTACTCGCGTCTCCACACATACATATAACAAAAGGAAATGAAAAAAATGAGGGAAAATATAAATCTAACTAGGATAAAAAATTTGTATTTGGTATTTGGTAGAAGGATATCAATCTCACACCTCATAGATATAATTGAAGCATTCCTTTGAGGTGATAATTTAAGGAGATGATAAAAAAAAGTATGAAGAAAGTATGATTCTCAACACTCAGATAAGCATCTGAGTGCAACATAGTAGGATAGGTTCAAATATAATCATTTCATTGCTTATAGGCTTTGGAAATAGAATGCAACTCATTTTTATAGGCTGGGCATCTAGGAAAACCATCAGAGAGTGTTTCGTGATGATAAACCATAAAATGTTAGTGTGGTGTGGGAACTATATCAACGACATCAACGATTGGCTCATAGGGTCCCTGTCATGTATCCATTCATCGACAAAACCTACTTCCTTGATGGGATAGAAGTGAAAAATGATAATTGCAAAGGTAGGAATAATGGCATAAGGGGTAATCGTATTTCCATAAATAAGAGAACCATAAATAGGCAACTGAACACCATCAATATTTATTGGAAGTTTTACGATGAAAGCAATAATGAATACAAAGTTTTGTTCAATAGGATATGGATCGTCAAGATGTTGAACCATCCAATGTAAATATGGTTTTCAGTGCTAGTGATCTAGTCATGTGAAAGACCTTATAAATTTACACTTTGGGATACCCCTAGGATTCAATAAGTAATCCAAAATGAGAGGATTTTTTTTCTAATTTGATTGGTTCCATATCGACAACCATTGTGTTTAGCTCGAACATTTTAATTATGCTATAGTGATATCCTTTCACATCCTTAAATTGTAGCACCCTGAGACATCTATTTTCTATCATGTATGAGAATTCAAGTAAATCCATATATATCATAAATCGAGGCATATAATATATTATCCTAACAATATCTACTAAGACAAAAATGATCAAAATAGGAAAACAAGACCTAACAGGTATCAAATTATCATCATGAAAGAGAAAAGTAATAGAAAAATATATTTCCAATGAAAGAAAGTGTTTGTAAGACTTCAAACAAAACTAAGGCATGGATGTTAACATACCAAGATTATAAGAATTCCCAAACCATTTCCTCATTAGATTGACTAGCCTTAAATTGATGAAAACAACCCCTAATTCTCTTTCTATTGCCTTTTTAGGTAACATTTTCCTAGTTCCAAAAGGGTCATACATCAAAACACCTTTTACAGGACTGAGAAACTTGCACTTCCCAAACAAATTAGGCCTCTGTAATGGAAGAATAATGAGCTCATAAAGTTCCTATTTAACCTATTCTTATTCTTGATAATTAATTGTGATCTTTCTTATTATTATGATTATTTATAGCTTATTTCCTTTAATTCATCAAGAAATTACCAAATAAGAAACACATAAAAGAATATACACCAGATGTAGGCACTATGTCAGGGAATAACCCCCCTCGAGGGGAAAACCCAATCAAGAAATTATTTCTTTCAATAGTATTCTTTGAAACTCTTCACCCTAGAATAAGAACATATCTTCCCTCCACACCAAGTTAGCCTCCCAGAATTTCCACCCCTTTCCAACAAATTCAATTAGGTCGTAGCTTCCAGCAGCGATGAAACTTGGAGGACTTTGATCTCCTAATCCGAGGGACGAAATAGAGAGAAAGGGTAGAAAAATTTTTAATTTTTCCTCTTTCCTTAGACTTCCCCAAACTCACACTCACTTTATCTACCTAACAATAGACTTTTCACTTTTCCCAACTACTACAAATATTGAACTTCTTGGCAGAGAGTGATGCTCCAAATGACTTCGACTAGTTTGTATTTATAGGCTTCTTATGGGTCAAATAAGTGTCCTTAGGCCCACTTGATATTATTCTAGGTTGATTTGGTGTGGAGGACACATAAATCATATTTGACTCAATACTTAACCTTTTTAGATGATTCAAAATCCCAAGAAGGGTCTCTTTAAAGCTACAATGATGTTATTGACTCATAATAAATCCTAGAAGTCCTCAATAGGCAATTTGACCTAAAAGATGGTGACATGCACATGAAACCCATGCTTTAATAAGTCCCAACAATAATAATAATAATAATTGTTTTCTTTATTCTTTTTATAAGTACATTACATGATCAGTCAAACACATTAAATGAAGACCGAACCTAGTTACTTTTTCCAATAGTTAGACCCCTAAAACTAGTAATAGGAGGTATCGCCAAACACCCCATTATGCAAACAATTGATCTCTATTGGTTTATCAAAACTCTCTTGGGAAAAGTTTTAGTGCAACGCTCAAAGACTCAAAAGTGAACTGCTACAATGCATTGACAAAGTTCTGCAAAAGTCGCAGAAATTAGATAAACTTTCAATTCCAGTGAAGAAGCTAGTTGATGTTCCTATCACTCCACTAGAAACTAACTCTAGTATGTCTCCTCCCATACAACTGCACTCTCCTTCAAGTTTATATGGACTATAAATACATGCTTTGTTAGGTTGCTAACATCCATGAGGCTGCTTTTTTAAGATATGATAAGATTCTACAAATCATAAGCATATTAGTTTATTATGGTTTAAATTGTGTTAAGAGCAGTCAATTGATGCTTTTTTTACATACAATATTAATACTTTAAATATGTTATTGGTCTAGTTTCCCCTAACGCGGATCCATAACAACTAATTGGATGCTATAAATTGTCTAGCCTTACAAAAAAAACACATCGGAATAAAACATTCCTATAATATAACCATTTTGTTTGAGCTGTGAAAAACCATGGAATCAAAAAATCTAACTTGGACTAGAATGCATACTATATTTTTAATGCCAAACTTGTATAAGTCAAGGTATTCAATAAGATACGGTTTAACAACTTTTTACATCAAGAATAGATCAAGGCTTACATGTTGCATGTGAGTTATAAATCAAGATTAGGTTGATCGACTTTGGTATCAAGAGCTGTATGTTGAGTATGAGCTATAAAGATCATCATGGAAATTAAAATTGTAAAGATTGATTGCAGGTAAAACACAAGGTTGAATCCACCTAATCCAACCTCTGAATCTTGCTGGAATTACAACCTTGGAAGAATTGGATTTGTCAAGGTGTTCTAGGGTTACTAATGCAGGTTTAGAGCATCTTCTCTCTCTTCCGAACTTGAAAATCTTGACCATTTCAGAGACTGGAATAAAGACAGATTGAGTGGCTCGATTCTCTATTCTCACATCTTGTACATCCTTAGACCTGGGTGGCTTGCCAGTTAAAGAATTGCAAGTTGAAGAACACCTCAGCTTGGCCTCTCTGCTCATTGCCTGCATGCATTTTCCTCGCGCTGTCGCACCCTTTTTTTCCCTCAATTGTGATAGGCATACATTTTGCTTCACTTTGGTTTTTAATTGTTATTGTCCCTTCATTTCTTGTTTTATTCATTCAATGGTCGCTGAGATTGGGACCGATGTGGCCAAGGAAACGGCTGACACCATTCTTGGTGTAGTTGTCAGGCAGATCAAAGACTCATTGATTTGGAGGAAAATCTTCAAGTTATTCATACAGACTTCCCCCACATGGTTTCCTTCCTGGACCATATTAAAAATCACTTCTAAGATCAACAAAGTATGCAACTCAAAATTAATTCCAAAATGAACAAAGAATGTTGTGGAAGACCGCACAAATGCATTTGAGAAAGATGGAAAATGCCCTTACACAGGCCAAAAACGCATCCATAGCATCAACCAATAGCAAGCACATTATTTCATTTTCTGTATTCTCTGCAACCCCACAATCTCTAGGGAATTTCGAAAGTGTAGGAGAACTTTTTATCACCTCTTTCGAGAGCTTCGAGGTGACCTTGAAATTCTTGTAGATACTGAGAATATTGTGTCCACTGCAGTGCCTAGGGCAAAGCTGATCCTCCTCCAACCTGTCGCAGAAGAGCTAAACATAAAATCTGGGTTGGGTTGCCACCAAAATCTGGTTAATTTCTTAGGGAAAACACTAATTTTTTTATTTGTTTTGCGTTGGGTTTAGGTAAGAGCTGTTCAGGGAATTTAATTTTCAAATTTTCTAAGAATATTTGGATTTTCATAATTAATAATTTTTTATATGATAAAATTAAAAATAATGAATCCATTATTCTTTTTAAATATTTAATCCATTAATTTTTTTATATATTATAAAATTAAAAATATTTAATCCATTAATTTTTTTCTTTTAAATATTTAACCCACTAGTTTCTTATTTGTTTTGGGTTGGCTTTAGTTTAATGTTGTCTGGCGGGAATTTAATTTTCATTTTGTTAAGAATATTTAGATATTAAATAATTAATCTATATTTTGTATTATAAAAATAAAATTATTTAATCCATTAAAAACTATTTGAGTTTATGTTTTCAAATTAAAATTATTTTTAAAATTTATCAAGAAAATCAAACTCGCCCTTCGATGGAGTATATTGCCAATATTTCTTAATGTTCATGCATTTGAAGGATATTTCCAATTGTGTTTAGTGTTCAAGTTAACATAATAGAATGAAGAATGATTAACCCCTTATGAGCACAAGAGATCATGGTTATGTGACATCAATGATGAGCAAGGTTATTAGAATATGCGAAAAGAGATCAAATAATATGCAAAAAAATCAAAAGGTTAGGCCTCCTTACTCATCTATAATGTCATGATCCTCCTATAAAATAGAGCAAAGGTATTTGCATCTCCATCCATGCATATAACAAAAGTAAATGAGAAAAATGAGGAAAAATATAAAGCTAGGATATAAAACATGTATTTGGAATTTCATAGAAGGATATTAATCTCACACCTTACAGATATAATTGAAGCATTCCTTTGAGGTGATAATTTTAGGAGAGGATCAAACAAAGTGCTCATAAAGTATGATTCTCAACACTCATATAAGCATGTGAGTGAAACATGCCACAATAGGCTTAAATATAATCCTTTAATTTCTTATAATATTTGGTAATATGATGAAACTTAGTGTTATAGGTGAGGCATCTATGGAAACTATCATAGAGTGTCTTGCTATGATAGACCATCAAATGTTTGTGTCATATGGGAACTACATCAATGAGATGAACGATTGGCTTATAGGATCCATGTTGTGTAGCCCTTCATTGAAAAACCCTTCTTCCCCAACGGGATAGAAGGGAAAACAGATAGTTGGAAAGGTAGGAATAATGGCATCGTAGGTAATATTATTTCCATAAATAAGACAACTAGAAATAGGTTCATGAACACCATAAATATCTATTGGAGGTGTTACAATGAAAGAAATAAGGAATACAAAAGTTGCGGTCAATAGGATATGGATCATCAAGATGTTGAACCATCCAATGTAAATATGGTTTTCAGTGCTAGTGATCTAGTCACATAAAAGACCTTATAAATTTGTGGTTTTCGATACCCCTAAGATTCCATAAGTAATCCAAAATGAGAGGATTTGTTGCTAAGGTGATTGGTTCCATATCAACAACCATTATGTTTAGCTTGAACATTTTAATAAAGTTATAGTGATATCCTTTCCCATCCTTAAATTGAAGCACCCAAAGACATCTATTTTCTATCATGTATTAGAATTCAAGTAAAAGCATATATATCATAAATTAATGCATATAGTATACTATCCTAACAATATCCACTAAAACAAAAATTGTCAGAACAAGCCAAAAATGACCCATCGGGTATGAAATTATCATCATGAAAGAGAAAATGAATTGAAAATTATATTGTCAATGCAAGAAAGTGCTTGTAAGACTTGAAACAGAACTTAGGAAAGGACGTTAACATACCAAGATTCTAATAATTCCCAAACCATTTTCTCATTATATTGGCTAGTCTTACATTGATGAAAATAACTCGTGATTCTCTTGCTATTTCCTTTTCAAGTAATTGTTTCCTAGTTCTAGAAGGGCCATACACCAAAACACCTTTGGGAGGACTGAGGAACTTGCACTGCCCAAACAAGTTATGCCTCTATAATGGAAGAATAACCAACCCATAAAGTTCTTATTGAACTTATTCTAACCCTCCAAGATGGTCAAAGGTTACATCAGTACCATCTATATGTATAACATCAAAAGGTATCACAACATGTAAGAGAAATGAATTGTAATCCAAAAAACACAGTTGTAACAATCAAACTAGAATAAAAAGAAGGATACGATTATTACAAAAATACCATACGTGTAATAGCATTGGGATGTGTAACAAAACAAATATTGATAAGTCTACATGGAGATAAAAAATATTCAACCTTACAAATGTTTGTCATCCATACATAGAATTTAAAATTGGAATGGGACGAACAGTTTGGATTCACACATTTACAAACATGTAAATTTTTTCATAATGAAAGATATAGCTAAAATCCCATCAAAGCACATCTGTAGCAGTAATATAGAGCAGTCTGATCAATCACTTGCAAGGTATAAATTAAAATTTAAGGGGCCAAAATATATAGTTCTTACACAAATTTGAAAATTAAGAATTTGTTAGAAAATAATTCGTCCATGAAGGAGCATAATTTTTTAAGTTCTCGAAGCTGAGGTTTGGGATTTGGAATGTTACTCACAAAATCCACAATAGCAACCCTAGGAAAACAATTTCAAGAGGATAAACTATTCCGATATTCATGTTTTGGTTCATGGGGATATGTTTCATTGGAAAATTAATATGGTGATCTGGTAGGCCACCTACCAAGGTCCAATTCCACAAAGACACAAAGAAGTAGTTGGGGACATATTTTGACAGAAGAGTACCCCTCACAAGAATATGAAGGAAGTGCATGATGTGAGTATTGATTCATCTTTTGAGGGCCCTCATGCCCATGTAAATATGTTGCTTGTGGTGCTTGAATTATTTAGACCAATTGCAATGCTTACAGAGTATAGGGGGAGAAATTTCAAATAGAAAAGGTTTGGGACCTAAAATTTTGAAACAAAACTTAATGAATTTAAGATTACATATCCAAAGGTAGTAATACTAAGTGAGCAAAATTACTAGCAATGACCGTGGAGCTAGAAATAAAGACAAAAAGGTAAATGACAAATTAATTCGAAGTTTGAAATCAAAATAAATGTATGAGAAGAAATAAACAAAAATTTTGTGGCATGAATATTAGGTAAATTGTCAAGATAACCAATGATTCATCCATCTAGGATTTAAGGAGAAATATAATATATTTCTTGTCTAGAAGTTGAAATAAAAGTTCACATTTTAAAAGCATAAATAATTAGTAGTTTTTGTGTACATCCCTCAATCAATTTTCAAGGGTTGATGTAATAAACATAGATTTGACCATTCAAAATCGTGTATCTTCTTTGAGTTTGAGTTGGGAACAATAATTTTCAAATATTGATAAACACCTCACAAGGGTTTCCTAGGAATACCTTATAAGGATTTGGGAGTATCTCAGGCTGACGAAAACATTTTTTCATTTCCTCCTTTTATTTTGTTGTCTCTGTTGAGGCATTCTTGTTAGGATCGAGATGCTTGAGACCTGCAACTACAACCAGAAAACTTATGGAAATGTTGTTGGTGTATAATATTAATTCCTTTGAAGATGAATCTTGCTTGCCTGTCGTGCTGGAAAACTAGTGATAAGAACTGATGCAATAAAATATGAATAGGCACACCACACAATCTCGAATGTAGTTTAGGCATATATTTTGCTTGGCGGAAAAGTAAATTACTATATCTTCAAGGTAGGGAATTTCTCTTTGGTTTCCTGCATGAAGAAGATAAAGAGTAATTTTCAAAATTTCCATACAATTAAGGCAGTACTCTTCAACTGATAATTGATTAACAACTTTACTGGTTCACTTTTATGGGTAGTTGAGGTAAAGGGCTCTTCGGTTTGGTGCTTAAAGAAGGTAAAGAGTAATTTTTAAATTTTCCACACAACTAAGGTATTACTCTTGAAAACTAAGGTATTACTCTTGAATTGATAGTTGATTAGCAACTTTATCAGCTCACATTGATGGTTAGTTGGAGTAAAGGCCTTTCTAGAAAGCGTTTTCTTTTGCTTTTAATAGCCAACCATGGTCATCAAAATTAATGTGGTGAAGAAATTATAGATACATTTATATATTTATTCTAAATTTTTCATAATTATTAGAGAGTAAAGAAGGTATAAATATATTTATAGATGGTGTGTTGTTTTTTTTTTGCAATGTTAAATTAGGCGTTAATCTAATATTCGGGAAGATGGTTTTTTTTACTATTCTCCATAATGTATTCTTCTCTTTGCAGGTATTCTTCATAATGTCTTTGACTTAGTTGTAAGAATTTGAATTTAATTCCTTCTGAATGTGATCAAAGGATATAACCTTGAAGGTTCTAATCAACTCCATAACTGATCTGGAATTTATCTAGGATAAAGAATTAAAGGTATTACAGACTCATGTGCATGGATGTGCCTATTTTATTTTATGTAACATATCGATAAGGTTTCAAAATACATAGACAGATCTTTAATTTGAGGTTCCTCACTTCGAGATCTCGACCATGTAAGAGTAAGCATAGTCTAATAATATCTCATTATGAAGCAGTTAGAGAAAACATAACCGAAAAACATGTAAATGCAACAAGTTTAATAAGTAGTTCACTCAATTCTCCTTGGCTACGTCTTCTGGTCCAACTTTCATTGGGGGCCTCTCTACTATGTTTTCAAAACAGAGTTTTTACAATAGTGAGCTCAATTTGAGTCTCACTCAACCATATATGAATCAGTAGGACTGGAATACATACACTCTCCTTAAACATGACCTCTACTGGTCACAGTAGTACAAGCCCAATTTGAGACTCATACATGACAGGCATATACAGAGGAGTTCGCTTGAACCTCTCAAGCCTTCTCTGGAGTGCACAGACTCTCTGAATCTCTCTGGCTATGTCTCGATACTGCATTTTCTCTGCAGGTCAACTCGACTTACTTTCTATGTTCTATTCTCTTAGCTTTCTTACTCTAGCTGCTTGCTTGTTGCTTCTATTAGTTTGTGGCTTTACAGCCAATCTACCTTCTGTCGGTTTGTTTCCGCTTCCCAACGTTCTGGTTCTTCTACCTCTATCCATCTGAATTCCCCTGTTCTGCATCATCATCACAGTGTAATGCTCCACAGGGAGGTGGCCACCTATTCTGCAACAGGTGAGTGTGTCAAGTTCCTTGGATCCATTTGAGTGGTTGTTATTTCCATTTGCTCCAAGATTGCCCGCAAAATACGAATCTTTTGCCAGCCCATTTTCCACGTCGGACTTCAAATCCCATGTAACATTGCTTTATAACCTTGTCAGATCCATTCATTTATCGGGATGCACCCCCATCGTTGATTTGGGCACCCCAAATCCTACGGTTGTCATTCATATCGGGTGGGTAAATAACATGACGTTTACCCGTTTGATGTGAGCAGTTTTCTCTCTCTTCCGCAAGACGTATGTCACTCAATGTGTGGCATCGAGCGGGACTCAGTTAAAACTGCTTACCGACTCAAGGCCTTCCGATATCCTACCGGTTTTGCGGAATCCCGCTCTATGGAATGAAATTAATTACTTTTCCACATTTCATAGTCATTTCAGGTTCGAGCACTTGGGGATTTTCTTCACTGAGGGGGAGGCCCTGCAATACGTGACTAGTTCTTTAGCACTAATTGCGTATTAGAAACTATCCCCATTTCTTGAATTAGCCTTTGGTTTTTCCAATTTGCACCAGCACATGTTACCATGGGCCAATGGTCTGCGTGCTCGACTGAGGGTCCTCGTTGCTCCGCGTTGATCACAAATTGCAACTGTCACGTGGATTCCTTCTGATAGCTTGATTTTTCTAAGACTTGAATCTTTTGGCATAACTTGAAAGAGTTTATGAAAACTTAGAGAGTGTTTAGGATCCAATTCGTATCTCGGTCTTCCCACTGAAAAATATTTTGGACCACCAAAAGTTGTTTTTTAAGCATCCATCAAGTGAGGGTACTGATCCTTCGCTTGCCCAATTTCTATCTATTTTGCACTGCTTGGTTTCAAACATTTGAGTCCAATCCTAAGGTACTCAACATCCCCTCTGCCCGTAGTTCTCACCTTCTGGTCCAGAACTATATCTTCCTAGAATTCCTTAAGATATTTAGGCAATAGATCATCAATAGAAGGCAATTGACTCTGCACTTCGAGATCTTCAATCAATGAAGGTTCAAATAGTCTCAAGTTGTCTACATTAACAACTGAGTAGATGTGCATGTAAGCTGGGAAATCAAGGCAAAAAGCATTCTCACCAATTTTCTCAAGTATCTTGAAAGATCCATACCTTATCACCTTCAGCTCCTTACCTTCACTTTGCATTTTGTATTTGCTGATATATAGCCAGACTTGATCTCCAACTTGGAAACTATGCTCCATCTGATGCTTATCATGCCTTGCCTTGTACTTGGCTTGGCTCTTTTCTAGTTGTTCCTGTACTGCCAGGTGAATCTCTTGGATTTGTTCGATGAACTTGGTTGCCTTGTCCACATCACTGTGTCCATCAACCGCTATGTCTTTACCAAAGACAAAATCCAAGGGAGACCTTGGTCTGAAACCAAAATAGGTCTCAAAAGGAGATCTCTATGTAGATGAAAGTTTATCTCGGTTGTAAGCATGATGCATATAACATAAATGTTCATCCCAAAGCTTGGGATGCTTGCTACAACAGCCTCTAAGAAACTAGATCACTGTCCAATTGACCACTTCTGTTTGGCCATCTATTTGCGGATGAAAGGATATGCTATTTTTCAGTATGGTGTCCATCAATTCCCACAAATTTGACCAAAATTTCCCAACAAATCGGGTATCTCGATCAGATATAATGGAAGTGGGTAATACAAAATGAGCCCATACATGCTAGAAGAACAAATTTGCAGTTTGTTTAGCTGTAATCTGTTAGTTACAAGGTATTAAAATACACATTTTGTTGAACCTATCCACAACAACATATAAATAGTCACGACCTTTTCTAGATTTAGGTATTCCCCCAACGAAGTCCATGGAAACACTTTCCCAAGGATGAGAAGGAACTGGTAGTGGATTGTACAAGCCTAGTTTTCTATTGCTGGGCTTACTTTTAGCACACATGGTACACCCTCTTAAATATATAGAAATTGTCTCATTCCTTTTTTTCAAATAACAAAACCTTTGCAGTTGTGCAACTATTTTACTTACACCAAAGTGACCTGATATTAGAGAAGTGTGTGCTTCTTGAATTATCTTTACTCTTTCTGTTTATGGAATGCATAACTTTCCAAAATGATACAAGAGTTGGTCTTTAACATGATAAGCCAATTCTTCTACTTGTTTGCCATGACTTCAAGTTGCATATACATCTTTAAAATCTATATCCTGAGCATATTGTTCAATGTAGCTTTCATGCAATACCGAATTATTCTTAAGTATAGTGGATGCATTTATGATTGGCCTGGACAACATATCTACAAGTTTATTGTGTATGCCCTTTTTATATCAGATGACTAGATGAAGCTATTGTAGAAAATCCATCCATCTATAGTTTCTTGATTGTTGCAACTTAGTTTGGGAGTGTAAATATTGAAGTGGTTGATGATCATTATGTATAACTATCTCTTTGCCCATTAAATAATGTTTCCACTTTTTCACACTCTGTACTAATGCGTACAATTCTTTACCATATGTGGGATAGTTAACTATGGTAGAATTAAATGTCTTAGAATGATAACATATGGGTTTACCATGCTACATCAACACCTCTCCCATGGCATAGTCACTGACATCCATTTCAATCTCAAATGTTCTTTGAAGATTGGGCAGTGCTAGTACTGGTGTTGTACTAATCTTTTATTTTAAGGTGTCGAATGCTTTCTGCTATTTGCCTCCCCACTGAAACACCTTGTTCAATCCTGTTAAAGCATGTAAGGGAGCTGCAATCAAGGAAAAGTTAGAAATAAACTTTCTCCAATACTATGATTCTCCTAAGAGGCTTCTAACTTTTGTAGCAGATTTGGGTTCAAGCTAGTTTACAATGACTGCAACCTTAGAGGGATCTATATTCAATTCACCACCCCCTAGAATATGACCCAAATAATTAAAATATTTTTTTCCAGATTCACATTTTGAGAGTTTAACATAAAGATTTTCTCTTTTCAAAACATCTAGAGTCTGCTTGACATGCTTTAAATGTTCTTCCCTTGTTTTACTGAATATAAGAATGTCATCCAAATATACAATGAAAAAATCATCAAGAAAAGGTACGAGTACATCATTTATTACTCTCATGAAAGTGGCAAGAGCATTAGTTAAGCCAAAAGGCATAACCAACCACTCATACAATCCCTGATTTGTTTTGAAAGAAGTCTTCCATGCATCTTACTCTGTAACTCTAACCTGATGATAGCCACTATGCAAGTCCAACTTGGAAAAATAAACAACTTCTTTTAACTAATCTAATAGATCATCTATGAGAGGAAGGGGATAACGATTTTTTATATTTATCTTATTCAGTGCTCGCTAATCAATGTCCATTCTCCATGAGCCATGTTTCTTTCTCACCAAGACAATTGGAGACCCACATGGTGATTTGCTAGGTCTAATGAACCCCGTCTCAAGTAGCTCCTGTACCTGCTTCATGATTTCTGCAGTCTCTAAAGTAGACAACCTGTAAATTCCGATGTTAGGCAAGCCACAAATTAATATCATGTACTATTTACTTTTTGGGTGGTAGACCTTTAGGTTCATGAAATAGTATATCATATTCTGAAACAACTTTTTCTAAATCAGCTTGTTGTTTAGCATCACAACCCTCAAATACATTGGTTTTATAAGGTTTCTTTTCCTTTACAACCACCAGTAAAATTTGTTTGCATGAATTTACGATTATTTTCATCTGCCCTAAGTTTATGAGAGTATAATTATTCTTGAGTTTATGAGCTCTTACAATATATTCGATTCCATATTTAACAAGTTGATACTTGTTCTCAGCTCTATGGAAAATAGCTTTCCTATCATACAAGTCAGGACTTTGTAAAACAATTCCACATATATCCAAAGGAACTATATCTAACTCAACCTCATCTACAAATGTTGACCCAAAAGAAAACGTAAGTTTACATTTTCTAGTCACTTGTAGCTGTGCTTTATCACATAACCAACCTAATGGATATGGATTTTTGTGAGGTGTGGTTAGTAATCCCAACTTCTTTACAATTGCTTCAGAAATTAAATTTACTTGTGAGCCACTATCAAATAAATTATCAATCTTTTGATGCTTGGAAATAACTTGAATATGAGAAAGTTCATGTCTTTTCCTCTCATTTTCTTCATTATCAGTAGATTGTGCAGAATTAATAGTAGATGCTTCAGAATTTTTACCTTTTATTCCTATGGCTATGATTGTTGTTTCATCTCCTGAGTCTAACCCCAAATCCTTTTGAACAGCTGCAACAGTGTTCTTCTTTTTTCCCTCAAACTTCTTGGGTTTCAGCTCCAGATGCAGGATCTAGTAGTGTTCATCATCATGCCCATCCTTCTTACAGTGAGTGCATGAAGACTTCGTCTTTTGTACAATATTTTCCTTCCTCTCTTTCCATTTCTATTTTCTCTTTTCCTTGCTTTTTCTTATAGTCAGTTTTGATGATCCCTCAACTTCTGGGTTCACATTCTTTCCTCTAGCCTCTAGATGTGTAGCCTAAACAGATACCTCATCTATGCTAGTGGGATTAAACATGAGAATAGTGTGCCTTAAGTAGTTGTGTAGACCACCTATATACTTTAGCAGAGTTTTAGGTGAGTCTAAGGAAATTCCTAGAATCAAAGCTCTTTTCCTAAATTCTTGATTGTAGCCTTGTACACTTTTCCCTTTCAATTGGTGAAGAGTTTGCCAGCTCATCATGGCTTTCTGCATATAGGCTAGTGGATAGAATTGATTTTTAATTGCAGAAACAAATTCACTCCAGATAGAAAGAATTTTACCATGTTTCTTCTTGTCAGCTTTTGTCCTACCTTCCCACCATACCAAGTTAGTGCCTTCAAGGTGTAGGCTGGCCAGCTGAATCTTACTCTTGTCTGAATCGATGCTCTGCACTTTGCAATAAACATCAATCTGTCTCATCCAATTATCCAACTTTTCTGCATTCAACTCTCCATCATATATCGGCAAATCAAATTTAACATCTAATTTAATCAAAGATGTTTTCTTTTTGTTTTCAGGGCTATTAGGAGGTGTGGGAATTTTTTCCTCTTTCCCTTTGCCTTTAGAGTGGTCATGGAGGAGAGATTCTTCTATTCCTTTATCTTGTTTGGAGTTTGATGGATCTCATTCTCTACCTTTCTTAAATTCTCTATGCATTTCCTCCACCATGGCTTTCATGGTCAAAAAACCATCCATGTATTGGGAATCTAATTCCAAGGGGTTTTCCTATGATATTTTCCTCTTAGGATAGACTCTTCCAATTTCATGGTTAGCTTCAACCAATTCTTCTTCTCCTAATTGAAGCTTTGATCTAGTTAGCATTCAACAACAAAACGAGCACAAGCTTGTCTAACCTTAGTAACCTGGAGCTCTAATACCACTTGATCTGGAATTTATCCAGGATAAAGAATTAAAGGTATTACAGATTCATGCGTGTGGATGTGCCTATGTTACTTTAACTAACGGATCGATAAGATTGTGAAATACATAGACATTGAAGCAGTTATAGAAAACATAATAGGAAAACATGTAAATACAACAAGTTTAATAAGGAGTTCACCCAATGCTCCTGGGCTACGTCTCCTGGTCTAGCTTTCAGTGGGGGCCAATCTATTATGTTTTCAAAGCGAATATTTTACAACAGTGAGCTCAATTTGAGTCTCACTCAACAGATATGAATCAATTGGACTAGAGTACACAGAATCTCCCTACTGAAACATGACCTCTAATGGTCACAGTAGTACGAGCCCAATCTAAGACTCATACATGACAGGCATATACAGAGGAGTTCGCTTGAACCTCTCAAGCCTTCTCTGAAGTGCACAGACTCTCTGGCTCTCTCTAGCTCTGTCCTGATGCTACCTTTTCTCTACAGGTTAGCTCGACTTACTTTCTCTGTTCTCTGCTCTTAGCTTTCTTACTCTAGCTGCTTGCTTGTTGCTTCTATCAGTTTGTGGCTTTAAATCCAATCTACTTTCTATCAGTTCATTTTCACTTCCTGGCATTCTTGTTCTTCTTCCTCTGTCTATTTGAATTCCCCTCTTTTGCCTCATCATCATGGTGTAATGCTTCACAGGGAGGTGGTCACCGATTCTGCAATGGGTGAGTGTGTCAAGTTCCTTAGATCCATTTCAATGGCTGTTATTTCCATTTGCTCGAAGATTGCCCGTGAAACACGAATCTTTTGTCAATTCATCATCCACGTTGAACTTCAAATCCCATGTACTCTTTCTTTATAAGCTTGTCAAATACAGTCATTTGTCAAGATGCGCCTCCGCTATTGATCTGGGCCCCCCAAATCCTATAGTCATCATTCATATTGGGCAGGTAAATAGCATGACATTTACCCATCCAACGTGAGCATTTTTCTCTGTCTTCCATTGGACGCGTGTCACTCAATGTGTTGCATCAGGCGAGACTCAGTTAAAACTGCTTACCACCTTGAGGCCTTCTCATATCCTGTCAGTTTTGTGGAATCCTGCTGTACGGAAATGAATTAATTACTTTTCCGCATTTCATAGTCATTTCAGGTCCAGGTGCTTGGGGGTTTTCTTCACTGAGGGGGATGCCCTGCAATATGTGATTAGCGCTTTAGCACTAATCTCGTATTAGAAACTACCCCCGTTTCTTGAATTAGCCTCTAGTTTTTCCAATTTGCACTAGCGTGCGTTACCATCGGCCAATGGTCTACACGCTCGACCGAGGGTCCTCGTTGCTCTCACTGATCACAAATTACAAATGTCACAAGGATTCCTTCTGATATCTTGATCTTTCTAAGACTTGAATCTTTTGGCATAACTTGAAAGAGTTTATGAAAACTTAGAGAGTGTTTAGGATCTAATTCGGATCAATAACTCTAATCATTTATTGATCCAATAAAGAAATTTTCATTGAAGTATAACCTTTCATCCAATTTATAACAACCTTTAAATCCCTTACGACTTGTAAGTTCAGATTGTCGAAGTGACATAATTAAAGTGACTAACATAAATGACTAATTTGTATTATTGTAATACCTTTTAAGTAGTCGTATTTTTGTTCTTAAACTAAATTAATCATTCAAGTTAGTCATGTTTAGTTGCATTACATATTATCTAGCCGTATATTTTAATCTCAGACAAAATTAGTCATTTATGTTAGTCATTTTTATCTGGGTCACTCAAGGTTTCTCATTTTTGGTAGTATTTCACCTAGAAAAGGTGTGGTGACTAACGTTTTTAGTCACCTCGTCCTTCATTACATGTTCATGATGTGTTTGATAGAACGTTTGTCATGGCTAGGCCTTGTCAGGCCAGGTCCTTGTTTAAGTTTTTCATTGGAGGCATTTTCATCTTATTATTTATAATTTATGGAAGTTTCATGAAGTTTTGCGCAGGTGCCTGAGTCTTGGCCCTAAAAACGTGGCTCAAAAATCTGAGGTTACTGGGACAAAACTACTAGAAAAAGGCCACATTTGCATGGATTCCTTGTCATGGGAGAAAATAAATGGTTTTTATTGCATGTAGCACTTATCATGGGAGCAATTAGGAGTCTAGTTCAGTTAAGAAGCAGGTTCTCTTAGGGGTTAGACACCTAGAGGGTATGGTTGGCTCCTAAAGGTTCTGTAGCTCTCGAGGAAGGTCAATCTAGTTTTGGTTTGTGGATTCCACTTTCTTAAATGTACTTGGGGATTTGAAGCATATCATAGTAACTATTTGTCACATGTTTACCTCAGTGGACTGATTAGCTTGGGTAAATGTGGGAGGAGGGTATTACAAAGTGGTATGAGATCATGGTTCAACCCTTGTACTGGATGGGCAGAATGTGATTGTCATTCATGCATGTAGGTTGTCTATGCGCTCTTTATGTATGCATCGTGATGGTCATTATTACGGTTGTGTTTTCATGGAGAAGTTGAAAATGTTGTTCTTGGGATGTGTTTTTTATGAATGCATGTCAGTTGTATATGCATTTTTTATGCATGTTAGTGTCTAAAGGTTGTTGTCCATGGCTTGTTATGGTTATGGTTATGGTTATGCATGCATAGTAGGCTAGATATGCATCATGAGGTTATTATATGTATTTATGTCATCATGATGTTGTTGATAAGATATGATGTTGATATGTTGGATACGATAGAGAACGAGATGAAGATTAATTGAGTGAAGTTGTAGCAATAGATCTCGGGGTAAGAGAATATCGTCATACAAGTTTGTATGTTGGGGAGACAAGTATCATGGTTAATGGTTGTTATAAGCATTATGGTTATTTACATGTTTGTCATTCTATTATTGTCTTGGTTACATGCATGATAGATGTTAGTTAATCAATGTGGTCATATGGACATGTGTCAAATAGTGATGAGTGATAGTAACTTTTTGTTATATGAATTGTGGTCATATCCATGATGGTTATGGTCATTCCAGTTAAGATATTGATGTTGTGTGTATCATGCTAATATGGATTGGCCTATGAAGATGGTTATGGTTATGGTATTTAGGTATGAGTCAATATATTTTTGATTTTCTGTCCTATTAATATGGATTGACTTGTGCAGATGTGATAGCCTCCCCTAAGATACATTGAGGTATGAGTTTGATTATGTCATATATTTGGCTTATCTGACATGTTATGTTTACAAGTTGTTTGAATGTTTGATTTATTTCATGACACGAGTGTGTGTCTATGAGATTGCTTGAAGAAATCATATTGTTTTAAGATTGTTGTACTAACACATATGTGTTGAGATAGTTGATGTGCACTTGAGTGTAAGTGGGTGCTAGTTGTAGTCTTATGATTAAGGACTTTGAGTTTACTATTGATTATGACATGGATGATAGTCTTGGTAAAGATTGATTTCAAGTTGATACACATGATTTCCTGACCTTTGGAACATATGATTGACATGTGTGAACGACTACATGGAAACCTGCCTGGTAATAACATGAAATGGTAGTAATTGATTTGTTTATATAAGTAACCATTGGGTTATGTGATAGCACATAGTACAATTCAATTGTAGCAAGGTAGAACTAAAAGAAAGGAATCAGTTGAGAATTCCTTTGGCAATGGTTGGAAACCACAATTCCAAATGAATGAATTCTTTGCATGTAGGAAGTCTTCTTAACCTTCATTTTCTTTGTGATTATATGGATATATGCAGGACTGATGAAAATGTATTTGATAGGTATAACAGTTGGCTTCCAGTTATAGCTAGATTCATCAAGGAATTAGAATTCCTTGATAAGTGTTTGTGTTAAGTTACAAGGAAAAATTCTTGGCACAAGAAGGTAAGTTAACCAACGTATTGTTATGTTTATTTATGCATTGACAATTATGTGTTGATGGTAGTATGATGTAGGAATTGCATGACAAAAGATACTTCCATGAAATCTTGAAGAAGGTTAGGGTTGAGCTTTCCCCTGAAAGCATTGGGAACCCATGGGGAATTGAGCCATGGTGTATGCTGCTAGTTTTGTGCTTTTCTTATTAGTTTTTTCTTGGTTTTTAGTTTAATTTTTTTTCATGTCTAGTGTATGCCCATACTAATTTGTTTTTGGTTTTGTATTTTTATTGGTTTTTCATGATTTCCTTATTGTTTGTTTCTTTTTCTTTCCTTTTATGTTTTGAGGTTCATGGAAATTAGTTCGAAAAGACGAAAGTTAATGGAGCTCCGGGGGAGCTAGATGGAACTCAATAGGTAATGTAAGACCTAGATGAAGCTTTTTGCATAAGTAAATGGCAATGGAAGGTAAGAATATAATAGCCAATTGGATTGGTTGAGTCCATTTGGGTAAATGGATGGTGGTAGGATAGTCATGAGGAAGGTAATTAGGAAAGCTAAACTAAATGGGCTTATAATAATAGATTCCTTATCTATGTTGGGAACTATTGTTCTCAATGTCATGCATGTCTTCCATGTATAAAGAGAGTTCTATTAACCTATACCTTATGCTATATGGTAATTATGTTGTGATTATGATTATGATGATGTCTATATATGTATATATGTATGTACGTATGATGTTTTCTGACAGGTTTGTCAGGGATCATGATTTTTTTATGTTGATGTTTATATGTAGATATGTATTTGTGTATGTCATTGTCTAATAGGGTCGTTAGGAATCATTCTTGTCAAGGAGTGATTGCTTATGTAGGTGAATGGCGTGAAGAGGTTCCTGGTTATGAGGGGTCAAGTGGGAAGAGTATTCCTGGAATATATATGAAGTTAGTATCATGTGGATATGATTGGATATTATGTACTACGTCTATGTTTATGTTATAAATAGGTAATGCTAAGGGACACATTAGTGGAATGAATGCAGTGTAATCTGCAACATGCTAGGACAAGCATGGAAAGTTGCTAAGACACTAGAAGTAAGGTTAGTTGGTAAAGTTAATGCGGTTTCTAGATGTGCGACACTAATGTTGTGTATATGTTGTACATATTATACATGTTTTACATATGATGTTGTATACATGAGGTGTTGTGTATATATGGTGTTGTGTAGATTGTGTTTATGCACTACTCTGTATAGATGGTGTTTTTTGCATGATTGTACATGTGGTGTTGTGTACACATCGTGCATGTAGTTTTGTGTACACATCATGCATGTAGTGTTGTGTACATGTGGTGTTGTGTACACGTTGTGCAAGTGGTGCTTTGTACATGTCGTGTTGTGTACACACCATGTAGGTGGTGTTGTGTACATGTGGTGTTGTGTACATGTGGTGTTGTATACACATTATGTAGGTGGTGTCGTTTTAGGTGGTGTCGTGTACATGTTGTACAAATGATGTTTATGTGCATATGGTATTGTGTACATATCATACATTATTTTGTTGTATACATGCGGTACTATGTTATGTGTAGTCCTTGTATCCTGACATGTGAATTTGTTGTGTTGTACTTTGTGTATGTATATGTATGGTGTTGTACACTAGGTGTTGGTATATGTGTTGTGTTGTACACCAAGCATAAATGTATGAATTGTGTGGTGTTGTACATTGTGTGTGGGTGTAGGTGTCATAGCCTACACTATGTATCTCTACGTTATTGAAGAGGAGTGGAGGCACTAGGTGCTTGCTAGGTGTCGCAATCACTCTGGTCTATGTATGGAAAGAACAAAGGATAAAGGTAGAAGCAAAGGACCGATTCAAGGATAAGTATTAGTGTTTTATTTTATTTTATTATGTATGTGATCTATGATTATGATTTATGATGGTTACATGTGATCTATGATGTTGGTTTATGATGATTGCATGTGATTCATGATTTTAACTATGATGTTTGTGTTTTGAGCTAGGTAGATGTGATAATTTTATACATGATGAGTTAATGAACCAACTAATTTGACTTTTGGTCACAGGATGTAAATAGCATTGCAAGTGTACCTTATTGATAGGCCGCCAATGAGGTATGATTTAAAATTATTTAAATTTATTTTGAATCTAATGTAAATCATGGGCTTGGTATAGGAACACACTAAAATGCCCAATTGGGTGTTTGAAGCTAACTGCATGCATTACCAACAAAGACAAAAGGAATTGGAATAGGCATCAATATGTTGGTAAAGGACTTGAAGAGAAGGGCCATTATGGGACACTAGTAGCCAATAGTGTCCATTGATTTGCATGAGCATTTTATGACAACTATGATGGTTTTGAGGAAAGGATATGCCTTGCCTTTTGGAATTTTCGATGTGATAAAACCTTTCCAAGGGATGGATCACCAGGGACAAGGGATGTCTAGAAACATGGAAGGGGGTGACTAGATTTCTCAAGGGACTATATAGTATAGAAGGGAAGGTTAGGTGATGGATTTTTTTGGGTCATTAGCATTACCAGATCGAATCATATGCACGTTTGGAGTGTGCCCTGGAACAATGGGTTGGTAATTGTTTGTTGAGAGGACAAGTGGTGTAGGATTGTAGCATTGGACAATAGATGAACACTTTGATTTTGGCATTGGATCTTGGATTTCCTAGGATGGATGTGAATATTTATATTACATTTGAGGGTGGAGGTGTGAGCTCCTGGATTCCATTGTTGTAGTTGTAGGCATCGTATCGTTTTACCTTTTCATGAAGAAAATGTGTATATGTGTATGAATATATTATTGTAGATGTTGTATCAAGCTGGAATTATAAAGCTCCATAGGTTGTACCATTATTTGGTGGTTGAATAAAATGAGTATGGTTATATATGTGTTTGTTATTGTAAATATCATAATGAGTTGTTTTATAAAGCTCCAATAAATTATCTGATTGCCATGTTTTAGCAGCATGTTATTGTAAATATTTCAATGAGTTATGTTATAAAGCTCCATGGGGAGTATGTTTTTATCCATTGGTTTGCTAGTTTATAGGTGTCATTGAACACCAAAATTGGTGTTCCCCTGGGGGGGGGGGGGGGGGTGGGGGCGTGTTTCTAATAGCCCTAGGTTAAAAATCTATGTATAAAGATAATAAAGGAAAAATAAGACAAATGTCATGGAACATGTATTTCAAGATGAATGTTGGGAAAAATATCCCAGTGTGGGTGTTCATTGGTTTTATTATGGCTGAAGGAATTTGGCAAAGGTAATGGAAAAGGCTTTGGGAAGGCAAGAGGAAATTATTGGCATTTTAGTTATGTAAATAAGGGAAATTAGGAGGAAAGGAAGGTGAAAGGTCATTGGTGGCATGTAGGGGGGGAAATGAAGGAAAATAATAGAAATTGAAGGAAATAGAAGTCTCTTTAATAAATAGGCTTCTGAGTATTAGTTCATGGATTTTGATAGCTTTTAGGTGGATATCTCACTCCATTCTCTCTCACGCATACTTAGAGTATGCTTAGAACACTCTATCATTAAGGATAGAAAGGCAACGAAAGGACAATAAAATAAAGGGAAGAAAAGATGAAGCAAGGAAGAGCGACATAAATTGGCTACAACAAGATTACTTGTAGGTATAGAGTTGCATGTATGATTTCCTTGCTAATTTTTTCATGCATGAAAAATGCATGTTTGTATTTGGTTCTCTTATTTTCATTATCATGGGCTTTGATAAGTGTGACAGTGGTTTTCAAAATTGGTGTTCCCCTAAGGGGGGGGTGGGGGGCACGTTTCTAATAGCCCTAGGTTAAAAATCTATGTATAAAGATAATAAAGGAAAAATAAGACAAAGGTCATGGAACATGTATTTCAAGATGAATGTTGGGAAAAATATCCCAGTGTGGGTGTTCATTTGGTTTATTATGGCTAAAGGAATTTGGCAAAGGTAATGGAAAAGGCTTTGGGAAGGCAAGAGGAAATTATTGGCATTTTAGTTATGTAAATAAGGGAAATTAGGAGGAAAGGAAGGTGAAAGGTCATTGGTGGCATGTAGGGGGGGAAATGAAGGAAAATAATAGAAATTGAAGGAAATAGAGGTCTCTTTAATAAATAGGCTTCTGAGTATTAGTTCATGGATTTTGATAGTTTTTAGGTGGATATCTCACTCCATTCTCTCTCACGCATACTTAGAGTATGCTTAGAACATTCTATCATTAAGGATAGAAAGGCAACGAAAGGACAAGAAAATAAAGGGAAGAAAAGATCAAGCAAGGGAGAGCGACATAAAGTGGCTACAACAAGATTACTTGTAGGTATAGAGTTGCATGTATGATTTCCTTGCTAATTTTTTCATGCATGAAAAATGCATGTTTGTATTTGGTTCTCTTATTTTCATTATCATGGGCTTTGATAAGTGTGACAGTGGTTTTCAAAATTGGTGTTCCCCTAAGGGGGGGGTGGGGGCACGTTTCTAATAGCCCTAGGTTAAAAATCTATGTATAAAGATAATAAAGGAAAAATAAGACAAAGGTCATGGAACATGTATTTCAAGATGAATGTTGGGAAAAATATCCCAGTGTGGGTGTTCATTTGGTTTATTATGGCTAAAGGAATTTGGCAAAGGTAATGGAAAAGGCTTTGGGAAGGCAAGAGGAAATTATTGGCATTTTAGTTATGAAAATAAGGGAAATTAGGAGGAAAGGAAGGTGAAAGGTCATTGGTGGCATGTAGGGGGGAGAATGAAGGAAAATAATAGAAATTGAAGGAAATAGAGGTCTCTTTAATAAATAGGCTTCTGAGTATTAGTTCATGGATTTTGATAGTTTTTAGGTGGATATCTCACTCCATTCTCTCTCACGCATAGTTAGAGTATTCTTAGAACACTCTATCATTGAGGAAAGAAAGGCAACGAAAGGATAAGAAAATAAAGGGAAGAAAAGATCAAGCAAGGAAGAGCGACATAAAGTGGCTACAACAAGATTACTTGTAGGTATAGAGTTGCATGTATGATTTCCTTGCTAATTTTTTCATGCATGATAAATGCATGTCTGTATTTGGTTCTCTTATTATCATTATCATGGGCTTTGCTAAGTGTGACAGTGGTTTTCAGCCTTGCCATGCCATTTTAGGATGGCACCCCAGAAATCCCGAAAGTCAATCTCTTCTAGACTCAGTAATGACTCATCATTATACCGACGGTAGTGAAGAGGGATGGTTCCTCCCCAAATGGTGTGATGGGATTTCTCATATTTGGTTGATGTGGATTTTCAGATGGTTTCAAAACTAAGTGGGGTTGTTTTAAGGAGGAAACACAAGTCCTAGGAATCCCTCGACCGCTGAAGGTGGGATTGCGGTAAAACTTGATTGTGTATTCCCTCGTTGGGCCTAGGAATCCTTGACTCTTGAATGGTGGGATATACAATAAATCTTGCAGGGTGGAGCCTCATTGGGCCTAGTAATCCCTTAATTAGTAATGGAGGGATACACGGTAAATCCTAGAGGTGGATATAAACAAATTCCTCATGGTTTAGGTGGATAGATCTAGAGGAATCCATGCTTGTATAGCCTTACTCATCCCTGGATCGATATGTGGTGGGATTGTGGTAAAGCGTGGTAGTGTATGTTTCTTGTTTATGGCTAGGAATCCCTTAGCTGGAGTGTGATACAACCTGATTGTATAGATGAGAGCATGGGCGTAGGAATTGCTTGGGGGATTGTGGTAAATGTTGAGGAAACCCCATTTTTTGTAAGCTCCACATTCATGCCTAGAATATGAAACGAGGGTGATAAAAGGAAGGAATGATTTGGTTCAACCCAATATATGGTTGGGTGGTACATGGAAGTCCCTAACATGGTTGTCTTTTGCATATGTTAATAAGAGATCTTTTCCTCTTGTGTTGTATTTGTAAATATACTTGTTAAAATGTGGTTTTAATGGTTTTTCTATCATTTTTATTCTAATAGTTATATGTTGGTCATAAGCATGGTTTATGATAGAATTTGGTTATGGCTATCATTATGTTTTGATTAGTAAATGAAATGTTGGTGAATGTGTGAGCTAATAGATGATAATGTAACTACTATGAGAGGGCATCAGACCTTCTTGACAAATATCAAATAATTATGAAGTCCCTATGATAAAATGTGTTTATATGACCTACAGATTACATTTTCATGATGTGTTATACAAAATGTTTGTCATGACTAGGCCTTGTCATGTCTGGTCCTTATTAAAGTTTTGCATTAGAGGCCTTGTCATCATATTATTTATTATTTCTGGAAGTTTCGAGAAGTTCTGGGAAGAGGATTGATTCTTAGCCATGAAAAAGTGGGTTAAAATTCAGGGTCGCGTTGAGGCCTGGAAATCGTTGCTTCAACACAAGGGAAAACCCACCCAGTCCGAACTTTAAGACAACTCCTTTTACATTTAGGTATTGGCTCTGACTAAGGATAATGGGAAGAGTTTCCCAATGAAAGGTGTTTGACTGAATGTGTAATTCTTTTAGTGGAGTGAAATATATGGATTTGTAGCAATGAATAAAATTAAAATTATATGCATTAATCTACTCCATAACTCAGGATTATTTAACCTTTATCTAGATGCGATCTTCAATGATTTTCCTTATAAATTACAATATAGATTGATCAAACACCAATGGAAAAGAAAATATTTCAAGATTATTATGTTGATTAAATAGTTAATACCAATAATTTATATAAATCATATCACATTTAGAATATCAAAGAAAATTTCTTAGCATGTACTTAAAAATATCAATGGCGGCATGATCAGAAATGAATACATGTAACATTGTTCTTTAAATGACATGTAATAAGAAATCTAAAAAAGGTAAATTCACTATTTATTCATGAAAAAATATAGGTAACAAGATATAAATACAAGATGTACTTTGCTCAGCTCATAAAAGAAATAACAAAAATTTATTTCTTCCCACAAAAATGATTCCAGGAGTACAATAATGTAACTTCTCAAAATTCTTTATGAAAATTCCTAAACAATGTTTTAGTTGCTCTATTGAGAAAAGGATGAAAGTACAATAGTGCGAGTATTCGTAAGCATTTTTTCATCAAAATTCAGGATCTTTATTTCATACAACAAGCATAAATAGTAGAAAATAACTAAATCTATTGTGCAAGGCATTGAGGGAATTTAAATAGATCCCTTCAATATGCTTAAAGAAAAACAAATTTTTGGTAGCAATGTTCTGAAAGTGATTTGTTGTCTTCATCAATTTTGTTTGTTCCATCGGATTGTATGGATGTTTGTTTGTCTGTTTGAATTGAAATGTCAATTCTCAGCACAATTGTCTTCCCCTCTCATTAACCTAAACAAGGAAAATAGGAATCGATTAGATAGAAATAAATGAGACTGACAAGTGAGTTTTATTTGAAACAAATCAGTTTTGGAGGAAATTAGGAAAAATGTAGAGTTGTAATAAATTTTGAACAAAAACATCAAGGAGAGTAATGTAGAGTGAGGTCTGTGGTAACATAAGTTGGAATTTTATGCTCTTATCAAAAAATCTCAATCGCTTTTAGACCAAGGGTTGAATTATCATCATATTTCAAGCAAGGAGAATCTCGATTGAAATAGATGAAAATCTAGACAAGAGAAAATTGCAATTGAAATGGGAAGAGGAGGAATGTCTTAAGTTCTGTGAATTTTTTTATTGCGTCGATGCTATCATTTATGGATTGCATTGTATAATCCTGTTGGGTCCGGCTATATTGCATATGACAATAACAGAGCAGTGCAACACCAATAGTCTTAAAAGATTTGTGATTTGTGATCTGTGGGAAGATGTCATGGTGATGTCACTATGATGTGGCTTTTGACATGGAGAATGACGTCAATGATGATGATAGGGGTGATGTGGCAGATGCCTTGGGCCTGATCGCATAACATAATCGCATTTGGTAGGAGGCTTTGGAATAAGCAGCATGGCTAAAAGAACTGTGATTGCTGCAGAGAAGATATTTTTATGAATTCAGATATAATTTTTATCGGGTCTGGGGCTTATTAGAAATCAGAATCAAAAGGAGGCAGGACCCTTTGGACTTAAGCTTTGAAACTTTTGCGATAGCCTGCGGATGCGGGATTTTCTTGATTGGAGTGAATATTCATGTCGGGTACGAGGCTTTATCACAATCACAATTGACATGAGGCAAGACCCTCTGGTAACTCGGATAGCTTCGGATTTAGGATTTTTGTGGAATGGATTTTATAATCCTCTCGAGTCTAGGCTTTCTTTCAAATCACAATCGACATGAGGCAGGACCATTTTAATTTAATTTTTGAAACTTTTGCAGTAGCCTACGGACACTGGTTTTATGTATTGGCATGTATAATCCTATCGAGTATGAGCTTTATCGCACATCACAATTGTTGAAGGTATGAGACTTAAGTTTTGTTCTTTATTTTTATAGCCAAGGACGTGGGGGAATCATAAAGCTTCATTAATCTTACCGTTGGGTCTGGTCTAATTGCAATCACAATGGATAATGGCGTATGGGTCTTGAGCCTTTTGAAACATTACAATGCGGGAAGAGGGATGAGTAAGAGTTTATGAAGAATAAAACCTTTGGATATTAAAAGTTTAATTATTTTGTTTTTTTAATTGAATAACCTGTATTTTCTAATACTTGAGGTTTTATAAAGCCTAAGTATAGTCTTGGTCTTGGGGGCTATCAGAATTTGGTTTTTTTGGATAATCAATGTTTAATACTTGGGTTTTCATTAGAAAACCTAAGTATTAAACTTTGTTTATAGTTCTTTATTAACAAATTTTATCTTGATTTTATAAAACTAAAGGTCCCCTATTTTAATATAATAAATTTCATAGGAAATTTAATATATTAAAATGGGGGTTGTTGAACACTACAATAATTGGTGATTCACTGGAAGAACCATTTAGCTATGATAAATCAAATTTTCTAGAAATTTAGAAAAAATAATCTAATACGTGAAAACTACTTTTCAAAATATTTAGATAAATAAAATTACTCTGACTATAAATCACATTAAATTACAATTTCTTTTAAAAAACTTTTGTGAATGAAAAACACCTATTTAATTGAATTAGTCATTAATCAGTTTATAAGAATAAAGTAGGGGACCTTTTACCACTTAGTTTGTACTATACTCGTTTGTTAAAGGTAGAGCCACTGCTTCCAGCAGACATTCACAGCCTCGTCAAGGTTACCTTTTAACCAACAATAATCCATTGTCCCATCCATTTAATAGTGCAATAATTAGACATAATTTTTATTTATTTATTTATGTATTTTGATGCTAAAAATCCATTGTCTTGGTTTGGTGGCCAGATAATGACAATTCCATTCACCGGTAATAATTAAACTTAACAAGCTGGCTCTTGATTAGACCCCTTGTCTTACAATTTAAAATTGTAAGCCATTACCCTGATTTGGTTTTTGGAATGATAATTTTAGTTTAATTCGTTCCCTATGGACATGCTAAGCAGGCTCGTGATGAGACCTCTTATCTTTTTAGATTTATTATATTTTATAATTACACTCTAAAAATTCTATTTTTAATGGACGCGGAGGATCATTGACTCCTTAAGACTTTTGGAAGAGAAATTTGTGTTGAAAGTGATTAAGTTGTAAAATAGTCTTTACTTTTTAAGGATAACCTTTTTTTGATTGAAAATAGAGTAAAAGGATAGCATTTTTAAGGTTTTTGTTTTTAAAGATTTTAGAACTTAATGGAAAATATTTTTAGAGTTCTATAATTTTTATCTAATTTTCAATTTAGATAGCCACTTCTTAAAAATTCCTATCTTCAAAATGAAAAAATAAAAATAACTTCAAGAGATGTTTGAAAAGTCAATAGAGTAGTATTTAACATTTTATTAACAAAATTCGAAAAGGAAAAATAAATTGCAGCGGGACGTACAATGGATGTGATATTTTAGATGTTTTATTCTTTATTCTATTTTTTTTTAAGAAATTAAGAAAATAATTTCTTTAAGATGAGCCCATTTACAGGAAGAGAATCTCTCTTTCCTGATAAATCTTGAAGTATACATGTAGATCGACTTACTTTTTCAACCATCTGAAATGGACCAAGCCATAATTTTTGGAATTTGGTATGTTTCCATTTTTGTTCGTGTGCTTTGTACCACTTGAGAACTAGATCTCCAACTTGGAAACACCTTTCTATGATTTAACTTGCATCAAAATAATATTTCACCATCTTTTGATGGTTGGTGTGTGTGTGTTTTGTGTCTTTCCTTTCTTCTTCTAGTTTTAGGATTTGTGAATTTCTTAATTTTGAGGAAGAAAAAGGTGTTTCTTCAATAAATTGAACTAGGGCTAATGAAGGACGAGCTAAATGTGATGGAATGATGGCTTCCTTACCATAGACTAGGTTAAATGGAGAAGTTCCTATAGAGGCCTTCTGAGTTATGCTATCAGCCCATATATAAGATATTAAAGATTTGATCTAGGTTCTTTGATTTTGATATACAGTTCTTTTGATTATTCTAAGGATATTTTTGTTAGTGGATTATGCCAAACCGTTTCCCTAGGGATAGTAATTAGCAGAATATTTGAGTTTAAAACCTCTCCTAATTGCAAATTTAGTCATACTAGTACCCGAAAAAAAGATGCTTCATCGAATATAAGTGCAGAAGGCAAACCAAACCTTGTAATGATAAACTGATCAATAAACTCAATAACAGATTTAGAATTTACTACATTTAGAGGAATTGCTTCCACACACTTAGTGAAGTAATCTGTAGTAGTCAGAATATATCTATGTTGTTTAGAAGAGTGAGGAACGATCTCACCTTTGATATCTAGTCCCCATTGTTCAAAATTTGTTTGATGTTGATTGGCTACAGAGGCAAGGCTAGTTTAATTTATCTTCCAGAAGTAGTTTAGCATGTTTTGCATTTCCTCACATATGCATGGGTATCTCTGAAGAGAGTGGGCTAGTAGTATCCAACATGTAAGATTTTGTGTGCAATAGTATCTCCTGCAAAGTGTCCACCTGTTGGTCCATCATGAAGTCCTTGCAAAACTATTTGTGCTTCAGACTTTTCTAAGCATATTAAGGATATGGAATCATACTTTCTCCCAATTAACATGTTATCAACAATCTCATAACGACTTCATTTTAATTATAAATATCTTTTTCTTTTATATCTTACTTTGGGAGGAGCATATCCATTTTTCAAGTAAAAAAATAAATCAGCGTATTGGGAATCAACACCAATTAAACTTACCTCAAAAATGTGTTCATTGTTATCTGTGTCCTCTTCAGCTGGTATGTTGGATTCTCCTGTAAGCAGCTTGTAGAAACCTTACCCTCTCACAATCTTGGTTGGTTTTATTTCAATATCGTACTCCTGCAGAGTTGTTACCCAAATTTCTCTCTTTTATCCTAATTCTTTCTACACTAGTAATTACCTCACTTCTGGGAATGGGACTATTACTTTCTTGTGTCTTTTTAATAGAAAAAGGTCTAAAATTATTTACAAATTTGTATACAACAAAAGCTTGTTTTTCTACTTCTGAATAATTCAATTCGGCACCCTAAAAATTTGAGATGAAAAAAGATATGGTTTCTTCCGTTTTCTGATTATTAATTTGTGTCAAAACAAAGACATAAGATGTTGAAGAAGAAAAGGTATATAAGATGAAATTACTAGAGAAATTCAAAGTATTTAAAGAAGAGGCATTAATAATTTCTTGTTTGATTAAATCGAATCCCTGCTTTTCATGATGTCCGCATTTAAAAACTATGTCTTTCTTAATTATTTTTCCCCTAGGAAAATTCGTAATTTTATTAATAATAAAATAATCACATTTTGTAGATGAAAAAGTGCATATCCAGAAGCATGTCAATCACTGTTGTTCAACAGAAATAACCATAAAAAAATAATGTACATATGGGGAGAAAATTATACTTTTCTCCCCTTTTTCTTCTCGACCTTTCGTCACTCCCCTTGAGTCGGCAAGGACAAAACAAGTACAAGTGAGGTGTCGTCTACAAGGTGAGGATTATCCTTGTCTGAACTTGAGTGGTTTGAAGTATGGCATCTTTTGGCTCCACTGGTATCCATTGTGTCTGGTATCTTCTCCAGCAAAGAGTCCATCAGATCATGCGATATAAATTCCTCAGTTTCTGGTTCCTCGTATGTCTGATTGTTCTCTTTGGGAATGGGGAGTTCCTTTTCCTTATCTTCCTCCTCAACAATGACATCATCAGGGGCTGGTGGAGGGAATTTCCATCCCTTGGGATTTTTTCCTACGTTCTTCTTCTTGCATGTATATTTTTTGGCTTTTGGGAATGTATTTTGAAGTTTCCCTATTTGGCAGTAAATTCTGCATTTGAATGCAATATTTTCATAATCTAGAGTTTGTGTCTAGAACCTCTATTTATAATTTAGTTTTATTTGGTCTAGAAGTCCTTTGCTGAGATCTACTTCCACACACATGCATGCAAATGTGTAAATTCCTTCCTCCATTCTTTCTGTGTCCATTTTGATGAAATGCCCAATGGTATTACCTATACCAAACAGGACTTGTTGGCTCCAGAAATGTAGTGGTAGGTTGTGAAGATGAACCCAAACCATCATCCAAGATACAACCATTGTATTTGGATCAAATTCTGGGAACCATGGAGTAATGAATAGACGCGTGGATCCCATGAACCATGGGCCTTCCCGCATAATGATGTACCTTTCCTCCACTATGCAAAATTTACAATGAAAAACCCTTTGGAACAAAGATTAATGACATATTTATTGGTCCAGGTTCTGAATACCCAAAGGAAGAGATCCATAGATTTGGGAAAAAAATAGTTGAATCTGCAAATTACTGCTTGTTTTTCAAATGTAGAACAATACTCATCTGTTTCTGTTGTATCCATATTTAATTCTAGCGTGAAACTTAGTTGTTCCACAATGTATGGGGCGGGCACCGTGCCAGCTTGTTTTATTGCTGCAGCTGGTTTATTTCCTTCAAGAATGTTCTTGAAGGATAACCCTACACCTTTTTTGTTTTGATGTGTTTATGGGATTTTGCTGTGTTGCTTCCTATGCCACTACCGAGAGGATTTGTTTTACGATGGTTTGCCACTCGTCCCCTTAACCTCAGGTAGGATTTTGTAGTCCTTAAGAGATTTGTAGTCCTGGAGTACTCTTCCTTCGAAAATCAAAACCTGTGATCCTGTGGGATAACTAGTATGCTGGAAGATGTTGTTCTTCAAAATCTGTACAGATTTGGTTACGTGTACCCAAGCAAAATGTGTCCTCCCAGGAGGGGTTTTAATAAAAATTTGAAAGGGGAGAGGGTTTACCAATGATTCAGGTTCTGGTTCAGTTTGAGAGTGGTAGGCATTATTCCCTAACTTCTCTACACTTTTCCCCATCAGAACGACCAGATTTGGCCTCAACCTAGCACAAATGCCCTGCAACTTCTTAGATCCCACATTGTCTGCAATGTAGTCCAGCATTTGTGCATATTTCTCCAGTAGATCACATACTCTCTTGTCGTAGATGACCTTCTTCTCGGCCTTGGTTTCTTCAACTACTTCTTCTGGAAATTCTTGAAGGTTGTCCTCTTCAATTTCTTCAACAATGTCATCGGCAGAAGGAAGCGCGGGGTGACTGTTCTAGAAGACTGAAGAAGGCCATTTAACAACACCTTGAGTGATCAAACGAGAGTCTGGATCGACGATCCTCAAGAAACAGGTATTGCCGCTCCTTCTATTGTCAGCAGCGGCTGCTGCCACCCTGACTGTGGTAGGTGCATGGAATCCAGTTTGCGGGCAGTCATATGGGGTGCTATTCTTGTGGTCGAAGTATGAGGTGTGAAGCTTGTCACCTGCACCACTGCCTTCGTATGGCCGTCGATCCTCCTCTTTTTCCATGTGACCCTGCAAAAATCCAAGAAACCCTAGGGTAGTCTCCATCTCCGCAGTGCTATGAATGGCTTCAACTAGGTTTTCTCTTGTAATCAAAAATCAATAAAGTTTTTCTTAATTATTTGTTGTAATGGAAAAATAATTGGTGAGAAATTGGGGACAAACTTTTTGACAAAATTGATCTGTCCAAAAAATGATTGCATGCATTTTTTGTTATATGGTGGAGAAATTTCTGAAATTTATTTTATTCTATTGGGGTCAATGTAAATTCCAGTTTTTGACACAATGAATCCTAAAGGTTTCCCTTCACTAAGAGAAAAAAATACTTTCTAGGATTTAATGAAATACCATAATTTCTACAATGTTCAAAAATTTGTTTTAAGTCCTGCAAATGACTATTTCTATTCTTTCAATAAATAGTAATGTCATCCAGATAAACAACAACCATTTTATTTAGCAGACCTTTGAAAGCTATATCCATGGCTTGTTGGAATGTGGTCCCCGCATTTATTAAACTGAATGGAATATTTTGGTAGGCATAAGTTCCCCATTTGGTTTAGAAAGTAGTCTTAAGCCTATCATCTGGGTGGACCATGATTTGATTGTATCTTGGGAAACCATCAAGGAAAGACATAAGTTCGGAACCAACATCTGATCCTAAAATTTGTTCCATAGGGGATAGCGGGGAAATTATCCTTTTGACTTGCTTTATTAAGATTCCTAAAATCTATACAAATGTGATATCACTATTTTTGTTACTAGCAGGTACCATGTTGGAAATCCATCTTGAATACCTAACAGGAAAAATGGTTTTAAACTTAAGGAGCTTATTCAATTATGTTTTGATTTGATTTTCTAAGTTCGGATGAATTTTCCTTAATTTTTGTTGGACATCTTTATCATTAGATGTCATCGGAATTGGGTGTTGAATGATGGAAGTGTTAAATGTTTTGAGATCTTCTTCATAACTCCAAGCAAATACATCTTTATATTTATTCAACAAATGGATGAACGATAATATTTCTTTATATGAGAGACCAAGTCCTAAATTTATGTTCTGAGGTTTAAGATCTATCCCAAGATTTATTAATTCAAATTTCAAATTTGAACTCTGTAGTTTTGAATTAGTAACTCTTTTAAATCTGTCTTTTGAATCATAGAGATCCTTAAGTTTAACAATAGATTTGGGTATAGAATTATCCTCGATTTTCTATTTTAATCGATTGCGTTTTTCATTTTCATCAATTATTTTGTCATTGTATGATTTTTCAAAAGTTAAGAAGATTAAAATATCTTCATCATGATTAAATACCTGACAATTGCTAATATTATTAGGAATGGATGGCCTAAACATTAATTCTACATAAAATCTATCGGGACTGTAATCTTCGGATGGGATTAATTTTGATGCAATGTTATAAAGAAGGTTAGCACTGGCATTTTGAATCCTAGGAATTGAAAGAATGTAAAACGCTAAAAAATGTGAAGTGAGAGACTAAACCAAAGGTCGATAATGCTTCAAGTGTGTAGAGATACAATGCATCATGTTTCTTACTTCTTTAACTACAATTTTTGAATATCCAAAACTTTGAAGGTATTTAGCGTCAAGGTTATTGCTTTGTACATTCTCCAGCACCATCACTTGATTTTGACCCATCAAAATATAATGTACATAATAAAGAATTAACTAATGATTTTTCTAACATATTTACAAATCTGGAAAATTATGTCTATGAAAAAATTTCAATTTGAAAAGTTACAAAATTACATAGAAATGGAGATGTTTGTGCATTTAAATTGTCAAAAAATGATTGAGGAGAGTAGTTTCCAAGAATGTTGTTATTAAATGTCGCTACCCTATTTTTACCTTTGAAATTTGTTACTCAATGTTTCATGTGTTTTTCTTAATTGATTCTTATTTTATTCAAATTTCCACTAAATGGGACTATAAGTGAGACTAATTAGTGAAAAAATAACCGTGTAGTTTTTCTAACCAATATCTACTAAGAATTAAACCGTAGAAATAAGGGATATCAACAAAAAGTAAATCAATTATTTGGAAAAATTTAGGATTCAAAGATAATGTAATAATAATTGAATTCATTTCTGCTATGAATTTTTCTTTTGTCCTATCGAATTGCATAATGTGAACTGCAGTTTTTTGGGGTTCATTTTTATGAAATATTTCAAAATTCAAATGAAAAGTATGTGTATGTGAGTTAGGTGTGTCACCTATCAGAATAGCTTCATAGGAATCTGATAATGAATGACCAGGAGGTTTACCCATTCTGTTAGAAGCTTTGGATACCACAGTAGTAGGAAGAGGAGAAGTAGGTACTGCATTCAATTCTTTCAGTAGACATTTCTACTGTTGTTTGAGTTTAGTGAGTTTGCGAAGGTAAATGTTTTCTTTTATTTTCTTCATATCCTCAACTATATTGTACTCAATAGTATCTAAAACTACTAAGGTTCTGGGTGAAGGTGGAGAATTGGATAAAGAAGGAATTACTTGGGGGGAAGTGGAAGTGAATTTTTTAACAACAACTTTGTCTTTAGCAGTGTAAGTTCAAGGTTTTTTTTTTGAATTGGTTATATAGGATTAATAGGATCTTTACATCTTATGCTAATAGGAAATGCTTGATAATCATTTTCACTAGCAGAAATAGGAAGAATAAAATCCCAAATTCCATTTAACTCAACTATTTGTTCATCTTCAGATTCGTCAACAGAAATTTTTTCTTCCTCCTAATCTTCATCATCAATTTCTGCATTAGAGATCGTGTTTGGAGGTTGTGGATTAGGTGGTTGATTTCTTCTAAATGGTCTAAAACATCTTTTGGAAGAAGATTCAACTACTTGTTTTTTTATCTCTACCATCTCGTTAGATAAAGTTTTAAGGACTTGTTGTAAGCCTTCAATATCAAAGGGATCTTTAGGTGCTTTGTTTTTAGCTTCATCCTTTATGTGACTCTTTTTAATTTTATTTCTTCCTAACCTTTTTTATTTTCTAGTGAATTTATCCCCTTTTGTACCGACACAACTTCTTTCATGTTTTCTACCAAGGTATTTTGATTAGCTCGATATACAAAAATTTCTATGTTAGAAGTAAGAGATGAAATATAACATTCAATTTGTACATCTACACCAGTGTAGAAGTAGTTGGGATTTTATTTAACAATTTGTTAGATCTGGAATTGAAATCTATTATATTTTCCCCTGAATTTGCTTTTAAATTGGAAACGTCATTGATAAGATATGTTGTCGAACGATCATCACCAAATTTAGTCGAAAATAGTTCTTCAAAAATATCACAACTATTAATAGAATTGGTTGGTAATGAAAAGTACCAAGACCCTACTGATCATGTAAGAGTGATGGGAATAATCTAACAACAACATCTTCTTCATCTACCTTATTAAGACCGATGGATAACATATAATTATGAAGGTTCTCTTCATCATGTAACCCATCATCAGGATTGAATTTGGGAAGCCATCGTTCAGGATGTTTTGGTAGAGGATGAAGTGGTGTTGGCATTTGAACAGCTCTCAAATTAGACCATGGTCTAGCTACCATTGTAACAATTGGGGAGGTCGATGTGATGAAAGAAGAAATGGTAGTTGTAATAGTAATGCTTGAGGCAAAAGTGGTTGTTTTTGTAGAGGAAATGGAAACAGATGAAGTGATCGGTAGAGAGAAAGGAAATGAAAAAGGAAGAAATGGAGATGTTGGTGAATGAGAGAATGAGGTAATGTCACTATTAGATGTTTGGGAATCAGATGTAGCAGTTTTAGTTCAACGGGATTTAAGTGGAAATTCAAATGGTTATATGCCAAGGTTTTCACTTCCGGACCAAGATAAAACACCAGTTCCTTGAAACATAGAAGTTATAGCTCATAAAGTTCTAATGATTCAGGGTTTTTTGCTGAAATGGTGACGTCTTCCAATTTATGGAGTATAATCTGTAGGGATTACCTCATGAATTATTCTAGGAGACTTGTTAGGTGATTGTACAACTCATGATCTAAAAGTGGGAGATTTTGGAGGAGATCTGGAAGTTGTAGGATATTTTGAGGTAGAATGACTCTTAGAACGACCTTTTGTTTTTAGATTGGACTTAGTTTCCATGCATAGTCTGCATTCCCTCCTTCTAGCACCAAAAAGTATTGAGGCCTTGAAAATTGCTGCTTCAACAATAGGAAGAAGACCACCCATTCTAGACTTTAAGATAACTCCTTTTCCATTTATGTAGTGGCTCCGACTGGGGATAATGGGACCAGTTACCCAATGAAACGTGATTAGGTGACTGTGTAATTCTTATACTGGAGTGAAATAGATGGATTTGCAGCAACGAATCAAATGAAAAACATATGCATTAATCTAATCTATAACCCGAGATTATTTAACATTTCTCTAGATGTGATCTACAATCATTTTCCTTAGTAAATGGTAATATATGTTGATCAAACACCAATGGAAATGAGAATATTTCCAGTTGATTATGTTGATTAAATAGTTAATAAAAATAATGTGTATAACTCATATCACATTTAGAATATCAAAACAACTTTCTTAACATGTATTTTAAAATATCAATGGCAGCATGATTAGAAATGAATACATGTAACATTGTTCTTTAAATAACATGTAATAAGCAATCTAAAAAATATAAATTCACTATTTATTCAAGAATAAATAGAGGTACAACGATAGAAATACCAAATGTAATTTTCTCAGCTCATAAAAGAAATAGCAGCAGTTTATTCCTTCCCACGAACATGATTCGAGGAGTACAGTAATGCAACTTCTCAAATTTTTTTATGAAAATTCATAAACAATGTCCCAGTCTTTCTATTGAGAAAAGGATGAAAGTATAATAGTAAAATCTTTCGTAAGCCTTTTTTCATAAAATTTAGGAACTTTATTTCATACAACAAGTAAGCTTAAAGAGTAGAAAATAGTTGAATGTATTGTGGAGAGTGTTGACGGGATTTAAAAAAATCCCTTCAATACGCTTAAAGAAAAATAAAAAATTGGTAGGAATGTTCTAAAAGTGATTTTCTATATTCATCAGCTTTGTTTGTTCCATCGGATTCTCTGGATGTTTGTTTATCTGCTTGAACTAGACATCCACTTATCAACACAATTGTCTCCACCTCTCATGAACCTGAACAAGGAAAAGAGGAATTGATAAGCTAGAAATAAATGAGATTGATAACGTGTTTTATTTGAAACAAATCACTTTTGCAGGAAATCAGGAAAAACATAGAGGTGTAATAAATTTTAAACACAACCATCATCGAGAGTAATGTAGGGTGAGGTCTATGGTAATACAAGTCGGACTATTGCAATATTATCCTAAAATCAGAATTGCTTTCAGACTGGGTGTTGAATTATCATCATCTTTCAAGAAAGGAGAATCCCTATTGAAATAGAAAAAAATCTGAATAAGGCCAAATATCAATCGGAATGGGTAGATGAGGAATCGCTTAAGGTTTGTGACTTTTGCGATTGCATGGACACAAGAATTGATGGATTGCATTGTATAATCCCATCGGGTCCGAATATATCACATATCGCAATAACAGAGCGGTACAACACCAACAATATTGAAAGATTTGCGATTTGCGATTTGCGTAATGACGTAAGGAATGACATCATGGTGATGTCACTATGACCTGGCATCTGTGTGGAGAATGATGTCATGAATGACGATAGCGATGACGTGGGAGATGGCTTGGTCCTGTTCGCATATCACAATCTTATTTGGCAGGAGTCTTTGGAATAAGTGGCATGGGTAAAAGAACTGTGACAGCCAGAGACAATATATTTTTATGAATTGACATATAATCTTTATCAGGTCTAGGGCTTATCATAAATCAGAATCGGCATGAGTCAGGAACCTTTAGAAATAAGATTTCAAACTTTTGTGATAGCCTACGGATGCAGGATTTTATGGATTGGAGTGAATAACACCTTCTGCTCTGAGGGTTTGCTGCAATAACAATCAACACGAGACACGACACTTTGGTAATTGCGATAGCTCCTGACATGAGATTTTTCTGGAATGGATTTTATAATCACGTCGGGTCCTGGATTTATCACAAATCACAATAGGCATGAGGCAAAAAATCTTTGGACTTAATCATTGAAACTTTTGCGATAGCCCGTGGATGTGGGTTTTTATGAATTGGCATATATAATCCCGTTAGGTCTAGGCTTTATCGCATCTCACAACTATTTAAGGTATGAGACTTAAGCTCTATGGTTTATTATGATAGCCACAAATGTGGGGGAATCATAGAATTGTATTAATCTTGTCATCGGGTCTAGTCTAATCACAATCACAATGGATAATGGCGGAGGGGTCTTGAGCCTTTGGAAACTTTGTGATGCAGGAAGCGGGATGAGTCAAATTTTATGAAGAATAAAACCTTTGGGAATTAAAGATGAGATTATTATTATTATTTTTAATTGAATAACCCATATTTTCTAATACTTGAGGTTTTATAAAGCCTAAGTATAGTCTTGGTCTCGGGGGCTATTAAAATTTGGTTTCTTTTGGATAATCAAGGTTTAATACTTGGGTTTTAATTAAAAATCCTAAGTATTAAACTTTGGTTATAGTTCTTTCTTAGCAATTTTTATGTTAATTTTCTAAAAATAAAGGGTCCCTATTTTAATATAATAAATTTCGTAGGAAATTTATAATATATTAAAATAGGTGTCGTTGAACAATACAAAAAGTCACTGGCACAAAAAGGCATGAAAATTGCCGTAGAGGATTCCTTTTTGTGGGAGTGACTGGAGGGTCTAAGTCACATGGAAAGCTTGTCATGGGAGCAACTAGGGGTCTAGTTCAATCAAGAAACAATTTCTCTCATGGCTTGGACACCTGGAGGGGTTGGTTGGCTCCTAAAGGTTATGTGGGTCCCAAGGAAAGTGAGTTGGGTTTTGGTTTTTTGATTCCCTTTCCTTAATTGTACTTGAGGAGTTGAATCATATCAGAGTAACTCTTAGACACATGTTTACCCTAGTGGACTGGTTAGCTTGGGTAAATGTGGGAGGAGGGTGTTACATTGAGTATGATTCAAAATATTTTCATCTTTTATATGAAGCATCAGATTTAAAGACAATTCAAAACAAGGTGATCACCATATAAAAATGACGTACATTAAAGGAATAACATAACCATTAAGAATATAGGTAGAAGCATGTTCAAATAAAAACATTTTTCAAATGATTTCTCGAAAGAAGCAATAACTTTTTCAATTTATGTTTTGAATACATATCCCATTAAAAACTTGAAGGAAAAAGTTCTGCATGATGTATGGATGGGTATGAGTTGTAGTGTAATATATCTTAGAATATTGGGTTGTCTGGCATATTCTTATGTGCTTAAATGTTTGAGAAGGGAGCTAGACAACTAAGTCAAAAGAGCAGTTTTATTTGTTACAACCATTACTCCAAGATGTACCTATTATATAACTTAGTGACAAAGAAGATAATTAGTTGGAAAGTTGAATTCAAAGAAGAATACTAATGGAATGGAAGCATTAACAAATATGTAATTGTTTGAGAAATAATACCTTAATTAGAATATGAATAAAAGGGAAATATTAAAAGAGAAAAACAATAAGGTTTTCAAATGTAGTCATCAATCAAACGTACTCCAACAAGAACTATTATTATTTATATTCAAGGTGAGTCATCTACTCCATCTAATCATTCTACTACTATTCAATGAAGTACTGAATTTGATCATATAATTTATTCCTTATGATGTAGAAGGATCATAAGTTTGAGAGAAACTTATGAATATTTAGATGTGAATTCAAATTTTGTATTGCTTGGTTTTCAACCTAGTTGTTTTGAAAAGGAAAATTAAAGAAGAAAATTAACTCAAAACAATAGATCCAGAGATGGATTTCATAGAGAAGAATGATACATGGAATCTATTAAAATTACAAGACGGTAAATATTACATGGTGTTAAATGGGTTTATAGGAAAAATATTAGTGAGAAAGGGGAAGCTAAAATGTACAAGGTTATACTAGTAAGAAAAGGTTTTTCACAATACCCTATAGTGTATTATGGTGAAACTGTTGCATGATTTATAAGGTTAGATACATTTAGGACATCTTAGACAAAACATCTCATAACATGTGGAAATCTTATTAGTTGGATATAATGTTGGCATTATTAAGTGGTATCTTAGAAGAAGAAGTTGATCTAGAGAAAATACCGGGGTATGTGATAAAAGGACATGAATATAACGTGTACTAGTTGAAAAAATATCTCTATGTTGCTAATCAAGATCCCAAAAGTAGGTATAATATAATCAATTCATATATATTTAGCAAGAGAAACAATGAGGTGACGATGTATACAAAGGTGAATGAGCAAGGTTAAATTATAATTGTTTGTCTGTATGTTGATGACATGATATCCATATGAGATACATTAATTAACAATTTTAATGAGAATGTTTCTTGGTCTTGAATTCATTCAATCATATAATATTGTGTTTCAAGCAAATTATGCCATGGATGTTCTAAAAATGTTCTGGACAATGAATTTCAAACAAAGACCAATTGGAGAAGCTACCATAGGAACAATTCCCAACATAGAAGATATAGGATGAAACATAGAGCCAACTATATTCAGGAGATTCGTTAGTAGAGTCATGTACTTAACTGCCTTTATGAAAATCACTATGCACAATATCATTTTGGTTTTTGGATTAAGGGAGTTTTGAAAAGATTTACATTGGCATGTTGGAAGAATAATTTTGAGATATATTGATAAAGAAATAGGATATGGTATATTGTACTCAAAAATTAATTTTTATATTTTGATTGGACACATTGACACTGATATTGTAGGTAGCATGGACGCTGAGGAAAAAAAATTAGGATATGTTTTCCATATTAGCTACACTAATTTCATGGGCATTCAAGAGGCAACCTAATGTCACAATTTTAATCATTAAAGAAATGTATGCAGTACAAACAACAATAATTTGTCATGTAGTTTTGTTATTTAGAGTGTTAGGTTATCTACAACAAGACTAAGAGGGAACACTACACTATATTGCAACAACAACTTACTAGTAGCTCTACAAAAGAACCATGTTTTCTATTAGAAAATAAATCATATTGATATGGGATATCACTCCATTATAAACGTTATAAATAATAGATAAATCGACTTGTAATCTTGTAAATCAAAAGACAATTTTGATGACACATTTACATAGCCATCTACAGAGATGTCTTTGAGTTTTGTTAACAAAATCTAGATATTGTAAGCCTAGCTAAAATGTATACCATCATGAAATAATGATTGTAATTAAGTGGGAGGGTTATATATATATAATTACTCGCAATTTTCATGTAGATGAACTGACCCTGAATTTAGGAAATAATTTAGTATGGATCTACGAGCTAAAATTATCTAGGGTGGCTATTATTAGCATACTAGGATCATTCTAGAGGATCTCTCCATAAGACTTTTTGTCTACTTATACCTTTGTTTTAAACCAATTGAAGCAATTTCAGTATGTGAACTACAACTCTATTCGATGGTTTTTATGAGTTAGCTAATTTGGGTTTATCATAATTGTAGTTATTATGGTTTTCTCCTCCCTCCATTAGTTATGCTTTAACATATTCCAACAAATGTAAATTGATAATTCCAATTTGAAATCCATTTCCTTTAGAATTACTATTAATAAAATAGAAAAGTGATCAATTGCACTTTTCTTACTTTTTCAATATTGAATTTCTTTCTATCCCTCACATCCTTAGAAGAAAGGTACTAAAGAAATATTTTTTCAACTGTACTCATAATACCTGGCTAAAAGAAAATTGTGTCAACAGTGACTTTTCTTCCATCCATTACATATTTTTGGGGAGGGTACTCAAGAAACATTCCCGGATTAACCATGAGTATATCTCCCCCTCCCTTGTGATGGGGATAATCCATTAGCAATAATGAAGTCTTCATTTTATACCCTAAATTACCAACGCTAAGATGAAAAGAGAAAATGGTAAATAAAAAACTTTTAATGTAGGAAAATAAAGAAACTCTCTTATATATAATGACATATTCAATGAAAATAAGGACTTCATAACTAAAGTGAAATAATAAATACTGAGTCTTTTCTTTATTTGGATGATGTGTTAAGAGTGATATTTACATTTTTACTTGAATGATGTGTTATGAGTAATAATATGCACTTAACCATTAAATACACTCTAATTACACTAAAAGGCATTCTCTCTGCGGCCTTGGGGTGAGCAAACACTATTTGCCCCAGCCAATCACAACACTCTAATTTCTTCCTCCTTCAATGAATTAAAAACTGCCACGTGTTAGGCCACCTATACTATCCAACCTGTCCACATGTGCTATGCATCATGCTCTGTATCATTTAATGACCGAAGGTTGGTAAAGAGCTCAATAAGTAATCAAGCTGAACAGGGGAATATGCATTAAAGCGCCAAGACAGAGACCCAATAATGGCTCCTAGAAATTGGCATGAAATATTGTACCATGTCACCGGGGTTGATTCAACCAGAGAAAGTAGCAAGCATAAATTGATTAATGGGTGGTGTTAAGTGCGATTAAAACATCATCAATAGGTGGTGTTAACTACAGTGAACAAAGCTATACTGGTGAATAGTTTTTGTGTATGTTGAGTTGCAGGTGTTACTAGTGTGGTGTTTGATAGGTGAAGTGCGGGGTTATATCTGGAACTTGGTGCTAAATAATGACATTCATTGCAAGGTTATATCTTGAACCTATGTTTGGGCTAGAGAATGGCATTCAGAACAGGGGGATGCTTGCAATGTTACCTGTTTAGCCTGTTGATCACAACAAAAACCTAGTGTTGTATCCCACCACAGGTCCACATATTGATAGCCTGTACTTGGTATCTCCCATGTAGAATAATAGATTATCTCATTCATTTGGCTCATCCATTCATTTATTGTATTTTCATCCAATATTCGTCCTGCCAATTGTTCCCACATTGAATAGCCTTAGCCATTGTATACCTATTCCCATGGAATAACTGCCATTGTATACCTATGCCCATGGAATAGCTGCCATTGTATTCATATGCCCATGGAATAGCTATCGAACCAATAAATGAAATGAAAGATAGAAATACAATTAAACAACCTGTCAAATCTCAATCAACCATTGTTCTATGAATCATCTTAACATGCATCATGAAATTACTCAGCTTGGAAGAAGAAATACCTATTATTGAACCACCAAAGGAGATCAAATGCATCAATTTTTCAACCAATGAACTGTGAATGAAATAGTAACAATATTAGTGCCCTGGTTGGTTTCTAACTTGATACCGCGGTAGGAACAGAAAAAATAAACAATCAATGTTTCGATTGTTTCTATCTCCTCATTTTTTTTCCATGTGAATAAAAAATCTTAGCCTCGGTCCTGAAACAAGTCGAAATATGAGTTGCATTAACTATTGGATTGGATTGGCATGCCCTCCATCCAATTTCCCCATTTAATTCTCCCTGTGTTAGCTTTGCCGCGTTGGGTGGGGTTTAAGGTGATTGTCCCAACTTAAAACACCAATATATGGTGCAGAGGGGACCTTTTTTTTTACAGAATAGAGATATTCCAAAACATTTAGCTAGGAAGTGGTGAGTTCATTCAACTAGCAAGGAAATTCCATAATATCCATCCAGACGCTTAAGCAGTTTTCCTTTTGAACTTGAGATACAACATGTAGGATAGCCATTGGGCATATGCTCATATTCTATATCTGTTCACTTTAGAAATTCATTCACCTTGTAACACATTGTCAAATCTCTTTCTTACCAAAATTATGCTACTTCTACCACTTTTCTATCATTTTTCTTCTAGATTAATTCATAAAGCCCTTCCACTTGTGTATTGTAACTTTCGGCATGGGTTGTTTCCACAAAATTCCCTCGTAACTACCATTATTGTCTCAATATTATTCTTCAGGAATTCAAAAATCCCTTGCATGTGTGTCCTGTAACTTGCGGCATGGGTTGTTTAAGGAAAATGCCCTCGTACGTTACTAACTACATGTATATTGTTGATCACCCTCCAGTCCCGGCATGAATGTGCTTTGTCTCACTTGAAACCGCTAGAAAGTGACATATGTTTCAATATGGATGTCGCGTGCTATGAAATGTATATCGTTTTATTTTTTCCATGCCTCTTAATCTACAAACTTTTTCCCAACTTTTTCGATATTTCTCACCGGTTCTTGCGCCAGCTATCTATGGTAAGCCAGATGTTTTCTTTCTAGCAAAAAAATAAAAACCATCCCAGTTAAGGGAAATCTAAAGTTCTCGTAGACATGGTTGGTGTTTATTGTCACATTCAAATTCTTTGCACTAGATGTGTTGGGTAGCAGAGGTCCCGCGTGACAGTTTTAGGTCTTAGAGCTTATAAGATAGGATGAAAATATTGTAAAACTCCAAAATATGTGGAGCACGGAATGTAATAGGTCAAGTCAAAGGGTTGTCCACCCAAGAAATAATATAGAATAATAGGAAGTAAGTTGGCTTGCCCAAGGTCCACGGACCATGGGAATGTATAAATAGAGCGAGCCTCTAAGGGTAGAAAGTAGATTTTTGGAGTTTGGAATGGATCTTAGTGCTATGATTCTATAGAACATTCTGCGTCTATAAGTTGGAGTCAAGGGTGTTGGAGGGTGGATAGAGGCTCTGCAGCTGTGTGTGTAGAGACCTAGTAGACTCCACAGCTATGTGCACGGACCCCTGCAACTGAGTGCGCAAGGCGAGTCTGGATGTATTGGTAAAAGAATTGAATAAAGATAAGTTGGTTGTGAAATACTGTGTTGAATTTGAAATCTTGTGGATTTGGTTAATTTATGGTTGATATATCTGTTTGATCTATGCGCTTATGCTTATGCTATGATTTTATTCAAATTTATACCTTTCCTAGGTGCGTGAATTGGTTATATTTATTAACTATTTTCTTAAAGAACAAATCTGATCTATAATAGCTCATTAATAATAAGTATTAAGGATTTTCCTAGGTCCGGATCTACGCAGAGCAAAGTGACGCGAAGCCACAGAACGGTGCGCGAACCTTCCAGACCACATCAAGAGATCCCAATGGTGCAGAAACCTAGTTCCAGCACCCTCCCCTGCTACCTCGAGTGAGACCTTAGTCCATGCTCCGCGGGCTATTACCGAAAGTGCTAGTAACTACGGGATTTTTTTGGCTAAATAACTCTTTCCAACCTAGGTCAGGCCCCCATAAGCCAACAAATGGTTCCGTTGCCGGGACTGGGATCTACCTAAGCAATGTTTGATGTCAGAATGTAGGAACCTTGTAGAGAAAGAGTTTTAAGATTGATTGGATGAGAAGCAGTATGAGTTCATAGTACACCGAGACACAAACTAAAGGTTAAAAATGACAAGTACGATCTAGTTATTGGTATTCAAAGGAGCATGAAGCGAAGATCCAGAACAATTTTGGTTCATGGTAATGGCGGTATTGGAAGCACACGGAGTTATGGACGATAACATCAAAAAGGCTACCTTGTTAGAGTGTTGCAGGACCGAGTGCTGAGATGGTATATAAAGTACTCAAGTGATCACCCAAATGTGGGAACATCAGAGATCCAGACCGAATTAGGAAAAGAATTTAGCGGCCGAAATTAGAAACACAATGGATCATAGGGTTCAAGGAGATTGTGATGATGCCTGGGGAAACTCCGTGGGATCTAGATCAGAGATTGAAAAGTACAATCCGTGAGGCGAACATGACGTTCTCGGATGCACAACACTGGGCGTGGTTTGTGGTGTTACTGATGCCACATGTGTGGATGGCTTTGTCACAATGAAAGATTTCAACCCAGGCTGAAGAATTAGAGATAGCGATGAGGTTGCACGAAACTCCAATACAGGATCCAGGGTTGTGAGTTCAGTAAATCCACGTGAAAATACAAAACCTGTGTTTAGAAATGCAGAAGTTAAAAGAAGAATAGGTACCCCGCCTAGGAGCTTGGGAGGAGCTGTGGTGTATAAAGTGTAGAAGCCAGGGTCATGATAAAGATCATTGTCCGGTCTTTGCGAACTATGTGGCAATGGGGGGACCAACACCGTTGCGTCCAAAGGCATAGGCAGGGCCAAGCACAACACCCTCACTCTGCTGCGCAATCTGCCAGGTGGGAGGAAAGCACAATACGAACAACTGTCATCTACTGCCAAAATTTAACCAGACCCCCCATTAGCTATTTTACAACTTCTATAGATCGGTGGTCCACAAGGAACAATATTGTTGTAGTTATCAATTATTGATGTACCAGTCATGTGCCTACAGAATGCAGACTGAAGTGAGAGGTCCAGTTCCAACCACAACGATAGTGCGCAGTGGGTTCCAGGGATGTGGACGAGGATGGTGAGGAATGGGGCCAGGAAGGGGTTACGGGTAGCTCATCTATTACAACTACGGAGGACCAGGACACTATGCGCAAGACTGTACCAACCCAACTAGAATATCGTGCCCTTACTGCAAGCAATTCAGTCATGAACTGATAGATTTCCCCACACTGATAACACAAATTCGTGAGAAAATCGCAAGACAACCTACGACGACACAGAACATACAGATGATGAGGTCTAAACCACGTGAAGAAGATCCCAACATAAACATGGTGCTTAAAAGTGGCATGGTCACAGGAGAGGATAAGGGGAAACCAGGGAAGGAGGACATAGGGCTTCGCAAGGAGACATGTCTAGGAGGTAGGGAGAGCTTTATAGAGGTCTCTACCCCAGGTAGTAGGGATCAACCCAAGCCGGATCCCTCGATCCTCATTACCTTTTTAGAGACATGCATGAAATTACTTCATGACAATAGGGCGGTTAAGGGCTTGCAAGAATTGATAAGTAGGTGTGCAGGGTTGAGTGAACCTCGCGTGGTCTGAAAACTGGGAAAACATGTGTCACGGACTAGGCAGAAAATGCGGTTGATGGCATAGATTGGTGGCTATGAGATGGATCAGATCATTTTGGACTTGGGCTCAAACGCAAATGTACTACCTAAATAGACTTGGGAGGTCATGGGCAAGCCCACACTGCAATGGTCTCCTATTCAATTGTGGATGGCGAATCAACAGAAGATCCTGCCTATGGGAAGACTACAAGGAATTATGGTAGATATAGAAGGTGCGAGCACCCGAACGAACTTTGAGGTAATCGAAACCATGGATGAAAGCAGCCCTTACCCTGCGTTATAAGGAATAGACTGGGCCACCGATATGAATGGATTTATCAATTTAAAGAAGCAGAAAATGATATTTTAGAAGAAGTCACTCCACGTAGTCATTTCGTTAGACCCAGCTGAAGGACCGCATTACACTGAACCTCTACGTGATGATGAATTAGATTTTATCTACAAAATTAATGCACAACATCAAGAGTGGGACAATCTGACGACGGAAGGGAGAATACCATGTGGGCATGCAGAGTCCTGCACCAAAGATTCAGATGAAGAAGATGAGTGGTGGCATAACAAGTTGAATGGAGTAACCATGTTAAACTGCAATATGGTGACTAAATTGCTATATTGCATTAGAGCTCAAGATCATGAACTACTAATGTATGATGGGCTAATAGTAGTAGATGAATTCTTGATCATGTTTGAAAGCACGGTACCAGAGCACCAACAGTTTGATGCGTTGAAATGGGCATTGAACATGATGCCTACGCATTGGTGGGGCACACATGAAGGATCCTTTGACAATTAGTGAGGCTGTAGGCACATGATGCAGAAAAAATTTGGGAGGTTGTAACTACGCATAATGGAGAAATACGATTGACGTAATGACACGTGCATGCACCTGACCAAATGAGTCTAGGCCTATGGAGAAGAGCCTCAACTAGAGTGGCTACACGTATTTTATCATACCCTGGATGTCATTGCAAAGAACTGGTATACTAAAACCGAGCTCTGACATGGCATAGGCGAATGGGATATCTTGCGCAAAGGGTTTCTGTCAACATTCCTCTTTGAAGATCAATATATGGATACTATGGACGATGCGTTATAGGTGATGAAGGTCGCTATTTTCAAAATACCATTGGAACTAAAAGAAATAATCCAGATAGACTGGTCGCGACAGCTGAGCCAAGCCCTGTAATGTTACAATGTGCAGGTAGAAGAAGATGAGGACGACCCTAGAAGCATTAATATTCCATAAATAGAGGGTAGTTGCGAGGTGTGTGAACTAGCAATCGAGGATCCAGACATCACTTCGCCACTGAAAACAAAACAAGTAAACATCATAACATAGGAAGAGATGAAGTATGCAACGCTAGGGGACTATTGGGACGATGCCACGGTGGAAAAGGTAGTCAAGTTGCTTCAAGAATATAGAGATTTATTCCCAAAAAAGACATGGAGTTAAAAGGGATTCTCGTTGACCTAGGAATGATGAACATAACCCTTAAGCCAGATGCAAAGCCAGTTAAGTAGCACCCTTATCGGTTGAATCCAAAATACAAAGCAAAGATTTGCGAAGAGTTGGACAAGATGCTTGCAGCACGAATAATTGAACTAGTCGAGGAGTGCCACTGGGTAAGTGCTATGGTTTTGCAGGAGAAGAAACAGAAAGATGATATTCACATCTGCGTGGATCTCAGAAAGCTCAAGGATGCATGTGTCAATGATCCATTTCTAAAGCCATTTACAGACAAGGTACTGGAAAATGTGGGAGGAGAGGAAGCCTACTGCTTCATGGATGGTTTCTCGAGGCACCACCAGATCAAGATCACACCAGAGGATAGGAGTAAAACAACTTTTGCCACCGAATGGGGTTGTTTTCAGTATACAGTGATGCCCTTTGGACTAAAGAATGCACCGGCGATATTCTCCTGCATTGTCGTAACTGCATTCAAGGAATTTATACACAAGTTCTTAGAGGTGTACCTTGATGATTGGACTGTATTTGAGCTAGTTAAGAAACATACTGTGAGCTTACGGTTAATGTTGGATAGTTTCCAATGGCACCAGATTGCACTAAACCTAAAGAAGTATACTTTCCTCATCCCTTTCGAGAACCTGCTCGGCCATGTGGTTTGTAAGCAATGTAAGATGATGGATGCAGTGAAGATTGCTATCATACTCAATCTGCAAGCACCGTGAAGTGTCAAACAACTGCGCACCACACTGGGACACACTGGTTACTATCTAAAGTTCATAAAAAGCTATGTGCAGATCACGGCAACAAAGGAACAATTGCTGAAGAAGGATGCTACTTATTGCTAGAATGAGGAATGCAACAAAAGTCTGGAAATGCTTAAGGAAAATATGGCATCATCCCCTATCTTGGTCTTTCCGAAATGGGACATCGAACTTCATTTGCAAGTTGACGCGTTGTGTATCACGTTGGGTGCGGTAATCACTCAAGAAGGAGTGGAGGGAGCTGATCGTCCAATTGCGTTTGCAAGTCAACAATTGTCAAAAGCTGAGAAGAACTACTCCACTACTGAGTGAGACAGATTGGTGGAGGACATTTTAAGATGTATACTGACCACTCTGTGTTAAAATACCTAGTGAATAAGCCTTTGTTGCGGGGCCGCATTTGTAGGTGGCTACTATTATTTCAAGAATATGACTTCAAAGTCATCATAAAGCTAGGACGTTTGAATGCAGGCCCAGACCACCTGTCTCAAATTGAGAATGACGAAGAGCCCACAAACTTAGAGGAAGGACTACCGGATGGATAACTATATGTAATATGGGTCTCGGATGGCAATTTTGAGGATATAATCCACTTTTTAGCCACATGAACCATGCCGCAGGAATATTCTGTTCAGAAAAAGAACGAATTGGTGATACACGCAATAGACTTTAATGTTATTGCAAGACACCTCTAGAAAATGTGCAACGATGAAATATTACACAGATATGTACCTAAATTTGAGAGAGGACAGATCCTGGCCGAAGCACATGGGAGGGTTGCTGGAGGACATTATGTTGGCCGCGATATAGCACAAAAGATTCTTTGCGCAAGACTGTGGTGGGTAACTCTACATCAAGACTTGAAAGCGTACTGTCGGGCCTGTGATGTATGTCAATGGACTGGGAAACCCTCGCGTAGGGATGAAATGTTGCTCAACCCATAGATGATGCTGCAACCATTAGAGAAGTGGGCAATCGACTTTGTGGGACCTATCAAACCTCAAGGGAAGATGGGCACTGGCTATATCATCACCGCGATATAATATTTGACTTGATGAGAAAAATCACAGCCATTTAAAGACTGCACGGCTACTACAACTGCGAAATTTTTGTTCGAAAACATGTTGGCATGGTTTGGATGTCCCAAAATTTTGATGAGTGACCAGGGAATGTACTTTATGAATGAAATGATCACTGCGCTCACTGAGGAATTCCAGATCTATCATAAACAAAGCACGCCATACCATCCACAAGCGAATGGGACCGTCGAAGCGTTCAATAAAATTTTGGAGATTGCGTTGATGAAGGTCTGTCATGCACAATGAAGCGATTGGGACTTGTGCATCCCTGCTGTGCTATGGGCCTTCTGAACCACATGTAAGAAGTTGACATGCAAAACACCTTTCCAATTAGTCTATGGCAAGGAAGCCGTCATGCCCATGGAATACATCATACCTAGTTTGCAAATCACAGCAATAACAGGCATGTCAGACCACGGGGCTCTATAGGAATGGCTCACACAACTAGAGGAACTTGAGGAGCAATAGTTTTTGGCCAGATTCCATCAGCAAGTACAAAAATAGCGTGAGAAAGCGTGGCATGATCGCCATATTAAGGTGTGCACTCTCAAGGAGAATGATCTAGTATTACTATATGATAGTAAGTTCGAGAATTTCCTTGGCAAGCTCTGAATGCATTGGTTGGGTCCCTATGTAGTCAAAGAAGCTACAAATGGAGGCACGGTCCAGCTTGCCAAGCTCAATGGAGACCCCTTCCCGGGAAGAGTAAGTGGAAGTCACCTGAAGCTCTACATGGGTGTGTTGACTGCCTGACCAACTGACTGAAGGATAGTATCACCACTCCAGCCAGTTGAAAGAGAGCGCGAGATGATAAAGTAGTCTGGGGGGAAGCTACCTCACCACCAGGGTGTGCGTAGATGTGGTCTGTCACAAAGGTCGCGGTTGCACCGAAAGGAATGCACTGCTGCATTGACAAGCATAGACGTGACCATTGATGTCACTATTGATGACAAGATGTCTGTGTTATGGCAAAAGGGAACGAGCAATAGGCAATTAAGAGATGGGGTACGAGCTAGATCTGGAATGAACTACTGCAGGCTTAACATGAGGGCACCAGAAAAGGTGGGAGCCAATGAATTTGAATTTTGAAACACTTATAAATCATAGGGGGGCCTCCACAGAATGAGTTGTGCCTCTGTGAACCATAAGCTATTGTGTTTTCCCACCGCTATGGAACTCTTCATTATCTACGCTCAAGGAGTAAGCCCAAGGGTTGTGATATGTCCAATGATGTAGGGCTTTCTAAAGAATATGGTGTTGACAGCTATGGGCACCATGCAAAGTTCAGCATCGACGGGAGGGGATGTGCTGGAAATTTATAGACACGAAATAGAACAGGTTCGGATTCCGCAACCTCACCCATGGGCTGATTGGTGAATCATAAAGCATAAGGGAAACTCTCTAAATAAAGAGACAAATGGTGGAATTCTAGTTAAAAAGTTGTCTTTGATGTATCTTGAAGATTGGGATCTCGCGGACAATAGCAATGGTCTTGCAAAATTGTAACACAAGCTGCAGCAGATAGTGCAAAGAGAAGATACAAAATTGAAAATTGGTTGTGTTGATATGAGGAGGTCTCGTATGTGGCACCCTAGCTAGAGCTAAAATCCTATGAGGGGGTGTTCTGTGTTAACCGAGCAGAGAAGAAGGGGCATTATCAGTTGCGAGAATTGGTAGAAACAATGAAGCAGGAGTTGGAAGAAGCATTGCAGGAGATGAAGAAGGAGCAGCAGAATGAAGGACGTCACTCACAGGGAGGTGAACCACTGAGCCTAGGCAACACGTCTCGCTGCATAGACGATTGACTCGGGATGAGTCACGATGATTGTGTTGGGGGTCTCTTGGGTAGCGGACGTTCGACGTAATAGTTTTAGGGCTTAGAGCCTATAATTTAGGATGAAAATATTGTAAAACTCTGAATATGTGGAGCGCGAAATGTAATAGCTCGAGTCAAAGGGTTGTCTGCCCAATAAATAATATAGAATAATAGGAAATAATTTGGCTCGCCCATGGTCTACGGACCATGGAAATGTATTAATAGAGCAAGGCTCTAAGGGTAGAAACTAGCTTTTTTGAGTTTGGAATATATCTTAGTGCTATGAGTCTATAGAACATTCTGCGTCTGTAAGTTGGAGTCAAGAGTGTTGAAGGGTAGATAGAGGCTCTACAACTATGTGCGCAGAGGGCTGGTAGAATCCGTAGCTGTTTGCACGGATCCCTATAGATAAGTGTGCAGGGCAGATCTGGATGTATTGGTAAAAGAATTCAACAAAGATAAGTTGGTTCTGAAATACTGTGTTGAATCTGAAATCTTGTGGATCTCGTTAATTTATGGTTGATATATCTGTTTGATCTATGCACTTATGCTTATGCTATGATTTTATGCAAATTTATACCCTTCTTGGGTGCGCGAATTGGTTATCCTTATTAAATGTTTGCTTAAAGACCATATCTGATTTATAACAACTCATTAATAATAAGTATTAAGTATTTTCCTGGGTCTGGATCTACGCGGAGCAAAGTGGCACGAAGCCACAGAATAGTGTGCGAACCTTCTAGACCACATCAAGACATCCCAACGGTGCAGAAACCTAGTTCCATCACCCTCCCCTGCTACCTCGGGTAGCCTCAAGTGAAGTTACATGTGCCAGCCTGGATGTGGACATTTCCACGAATCTTGAAGTGATCAAGTAAATTTTGCAGTCGCACAAGGTAAATAAGAAGAGCGCACTTCTCGGGTGTGAATACAATCTTGCAGTGTGAAATGTGGGGATCAATTTATGATCGAGCGCTCTTACACATATAAGAGTGTGGATGCATACATAATTTCCAACAGTACGTTGTGTTTATCTTGATGAATTATTGTAGTGTGAGCATAAGTGCTAAATAAGGCAGAAGGGTTCAAATGTGAAATGTGTTGGATCATCTTTGGATGCAATTCGTGTGACATTTGTATTGTGGAATGAATTATGTTATAAGGTGAAACTTAACAAGAAATTACATCCTTTGCATGACTCTTCGCATTTCAAATTATAAAGAGGTAAAGGAGTATTCTTACTTCATAATATGGCATCATTTTCACGACTCTTCCCATTTTAAATTATAAACAAACGAAGAACGAGCATTTTTACTTCATATATATTACTACAAGAATTATGCAAGAAAATTAGTAGAATAATAGACATAAGGATTGTTATTTCTTATAGGGATTTGGAAGATATGATAAACTTGGCATAGCTTTAAATACATGGAGCACAATGAAAGTGTGGTAAGTTTAATAGCATTTTGCATCTGAATTTTGTTGAAACATAATGTACCCTAAACGTATTTGTAGGATAATATAATGAATCTTTTTGTCTAAAGTCATGAGTTTTGGGGTCGTAGTCAAAATTATGAAATCCAAAGGAGGTTATGAGTGATCAAATCACAAAATTCCTTGCACAAGTTGAGTTCAAGTGAGAGAGTCTCTCAATGTAAAAATTTACGTCAAAGTATTTATTGATATCAAATGCAATAAGATGGTCAAGTGAGTTTGTCAAGTCAAGCGGAGATGGTCAAAAGTCCTTAGAATTAAAGTTACTCGATGTAAATACTGTATAGTTGAATTCGTAAAAGTCATTTGAACTTGTTAATGGGTGCATGATCGGTAGAGCCTGACACCCAAAATTTTGGTCAATGTATATTGCAGTTGTTTATAGAAAAGGAAGCAGAGTACAAAAGACCTTATGCAAGGGAAGAAGGAGATGAAAATGACTATGGATATTCATTTGTAAAATTCATAAAAAAGCCAAACCGATGCCCTAGCAGTTGGAATACATGATGAAGAGTTCGAGAAATTGATCATTGATTTGAAGACACAAATTGATGTATTGATGGGGCTACTACAAAATCAGAAACATGGATGGATAATGAAGAATATAGTTAGATGCCCTATCATGAAGTTGATTGCAAGGATACATAAACACAAGTTAATAGCTTGGTTAAGGGAAGCGGAAAAAATCCAAATAACCAAAATGAATGTGTGCATTTTTCAAGTAGAACAAGGACTGATGCTTGGTGAGGATGACGATGATGCTGAAATAAAGTCCGTTAATGTAAATGTGTGTTCGATTCCCACAAATGGAACCACAAAATGTTTAAGATCCACATATGATGTTCGAATCATCGATGGAACATAAGAATTAGGTTGGTTTTAAATCCAACAATTGCCGTGTGGATGTAGGATGTATTGCAGATAATGGAGAAGACATTGATTGTGTTTCATGTAGGCATGAATATTAGTATCTTGAAACGCTTTATGAAAATGATTGTAAAATGTTGACGAAATGTGAATAAGAACTACAATTTCTAGAAAAGATGTCGATGGAACCTTAATCTAATCAAATTGCAGATAAGGAATAGAAATGTTCAAGCAGTAAAAATGTGGAATCTAAATTTAATGTTAATGATTGTGGATTGATATTCCAAGCTAGTAATGGCAAACTTGAGATGGAAACTATATTGGATAAGCAAATTGAAGAGTTAAGAAAATAGATGGGAAATACATTTAAGCCAAATATTGCGAGGTGAAGCAGAAGAACAACAACAGGATAAATTTAAGTGCACAATTATACATCAACAAAGCAGGAGGAGAATTACAACATAAATATTTGAAGCCTGGAAGACAAGATAAGAGAACCATAAAACAAAAACAACATAACATAGCAATTGATTTACTGCAAGTGAAAGTTTTGGATCCAAGAGGAATTTTATCGACTTATGAAGATATGTGATCATGAGACCATGATTTTTCTCTTACTTGGGTTCTCTGATGTAGGTGCATCTAACGTAGGGTTGAATTTTTACTAAAGGATTTAGTTTCGTAAGTTTGGATTTAATTATTTATTGGATTTTCCTATAGTTTTAGGACGGAATGAGAATTATTGTAAATAGGAGAAGGTTCCAGAGAATTTTGGAAGAGTTGAGAGATTTGTTGGTTAGTTAAATATTATCTAGAGATAAGGGATTAGGTGAGAGTTTTTATGGATCATGAGAGATAATTTGGGAGTTTGTTTAGGACATAGAACCTACTTTGTGTTCAGATCCACTTGTATAAATATAGTTGAGCCCATGAGGCATGTATGTAAGTAAGAGTATATGAGGAATGAGAGGACAATGAGTAGTCTAAGAATTATCTTGTAAATATTCTTTTTATTAATTATTTATTTATGAATATTTATGTGCATATGTATGGTGTGGATTTCAATTTTACGTTGTGTGTTATTTATTAAGTTGCAGTCCCTAGGGCCTATGTAACTACAGTATAGACTAACTACTTATCACAGAGTAGCACCCTAATGGGAGACTTGACATTTCATTGACCTTAATAATCAAACAACACTAGGTTGGTGACTTAGTTAAATTTTTAAGGACCTAAAAATGTTGCAGTTATGTATTCCTTTAGGTTTTAGTTTTATAATAGGCATTTTTTCCTTCACTTAATAAATAGTCTTACCTTCTTCATATTTTTTATGTCTTATTTCCCGTGAGAATTGATTCTTACTCGGTTCTAAAAATGTCATATTCTCGGTTTTCCAATTTTTAATTTTTAGTATATTTCTTTTGTTTTTTCCTTAATTAGATGTCTGTATATGTGCCTCGTACGTGACTGGTGCTCTAATGTTTCGATTAAATCTATGTCCATCACATTATCTTGTGGGAATGTATATGAATTTATGTTTTTAGTTCTCGATTTATATATGTGCCCGATAAAGTGATTAGAGATTTAATGTATTTTTTGCATCTATGCCCATAATAGTATTTGGTGGCATGTATTTGGATTTGAATTTTTTGGTTTGGATTTTGGTTGACAAGGCTATTTCAAAATTTTGGTTCTGCAGCAGGTTTTACCCCACAATGGTTTCTAATTTGGCTCTCATGGATTCACTTTATGAGTCAAATTGGCTCTGAAGAGTCTTTGTTTCTCGACTAGATTTCATTTAGGCCCTTTTGTTCAAACTTTTATTGTTCTTCTCTTCATTAGGAAAATAGTTGAATATATAAAACCCTTTTGTCTCTAAGGTAAGGATGACCATGATAACAACATATCTATTGGTGGGCTAAGATGCTGTAATATTAAGGATTTTAAGTTACATTCATTTCTATGTGTGTTCTATTCTTATCAATCTTCAAGGTATTAAAGAAAGAAAGGCAGGTGCTAAGAATTCCATGGACTATTACCAACATCAATTTTCATAGTGTTGGACACTGATATTTTAATATTTTTGGTGAGCATATTGACAACAATGCTTATCTGCATTTCAAAGTCTCTTTAAATAGGCAAGCACACACCCAGGATTTTTGAAAATTTCTCGATATTTTTTATGATGGTGATAACGTTTCTGTACAGATGTGTTTGTTACTATGTTCTTGCCCTTAATTTCTTTCTTGGGGTAAAGTTTGTTCATCTGTGAGAACATTTATACTTTGAAATAACCTCTCCTATGTTTCTAGAGTTTCATCCTATCGATTGGAAGGATTTTGAAGTTCTGTTATGGCAGGGTTTTTTGGGTAGTGATATTAGTTTAAGAGTATTTGTACTTAATTTTTCATATAGCTTTTGAAAATTGTCACCTCTAAGAATGTTGATGTTCTACTATAGCATAAGACATATGGTAATTAATGTTGATTTTTTATTATGGCATAAGACATGTGATAATGGTTTTCTTCAATAGTTATTTATACTATAAAATGTTGCATGTGGCTCTCTCAAATTAGTCTGTTGGGAAAAAATTGTCACGTGTAGGATTACTGATGTGCTATTATGGAAACGGTCCATTATATGTAATGTTATTATTTTAATTTTTACTTCTGCTTAATGTTTCTTTTGGGTCTTGTAAATTAGTTTTCTATGAAATAATTACAAGCTACGTGTGGAAAGGTATGTTGAAAGTTACCAGATTATTTTACTACTTATGTGTATTGGTTTTCATGGTTTTTTACTGATGTTGAATGTGTGTTAGGTAGGTAATGGTTTTATATCTATTGAGATTTTCTTTTTTAATAAAATAGGCAAAAATCTCAGTAGGTGACAACAATATGATTTGGTTTCTATATTAGCTCTATTTTGTTGGGAGTGAGTTAATGCATCCTATATTTTCTGTAGGAGGATTTATGAGGGAGTTAGATCCTCTTAGCTATAAAACAGGTGTGCAGACGGATTGGGTGGAGAGCGTGAGAGTTTGTGAGGAACGGAATTATCATGTAATCTCCTGTTTGATAATAAAATTTTGTCGATGCCTATGTTTGGTGGACGTAGAATGGTTGGGTGAACCACGTAAAACTCCTGTGTCTCTTTTGTGATGTGTTTTATCTGCTGTTGCTTGTCTATTTGAACTAGCTGCAGACTGATTGCTCCAACAAGTGGTATCAGAGCATGTTGGAGGAGCGCTCAGCGGAGGAGGAACGGGCCCAAGTCTGTTGTAGATTGAACATTGCGTGGACGGACCTGCGTGTTGACTGTCGGTTGATTGTCGGCTGCTGAGTTGTGGACCAAAGTGCAAAACATTTTATTTAAAGCTGCCTACGACAAACAGTGTTACGGTGAGTAGTATTACGGTGAACGCAAACCCACGAGCAGCTGGTGTGTGTGGAGGCGCTGTTGGCGCATGGCTAAATTATTGCGCTGTTGAAAACATCGTGAAGTTATCCCATAATGGAGCAGCGTTGAATTACCATATAGCTTTGCTGCGTGCATTTTACAGAAGTCCCTGTTGCGTGACCGAACGGGTGCTGCGGAAGGGTGCGTGTTATGGCTCGAGGGTGCGTATATACTGCTGTTGTGCACGCAATACCACGTGATATGTATAAAAATTTGCTGTGGAAGGTGCATGCGGAAGGTGTTGGCTGGTGCGTGTGCGTGAAGAAGACAAGCTACCTGCGCGTGGGAGGATTGATAGCATTTAAACAACGTTGTGGAAACCAGATCGGCGTGGGGATGAGCGTATTTATAACGTGGACCTGCGCATGCCAATACATGTGTATTTGTAACGTGATGAATGCCTATTGAATGCGCACGGAGGTGGAACGTATTGGTGCGAAAAAAAAACCAAATTTTTTTTTGCAGTTGGCGCGTTTCACTTATAAACAGTCGCGCCAGAAAGGTAATTGGCGTGGTCCCGAAGGAGATAAGCGCGCCAACGCGCTAAGAACTAAATTGGCACGGAAAGTAAAGGTAAAATCGCGCCAAGTTTTTTTCCTTACACTGATTTTTTGTTGGCGCGGATCGTTAGTTGATCAACAAGCGCCAAGTTTATTTTATGTTTTGTTGCGCGCCAGTCCAGTTACACTGTTTGTCAATTGTAATTTGAAATACTAACAGCAAAGGGTTTTTTAATATAAAGTAGAGGCATTGTACAATAAGGCATAGGCGGTTTGTTATTTATTAACTTCTTTGAACTTGGAGATTCTTTGTTTTAAACGAGATGGCGAAAACTCAGAGTGCTCGATTTGAAATCGAGAAATTTAATGGAAAAAATAATTTCGAGATCTGGAAGGTAAAGATGCATGATCTGTTGGTAAAACAAGGTGTGGCGAAGGCGTTGTTGGGCAGATCCAAACTGCCTTACCCCGTGACAGATGATGAGTGGAATGAATTGGATGGAAGAGCCTTGAGCGGAATTCGATTGTGTTTGGCTGATGATGTTTTATTTAACATCGTGTCAGAGAAGACTGCAGCTGGTTTGTGGACGAAGTTGGAGAAGCTGTATATGACAAAATCCTTGACAAATCGGATTCTCCTAAAGCGACAGCTATACAGTTTGTGAATGAAGGAAGGTACTTCCATTACTGATCATTTGAATGTTTTTAATACTCTAATGGTACAATTAGAAAGCATAGAAGTAAAATTTGAAGCTGAGGATAAAGCCATAACTTTATTGTGCTCGTTTCCTGAGTCGTGGGATCATATTTTTACTTCTATAAGTCTTAGCTCATCCGAAACCATTGAATTTGATGATGTCATCGAAGCTTTGTTTTCCGAGGAGACCAAGAAGCGGTTGAATGCTGACACCTCTACATCAGAGGCAATGATGGCTAGAGGTCGTTCTAGAGAAAGACGCTCTGATAAGTTCAACGATTCGTGTTCAAAGTCAAAAGGAAAGAAGAGTAAAGTAAAGTGCTGGTTCTGCGGCAAATCAGGGCATTTGAAGAAGGATTGCTGGAAGCGACAACAAACTTCTAAAGAAGCTTCATCGACAGAAAAGAAGGAAGCGAACACGACTGATACAGGTTCAACATCTAGTTCAGGTATGAGCGACAAAGTCTTATCAGTTAATTTTTCAAATCATGATCAACATTGGTTGTTAGATTCCGGTGCATCAAACCACATGTGTATTCATAGAGACTGGTTTAAGACATATAGATCAATGAATGATGGATTCGTGTACATGGGTAATGATGTCACATCTAATATTGTGGGAATAGGATGTATACATCTGCAAATGTTTCATGGGACAACCAAAATGTTAACTGATGTAAGATATGTACCAGATTTAAGGAAAAATCTAATTTCACTGGGGGCACTTGACACAAATGGATATAAAACTATCATTCAAGGTGGAGTAATGAAAATTTACAAAGGTATTTTACTAGTAATGAAAGCTAAGAAAGTAGGAAATCTGTTCCAGTTAGAAGGAAGAACAGGGTCAGTTCATGTGTCTACCGTGTCTGAACATGACAGTAGTTCCATTCGCCTATGGCATCAAAGGTTGGGCCATATGAGCGAAAGAGGGTTAAAGATTTTGGCTGATCGCAAGTTACTTCCTAATGTAAGGTCTGGAAAGTTAGATTTCTGTAAACATTGGCTGTTTCACAAACAAAGTAAACAAAAATTCAAAACAGGAAAACATACTAGTAAAGGAATACTTGATTATATCCATTTAGATGTTTGGGGTCCAACACCTACGACCTCGTATGGTGGCTCGTCGTATTTTGTATCGTTTATTGATGACTTTTCTAGGAAAGTGTGGGTCTACATGTTGAAAAGGAAGTCTGATACTTTTACAGTTTTCAAGCAATTTAGAGCATTGGTAGAAAACATCACTGGTAGAACTATAAAATGTTTAAGAACTGACAATGGTGGTGAGTTTACCTCCAACGAGTTTGAAAACTATTGCAAGGATGCAGGGATCGAGAGACATAAGACTACTGTGTATACTCCTAAGCAAGATGGAGTTGTTGAACGCATGAACATGACTCTTTTGGAGAGAGCAAGGAGTATGCTGAGTAACGCTGGTTTGCAGAAGGAGTTGTGGACAGAAGCGGTGGCTACAACTTGTTATGTGATAAATCGATCGCCATCGACAGTGATAGGTTGCAGGATTCCTCAAGAGGTATGGAAAGGTCATCCTTGTGATTATTTTAAACTTAGAGTGTTTGGTTGTGATGCATATGCTCTAGTGCCTAAACATCAGCGAACTAAATTAGATCCGAAATCAAAAAGGTATATCTCTATTGGGTATGGTGATGGAACAAAGGGATTTAGGTTGTGGGATCCTACTACCCACAAAATCATCATCAACAGAGATGTAAAGCTTGATGAATCCTCTCTTGTACAGTAATATGTAGATAATAAATTGAAACAGGATGATGTATCTGATTTTCAGCACGTTCAGTTTGACAGCATGTCTAATGATAGTCATGATGACCATAGCTCAGATTCTAGTCATGAACAGGTTTCAGAATCAGATTATGAACAGGGTTCAGATGTAGGTCATGAACAGGTCTCAGATGGTGATCATGAAGAAGTTCCTACAGATGATGGTCAGCCAATTGCGGAAGCACCAGAAACATCCTTAAGGAGGTCTACAAGAATCAAGCGCCCTCCTAGAAGGTATGATGATTATGTTACTTTAGTTGCTTTAACTGCTAACGATGATGAATCTTTGTATTATCAAGAAGCTGTAGAAGGTTCAAAGAGTGACAAATGGAAAGCAACCATGAAGGAAGAAATGATGGCCTTAGGTAAGAATGGCACATGGGATTTGGTTGAACTTCCCAAAGGCAGGAAAACTGTGGGATGTAAATGGGTTTTCAAGGTGAAACAGGGTGTGAATGATTTGGAGGACAGATACAAAGCAAGGCTGGTTGCAAAAGGGTTTTCTTAGAAAGTAGGCATAGACTTTCATGAGATATTTTCACCAGTTGTTAAAATTGTTTCAATTAGAATTGTGTTAGCGTTAGTTGCTTTGCTTGATTTAGAATTACAACAACTAGATGTTAAGACTGTGTTTTTACATGGTGATTTAGATGAGGAAATTTATATGGAACAACCGAAAGGGTTTGTTCAGCATGCAATAAGAAATTTGTCTGCAGGCTCAGGAAGTCATTGTATGGTCTGAAGCAGTCGCCTCGACAGTGGTACAAGAAATTTGATTCTTTCATGTTGAGTCAAAAATATATAAGAAGTGAATATGATCATTGTGTTTACTTTAAGCAGTTAAGTAATGGCATGTTCATTATCTTAGTGTTGTATGTTGACGATATGCTTTTAGCAAACAAAAGCATTGAAGAAATCAACAGGTTGAAGACTCAGATGGCAAGGACGTTTGATATGAAAGATCTAGGAGCAGCAAGACAGATTTTGGGCATGGAGATTTTCAGAGACAAGAGCAATGGTAAGTTGTGGCTATCACAACAGGAGTATGTTGAGAAAATACTTTTGAGGTTTGGTATGAATAATGTGAAGCCTGTGTCAGTCCCTCTAGCTTCCAATTTTAAACTTTCTTCCAGTTTATGTCCTAATACAGATGAAGAAAAGGATTATATGTCTCGAATTCCATATGCCAATGTAGTAGGATGTTTGATGTATGCGATGGTTTGTACTCGACCAGATATTTCACATGCAGTTGGGGTTGTCAGCAGGTATATGGCAAATCCGGGTAAAGAACACTGGTCAGCAGTGAAATGGGTGCTTTGGTATTTGAGAGGCACAAGTAGTTATTTTATTACCTACAATAAGAGTAGTGAATCTGTTTGCGGGTATGTTGATTATGATTTTGCAGGTGATTTGGATAAGAGAAGGTCAACTTCAGGGTATGTATTTACTCTTGCAGGTGGAGCTATTAGCTGGATGTCAAAGCTACAAAACATTGTTGCTTTATCCACTACTGAAGCAGAATACATTGCTGCTTCGCATGCTTGCAAAGAAGCGGTTTGGTTGAAAGGTTTTCTTGGTGAGTTTGGTAGGTTACAGGACAACATCAAGTTACTTTGTGATAGTCAAAGTGCAATACATTTGGCTAAGAATCCAGCCTATCATAGTAAATCAAAGCATATTCCAATTAGGTACCATTTTGCAAGACAGGTTATCAATAAAAGGGGAGTCTCTCTTGAAAAGGTACATACAAAGGAAAACTGTGCAGACATGTTCACGAAACCAGTTTTGTTGGAGAAGCTACGTTGGTGTTTGGCTTCTATTGCCTTGCAGAAGAAATAAATAATAAAGAAACAGGGCATCAGGCTAATTGTTGTCAAGGTGGAGATTGTTGAGATTTTCTGTTTTAATAAAATAGGCAAAAATCTTAGTAGGTGACAACAATTTGATTTGGTTGCTATATTAGCTATATTTTGTTGGGAGTGAGTTAATGCATCCTATATTTGTTGTATGAGGATTTATGAGGCAGTTAGATCCTCTTAGCTATAAAATAGGTGTCCATACGGATTGGGTGGAGAGTGTGAGAGTTTGTGAGGAACGAAATTATCATGTAATCTCCTGTTTGATAAATAAAATTTTTCTGATGCCTATGTTTGGTGGACGTAGCCCAGAATGGTTAGGTGAACCACGTAAAAATCCTGTGTCTCTTTTGTGATGTGTTTTATCTGCCGTTGCTTGTCTATTTGAACTAGTTGCACACTGATTGCTCCAAAAATTTCAATAGTTATTTCTGCTTAATATTGCTTGTGGCCCTTGCAAATTAGTCTACTAGGAAATGATTACGAGCTGCAACTGCTTGTCATCCTTAATTGTTTCTAATCCACAAGAAAATTTACCCTTGCATGTGGAAAGGAAAGGTATGTTGCAAGCTATTGACTTATTTTTCTACTGACGTGAACTGGTTTTCATTGAAGCTGTTAGTGTTAGGTGTGCATATGAGCACTGAAGTGTTGCCAAACTTTTAGGCACCAAATGTAGCTAGGCTGTGAGGAGTTGTTAAACAACTTTGTAGTTTTAGTTCATATATTATAGTAGAAACTATGGGAATGTTATGGATTTTTATCTCCATTTCCTGAATGTTGTCTATGGTTTCTAGAAAATATATAAATATAATGAAACTTCCTGCTTCCGCATGTAGGGGACTATCTATTTTGTAGAATCATATGGATAATATTATTTAGAAATTATAGGAAGACAATGAAACTGCCTGCTGCCCCATATAGGGGACTATCTATTTTTCAGGAACATAGTGATCACATGCTTTAGTAAATGCCTTCTGCCAATTTCAATCTTGAAATTTGAAAGTCTTCTAATTTCAAGCCTCCACACTTAAAACATGTTTCTAAATTTTGAACACAATATGGTCTTTTTGGAATATATGGTTAATGTTTTCTGTTATCTCTCTCTCTATGTCTATATATATATTATTTATTTTAAAAACATATCAATTTGATTACAAATCTTTTCAAATTTATGTTATTGTATTTGAAATTTTTTGGATCATATTATTTCTCCAATTTAACATCGAATCTTTTTAAACAGTTTTTTTAGCAACATTTCTCATTTTACATGTTTTTTTACCGCTGAATTTTTTTTAAACTTCATGGTGACTGAAGTTAGGCTAAATGACTTCATTATATCGAAGATTTCAAGAGTTTTAGTTTCAAATTTTAATTCGAAGTTCCCAATGCAAGCTAGAATCCTTGAACAACTTTTTTGGTTGATAATAATCATCTTGTTTTTCCTACCCATAGTTATAATGTTTTAAGTATATGTTTCTTTGCATTTAGTACTATATCTTCTCTCTAAAAAGAAGTGATGGAACTATAAATTTAAAACGGTACATGTAGGGCTAATCATAAATTGCAGACAAAAACATTTTATGAGCATTAAGAAACTCTTCCTCACATACCCTCCAAATTTCGAAGAGGAACCCTGAAGGAGTGAGGGAATCAAGGTAGATATGTTGGATGAAAACAGGGGATTTTCTTTATAAAATGTGAATAATTAATGGAGGATTTGTTTGATAGGTCGACCATATTGGGAAGGTAGGAAGATAAATGTCCAAGGGAGTCAAAGGGAAGGGAAATGTCTAGGGAGTCAAGGTGTACATGATTTATGAAGATAAATAGTATTTTTTTAATAGTTGGTGAAAAGTTGATGAAGAATTCATTTGATAGGTTTAATATATTTTTTATTCAGGGATGTTAGTCATGTATGTAGTGTTATTTTAAAGAGTTTTTAATAGGTTAATTGTTAGTGGACATTTGGTGGGAGGATGTGATAAAGGAAGTCTTGAGGTATATGTTTTTATGATAAAATATAGAATAGTATTAACTAGGAGAATTGGTTTTTTATAATTATGAGTTTTTTATAATTTAAAGGAATGAAAGATTTAATCAAATTTATGGACTCATGAATCTTATAAAGCATAATTCAACATAATTTTTTACTTTGGAGCTTAGTAATTCATTGGATTTAAAAAGGAAATATTTCAAATACCCATGGTAATGGTGTCATGCAAACATCATTCTTAGAGTCTTTATTTGGTTTTAAAATGAAAGCATGCAAGTGTCAAGGGTACATGTGTTATTTGTCACTGACATAGCTCTACACATGCATTGATTAGTCATGATTTGTTAATGTAATCATGCACACTTGGAAAGATCTTGTTGGCTATGACTGACAAGACATATCATGTGTCACCTCTCCCAATTGATTTTCTTAATATATCCTGCATATTGTGAAGGGGATTCTTGTGTGAAATTCTACTTTTAGCACGGAAAAATGATTTTTTCTTTCCCTTTAATGCTTAGCATTGTTAATTATTGTTAGTTTCATGGAATCTTTACCAAAAAAAATGTTGCCACACCTAGTAAAAATTGCTAATAGAGGAGTATTTTTCCAAATGTTCAAGTGAAAATAATGTGTGATTAGTTATGTTTGAGAAACCTAATTGTTTGAGAATTTCTTCCTTCTCGCCTTACTTTTCCAATGTGATGGATGGAAATAATACCCTCTTGCATCAAAGGATTTGGGGAAACCATTTTCTCAAATATATTATTTAAAAGTAAGAAGCACGAGATTTATCATTCCATTCATAAAATCTATGATGAAGATGAGAATCATCGGAGTGAATGATGCCTGGGTCTGTGTTGCACTAGTTTGCTTCAAATTCCACCAATAAAAAGAGATTTAATTTATTTACATAGCCATCCCAAGTTATATTAAAAGCACATATCTAGTGGAGTCTCTTTTCTTCACCAAAACTTTGAGGTTTACTAAATACATCAGTCAACCTTTCTAGCCCTTTCTCTCTTCCCCCCAAACCTATCCTTCACCGAAAGAAAATCATTTCGTAATAGGAAATGTAGTTCTTGTTTGTGTACACACCAAAAACATTTTCCTTCTCATTTCAGAAGAGGAAATGTACTTCTTTTTTTTTTGTTCACACCAAAAACATTTTTCTTTCCACTTACATTTGCAAGAATCACAAAACATATATGTCTATGAATCTGATTGCTTCTACTACCACCTCCATTCTTTCCCACTACAAAATCTACTTATGCTCCTATATGCTTACATTTCAAATATTCTTGCATTTCCCCTCTCATCTATAAATTATGCAACCACTCCTAGGTAACACATTTCATAGAAAAAATAACATCTTAAAGAATCTTAGAACCTTCAATCAAAACAACAAAACTAGGCATGCTAATCTACAAACACATACTACTTACAATTTGAACAACAAATACTTAGATTCATGCTCTCAAATAAATTCAGGTTTAGTAAGTACATCAAACAACCTCCCTAACCCTTCCTCTCTTCCCTCCAAACCTATCCTTCACTAAAATAAACCCATTTTAGAATAGGAACTATACTTATTTTTTCCTTTTGTTTACACATAAAACATTTTTCTTTCCACTTACATTTTCATATTGCAAAACATATTTGTCTAGCAATCTCTTCACTTCTAATATCACCTCCAATATTGTCCACTTTATTTCCCCATGATTTTATATATTCCACACTTCTTGCTTCAAAATATTTGTTCCTTCATGTCTTTTAAGTTTCATATTGTAGCCTTCTCCTACACCTTTCTGCAACAATTTCTTATGTTCATGTAGACTTACATTTCAAATATTCTTGCAGTTCCTCTTTGCCAATGAAAAGTCATAGAAGAATGGATCCAACTTTGACTAGTAATGCACTTTCACTATTGATGGGTTGTTCTAATAAGTTACTCCCAATCCTCCAATTTTTTCCTATCGAGATAATTGATTACTTGGATATGTTGGGAACTATTGTTCTCAATGTTGTGCATGTCTTCCATGGATAAAGGAAGTTCTCTTAACCTAGACCTTATGATATATGGTAATTATGTTGCGATTATGATTATGATGATGTCTATATATGTATATATGTATGTTCATATGATGTTTTCTGACAGGGTTGTCAAGGATCATGATTTTTTTCTGTTGATGTTTATATCTAGATATGTATTTGTGTATGTCATTGTCTGACAGGGACGTTAGAAATCATTCTTGTGGAGGAATGATTGCTTATGCAGCTGAATGGCATGAAGAGGTTCCTGGTTATGAGGGATCATGTGGGAAGAGTATTCCTGAAAGATATATGAAGTTAGTATCATGTGGATATGATTTGATATTATATACTATGTCGATGTTTATGTTATAAATAGGTAATGCTAAGGGATACGTTAGTTGAATGAATGTAGTAAATTTGCAACTTGCTGGGACAAGCATGGAAAGTTGATAAGACACTAGAAATAAGGTCACTTGGTAAAGTTAGTGCGGTTTCTAGATGTGCGGAACGAATGTTGTGTTAATGGTACATATTATACATGTTTTACCTATGACGTTGTATACATGAGGTGTTTTGTATATATGGTGCTATGTAGATTGTGTTTATGCACTACTCTATATAGATGGTGTTGCGAGCATGTTGGATATTCGTTGTTGTGTAGATATGGTGCTTTGTGCATGTTTCATACGTGTTACTTTATACATATGGCATGGTCTACATGTTGTGGATATGGTGCTAGGTACATGTGGTTTTCAGTGCATGATTGTACATGTGGTGTTGTATGCATGATTGTACATGTGGTGTTGTGTACATGTTTTACATCGGGTGTTGTGCACAGGTGGTGTTGTGTACATGTCGTGCATGTAATGCTCTGTACATGTGGTGTTGTGTACACGTCATGCATATAGTGTTGTGTACACATCGTGCATGTAGTGTTGTGTACATGTGGTGTTGTGTACACGTCATGTAGGTGGTTCTTTGTACATGTCATGTTGTGTACACACCATGTAGGTGGTGTTGTGTACATGTGGTGTTGTATACACATTATGCAAGTGGTATCGTTTATAGGTGGTGTCGTGTACATGTTGTACAAATGATGTTTATGTACATATGGTATTGTGTACATATCATACATTATTTTGTTGTATACATGCGATACTATGTTATGTGTAGTCCTTGTATCATGACATGTGAATTTGTTGTGTTGTACTCTGTGTACGTATATGTATGGTGTTGTACACTAGGTTTCGGTATGTGTGTTGTGTTGTACACCGAGCATAAATGTATGTATTGTGTGGTGTTGTACATTGTGTGTGGGTGTAGGTTTTGTATCCTACACTATGTATCTCTATGTTATGGAAGAGGAGTGGAGGCACTAGGTGCCTACTGGGTGTGGCAATCAATCTGGTCTATCTATGGAAAGAACAAAGGACAAAGGTAGAAGAAAAGGATCTATTCAAGGATAAGTATTTGTATTTGTATTTGTATTTTATTTTTATTATGTATGTGATGTATGATCAAGATTTATGATGGTTACATTTGATCAATGATGCTGGTTTATGATGGTTGCATGTGATTCATGATTTTGACTATGATGTTTATGTTTTGAGCTAACTAGATGTGATAATTTTATACATGATGATTTGATGAACCAGCTAATTTGACTTGTTGTCATAGGAAGTAAATAGCATTGCAAGTGTACCTTATTGATAGGCCGCCAATGAGGTATGATTTGAAATTATTTAAATTTATTTTGAATCTAATGTAAATCATGGGCTTGGTATAGGAACACATGGAAATGCCCAATTGGGTGTTTGAAGCTAACTGCAGGAATTAGCAAAAAAAAAGCAAAAGGAATTGGAATAGGCATCAGTATGTTGGTAAAGGACTTGAAGAGAATGACCATTATGGGACACTAGTACCCAATAGTGTCCATTGATTTGCATGAAGAATTCTATGACAGGTATGATGGTTTTGAGGCAAGGATATGCCTTGGATTTTGGAATTTTCGATGTGATAAAACCTTTCCAAAGGATGTATCACCAGGGACAAGGGATGTCCAAAAACATGGAAAGGGAGTGACTACATGGAAGGGGATGACCAAATTTCTCAAGGGACTATATAGTATAGAAGGGAAGGTTAGGGGATGGTTTTGTTTTGGATCATTGGCATTGCCAGATCGAATCATATGCATGTTGGGAGTGTGCCCTGGAACAATGAGTCGATAACTGTTTGTTGAGAGGACAAGGGGTGCAAGATTGTAGCATTGGACAATAGATGAAGAATTTGACTTTGGCATTGGATCCTGGACTTGCTAGGATGGATGTGAATATTTATATTACATCTGAGGGTGGAGGTGTGAGCCCCTGGATTCCATTGTTGTGGATGTAGGCATCGCATCATTTTATTTTCTCATGAAGAAAATGTGTATATGTGTATGAATATATTATTGTAAATGTTGTATCAATTTGTATTTATAAAGCTCCATAGGTTGTACCATTATTTGTTGGTTGAATAAAATGAGTATGATTATATATGTGTTTGTTATTGTAGATATCGTAATGAGTTGTTTTATAAAGCTCCAATAAATGATATGATTGTCGTGTTTTTAGCAGCATGTTATTGTAAATATTTCAATGAGTTATGTTATAAAGCTCCATGGGGAGTATGTTTTTTTCCATTGGTTTGCTAGTTTATAGGTGTCATTGAACACCAAAGTTGGTGTTCCCCTAAGGGGTAGGGGCTTCTAATAGCCCTAGGTTAAAAATCCATGTATAAAGATAATAAAGGAAAAATAAGACAAAGGTCATGGAACATGTATTCGAAGATTAATGTTGGGAAAAACGTCCCAGTGTGGGTGTTCATTTGTTTTATTATGGCTAAAGGAAATCGACAAAGGTAATGGAAAAGGCTTTGGAAAGGTAAGAGGAAATTATTGGCATTTTATTTATCAAAATAAGGGAAATTAGGAGGAAAGGAAGGTGAAAGGTCATTGATGGCATGTAGGGGCAAAAATGAAGGAAAATAATAGAAATTGAAGGAAATAGAGGTCTCTTTAATAAATAGGCTTTTGAGTATTAGTTCATGGATTTTGATAGTTTTTGGGTGGATATCTCACTCCCTTCTCTCTCACGCCGAGTATTATTAGAATACTCTAGCATTGAGGAAATAAAGGTAATGGAAGGAGAAGAAAAGAAAGGGAAGAAAAGATCAAGCAAGGAAGAGTGACATAAAGAAGTGACAACAAGATTACTTGGAGGTATAGAGTTGCATGTATGATTTCCTTACTAATTTTTTCATGCATGGTAAATGTATGTATGTATTTGGTTCTGTTATTGTCAATGGCATGGGCCTTTCCAGGGGTGACAGTGGATTTCAGCCTTGCCATGCCACTTCAGGATGGCTCTCCGAAAATCCTGAAATATGGTCTCTTCTACACTAAGTAATGACTCATCATTATATCGACGGTAGTGAAGAGGGATGGTTGCTTCCCTCATGGTGTGATGGGTTTTCTCATATTTGGTTGATGTGGATTTTCGGATGGTTTTGAAATTGAGTGGGGTTGTCTCAAGGAGGAAACACAAGTCCTAGGAATCCCTCAACCGCTGAAGGTGGGATTGCGGTAAAACTTGATTGTGTATTCCCTTATTGGGCTTAGGAATCCCTGACCCTTGAATGGTGGGATATACAATAAGCTTATAGGGTGGAGCCTCATTGGGCCTAGGAATCCATTGATTGGTAATGGAGGGATAGAAGGTAAATCCTAGAGGTGGATATAAACAAATTCCTCATGGTATAGGTGGATAGATCTAGAGGCATCCATGCTTGTATAACATTACTCATCCCTGGATCGATATGTGATGGAATTGCGGTAAAGCATGGTAATGTATGTTTCTTGTTTGGGGCTACGAATCCCTTGGCAGGAGTGTAATACAACCTAATTGTATAGATGAGGGCTTGGGTCTAGGAATCCCTTGGTGGATTGTGGTAAATATTGAGGAAACCCCAATTTTTTTTGTAAGTGCCACATTCATGCTTGGAATATGCAATGAGGGTGATAAGAGGAAAGAAATATTTGGTTCAGCCCAATATATGGTTTGGTGGTACTTGGAAGACCCTAACTTGGTTGTCTTTTACATATGTTAATAAGAGCTCTTTTCCTCTTGTATTCTATTTGTAAATATACTTGTTAAAATGTGGTTTTAATGGTTTTTATGTCATTGTTATTCTAATAGCTTTATGTTGGTTATAAGCATGGTTTATGATAGAATTTTGTTATGGATCTCATTATGTTTTGATTAGTAAATGAAATGTTGGTGAATGTGTCACCTAATAGATGATAACGTAACTATTATGAGAGGGCATCAGACCTTCTTGACAAATATCAAATAATTATGAAGTATCTATGCTAAAATGTGTTTATATGACCTGCAGATTACATTTTCATGATGTGTTATACAAAATTTCTATCATGACTAGGCCTTGTCAGGTTCGGTACTTTTTCAAGTTTTGCATTAGAGGCCTTGTCATCATATTATTTATTATTTTTGCAAGTTCCAAGAAGTTTTGGGAAGAGGCTTGAGTCTTAACCATGAAAAAGTGGCTTAGAATCGAGGGTCGTGTTGAGGCCTGGAAAATCATTGCTTCAACACAAGGGTAAAGCAACCCAGTATGGACTTTAAGACAACTCATTTTCCATTGAGGTAGTGGCTCTGACTGAGGATAATGGGACAAGTTTCCCAATGAAATGCATTTGAGTGAATGTGTAATTCTTTTAGTGGAGTGAAATATATGGATTTGTAGCAATGAATCAAATCAAAAACATATGCATTAATATACTCTATAACTCAAGATTATTTAACCATTATCTATATGCAATCCACAATGATTTTCCTAAGTAAATGACAATATAGATTGATAAAAAACCAATGGAAATGAAAATATTTCAAGATGATTATGTTGATTAAATAGTTAATACCAATAATTTATATAAGTCATATGACATTTAGAATATCAAAGAAAATTCCTTAGCATGTATTTAAAAATATCAATGGCGGTACGATAAAAAATGAATACATGTAACATTTTTCTTTAAACAACATTTAATAAGAAATCTAAAAACGGTAAATTCATTATTTATTCATGAAAAAATAGAGGTACCAAGATAGAAATACCAAATTTACTTTTCTCAGCTCATAAAATAAATAACAATAGTTTATTCCTTCCCACAAAAATGATTCTAGAAGTACAATAATGTAACTTCTCAAAATTCTTTATGAAAATTCCTAAACAATGTTGGAGTCATTCTATTGAGAAAATGATGAAAGTACAATAGTGTGAGTATTCGTAAGCCTTTCTTCATCAAAATTCAGGACCTTTATTTCATACAATAAGTAAGCTTAAATAGTAGAAAATAAATGAATCTATTGTGCAGAGCCTTGAGGGAATTTAAACACATCCCTTCAATATGATTAAAGAAAAACAATTTTTTGGTAGCAATGTTCTGAAAGTGATTTGTTGTCTTCATCAATTTTGTTTGTTTTGTCAAATTCTCTCGATGTTTTTCTATCTGTTTGAACTCAATTGTTGCTTCTCAGCACATTTGTCTTCCCCTCTCATGGACCTGAACAAGGAATGCAAGAATCGATTAGCTAGAAATAAATGATACTGATAAGCGAGTTTTATTTGAAACAAACCACTTTTGGAGAAAACTAGGAAAAATGTAGAGTCGTAATAAATTTCAAACAAAAACATCATGGAGATTAATGTAGAGTGAGGTTTGTGGTAATATATGTCATACTTTTATGCTCTTATCACAAAATCGCAATTGCTTTTAAACCAAGGGTTGAATTATCGTCATATTTCAAGCAAGGAGAATCCCTATTGAAATAGATGAAAATCTGGATAAGACCAAATTGCAATCGGAATGGGCAGAGAAGGAATGCCTTAAGGTCTATGAATTTTTTGATCGCGTGGACGCAAGAATTTAGGGATTGCATTGTATAATCCTACTGGGCCTAGCTATATTGCATATCAAAATAATAGAGCAGTGCAACACCAAGAGTCTTAAAATATTTGCGATTTGTGATATGTGTGAAGATGTCATGGTGACGTCACTATGACATGGCATCTGAAGTGGAGAATGACATCAATGATGATGATAGGGATGATGTTGCAGATTCCTTGGGCTTGATCACATATCGCAATCACATTTGGTAGGAGTGTTTGTAATAAGAAGCATGGCTAAAAGAACTGTGATTGTTGCAGAAAATATATTTCTATGAATTGACATATAATTTTTATCGAGTATGGGGCTTATCGCAAATCACAATCGGCATGAGGCAGGACCCTTTGGACTTAAGGTTTGAAACTTTTGTGATAGCCTACTGATGCAGGAGTTTATGGATTGGAGTGAATAATCCTGTCGGGTATGAGGCATTGTCGCAATCGCAATCGGCATGAGGCAAGACCCTCTGGTAACTTGGATAGCTTCGGACGTGGGATTTTTATGGAATGGATTTTATAATCCTCTTGGGTCTGGGCTTTATTGCAAATCAAAATCAACATGAGGTAGGACCCTTTGCACTTAAACTTCGAAACTTTTGCGGTAGCATATGGATGCTGGATTTTATGGATTGGCATGTATAATCCCATCGGGTACGAGCTTTATCGCATATTGCAATTGTTGAAGGTATGAGACTTAAGTTCTGTTCTTTATTGTGATAGCCACGGATGCGGGAGAATCATAGAATTGCATTAATCTTGCCATCGGGTCCGGTCTAATTGTAATCACAATGGAGAATGGCGTAGGGGTCTTGAGCCTTTTGAAACTTTACGATGTGGGAAGCAAGATGAGTTAGATTTTATGAAGAATAAAACCTTGGGGAATTAAGACTTTGATTTTTTTATTTTTTTAATTGAATAACCCGTATTTTCTAATACTTGAGGTTTTATAAAGCCTAAATATAGTCTTGGTCTCAGGGCCTATCAAAATTTGGTTTTTTTGGATGAGCAATGTTTAATACTTGGTTTTTCATTAAAAAAACTAAGTATTAAACTTTGGTTATAGTTCTTTATTAAAAAAAATTATCTTAATTTGCTAAAACTAAAGGGTCCCTATTTTAATATAATAAATTTCATAGGAAATTTAATATATTAAAATGGGGGTTGTTGAACACTACAAAAATTGGAAATTCACTAGAAGAACCATTTATCTATGGTAAATCAAATTTTCCAGAAATTTAGTAGAAATAATCTAATATGTGAAAACTACTTTTTGAAATATTTAGATAAATAAAATTACTCTGACTATAAAACGCATTAAATTACAATTTCTTTTAAAAGCCTTTTGTGAACGAAAAAAACCTATTTACTTGAATCAGTCATTAATTAGTTTATAAAAATAAAGTAGGGGGCCTTTTACCACTCAGCTTGTACTATACTCATTTGTCACGGGAAGAGCCACTACTTCCAGAAGACATTCATAGCCTCGTCAAGGTTACCTTTTAACCAACAACAATCCAATGTCCTAGCCATTTAATAGTGCACCAATTAGACGTAATATTTATTTATTTATTTTGATGTTACAAAGCCATTGTCCTGGTTTGGTGGCCAGATAATGACAATTCCGTTCACCAGTAATAATTAAACTGAAGAAGCTAGATCATGATGAGACCCCTTGTCTTAGAATTTAAAATTGTAAGCCATTACCCTGATTTGGTGTTCAAAATGGTAATGTTAGTTTAATTGGTTCCCTATGAACATGTTAAGTAGGCTCGTGATGAGACCTCTTATCTTTTCAGATTTATTATATTTTAGAATTACACTCTAAAAATTTTATTTTTAATGGATGCAGAGGATCATTGACTCCTTAAGGGTTGTGGATGACAAATTCAAGTTGAAAGTGATTAAGTCGTAAAATGGTCTTTACTTTTTAAGGATAACCTTTTTTTGATTGAAAATAGAGTAAAAGGATATAATTTTTAAGGTTTTTGTTTTAAGGATTTTACAACTAAATGGAAAATATTTTTAGAGTTCTATAATTTTTATCTAATTTTCAATTTTGGGAACCGCTTCTTAAAAATTCCTATCTTCAAAATGAAAAAATAAAAATAACTTCACGAGATGTTTGAAAAGTCAATAGATTAGTATTTAACATTTTATTAACAAAATTTGTAAAAGGAAAAATAAATTATAGCGGGATGTACAATGGAAGTGATCTTTTACATATTTTATTCTTTATTCTATTTTTTTTAAAGAAATTAAGAAAATAATTTCTTTAATATGAGCCCGTTTATAGGAATAAAATCTCTCTTTTCTAATAAATCTTGAAGTATACATGTAGGTCGGCTTATCTATTCAACAATCTAAAATGGACCAAGCCATAATTTCTGGAATTTGGTATGTTTCCTTTTTTCTTCATGTGTTTTGTCCCACTTGAGAACTAGATCTCCAACTTGGAAGGACCGTTGTGTGATTGAAATTGCATAAAAATAAGATTTCACCATCTTTTGATGTTTGGTGTGTGTGTGTTTTTCCTCTTCCCTTTCTTCTTCTAGTTTTAGGATTTGTGAACTTCTCAATTGTGAAGAAGAAAAAGGTGTTTCTTCAATAAATTGAACTAGTGCTAATGAAGGATGAGCTAAATGTGATGGAATGATGACTTCCTTCCCATAGACTAGGCTAAATGGAGAAGTGCCTATAGAGGCCTTTTGAGTTATCCTATCAGCCCATAGAGCAGATACTAAAGATTTGTTCTAGGTTCTATGACTTTGATATACAACTCTTTTGATCATTCTAAGGATATTTTTTTTAGTGGACTATGCCAAACCCTTTCCCTGTGGATAGTAATTAGCATAATATTTGAGTTTAAAACCTCTCCTAATTGCAAATTTAATCATATTGGTACGCAAAAAGTAAGATGCATCATCAAATATAAGTGCAGGAGGCAAACCAAACCTTGTAATGATAAATTGATCAATAAATTCAATAACAAATTTATAATTCACTACTTTTAGAGGAATTTCTTCCACCCACTTAGTGAAGTAATCTATAGTAGTCAGAATATATCTATGTTGTTTAGAAGAGTGAGGAACGATCTCACCTATGATATCTAGTCCCCATTGTTCGAAAGTTGTTCGATGTTGATTGGCTACAGAGGCAAGGCTCGTTTCCTTTGTCTTCCAGAAGTAGTTTGGCATGTTTTTCATTTCCTCACATATGCATGGGTATCTCTGAAGAGAGTGGGCCAGTAGTATCCAACATGAAATATCTTGTGTGTAGTTGTATCTGCTCTAAAGTGTCCACCTATTGGTCCATCATGAAGTTACTACAAAACTATTTGTGCTTTAGACTTTTATAAGTATTGAAAAATGAAATTAACTTAGACAAATATATAAAGCACATATAATAAACCAGACATAAAATATTGGTGGAAGAGGCTTCAGCCTCATGGCTTCCTCAGGTATCCTCTCTCATTAAAATAATTGAATGTAGTGTTAACAATAAATAGATGAGAGATAGTGTCTCAAGATAGTGTGTGCTATCTTAGACACCTTTGGTTGAGATAATTTCCCACCAGACACACACCAATATAGGAGTTACCTAAACTAACTCCTATCTTAGAGGAACAACCCAAGAGTTAGGCACAAATTCCTAACTTGTAATATTTAATTTATTTTTGGATTTATTATTTTTTTGTGAGAGAGGCTAAAATTCCCCAATTCAATGATAAATCCAAAATAAGAACAAGGAGCCATCTTCCAAGTTCTCATGTTGATCCTCAAAAACATTGCCTGAAAAAACAACCAAATCTTGATGCTGAAGAAACTGCAATATGAAGAGACTGTCAGCTGCATGAATGATTCATATCTGAATGATGCTTGAAAACTCCATCATGTGCCAAGCCACAAAAGGATCCAATTATCCTTTCTTGAAAACAGCATCCGTTGTCCACTGACACAATTTGATGAACACGCACTAGCGTATTTGGTGATGATGATCACCCACTGGCTGATGATGTTGAAAAACAAGTCAATGTTGATTTTTATATGATGAAAGATGCTCACTGTTGCTTTTGCTATTGATCGCCCACTGGTGAATTTGCTGATGCTCACTGCTGAAGAAAAATACCCATTGCCTGATGAAGATGCCCACTGGCTGCTTCGCTGATGTTGTCGAGACTTTCAGTCTGACAACCACTTGTCAATTTCATTAACTTTTACCCCCTTTGTTAGCTAAAAGGAGAGACAATATTCTCCAAAATATATCTGAACTCCCCCCCTTCAGGTGTAGGAGAGTTTCATGGTTGTACTCCCTCGTTCAACAACATGAGAGTACCATCATCATTTCACTATTAGCTACGCTATGTGTGGTTGTAGTCGGTTGTAGAACCGAGACAATCTTTTGACTGTGGATGACCATTTCCAAGGATCGATCCATTCATAATGTATCTTTAATCTGGTTGATTTTTTTTGGTTGCAACATTTTTCTAAGGAATGATTTTGCTTGCCACAATCGTGACAAGGATGGAGATCAAAACACTGATCTTCCATATGATCGGTTCTTTGACAATGAGAACATTTCGGTTGGACTTCAAATTCAGGTTGCATGTAATTTTGTTTGTCTGCAACTTTCTCAGAACCTCCTGAGGTGAGTTGCGCAAGAAATCCTACATCGACGAACTTAATTGGCCTGGAATAATCTGGGATATGTAAGTTGGTGTCATTAGTGACATATCCTAAGCCTTGTCGATTCTTGTTATTTTGAATTTCTTCCCAGGGCTTAATGATGGGTTTGGAAGAAATTTTAGCTGGAAAAACTTCAACGCTTGAAGCTGTTGGGATGAATGACTTATCATCTGGATGGTTCAAAGACTTGAAAGTATCACCCCTTTCTTGCAATTCATTCCTTTGAAGTTGGGACTCGAGTTGAAGAAACTCAATCGTTTCATGTGTTTGTCGTAGATGCTGTGAAAGATCAGCAAGAGTTTCTTTGCTGATGTGCACCATGTCTTCATCACTGGAGATGATCAAACTATGAAGAATGTTTAACAACTGAATATTTTGTGCCATCTGAACTTGCTCACTTGAAATCAGGCTCTCTTGTCGTAGATGTCGTGCTTTGATCTGTTTCACTTGATTTTGTTACTTGCATGATAGGCTCACTTGCTATGGGACTTGAATGGCACACTCGCTTGATTTGTTGCTTATTGCACTTGCTGGGAATGCTTGCTATAGTTGTAGAACTTTCTTTCTTAAACTTTGGAATTCACGCTCGCTTGCAAGAGATGTGAACTTGTTGTTTGCTTCATTTAGAGTTAAAATTTGTGCATTCACTTGATTTTTCTTGAATGAAGGGTGTCAAACACTATAAAAAATGCACCCAAAAAATGCTTAATGATTTAATGACTCACTACAATGAATTCAATTTGACTCAATTCAAGACTTGGGTGTCGGTTTTAACCGAGAATTCACCCTTACAATTCAATGTAATTTGAGTTTGATTACAAGTTCAATAATGTTGATGTAGATTGTGCTCTCTTAAACATGGAAGTTTACAGATTCATTAACTTGATTGTAGTGATGTAGACTTTGCTTTGAAATGCTGGAGTTTGCAGATTCATGAACTTGATTATATTGAGTGAATTTGTTTGTTGAGGCAGGATGCCAATGTTGAAAACTTTGATTAGTTGTTGTAGTGATGCAAATGCATGTGTTGAGTTTAATTATCCTTCCTTGAAACTATTTCGTTACAAGTGTTGTGCTTGCTTGAATTGAACTTTATGTGTGTTAAATGTGATCATTTATGTGTCAAAACTAGACACAAATAAAAAAGAAACAACACGAAACATGCACCATCATCAACAGACTCTTCGTGTACCTAAGATCCACTTATTCAATTTTGGGCAGATCTAGGACACAATCACCACAAAAATGATATCTTTATCAAACTTTGGAGTACATAATCGCTCATCTTCATAACATCTTCATGGAATCGGAATTCCAGAACTTTTTTGAAAGAAAAATGTCTTCAAAAAATTGACTCAACCTTCTGGAAGTAAAAATATTCACTTATTTCTCCAAATTTACAAAACACTTATTGCTCCAAAATTACCAAAAAATCACCTTATCACTCCACACCATCACTTCAAAAATCTCAACATTCACTTATCACTCAAAAAATAAATTACATTAAAAAACACATCTCCCCAAAATATATTAAAGCACTTTTACATACCACCCTTTTAAAACTTTCCATAAAATATTTTTTTACACTATTTTTAAAATATTCAATTACACCTCTTTTTTCAAGCATGAATTAATATATTCTAAAAAATGTGCCCACTTAAATCTTCAAACCATTCGTTTATACCTTCTTCTTTTTTCAAGCATATTCTAATATAAAAATGTGCCCACTTAAATCTTCAAACCATAAACTTCATGCCTAGAAAACAAAACCACATATGCAATTTTTTCCTTTGACTTCCACGCAGGCAAGTATTCCACGCTGTAGATTTTTACGGTGAAAGCTCTGCCATGGTGGCTACATGATGGCTCTTCCGCACGGTTGACTTGCGCCTCGACTTGACTCAGCCTCCTCTCTGAAAAAGAATGCAACTGATTTGCATTGCCCAGCGCCTCGATCACCAATTCCTAGAAATGAATATTCATGCCAAATACTCCAACTACAACAATGGCACAGTTGAGAAAAAGGGTCTCCGGAAGACCTCTACCATTCACATTTGTTTGATTCTGATTCTCTGGAAAATGGATGTGCTATTAAATTAGTGTTGTTGGTTGTTTCCATATCAGGATCTCTTGTTCCACTTTCCCATTGCAACAGCATGCAACAACCGACAAGCAACTGACGCTAAAAGGTAATCTGCGAAAGGAGCGATGACAGGATCCTTTGAATTCAACAACACTTTATCTGAAGTAATAATGGCCTTTATATGCTCTATATTTATGACAATGGCATGCTCTCGCCTGAGAATTGTAGAAGGACAGGAAAGCACAGGATTAAGAATGTGTAAATCTCGAGCAGGTTCTGGATTTCATGTTGGTTCCTAGCAGATTTGAGCCTTGCGGTCTCATCCAGTTATACATCATGCGATATGGCACGGTACTTATAGTTGCATCTACAGGTGGATTAGTGGATACAGTGCAAGATGGAATCTAAACATGTGGATCTATATGTTTGTGATGCCGGGTTACTTGAACAGATGTAGTGATGATTTGGCAAAACTCGCATATGAAATATTAGAAGCAGAAAATAAATATCACGGGTGGCATCAAGAAAATGGGTTTCAAATTCGAAACCAACTGCAACCAGACCTGGACAATTTTCACCAACTTTGGCCAGCCTGGAGGGCATAAACAGAAAAGTTTCCTTTCATCTTAACAATATGGAATCATAGTTTCTCCCAAATAACACGTTATCAACAATGTCATAATGACTTTCTTTTTATTATAAATCTATTTTTCTTTTATATCTAAGTTTGGGAGGAGCATATCCATTTTTCAAGTAAAAAAATAATTCAGTGTATTGGAAATCAACATCAATTAAACTTACCTCAAAAATGTGTTCATTGTTATCTGTGTCCTCCTTGGCTGGTATCTTGGATTCTCCTGTAAGAAGCTTGTAGAAACATTGCCCTCTGACAATTTTGGCTAGTTTTATTTCAATATCGTACTCCTACATAGTTGTTACCCAATTTTCTCTCTTTTCTCCTAATTATTTCTACACTAGTAATTACCTCACTTTTGGGAATGGGACTATTACTTTGGTGTGTGTTTTTAACAGGAAAAAAGGGACTAAAATTATTTACAAATTTATATACAACAAATGCTTATTTTTCTACTTCTGAATAATTCAACTAAACACCCTGAAAATTTGAAATGAAAAAAGATATGGTTGCTTCCATTTTCTGATTATTAATTTGTGTCAAAACAATGACATAAGACGTTGAAGAAGCAAAGGTATATAAGATGAAATGATTAGAGAAATTTAGGGTATTTAAAGAAGAGGCATTGATAATTTCCTTTTTGATTAAATTGAATGCCTGCTTTTCATGACGTCCCCATTTAAAAACTATGTCTTTCTTAATTATTTGTTGTAACGGAAAAATAATTTGTGAGAAATTAGGGACCAACTTTTTGACAAAATTGATTTGTCCAAAAAATGATTGCATGCATTTTTTGTTATATGGTGGAGAAATTTTTGAAATTTATTTTATTCTATCGAGGTCAATGTAAATTCCATTTTTTGACACAATGAATCCTAAAAGTTTCCCTTCACTAAGAGAAAAAAAATACTTTTTAGGATTTAATGAAATACCATATTTTCTACAACATTCAAAAATTTGTTTTAAGTCCTGCAAATGACTATTTCTGTTCTTTCAATAAATAGTAATTTCATCTTGATAAACATCAACCATTTTATTTAGCAGACCTTTGAAAGCTATGTCCATGGCTTGTTGGAAAGTGGCCCCCGCATTTATTAAACCAAATGGCATTTTTTGGTAGGAATAAGTTCTCCATATGTTAGAAAGTAGTCTTTAGCCTATCATCTGGGTGGACCATGATTTGATTATATCTTGGGAAACCATCAAGGAAAGACATAAGTTCGGAACCAACAAGTATTCCTAAAATTTGTTCCATAGTGGGTAGCAAGAAATTATCCTCTTGACTTGCTTTATTAAGATTCCTAAAATCTATAGTAATGCGATATCACTATTTTTCTTCCTAGCAGGTACCATGTTCGAAACCCATCTTGAATACCTAAGAGGAAAAATGATTTTAACCTTAAGTATTTTATTCAATCATGTTTTGATTTGATTTTCTAAGTTCCTATGACTTTTACTTAATTTTTGTTGGACATATTTATCACTAGATGTCATTGGAATTGTGTGTTGAATGATGGAATTGTTAAATGTTTTGAGATCTTCATAACTCCAAGCAAATACATCTTTATATTTATTTAACAAATGGATGAAGGATAATCTTTCTTTAGAAGAGAGACCAAGTCCTAAATTGATGTTCTGAGGTTTAAGATCTGTCCCAAGATTTATTAATTTAAATCTCAAATCTGAATTTTGTAGTTTTGAATTAGTAACTCTTTTAAATCTGTCTTTTGAATCATATAGATCCTTAAGTTTAACAATAGATTTGGGTATAGAATTATCCTCAATTTTTTCTTTTAATAGATTGTCTTGTTCATCTTCATCAATTATTTTGTCATCGTATGATTTTTCAAATGTTAAGAAGATTAAAATATCTTCATCATCATTAAATACCCACCAATTACTGATTTTATTAGGAATGGATGGCCTAAACATTAATTCTACATAAAATCTATTGGGACTGTAATCTTTAGATGGGATTAATTTTGATGCAACATTATAAAGAAGGTTAGCACTGGCATTCTGAATCCTAGGTATCGAAGAAATGTTAAACGCTAAAAAATGTGAAGTGAGAGACTAAACCAAAGGTTGATAATGCTTCAAGTGTGTAGAGATACAATGCATCATGTTTCTTACTTCTTTAACTAAAATTTATGAATCTCTAAAACTTTGAAGGTATTTAACGTCAAGGCTAATTGCTTTGTACATACCGTGAACTAATTCCTCATATTCTGCAATATTATTTGTGCATTCGAATTCCAATCTACAAGTCAACATTGTCTTCACATCTTCAGGATTAATCAATATGCAACATTCTCCAGCACCATCACTTGATTTTGACCCATAAAAATATAATGTATAGAATAAAGAATCAACTAATGATTTTTCTAACATATTTACACATTTGGAAAAGTTACAGAATTACTTAGAAATGGCGACGTTTATGCGTTAAAATCCTGAAAAAAATGATTGAGGAGAGTAGTTTCCAAGAATGTTGTTATTAAATGTTACTTCCTTGTTTTCACCTTTGAAATTTGTTACTGAATGTTTCATGTATTATTCTCGGTTGATTCTTATTTGATTCAAATTTCCACTAAATGGGACTATAAGTGAGACCAATCAGTGGAAAAATAACTTTGTAGTTTTTCTGACCAATCTCTACTAAGAATTAAACAGTAGAAATATGGGATATCAACAAAAAGTAAATCAATTATTTGACAAAATTTAGGATTCATAGATAATCTAATAAAAATTGAATTCATTTCTCCTATGATTTTTTCTTTTGTCCTATCGAGTTGCATAATGTGAATTGCAGTTTTTTGGGGTACATTTTTATTAAAAAATTCAAAATTCAAAAGAAAAGGATGGGTATGTGAGTTAGGTGCGTCACCTATTAGAATAGCTTCATAGGAATCTGATAATGAATGACCAGTAGGTTTACCCATTCTGTTAGAAGCTTTGGATACCATAGTAGCAGGAAGAAGAGAAGCAGGTACTGCGCTCAATTCTTTCAGTAGACATTTATGTTGTTCTTTGAGTTTATTGAGTTCCTGAAGGTAAATGTTTTCTTTTATTTTCTTCATATCTTCAACTATATTGTACTCAATAGTATCTGAAACTACTAAGGTTCTGGGTGAATATGGAGAATTGGATAAAGAAGGAATTGCTTGGGGGGAAGTGGAAGTGAATTTTTTAACAATAACATTATCTTCACCAGTCTAAGTTGAAGGTTTTTGTTTTTGAATTAGTTATATAGGATTAACTGGACCTTTACATCTTATGCTAATAGGAAATGCTTCATATTCGTTTTCACTATCAGAAATAAGAAGAAGAAAATCCCAAATTCCATTTAACTCAACTATTTGTTCATCTTTAGATTCATCAGTAGCAAATTTTGCTTCCTCCTCATCTTCGTCATCAATTTCCGCATTAGAGGTCGTGTTTGGAGGTTGTGTATTAGGTGGTTGATTTCTTCTTAATGGTCTAAAAGGTCTTTTGGAAGAAGATTCAACTACTTGTTTTTTTATCTCTACCATCTTGTTAGATAAAGTTTTAAGGACTTGTTGTAAGCCTTCAATATCAAAGGGATCTTTAGGTGCTTTCTTTTTAGCTTCATCCTTAAATGTAACTCTTCTTAATTTTTTGTCTTCCGAATATTTTTTATATTCTAGCGCATTTATCACCTTCTGTACCGACACAACTTCTTTCACGTTTTCTGCCAACGTACTTTTATTAGCTCTATCTTCAAAAATTTCTATGTTAGAAGGAAGAGATGAAATATACCATTCATTTTGTACATCGACACCAATGTCAAAGTAGCTAGGATTTTATTTAACAATTTGTTAGATATGGAATTGAAATCTATTATCTTCTCCCCTAAATTCGTTTTTAAATTGGAAAGGTCATTGATAAGATATGTCGTTGAACGATCATCACCAAATTTAGTCAAAAATAGTTCTTCAAAATTATCACAACTAGTAATAGAATTGGTTGGTAAAAGTACCAAGACCCCACTGATCCTGTAAGAGTGTACGGAATAATCTAACAACAACATCTTCCTCATCTACCTCATTAAGATTGATGGCTAACATATAATTATGAAGTTTCTCTTCAGAATGTAGCCCATCATCAGGATTGAATTTGGGAAGCTATCGTTCAGGATGTTTTCGTAGAGGATGAAGTGGTGCTGGCATTTGGACAACTCCCGGATTGGACCATGGTCTAGCTACCATTGTAATAGTTTGGGAGGTGGATGTGATGAAAGAAGAAATGGTACTTGTAATAGTAGTGCTTGAGGCAGAACTAGTTGCTTTTGTAGAGGAAATGGAAATAGATGAAGTGATTAGTAGAGAGAAAGGAAATGAGAAAGGAAGAGATGGAGATGTTGGTGAATGAGAGAATGAGGTAATATCACTAATATATGTTTGGGAATCAGATGTATAAATTTTAGTTTAGCGGGATTGAAGTGGAAATTCAAATGGTGAGATGCCCAGTTTTTCACTTCGGGACCAAGTTAAAGCACCAGTTCCTTGAAAAATAGAAATTATAGTTTATAAAGTTTGGATGATTCCACCTTTTTTGTCGAAATGGGGATGTCTTCCAATTTATGGAGTATAATCTGTAGGGATTACCTCATGAAGTATTCTACGAGACTTGTTAGGTGATTGTCTAACTCCTGATCTAAAAGTAGGAGATTTTCGAGGAGATCTGAAAGTTGTATGAGATTTTGAGGTAGAATGACTCTTAGAATGGCCTTTTATTTTTTTATTGGACTTGATTTCCATGCATAGTCTGCATTCCCTCCTTCTAGCACCGAAAATTATTAAGGCCTCGAAAATCACTGCTTCAACAATAGGAAGAAGACCACCCGGTCCGGACTTTAAGATAGCTCCTTTTCCATTTAGGTAGTGGCTTTCACTGGGGATAATGGGACTAGTTACCCAATGAAAGGTGATTAGGTGACTATTTAATTCTTATACTGGAGTGAAATAGATGGATTTGAAGCAATGAATCAAATGAAAAACATATGCATTAATCTAATCTATAACCCAGGATTGTTTAACATTTCTCTAGATGCGATCTACAATCATTTTCCTTAGTAAATGATAATATACATTGATCAAACACCAATGAAAATGAAAATATTTCAAGTTGATTACGTTGATTAAACAGTTAATCAAAATAATCTGTATAACTCATATCACATTTAGAATATCAAAGCTACTTTCTTAACATGCATTTAAAAATGTTAATGGCAGCATGATAAAAAATGAATACATGTAACATTGTTCTTTAAATAACATGCAATAAGAAATCTAAAAAATATAAATTTGCTATTTATTCATGAATAAATAGAGGTACAAAGATAGAAATACCAAATGTACTTTTCTCAACTCATAAAAGAAATAGTAGCAGTTTATTCCTTCCCACAAAGATCATTCCAGAAGTACAGTATTGCAACTTCTCAAAATTCTGTATGAAAATCCATAAACAATGTTCAAGTCATTTTATTGAGAAAAGGATGAAAGTATAATAGTAAGAGCTTTCATAAGCCTTTTTTCATAAAATTTAGGACCTTTATTTCATACAAAAAGTAAGCTTAAATAGCAGAAAATAGTTGAATCTATTGTGCAGAGTGTTGATGAGATTTAAACAGATCCCTTCAATACGGTTAAAGAAAAATACAAAATTGGTAGCAACGTTCTAAAAGTGATTTGCTATCTTCATCAGCTTTGCTTGTTCGATTGGATTCTCTAGATGTTTGTTTATCTATCTGAACTGAACTTCCACTTATCAACACAATTGTCTTCCCCTCTCATGAACCTAAACATGGAAAAGAGAAATAGATAAGCTAGAAATAAATGAGATTGATAAGCGAGTTTTATTTGAAACAAATCACTTTTGCAGGAAATGAGGAAAAACAGAGAGGCGTAATAAATTTTAAACACAACTGTCATCAAGCGTAATGCAGAGTGAGGACTGTGGTAATACAAGTCAAAATGTTGCGATCTTATCCTAAAATAAGAATCACTTTTAGACTGGGTGTTGAATTATTGCCACATTTCAAGAAAGGAGAATCCCTATTGAAATAGACGAAAATCTGAATAAGACCAAATCACAATCAGAATCGGTAGATGAGGAATGGCTTAAGGTTTGTGACTTTTGTGATTGCGTGGATGCGAGAATTAATGGATTGCATTGTATAATCCTGTCGGGTCTAATGATATCACATATCGCAATAACAGAGCCGTACAACACCAACGATCTTGAAAGATTTGCAATTTGAAATCTACATAATGACGTAAGGGATGACATCATGGTGAGGTCACTATGACCTAAAATCTGCATGGAGAATGATGTCACGCATGATGATATGGATGACATGGGAGATGGCTTGGGCTTATTTTCATATCGCAATCTCATTTGGTAGGATTCTTTGGAATAAGTGTCATGGGTAAAAGAACTGTGATAGCCGTAGACAATATATTTTTATGAATTGACATATAATCTTTATCAGGTCTAGGGCTTATCATAATTCAGAATTGGCATGAGTCAGGACCCTTTAGATTTAAGCTTTGAAACTTTTGCGATAGCATACGGATTCGGAATTTTATGGATTGGAGTGAATAACACCTTTTGGTCCAAGGCTTTGTCGCAATAAAAATTGGCATCATGACACTTTGGTAACTGGGATAGCTCCTGACATGAGATTTTTATGGAATGGATTTTATAATCATGTCGGGCCCTGGCTTTATCGCAAATCAAAATCGGCATGAGGCAGGACCCTTTGGACTTACTCTTTGAAACTTTTGTGATAACCCATGGACGTTTGATTTTATGGATTGACATATATAATCTCATTGGGTCCAGGCTTTATCGCATATCGCAATTATTTAAGGTATGAGACTTAAGCTCTATGGTTTATTGTGATAGCCACAGACGTCGGGAAATCATAGAGTTGTATTAATCTTGCCACTGGGTCCGGTCTAATCACAATCGCAATGGATAATGGCGGAGGGGTCTTAAACCTTTGGAAACTTTGTGATGCGGGAAGTGGGATGAGTTAGAGTTTATGGAGAATAAAACAATTGGGAATTAAATCTCATATTATTATTATTATTTTTAATTGAATAACCCATATTTTCTAATACTTGAGGTTTTATAAAGCCTAAGTATAGTCTTGGTCTCAGGGGTTATTAACATTTGGTTCTTGTTGGATAATCAAGGTTTAATACTTGGGTTTTAACTAAAAATCCTAAGTATTAAATGGAGATTGTGCTTGAGGATTCTCGATCATCTTGACCCCACTTGGCTCCTGGATTTTATTATTTCTTTTGACTCCTACTCTCTTCACTTGTGACATCCAGAGAAAGAGTTGTTGTACTCTATCATAGTCCTCTTTTGGCAAGGAGTCCACCCCTAGTTTTTTACCTTGTTCCAAAATTTCTCTAAATCTAGATTTTCCTTATCCAGAATCTCTTGTAATTCATGGTCCTCTATTCTTGCTTCAATTGGCGTCATCTCCTAGTCCCTACTGATCTCCATCAGGCTTGATAGATCATCATTTTGTTGTTTATCTACTGCGATATCCTCCATGTCAGCTACCCTATTATGTTCTTTTGTTACATTCTCAATGTCCTGGACTGTCTCCTTGTTCCCCTCTTCTTCCTCCAGGACCTTGAAGCTGTTTTGTCTTGAGTGTTTTCCTCATTTTCCTTCTTGTTTGGATACTTTCCTCCTTTTCCTTTATTCCCAACTTCGGTGAAACCCTCGTGGTCTCTCACAACAGTGGTTTTTTGATTATCTTCCCTATTTTTTGTAGTGAAGTCTCTATATAGATGCCCATGTTCATGGCATTTGCGAGATCTGAATGGTATGTGATCATAGTCCACTTTCTGCACCCATTCTTCATCATATACCTCTAAAATGATCGCTTCCGACAGGGCTCCAGATAGTTCCATTTCCACGCATATTCAGAAAAAGGAGGCATATCTCCCTTTCAGAGTTGCCTCTGAGATTCTTAGAAAATGTCCCAGCTTGTTGCCTATGGTTTTCAAAGATTCTGGAAACCAATAATCCAGAGTAAGGGAATATAATGTAATCCAAACCGGTACTAAAGTGAATGTTTCACATTCCGGGACAAAGTTCATCATCCATGGTTGCATGTAGAGTCCTGCCGCAGCATGGAAATAGGGTCCCCCTTCAAACACTCTATCTTTGTCTTCTACGCTTGCAAACACTACTGTGAAAAAACCCTTAGATCCTAAAGGTAAATGTATTTCCCCCTTTTGCTTCCAATGGCTCCTTATCCAGACATGTAAAGCCCTTTCTTTTGGCCATAGCCCCATGAACTTGCATATAGTTGCATGCTCCGTCATCTGATCTCTATGAGCTTGTATCGCCGGGTTGCTTAATACGACCTGAGGAATAGTACCTGACTTGGGCTTGCAAACTGCCGTAGTCTTTCTGGAAGCTGGTTTTTCACTACTGCCTCCAATCTCTTTTTCTTTTCTCGTTTCATGTTGATCCCCTTCCTGATCCTGATCTTCACTTCTTCTAGTTGTTCCCTAACTTCTGGTTTCTGAGCTCTTCTCCAGTGGTTTTTTGAAATGTTTCTTTCCCACGTTATGACTTCCTCCTGTGACTGCCTAGCTATAGGAGGGAGCAGCACTCCCCCCTGCACTCCCCACCCTGGTAGCCTGAATCCAAACCCCTGTCTTCAACTCCAACCCTAGATTCTCTGCTCCTTATTGCTCCTCTCTATCTCCTTCACCTAAATTGATTTCCTTGGATACTAGAAAATTATTACATCCCTTAGGAAGGAATTCTTTTGGCTTGGAATGAAAGGAGTGGCCACTAAATATTTGGCAAAGTGCCAAGAATTCCAAAGAGGAATCAACATCCTGCTATATTATTGAATCCCATATCTATTCTGAAATTGAAATGGAAAATTATCTCATTATAATATATTTTGGGGATACCTAGAACTAGAATATAGAATGACTCAATAATGGTTGTAATGGATAAATTAAATAAAGCTTCCTGCTTTATACCATTTCAATCAACATATATTGTTGTTCATGTGGCTGAAACTTTCTTGAAAGAAATATTTATACTACATGGAATACCAAAAAATATCATATCCAACAGTGATGCAAAATTTACTTCCAATTTATACAAATCAATGTTTGCAAGAATGGGTACGCATTTGAAATTCAAGACAACATATCATCCCTAGATAGAAAAACTGACTGAAATGACCAATGACATTCTCGAATACATGCTTCATGTGTTGTGATGAGATAACCCACTGAGTGGGATCATTATTTACATCTAGTTGATTTTTATTATAATAAAAACTATTAGGAATCCTTCAAGATGAGTCCATTTGAATTACTCTATGGGAAAAAGTGCCATACTCTATTAATTTCGAGTCAACCAAAAGACAAAGTTGTATTCATACCTAATCTATTGGAGGAGATGGAAAATATAGCTAAAAAGTTAAAGTGGAAGCTAAAGTTAGACCAAGATAAGAAAAGAGCTATGAAAATTTTAAAAGGACACAGAAATAATATAAAGTTGGAGAGAAAGTAGACATTAAAGTTAGGCCTAAGAAGAGTACTTTAAAACTCAGACGTTCTGCTAAGGTAGCACCCTAATTTTGTAGACCATTTGAGGTACTAGCAAGAGTAGAACCAGTGGCCACTAGATAACACTACCAACCCATATCAAAATTCACAATGTACTTCATGTATCGCTATTAAATAAATGCATTCATGATCCAAATCATATTATTCATTGGAATGTTGTACAACTGAAATCAAAAGGTCAGTTTTAGGTCGAGCCTCTACAAATTTTAGTCAGGAGGGGATCTATACTCTCGTATTGAGCCATGGTCTAGGATAAAGTGCAATGGAAGCACTTTTCACCAAAGGAGGCCACCTCGGAGATGGAAAATAAAAATGAGAGAAACATTTCCTCCACTTTTTCAAAAACGATGAATGTAGTGAAAACATTATAGAAAATGTTCATTTAAGGAGAGGGGAAATTTAGTAACCCTAATGTAATTAATTTCCTGTTAGACTTTTATGGTTTTATTTCCTTGCGAAAATTTAAATTTGAATTATAACTATGGGGCTAAGACTAAAGTTGGACATCTTGATGAAAGTTCATGAAGTGGGAGAGGAAAAAGGATTACAAGAGATAAAGGAAATTTTAAAATAAGTCCCAACGAAGAGAAAAGAATGGACCAAAAAGAATATACAAAATTTCAATACGTTGATCTAGTGGAACGTTGGTAAGGCGTAACGAGAAAAAAATAAAAACACATATCGAGATTTTTTATACAAGGACATCCTGAAGTTGTGGGGGAATTATTTATTAATAGTTTATTGGTTGGGAGGAGCATTTTTTCTCCTGTTATATATTCAAATACTTGGATAAGTAAACAAATTGTCATGTTTGAGATCTCCTAGAAAATTATTTTGCAAAAATATTATGAATTTATGCACAAGGAAAAGAGAAAGTAGTGGAACACATAACTTGTTAATTGTATTTCTTGATAGATAACTAATTCTCGATCATGGATGTTGTTTTGTTTAACATTTTGAATAATGTAATGAGTTATTTATGGTTTACAATTGAGTAAGGAAAATAGTAGGATTATGATAAGTAGTAGGACAGTACAAAGGCTAACCTTGTGTTATCAATTGACCAATGTAGTTCCTTATCAAAGTGAAAAAGTTAAAATCCATGTGAGGAGTAGATGCAAAAATTGAATTCCAGGATTCTTGCACCTAATTGCTTTTGTACCAAGGATATTTATTAGACTTAGTCTCATTAATAGGCCGAAGAATGGTTTCCAACATGTGGGGAAGTAATTATATATTCAAATAAATCAAATAAAAAAAACTATGTTCAAGGGATCAATAATCATTCTCTACTACAAAGTTAGGAATTAGAGATCTACTATAAAATAGACATACACAGATAGAAATAAACGAAAAATTAAAGTATAACAAATAACATGACTGTGTGTAGATTAGACATATATAAGACCAAAGAATTGTATATAGAATGAAACAAGGGAAACATCTAAGCAAAAAAAGATATCATTTTTCTATATGAAATAACTTTGGCTGTGAATTCCTTAAATATGTATATGCATAATTGAAGGAAGTCAAACATACAGGAAATAAGGAAATGTGGAAATAAATTTTATGTGTTTGACAAAAACAAAGGAAGGAGACTAAGAAAACTTTATAGACATGCATCAAGAAGAAATTTATTGCAAGAAATAGTGTTCTTAAAAACTAATCAGTTGAGACGATATTTGTGAAAGGGGAATTATGGATCGCGCGCTGGAGATGGTTCTCTCCTGCCCCCGCCTCTGAAGCCCTGCTCGTCCCCGCCGAGCCTTGGCAGCCCTGCTGCCGGGCTTGCTGGCCCTTCCGAGCTCCCTCCGCTGCGCCCCTCTGCTTTCCTGGGCCTCCTGCCCGTTTTTTGCGTTTGGCTCGCCCTGTGGTAGCCCCCCGTCGCTGCTCTTTTTTTCTGGGCCTCCTGCCCTCTCCCTCTCGCTTTTGCCTGAGCCCTCTTTTCAATGGATCCTCAAGATCCATCCCAGCCCGATTTTGAGAAAGCCTTCGCTTCTCTCGTCCCCGAAGATAATGCTGAGCGGATTCGACCTTCTGCCTCCAAATTTATCAAAAAGCTTGATGAAATCCCAGAAATTCCTCTTCCTCTCTCTCTTCCAAGGAGATCTGCTGTAGCCCTAGCTGAGCGCGGTTTGGTTGGCCAGTTCACGGGCCTTTGGCCCTCCCCTCGAGCTGTACAACGATGGGTGGAAAGAAATTGGAACGCCATGGTCCAAGGGAAAATTGCCATAAGGTTCTGCGGCAGAGGATTCTATACATTCCTTTTTGAATCAATAGATGATCGCAATCTCATATTCAGGAATGGGCCATATTTTATGGATTCAAGAGGTCTTTATCTCAATCGTTGGACCCCGGGCTTTGATCCTGAAATGGATGTTCCCAATGCTGTCCCTGTTTGGGTTCGTCTTCCACATCTGCCGCTTCACTGCTGGGCCGATGAAACTGTACGAGCAATAGGAAATGCTATAGGTAAATATGTGGACAGATCTGAACCAAAGGAAAATATGTATGCATGCGCGAGGATTTCTGTGGAGGTAGACTTGGGCAAAGGTCTTCCAGAGGCAGTCAAACTCAGAGTGGATCAGTGGACGCATATTCAGCAGGTGGACTATGAACAACTCCCCTTCAAGTGCAAGGTATGTCACGAGTATGGTCATTTTGCGAATAGGTGCCCTAAATCTAAACCAGAAATCAATAATACTATGTCTGAAACTCAAGAGGAAGAATGGGAAGTAGTAAGGAAAAAAAAGAAGTCCAACCCTCCCCCCGAGTCCAAAGAACCTCTCTCCGGAACCCATCTCTCCTCCCCTGTCTTCCCCTCATCCTCCAACCCCTTTGGATCTCTTGCATCAGAGGAACCTCCTTCACCCCCCCCTTCCCCCATAGGCCCCAGAACCTCCCCCTCCTCCCCCCACTGTGCTTCCCCTCCACACTCTGCTGATAGGAGCTTATCCAAAAATAAATCGAAAGTGACCAATGATGGCCCTCATTCTGAACAGCCAGTATTGACCCACATTGAGCCCCCCTTGGTCTCTTCGAATCCAGCTCAGTCAGTTCCCGGACTACAGCCTATAAGAACTACCAGAAGTTCCTCCAAAGATCTTGGTGCATCCGGTGACATCTACAAGAAATCTGGGCCAGGCAGAAAATCAGCCAAGCAGCACCGGGAAGAAAGTTCGCAAAAGGACATAGCTCTAGGGATTCAAACCCCTATGGACTCCTTCATTACAGGTTCCCAAGAGAAAGATACAGCAACCAAAGAACTTGAGAGGCGAGCACCTCCTCGATCGAATGTCTTATGATGAAGCTTTTATCTTGGAATAGCAGGGGTATGGGGCACCCCTCCAAAACAGCGGCCCTAAGAGATCTTCTTCATTCAGAAAGCCCTGAAATCGTTTTACTTCAGGAAACCAAACAAAATCAGAATGATATGCAGACAATCATTGAATCACAAAAATCCTTCATAGGGATCAGTAGTAATTCCAGAGGAGCCTCTGGAGGAATCACCACTATGTGGAAAAAGCAGCATTGGAATTGTGCATCTTCAGTCATCAACTCAAATTGGATCAGGACCAACCTCGTCAACAAAGAAGAAAACTGTGATATTATCATTTATAATATCTATATCCCCAACCATTTTCGGGAAAAGGAACAATGCTGGAAGGAATTGAAGCAGGAAATAGATAAGGAGCAGAATACAAATCTTATCCTTGCGGGAGATCTCAATTTAATTCTCCACGCGAACGAGAAAAGGGGGGGTGCCTTCACCCCAGATCCTTTTAGAAGGCAGCTAGAAACCATCATGGCGGAAGTCGAATTGCTGGACATTATACCAAAGAATAGAAAATACACGTGGAACAATAGACGTCTGGGACCAGGTAACATTATGGAAAGGCTGGACAGAATCTTGATCAATGTTTCTCTTCTTTCCTATTTTGCTGCAGGTCATACCAAAATTCTAAGCGCTACAGCTTCAGATCATTCTCCCATCCTTCTAACGTTGGACGCACATGCCAACCTGGGACCAATCCCTTTCAGATACAATCCATTATGGAAAGAAAGCCCTGAGGCTGAATCAATTATAGCAGAAACATGGAAGAAACATGTTGAAGGATCCCCAAATTATATTTGGGAAACTAAAATTCGAAACATAAGGAAAGCACTTAAGGATTGGGCAAAAACTAGCTACCAAGAACCAGAAAAAATCAAAGGAAAATTGCAGCAGAGTTTGGAAGAGATACAAAAAAAAATAGAAGAACAAGGACTCACTAATCAGCTCAAAGACAAGGAATGGGAAGTGCAGGAACAACTCACTCAAATTAAGAGAGCAGAAGAAGTCAAATGGAGGCTTAAGTCGCGAGAAATATGGTTAAAAGAAGGGGACAAAAATACAGCATACTTCCACAAGCAGGCCACTGTAAAAAAATCAAGAAACATTGTAACCGCTATCATTGATAGTCAAGGCAGCAGGCATGACGATCAGGAATCTATCAAAAGGGCAGCCTTCCATCACTACAAGAACCTACTCACTGAAAATCAAGACGCTAGAGACTACACGGCCTTTCTCCAACACCTTCCAAGGAAAATCTCGGCTGAAGAAAATGAAAGGATGAATAGAGAAATAACTGAGGAAGAGGTTAAAAAAGCTATCTGGACTCTTCAACCAGACAAATCTCCAGGGCCAGATGGCTTCTCAATTAATTTTTACAGAGACCACTGGCATTTGATAAAAAAAGATCTGGTAAAGATGATTAAAGGAATACAAAGAAAAAAGAAAATGGGGGGTTCACTAATTCAACAAATCTAGCCCTCATCCCCAAGGAATCCAGGCCCACCTCCTTTTCTAGGTTCAGACCTATTTCCTTGTGCAACACTTCTTATAAGATCTTTGCAAAAATCATAGCTGCTAGACTTCAACCTGTGCTTCCTTCTATCATATCTGAAAATCAGGGCGGCTTCATGGCTAACCGGCAGATTCATGACTCCATCTCCTTGGTTCAAGAAGCTATCCATTCTAGTACCTCCAGACAAGAGAAAGGTTTCGTTCTCAAGCTAGATCTAGCCAACGCATTCGACCGAGTCAGACACTCCTTCTTGTATGCTGTCATGGGAAAAATGGGCTTCAACTCTGAATTCATAAGCACCATCGCTGCATGCATCACTGGCCCTTGGATCTCGCCTCTCATCAATGGCCGCCCCTGTGAATACTTTCAATCCACAAGAGGTCTAAGGCAAGGATGCCCTCTCTCACCCTATCTTTTCATCATGATGGCGGAATCCTTCAACAGCAACCTTGATTACAATCGAAGAGTAGGCCTCATCTCGGGCATCAAGTATGGGAATGGAGTTAAAAATATCAATCATTCACAATTCGCTGACGATACTTTGCTAATTGGCGGGGCCTCCACCACAATAGCAAGGCGCTTCAAATCTATTCTTGACCAATTTATGGAGTGCTCTGGAGGAGAAGTCAACCTTCAGAAAAGCTGCATCTATGGATGGAACATCTCTAATCAAACAGCTCACAACATTGCCAATATATTTGGAGTAGCCTACAAAGAAACCTGGGACCACTTCACATATCTAGGGATGCCAGTTACTTTGGGCGTCCTTAAAGCTTCTACCTGGAGTGAAGTAATTGACAAAGTCAAAAGAAAGGTGCAGCAATGGGGAACTCAATGGCTCAACCCAGCGGGTAGATTAATCTTACTTAAATCAGGTATTTCCTCCTTACCATTATACCGCTTCACTCTTTATCAAGCTCCAGCTTCTTTCCACAACAAGTTAGAAATTGCTCTCCGTAATTTTTTATGGCAAGGAGGGAAACAAGATAAAAATAGATTCAATTTGGTCAATTGGAGAAATGTAATCCAATCTCCAGATAGAGGTGGATTGGGAATCAGAATGCCTAAATTACTGAATCTTGCCTTTGGGATTAAAATGGCTTGGAGACTCATCAGTGAACCTAAAGCCTGGTGGAAACAGGTTCTTGAATGCAAGTATCTTTCAGACAGCAGGCAAAGATTACTTGAATCTGATATTCCAGCAAGGGACTCCACTAAAATATGGCAACTTTGTAAGAAAGCAATTCCCATTCTTGTCCAAAATACTTCAAAAATTCCAGGGGATGGGAGCAGCATTAATTATGCCACTGATAAAATTATGGGTTTTCAACCTATAAATTCTGTAGAAGAAGCCATTCCCATTATTATTTATCTGCATAGTAAGGGCATCCAGAGGCTGGATCAAATCTCAAAATGGGACGAGGAGAGCGGAGCTTGGCTTAGCTGGGAATTTCCGGTCATTCCTCCACACTTGGACTCTAGCTTGCAAGCCCTCATTAAAAATCTCCAAAATAGAGCTCCTATTAAAAAAGGAGCTCTAGATGGGCTCAGATGGGACCCCACGGGCTCAGGGTATACCATTAAATCTGGCTATCAATTCATCTGCAATAGCACTTATCAAGCTCCGGTTTGGAAACAATGGCGAATAATCTGGAAATCTGAGGCCATCCCAAAGGTCAAATTCTTCATCTGGCTGTTGCTTAAAGGGAAAATTCTCACCTCGGAAAATTTAAAAAAAAGAGGGATATATGGTCCCTCAATCTGTCCTAACTGCTGCTCTGAGGAGGAAACCATCCACCATCTTTTTCTTGAATGTGCCTTTGCGAAGAGATGCTGGACTATTATGGCCAAACTTGGCAATATAAACTGGCAGCCCCAGCAAAACATTGCTGAGACAATACATTATTGGAGAAGGAATTGCCCCTGGAAAGATAAGCGGAGCAAGATTGTCAAAAGAACCTGGGACATCATCCCACACAACCTTCTCTGGAAAATCTGGCTCACTAGAAACAAGAAAATTTTTCAAAACCAAGAAGGCAATGTTAGAATAACATGTAGCAGTGCTCACCTTCTAGCGCAGGAAACGATAGTAGTCAAATGCTCAGGCATCATTAAAATTACTGATTACACTACTGAGGAAAGGATCATGATCAGTCATATTCTAGATAGTACAGGCCATCATCATAATATTCAGAGAAGGAGCGCGAATCCTAACCACAAGATCAAACAATGGGAAATAAGGCTCTCATCTCAGGAATTCAAGAGATGGATGACGAGCAATAACTGTCCAATTTTACTCTTTGACGGGGCCTCTAAGTCCAATCCAGGACCAGCAGGAGCAGGAGGAGTTATTCTAGATGAGAAAGGAGAAGAAATAAGTAGCTATGAATGGAGTTTAGGAGTCAAAACTAACAATATTGCGGAGGCTCTTGCTCTGTTCCAAGGTTTGATGCAACTTCAAAAAAGGGGTATCAAAAAGGCAATCGTGCTAGGAGACTCTTCGATTGTCATCGGATATATGAATCATCACAGGCCGTCATCAAATAGCAGCCTCCAACAACACCTCTGCCGCATCAATCTCCTCACCGATTACTTCAGTACAATTCGGTTCTATCATATTCTGCGCACACACAATGGGGCAGCGGACAGTCATGCTAATAAAGCCGTCGGATATCGAGAGGGAACCCTAAGGCACAATCAGCAATCCTTCTTCCAGCCTCTGCCATGAATCTAGTGAAATCTGACAATCCCCAAGCGCGCAATCCCAACAAGCGTGCGGGGGGTATGGTGACTACAGTTTTCGGGCACACGAAAAGCCCAATCAATCAGCTTCAGAATACGATCAGCAATCCATTGGTAATCCCAAGCAAAACTCATAAACGAAGAGGACTGACCAAGGATCTCACTGCCTCAGACAATCGTCCCAGAAATCCCACAAAATACTTTAACTCTGCAGAGAATCGGTCTTCTGAAAAGAATTCAGGATGCCGCAGTCGGATTCAATCTTTAAATAGGAGAGCAGATCCTCTCATCTTACAGCATAACGTCCAAGAGCATCACTGTGAAGTCGAAGGAAGCAACCAGGGCCAGCTGCGACATAGAAGATGTGCCTTGGTATCGATTTTATTTCCCCTGCTTTTTATTTCGCTAACCTATCTATTGGACTCTTACAGGAACAGAACTAAAGGATTGATCAAGAGCTTCAGAAGCCCTCCTTCTATACCCACCGCTCCTCTCTCAGCTCATTTGCTGATCGTCGACCCTTGGCTCTCCATCCCGCCCCCCTCTCTTGCTCCTTCCTGGCTACTTTCCCCCTTCTCTTTTCCCTGCCATTATACAGAGCGTCATCTCTCAGATCCGCCCTCTCTCTTATCCTCGAAGTTGAGACTTGGGCTCTCGAACTCCCTCTGTTGCAGCTTATTCTCTATCAGATCCGACATCAAACCGTGGTCCCCTCTTCCTTGTAACCTCACGGAGCCCTTAGGCTGTTCTTGTGATTCTGTCTCTTTTAAAATCAATCATTTCTCTGTGATGGCGCGTGAGGAGCAATGTTTTCACTGCCGAGACCTACAAGCGGAATTCGACGAGGTCAGAGCTCAACAGCGAATTCTGGAAGATCAAGTGCGAAATATGGAAGCTAGGCAAGCAGAAAAGATCCATTGTCTGGAAGGAAAATTTGAGGAGCAGTTCAGAAATCTCCATGCTAAGTACCGTACAGAAATGGAGTTGTTTCTCCACAGGGTTCACTCGCTTCAGGATCAGTTCAACGGGCTTAGCAATAGATGCATCCATGCTGAGGAATCATTGGCAATTTTAAGAGACATTTTGGAAGCCAAACAGAAAGCAAAATCAACTTCTTCAAGCGTCAATCCAATGGAAGCAGATCAGCACCCAGAGGACTCTACTGCGAGGAATATCAGTCATATTTCCATCGATTAAATCATGTATTGCAAATGCAAATTTTTGTGTCTTCAGTTCGTCCGAATCTATAGTAGTACTTGCTCTTTAGTAGTCCGAATTTTGAGAATCCAGCTCAGGGATAGGGACCTCATTCTCTATCCTTGGATTTGTAATGCTCTTGCAGCAAACTATGTATGGCTTTATGCCTTAGCACTTTTTTCAATCAATACATAGCATCCGAATTTGTTAAAAAAAAAAAAAAAAAAAAAACTAATCAGTTGAAATTAAAAGTTATTTATTTACACTGCCAATGGAAGTGAATGATTACACAAGAAATCTTGTCAGATAAAAAAAACATGTTCATGTAATATATGGTAACAACGAAGGTGTTATAGTGACACAATAGTTACAATTACAACATAATAAGGGAGGTTTAATAAAACCAAGTACAAGAAGAACTATAATCAATATATTTGTTTTCAACATGAAGTAAGGGGAAGAACCCATTACATTCCCATGGAAAATTGAGTGTCTTTGACTTAGTGTTGAAACCTTAACTCTTCAATCTAGAACGGAAGAAAAGGTAGACAAATCATGGCTACAACTATAATAGGCTGGTAAGAAACCCTTTAGACTTAGACATAACTTGCAACAAGATAGGGAAAAAGTTTTAGTTTTTTTCTTGAGTACGTGGAATGCTAAGAATGTCAAGTTCAAAGACATCGAATCAACTTGAGAGTAATAGCTAACATGAATGAATAATAGTGGATAACCTTGTTTAGTTGGGTATATATGTGTGTGTGCACACCCATGCATATATAATTATACTCAACTCTGAAAAAATAAGTAAAGGGTTTTTAGACTTTACCTCATGGGTTTCGGTAAAACACTAGAACTCCCATTTTCTACAGAAAGGGAAAACTCTCTATTAGTAATTTAGAAACAGAGAGTTTCCAACCATTTTTTTACTAAAAAAAAATATGATGTAATGTAAATAACTGAGGGTTTAAAACCACAAGTGTTACCCGTGGCCCTTAGCTAGCCAATATCAGGTTGCACTAGAGGAATGAAAAGTAAAACCTATGTCACCACTATGAAAATGTTGGGGTGGATGTCCAAACAAGAGTACAATACAACATTAGTTAGAAAACAACTTGAGAGAGTAATTTTTGTGGACAATATTTTAGAGAAAAGAAAAATTGTGGAGTAGTAATCCCTTAACCACATGCATGGTAGCTTTAAAGTCTCACTATTGTGAACAATAGGGGAGGAAGCAATTGGGATTGCCATAGGAGCTTCACTCGAGCCTGAAAGGAAGAGAAAGAGTTTAGAAGATGGATAAAATTGATGAAATTAAAACCCTCACGTTGAATGTATTTTACAGTAAGAATTCAAAACCATAGTTGAATTATCAAGTGGCGACCTTGCTTGCTTGACCAAATTTGTTGCCATCTATAGGGCTAGAAGGGAAATTACAACTCTTTGTACAAATTAGCTTAAATCACCCAAAAAAAAGTTTCCTGGCAAACGTAAGAAGCAAAGAAACGTTGGTTCATTTAGTGGAAGGAACTAAGTTATCCATATTCCTCAAACCTACACAAAGGAACCAAGGAATGTAAACCTAAAATAATCTTAAGCCTAAGTAAGGAAACTCTAAAACATGAACCATAACCAAGAAAACAAAAGAAAAACACATAGTTAGATGGTCTAACGCCAGAGTCGCATTAAACAAATAAGGGGTTTGATACGTGAGAACCATTGTTCTCTCGAAGGGACTGAACCGGCTACACGATAGGTGACAAGAGCACCAGTGTAAAAACTACGTAGACTACATAGTGTTATGATAAACCTTAGCTGAACAAAAACCCTTACTGAGCTCTCAGCCACTTAAATCGACATTGTCAGAGCGGCTCGGGATGGGTGGGGTAGTAACCGTAATGGTGTTACGAGGAAGAATCATCGCTGGATTAGCTTCGATGGATCTTTACCATCCCTATTTGACCATCATGTGGGCTAGCCAAATGTCACCCTAGTAGACCAGCCGCATAATCCAAGAAACATGGCTAGCACCGTAAAGGTATGATATAACAAAAATTAAACCATGGAGTGATAATGTAATGTAATGGTAAGTGAATCCTCTACCACAGATAAAGGCACGGGGTCTAAACACCTCCAGTTATTCACTGGGCCTTAACGTTGAGCATGTGTGTTTTGAGTGTTAACCAAACAAGTAAACGAACATATTAATGAGTTAAATAGCAAATATATATTTAGCTGTATATAAAAAATAATAATAATAACAAGCAAACATATTAATAAGTTAAATAGCAAATATATATTTATGTGTATATAAATAATAATAATAATAATAATTTTGTTTTGGACCATGTGAAATTATGAGGTAAATTACCTCAGATCTCCAATATAAATATTCCGTATTCGCACCGATTAACTGTTGTTTCTAACCTTGGATATTGTTTTTCACCGAATTCAGATCACAAATACTTGTTCGTCAACTTTGACAATCAATTCCATCACCCTCAAACCAATACGTACATTTAGCATATATTCGATTGCAGCAATGAGAATCGAAATTTTCCACAGGGATCCTTTAATCCTTCAATTTAGTCCTTTAATGCTTCCTATCTAAGGACCTGCAAACACTGCAAGTACAGTAAGCGGACTCATGCCACCATCTTAAATTGTTGGTTTTTCAAGTCCCGGATTCCTTTGTATCGACTTGTTTTCTCTGCAACTAGATCTTCAAATTATTGTTTTTTTGTGTTCCTTTACGTGTATTTTTTTATTATATTTATTTATATATTTATTTATATTATTCTATTATATTTATTATATTTAATTCATGGGTTTTTGGGCTCTGTGATGTGTTCCCTGCCTGTAAATAGAATACTAAGGGCAAAGCTAAGTTGTATCGGTGTGGAGTAATGAGCAATAAAAAGAGATATAAAAGGGTGTTCTGGTTGCCGAGAAGTTGGGCCTAGAAATCACTAAACTCTATCATGACATCTACTCTTTCGACTCTCGGAGAGTGAAATGTCTTGGCCTTATGAAAATATGGTGGTGACTCTAACCCAACGGCCGGGCACCGACCAGGGTGGAACGGCGGGTGACCGCTCTTTCTAACCGACCGAAGTGAGAACGGCCTATAGGGTGCGTAAGCACACTCGACTGATAAGGAGAGGGACCGACGCTTAGCTGAGCGCCGTACCTCTCCCGCTGGTCGAGTCACGAGCACTCCGTTCCTCGTGGGCCTGTGTTATCGTGAAATAAAGGCTTTGCTTGGCTTTGGTGGGCGTGAAACGAAGCAAGACCCGACTTAGATATGCTGATTACTGCCTAAATACCCGACTTAGATGATATGGAGAGATCTCTTTGGGCTTAGTTGGTTGAAAGCCCTTTCTCAATTTATTATTTTATTACTATTTTTTTATGCACGCGACGTGCATGACATAGCGGCTGGGGCGGATGGCTTTCGCTCCCCCAGCCGCGATAGAATCCTGCGGGGGTTGGTTGTGGACCCGCGATTTGGTATCCGCTGGCTTTGGCCTAAGATTTGTAACGGTTATGCCGTAAAGATTCTGCGTTGGTTATCTGCTGATTTCCGCCTATGATTTGTAACGGCTATGCCGTAATATTCTGAATTCTGCTGACTTCGGTCATATGTTGTAAATATCTGCTGAAAAAAAATATCTTCCGCATAGAAGGTAAGGTGGTGATGGTAAGGCGATAATGATTTATTGCGTTTTCAAATTGTAAGAGATTATAGATGATTTAGTGGGCATTTTTAAATGGTAAGAGATTACATATGATTTATCGTGTTTTTAAAAAGTAAAGAGATTATTAAAAAGTTTTCAAAATTTTATTTTTATGTTCAAAATATTTTTTTAGTAAGTTTATAAATATTCAAAATTCAAATTTTATTTAAAATATAAAAAACTTTATTATCAATTTTTTAATAAAATAAAAGTGATATATTCTTTTATCCTTAGAAATTAAAAAGTTAGAACATAACATTAGTTCCGCTGAATTAAGAGGTTACAGAACATGACAATAGTTCCGCTAAATTAAGAGGTTACGAGGATTGTATAAATAAAAATTTATACTTAATTTGAATATATGTTAATTTTGGAAAAAAATGTTCTTCAGTTTCAGTATTTTAATCAACCATTTATTGTTTCATGGTAATTTGGAAAGTAATCAATTCATAGGTTAAGCGTAAAACTTGTTTCACGGTATTTTGGAAAGTAATCAATTCATAGATTAAATGTAAAACTACAGGTATTTAATTTAATTTTAATAATATTTCCGAATAAGGTGCTGATGGTTTATTGAATTTTAATGATGTAAGAGAATATTTGGATTTAATTAAAATTTTGTTTTTATGTTCAATTTTTTTTTCAGAGAAGTTTTAGATGATAAGAGGGTTGGTAATTCCAGGAAATATTATAAATATTTTAAAATTTACTTCATCTAAATAGATATTAAATTTAAGAGAAAATGTTTCTTTTTTCAGTTTTAATAATATATTCAATAACTAGAATGTAAGAGATTATTTATAATTTTTAAAATTTTATTTTTATATTCCAAAAAGATCACGAAAAACATTCTAATATTATAAAAAACATTGTAATATGATCATAATTTGGCTGAGTAACCTTAGGAATATTTTAGAATTTAGACTTGAGATAAATATATATTAAATTTATAAGAAAAAGTTTTTCAGTTTGAAGTTTTTAATGTTGAAGCAGTGGGATTCTTGTATTTCATACTATTTTTGAAATTGACTAATCTCTGATTGATTAATAGCAAAAAAAAAAAACGCATGTTAAAAAAGTTTGAATTTTATAAAGATATTAACATATAGAAACCTAATTAAATAATTATAATGGAAAATTTTAAGATTATATGGATTTAGTTTTCATATTTAAAAAAAAAAAGTGGTTAGTTTTTATTATTTTATTAAAATCGTGAAAATTTTATTATATATTTTACCGCTAACATGTTAAAAGAACATTAATTTCAAGAGAAACTGTTACTCGAAACCGTTTGAAACGATCTTTACGGAAGTTGGACATTTTGATTTCACCATTTTAGAGTTTCACAAGTGAACATTCCGGATTTGAGTTTAAATGTGGCAACGCTGGCAAAGGGCCAAAAACTTCCGAAGTTTTATAAGAAAAACATTTACCCGAAGTAAGTTATTATATGTGACGACTACTAACATTGCAATTGACGTGAACAAATTGCTTTCTATTTGTTTTTAAATCACTTTGTTTTTATGAATGAAAACACGGGCGGGAAGGACAAGCTTTTCAGGTTTGAATATTTATACAAAACATCATGGAATTCATAAATTTTTAACGTACGAATCGGTAATCATATGAATATTTTCACTTCCCAGCATAGTATGTGGTTCTAAAATAGTGTAAAATTGAATTTAGAAAAGTGTATTCATGATTTTCTAATTTTATTTATTTATATAATATTTTATCTTTTTATCTTTAATCATATTTTGAGTTATTCTCAACATTGTGGGTATTATCAAAAAGCCGCCCCATCATTATCATCTTCTTACTATTATTATGAATATTACTCCATTAACAACATTAAAAAATAATTAACACACATACAATTAACAATAAGATTCAATTTGCACTTTTAAAGAAAACAGAAACGCATACTAATTTGGGACAATCTATTTAGAAGAGGTTTCATTGGTCCCGGATGGTGTTGCATGTGTAGACAGATCTCCGAGGACTACACCAGCCGTTTATTCGCTGCCCATTTGCTGTTAAGATTTGAGGTGGGGTGGCCACAATTTTGGGTGTCCCTTAAATCAACGATGTGCTATTTATTCTCGAATGTTTCTGATTATGGAGCCAGTAGAACCCTTCTCCTCTATGTATTTTGGGGGATCTGGTGCGCTAGGAATGCTCTGGTTTTCGAAAGCGTTTTGCTTGTGGCATTGACGGTTGCCGTGGATATTGTTGGTTTTTTGGAAGGAAATTAGTCCCTCGACACCGAAAAAATCTCTTCGGGTTGTCTTATATGTTGATCTCTCTGGCATTGACGCTATATGCTCATTTGATGATGCCTCCTCTGAAGGGACTTGTGGCTGTGGAGTCTCACTTCATTTAGACCTCATTGTCCACTATCATTTCTCATGGCATGGTGGTTGGCGGGACAATTGCAGAGGTGAGCTGATTGAGCTGTGGGGGGCTTTCAAGTTCTTTTCTTGGCTAGACATTGACAACCTTCTTATAATCGGTGACTCGTTTGTCTTAATCAACTGCATTCAGGGTCATTGTTCTCTTGAAGTTCTTCCTCTTTGCAATTGGATCTAGTTGATTCAGGACATTCTCTCCTCTTTCTCTGTTTTCTCCTTTCAACATCTATTTCGGGAGCAGAACATGGAGGTTGATGTGCTGTCTAAAGTTGGTCTCTCCCTGGGCTTCATGTTCTTTGAAATGTTCTCAGCCAGCAAGGGTTGTGATATGGGATTATTTCAATATTAACTTCCATCTCTGCTGCAGTATTTTGACCACTTTTATGGTTTGATCCTTTTTGAGTGGGAATCCCTGCAAACTCCCCTGTATTTTTATTTTATGTTTTCTTATTCGTCTTCATCGATAGCTCTCCTGTATTTTTATTTTATGTTTTCTTATTCGTCTTCATCGATAGCTCTGTCAAGTGATCAATCATGTTTTTTTTCCAGATAAACATGATCTGATAAAGCCCTATGAAAATATAACTTTCTCTCAAACAACAAAAACAACAATAACTCAGGCTGATTTTCATAGCTAAATGAAAAAATAAATATAATTTACCTTGGTTAGCATAGATGGCAAGTCATTCACCAACTTTACATAAAGTTCCCTTAATGCATATTTCATTTCTTGATTTTCTTTAAATCATGCTGCAATTCCTTATAAGTTGACTAGCATCAATAATGTTGTCATTTTATTTCATAATAAAATCCATAATTAATATTTCCATAACTTTAAAATTTTATCTTAATTTATTTAGACAGAAACAAGAAATGAAGAAACTCATTTACTAACATGTTTCCTCTAAATGAAGAAGCTTATTTACTAACATGTTTCCTCTACTTACTCCATTGGATATTTGGTTGATCTCCACCCCCTAATGATTCAGTGTTCATGAATAAACTAAAACATGTGATTGGGAAGGACCGTTCACCTTTTCTTTTGTCATTAATGTTTGTTACTACTTGTTTTATATCCTTAGTACTATTCCATATCATTTCAATTGAGATTGTCATCATGAACACTCATATTTCTAACAGGGTACACTCTTAGTGAAAAATAATTACAAAATAAATGTAATGAAAACGAGTGTAGTTCTATATATATTTTGTAATGAGTATATATATATATATATATATATATATATATATATATATATATATATATATATAAAAATGGTACACAATTTTATTTTATTCTAGAATTAATTGCAAATGTCAAAAGCTAAAAGAGAGAAAAAGGAATATTGAAAATGGGACAAAAGCCAAAATTGGAGATGGAAGAGGAGGAGGATGAATAAGATGAAAAAGGTAAAATAGAAAGGAGGAGGAGGAGAAAAGGTAAAACATTAACGATGTGTAAATAGGAGCATGATTTAAAATAATGGTTGAATAACCTCTTAAGAGCTTTTTAAACCCAAGGTTTTGGACTACTATGTGAGTCCATCTTTAGGGGAATGCCTAGATTCTTTGAGAAGATTGATATAGATTAGGGCAAGGGATAAGTAGGATATATATACTTATAGATTGATTTATAAGGGGAATGATTTGAGGTTCACTAGTGTAAATTATTATTTTGTTTTTTGTAATTATAAAACAATTATATTAACTATATTAACTATATATGATAAAATTATTTTATTATATTTTAAATTAATTCAGAGTTCATTTTAAATTACACTATTATATATAAAATTAATGATCAAAAGAATATAAATATTTAAACTTAAAAAATATGTATTATTTTTTATTATGATTGGTTAACTATTTTAATTTTTATATTAAATTTAATTGTTATTTAAAAATGTGTAGCTGCAATGTTTGCTTTAGTTTAGGTTATTATGAATTTGAATGAGATTTAACTTTATTGTTGATTTTAGAAATCACTATTATTAAAAGTATTTGTTAATTTATTAGGAGTTGTATGTGTGAGAAATAGTTTAAGTTACTTAGATATATTATTATTATTAAGTTGAAACTTGATAAATTTATTAAAGTTAATAAATAATAAATTTTATGTTTAATTATTATAAGTTAAGGTAATGAATCGAAGTTAATAGGATTATAAATTTATTTTAATCATTTAACATTTCACGATGATTTTTGTTAATTATTATTTTTATTCCTTTACATTAAATTTACTAGATATTTTAATGATTACTAAGTTTGATCTTAATAAATTTATTAAAGCTAATAATAAATTTTATTTTTTTATTTAATTATTATAAGTTAAAGCAATAAATCAAAGTTTATGTGTTTATAAATTTTATTATAAGTTAATGATCCTATTATTAGAATTGTTGTTAAGAGAGGAACGGTTTATTAAGGGTTTCCAAGTGTTGCTTATGATAAGGCCTTTGTCTCAGTTTATATTGTTTTTCCTCTTTTCAATTTCAATGGCCTCTTTTATTTTCCATTTAAGGTAATGATCTTCTTTGATGACGAGTTTGGCTTCTTCCATACAAATGTAGTGTGAGGAGGAGAGAGCATGTTCTGCAAGAGCATATTTTGATGTTTTGTTCCTAGATATGTCAGCAACATGTTCCTTAAGCCTAATGTTTAAATATTTTCCTGTTTCACCGATATATTGTTTTCCACATGAGCAAGGGACCACGTACACCCCTTTTTGTAGTCTAGGGTTTATAGGGTCCTTTGCAGAGTCTACAATTTTTCTAATGGTGTTAGGAGTGAAAGCAATGTTTATGTTGTGCTTGTTTAGGATTCTAGAAATTTTATCAGTTTTTCCTTTTAGGTAAGGTAAAGAGATTTTATTAATGATATTTATTATAACCATTATGCTCAAAGACTTGACAAAGGTGTTTTATTTCATTTTTTAGGTGCTTAGGGTTAGAAATTCTAGAGGCTCTTGTGGTTAGGGTTTTTATAATTCCCACTTTTTGCCTAGGATGGTGATGAGAGTTAGCATGAAGGTATCTTTCTGTGTGGGTTTTCTTTTTGTCGAGATAAGTTTCCCATCTATTTTGGTTAAGAGGATGTCAAGAAAGGGTAACTGGTTATTCTTTTCTACTTCGATTGTGAATTTTATGTGATTTGAAAGACCATTGATATGAGTTAAAAATTCTTCTAGCTTGTCCTTACCATGGCTCCATTTTGTGAAAACATCATCGACAAATCTTTTCCATTCTTCAGGGGAGTAGGGAAAGGATTTGAGGGCTTTTTGTTCAAAATGCTCCATGTATATATTGGCAATGATAGGAGATAGAGGCGATCCCATTGCTACTCTATGAGTTTGAGACCGAATGATGTAGAGTTATTAATATAGGATGATGTGTTTCCAGCTAAGGGACGTAAATTTTTAGCAAGGTATTGAGCAAGGAGGTAGGTGGGGGAACCTATGGTATTGACTATGGATCTTAATGGGGTGCCCTCTTTATGGATTTTGGGGGCACCATAAATTTTGGCAGTGATGGAACAAGTTGGAGTTATTTTCTTTTTTGTAATGGTGTCAAAAGATGAATCTTTTATTTTCTTAGTGACTTCCCTAAGAATTTTAGCGCTAGGATATTTATCAAGGATTTTATAGCATCCACTATTGTTTAAGTGATCTTCCATTTTCATGTCATAATCAGATCTATTCATAACTACAGTGGGATTTCCTTTCTCTACTTTTAAGATAATTATATCTTTATTTTTGAACTTAGACTTCTCTGATCCATAATAATTATCATAACATCTTTCGGAAGAAATCGCATAAGGGAGATTCTCATCGACGCGTTTTGAACTAGCCAGTGTGGTTCGTCCTCAGGAAAAGATGAGGAATCTGATCTAAGCATTTAGATAAATAGATGTATAGAGCTTCTAACTAGCCGTAAGGGATAACAACTAGTTTGACTAAGGGTAGGAAATAGAAAAGGTTAATGACCAAAAAGGAAGAGAAAGGATTAAAACAGTTATTATTATTATTTTTTGGATAAATTAATAATGTAAAAAGTTATAATTTAGAAAAATAATAACCCTTATAACTATATTAATTAATATATATTAAAAATAATTTTAACAACCATAAATTGGGTACTATCAATAAAGGATATTCTAAAAGGAATTAATATTTAATCTTGTTCAAATAATTATTAATTAATATTCGATAGTCAACCTTATAAGACTCTATAATATAATCATATTTAAATTGGAATAACAGAAAGGGATTTTACCACAAGGTTAAGGGAAAACTAATTAAGGAGAATAAATTACCATATAAAAAATATGTTAAAATATATATTTCTATATATATATATATATATAATTTTTAGGAAGAAAGTGCAGGAATCAAGTTTCTTCTGATACTCCAACCATCATCTCTATTTAAATTAACAGTTCTCTTTTCAATTTCCAAGGCCTCCTTGAATTTACGATGATGAAATTGGTCAATCCTCGCAATAACCTTAGCTTTTTTGATGCAGATGTGATGATTTGTTTTTTCTGCATGCTCTGCCAAACCAGAGGAGTGAGCTCTTCAGTGCCTAAGGTCGGCAGCATGTTCTAAAATCCTTTGGTTAATGGATCGGTCAGTCTCACAAATATAAGGAGTTCAACCAGAATAGGGAATAATGTGAACACCCTTTCCATCTATGGGATTAATCGGGTCTTTAACAGAATGAAGAGAACTTAAGATAGTGTTAAGGGGTGTAAAGGAAGAATGAATATTATGCTTCCTTAAGATCCTCGCGATTCTATATGTGGTCCCTTGAATAAAAGGAAAACAAACACCAGAAGACCAATCCTTGGGGTCAATTTTATTCTTAGGGCCTTTCTCAGCATTTTGAAAAGCCTTAAGTCCTTGAGACCTACTATAACCATTCTTATTAAAAACTTTTAGGATGTGGGATTTCTCATATTCAAGGTGATTTTGATCGGAAACTCGCATCGCTCGAGTGGCTAAGGTGTTGAGAATGCCTAGCATTTGAGCAGAAAAATGATGGGAACCAGCATGGAGATATTACTTTGTGTGAGTTTTCTTCCGAAAAACCTGATGGGAAAAAGAGCCATCATCCTTCTTAGAGATAAGAACATCAAGACAAGGTAGGCTATTATCAACTTCAAATTCTATGGTGAACTTTATATGGTTAGATTGACTATTAAGATGATGGAAAAATAGCTCTAACTTCTCTTTACCATGAGACCAAATGACACAAGTGTCATCCGCAAACCTTTTCCAAAGTTTGGGCTAGTAAAGGGTCGGAGATAGGGCTTTGGATTCAAAATTCTCCATGAAGAGATTGACCACAAGGGGGGATAGGGGAGAACCCATAGCCACTCCGCAAGTCTGCTCGAAGAATTCACCTTCGAAACTAAAGAAAGTAGAGGTGAGACAAATCTTAACTAAAAAGGCAGTATCAAGATCAGTGATGCAATAGATAACATCAATGGCCTTATTAATGGGAATATCAGTGAATAAGGAGACCACATAAAAACTCACTAGCTGATCCTCAGAGTCAAATCTAAAATCCTTTAACTCGTGCACGAACGAAGTTGAATCTTTAACAAAATATTATGTCTGTCCAATGAGGGGTTTGAGCTTATTAGCAAGAAATTTAGCTAAAGGATAGGTGGGCCCACCAATACTATTGACAATGGGGCAAAGAGGGACCCCTTCTTTATGGATCTTGGGGAGGCCATAGATCTTGGTGGTAAGAGGGTTTCCTTCAATAAGCTTCTTGCTAAGGGAGCTAACAAAACTACTCGATTTCATGGCTAGAACAATAGCCTTAGAAATCTTTTTTAGGGGTTCTTCGCAAGCTATCTGTAGCTTCCACTATTACAAAGGTGATCTAACATCTTTTTCCAGTAATCCTCCTTGTTAAGAATGGCAGTTACACCCCCTTCGTTAGCTTTTAGAACAAGGATGTCCGTGTTATTGTTCAAAGATTTGAGAGCTTCAAATTGCGGGGTTTAGCCTTTCTAAGGATTACTGTGTAATCCTGCCTAATAATCTCTTTATTGGAATCAGGTAAATCTTGAATCCAAAATTCAATGTCACAAATAATATCATTCACAGGAATTTTTCTAAGAGCCAAAGCAAAGTTAAGACCTTTTTCTAAAAGATTAAAAACATGGGAATCAAAAGAGAAACTGGAAAGATTAACAACCTTATTGCCAAAATAGTAAGTCTTTTTAATGCAAGTACGATTATCTAAAGAAGAAAGATAAATATTATTGGGCTCCAAGTTAATATAACGGTGTTTATTTCGGTTATTAATAAGTTAAAATTCATTATTATTTTTAATATTATTACTATAATTATCAAATTCATTAATATTATTATTACTCTTATTATTATTATTATTATTATTATATTTATTGTTATTATTAAATACATTGTTATTATTATTACTATAGTTATTACTATTATTAATTACATTGTTATTATTAATATTTTTATAACTATTATTATTATTAGATTTATTATTAAGGCAGAAGTTAAAGGAATTAACCAACGATGAAGGTTGAAGGGGCGTTGGACCATTCAAAACCCCATTATCTGGGATCTCCAAGCCATTCAACAATCGATCACTCAATGAAGGTGAAGGAATATTGGGATTGGCCGGGGAAGGAATAGGAGAGGCCAAGGGAGAAGGACGTGGGTTGGTTGAGGGAAGGGTATAATGGACGGTGGATCAGCCACAATCGGAGGATCTGTAGAGAAAGCAGGATGCTGGATGAGAATGAAGCAGGGGAAAAGAGTAGTGGAATTCCTACTCAAAGAAGAGGACCCCTCATTATTCACTATGGTAGCTAGTGGAATAGAAGCTAAATCAACAAATGGGGAAGGAGGGGGCGACGAAGAGGTGGATGAGATTCCAACGCATAGGTGAGAAGAGGAGGATTGAGAAATCGTCGACAAAGTGGAGGATGTACCATGTTCAGAGATTGATAAGCCACAGGAGAAGTTATTCATAACAAACAAAGGGGCCAAACCAAATGGGGAGCGGAGGAAAGCTGAATAGGAAACCACAGAACTTGCTAAATTACATGAGGGAAATCCAGTTGCGGGTGAGCCACAAGGGAGAATAGATGGAGAAGTCCGAATAGGAGCCCTGATTGATGAGAATTTCGGGTTATTTAGAGTGATTTTTTCTTCCTTAGATATGTTGCAAGATGGTCGTTTGGCATTTCTGAGAATCTTTGCAATGTCTTGTCTGATTTCTTCTGCTTTGGTTAGGTTGCAATCCTTTAGGGTTATTTCTATGTTGCTAATTATATCATCAACAGGGATCTTATTAAGGGTGATGGCGAAATTAAGGCCCTTTTGAAGGATGGATTGGGAAGTGTGGTCTAGGACTAGGTTTGAAAGGTTGATGACAGTGGGTTTATTGAATTCTATTTGAGAGATGGTCGTATGATTGGTTGATTTTAATTAGGTGTGGGTGCTATGATAGGGCGCAACATTCTATGTATCGACATTGTTGTGGTCAATGTTGCAGTTCCGATTGGGAAGGGAGTGATCTGAAAATGGGGCAAAAAAGCTTCTTTTCCAGCTTACAAGAACCTCTCCCACCTTCAAAGCTTAAGTATTCCCAAGACCCAGATGATTAACCAATTGTGGAATTAAAAACTACTTGAAAATAGGTGTATGTTGGTGTTTGTCTTTAAACTGTTTATGTGCCTTAAGCTTATTTTCTTGAACTGATATAAAACATATAATAGCAAATAAAGCAGCAAATACAATGCAGTAACAGACAATCACACATAATAGAAATATAATGTGGAGTTCACCCAAAACTCTTGGGCTATGTCTCCTTGAGCTCTAGTCAACTCGACTAGGCTCTCTCAGATTATGGAAAAGTCCTTTTACAAGCTCCACACGCAGCTCCACTGGTTTACACAGAACACAATGGGCTTAGAACACCATTTTATCCCTAGCTCTGAAGCTCTCAAGTTTTTTGGCTCTAGCTCTAGCTCTAGCTCTCGGCTCTGGCTTTGGCTCTGGCTCTGGCTCTGGCTCTTGGCACTGGCTCATGGCTTTGGCTCTCACTCTAGCTTTGGCTCTAGCTCTGGCTCTTGGCTCTCGGCTCTGGCTTCTCTGAGCTCTCTCTCGGCCTCTACATGCCTCTATAGTCCGCTTAACCTCCAAGCGACTCTCAGCAACCTTCCAGCAACCTTTTTCAGTCCTCCTCCTACCTCGACAACCTTCAGCTCCCTTCAGCACTTGTGCTCTCTGTGTTTGTATCGTGCAACGATTACAGTCTTCCATCATTGAAGAACTCAACTATTTCCTCACAAGAATCCATTTATAAATGGGAAAGAACAGCTGGGCAAGGAAACCCAGTCGTTTTGCCTTCCTCTGGCCGTGTCAGCTAAATAATGGAAATACACAGGAAATGCATGCAAAACACATCATGGGCCTTTAGCCCGGACTTCAAATATTATGGAATTGGACCTATAAACCTATTCAATCCATCCAAATATTGCTTAGGTGTGAGGTCTAAAAACATCAATACATGGGAATACATGGAAGTCTTGAACTCCCAAATTTCAAAATCTATGAAATCGGGTCTATAATCCCTTTCGAATTTGCCTTTGGTCACCATATCGTATCACATTGTTGCAAGGTCAAAAACCCATTTACATGGGAAATAAAAAGAAAAGCCAAAATTCCGGATTTCAAATATTATCAAATCACATCCATAATTCTTATCAGGTCTGCCTTTTTGTCAGCATATGGTAAGTCATAATCGCAATGTGCATTGACCCTAGTATTGGGATTTCATTGATCGTCAATCGCTGATATCGCCGATCGCTCTATCGGTGCTATTGCATCGGCCCATCAGAACATCATCATATCACATATCGATGTCGCAACAGCCCTGGGGTCTTCCCTTTGGTCACGTCAATCGCTGATCCACCGGTTAGATCCTAACCGTTGATCCACACCCTCTAATCTAACTGCTAATAGTTTGTTTCAGGTGCACAACTTACACGGGGATTAACTGCCCAAAAAAGCGGTTCCCTCTCTCCTCCACCGTGCCACACGTCAGTCGATGTATGGATTCAGGCGGAGCCCATCCTATACTGCTTACCGCCTAAGTCCCAGCTAAAATACCACTTACGACCTTCCTTTCGGAATTCAAAAGGTTCACCTGTTTGGGTTATAAGTTCGTCGAGTCAACCAAAGGCCTTTGCGCCTGTTTTAAGTCATTTCTCTTTGTTTATTGCAATGCGATGAAGAATGCGATGCGATGGGTTTCTAAGGGTTTTTTATGTTTAAAAACACATTTTCCCTTAAGTCCCATTTATATAAGAATTTGCCTCCTTTTCAAAGGACAAAGGCAAACTTCCTTTTGCGATAACTTCTTCATCCGGAGTCCATTTTAGCCCGTTCAAGTTGCAGTAGATTCAGAATGAAAATATATACGCAATGGGGATATTTCCAAGAGCATCCTTGAACTTTCATTTTCCTTTGTGAGGAACACTTTAGACTTAGAATTCCATCTCAAATCCATTTTGGATCACAGCTTCCTATAAAAATAACTTTTGGTCTCCAAAAGACTGACATACTGATTTGAAGAATAAATGAGAGTAACAACACCCTCTTCTTTTAGCCTCCATACACTTGCCTTGCATAGTTCCTTTGACCACTATCCTTCCCGGATGTGTTGGTACTCCTGGGAAGAACTGTTTCCCTCCATGCCTTCATGCAGAACTCCTGCTCAAATGGTCACAGAAGCTAGTTTGAACTTCTCTGCCTTGATCATCGATACAAGGTGGCTCAAACAAATGTGAAGTACATATACTTCACAAAATTCTCATTTGTACCTATTTGAAAAGCTGTCAACAACAACTGTTAACAACAACAGAGATATAGACAACAACTGGATGGCCTAAAACTCCTGCTTCAACAATAGAAATAGATTTCACATCCTGTGAACACCTCCATGTCTTACATCTACATACAAATGATGGACTAGATAACAAGCCCACAAAACATGCCTTTAAAACAAATGACCCTTCAAGTAAAGCATGTAGAAAATGACCATTAGGACTCTTTTTCAAAATATGAAACACTTCATCATTATCTCCATCTTGGAGACCAAATCAACTTTTCTCAAGTCAATATTACATGCATGCCAAAGCAACCAACAATTCAAGTTAATTACACATACATGTTCAAATACAAGGAAATAATCAACATCCCTATGTTCATTCACATCATGCCTATGCATGCATCTCATCCTTCAGCTTTCGCTTAAGTACACTGTACTTTTGAAGCTGAAATGAAATATAATGTTGAAGCAACAAAGTGAGTCTCCTACTCTACTTTTCCCATTCACCTTCTTGGTAAAATCCTGCAACTCGCATTCTCATTAACAAATAAATGCAAATAGATGAAACAATAGACATGCAATTTTAATTGGATAAGAACTCTAGCCATTTCTTACCAATCCCTTTCAAAGGTCCTTCCTTTGTCTACACATTAGCATAAACATGTGAATCATCCTGAAACACATCATTCATGGAATCTCCCTTTCCATTTCTGCCATGTTCTCTTTCCATCTTCTTCAGCTTTTGTGGAAGCATTGTTGGATTCAGCATCCAACATTTTGCAACAAGATGTCCTTGCTTATGGTAGTAAGTGCACTGCATGTGCATCCTCTTGACAACATGACTTGCGTTGTCCAATGGACCTTTGGCTTCTTGCTTCCGTTCCTTCAAAAGTTTCCTATATGTGGCCATTCTCTTCCAACATCTAGAAACATTATGGTTATCCAAACCACAAAAGGAGCAAGCAATTCTTTTCCCATATCTATGTGGAAATTTATCATGCTTTGCAAAATCAAAAGGAAAATATTTAGAACCAGATTTATACCTTTCTCTTTCACCTTTATTGCCTTCATGAGGAGGTGAACTAAATGAAGAAGTGGATCTCTTTGGAACACCATCAATCTCTTCAAGGCTGTTAGAGTTTCCACAACTCTCTGGTTCAAGTGTGTGCTTTCGAACACCTACATCCAGCAAATGATATTTCAATCTATTGCATTCCTCCTAAATATAATCTTCACACTCTTGAAGTAGAGGACCTAAAATGAAACTCCTTCTTGGAACTGTTTCAATGGCCTTCATGGCAGCTTTGGAACTCTCTCCATAAGCTTGTCCATATCCAAGACCCAAATACTTAGGCCTTTCCTCAATCATTATTGCCTCAACAATACCTTGTGCATGTTTACCCAAGCCTTTTCCTTCATAGCCCATCTTGGACATTAACTTGGAACCTATGCCTCCGGTATGTTTTTCAACAGAACAAATATAAGAATTCTTAGAAGAATTTGATGACAAACAGGAACTGTTTACCTCTTCTTCAAGCTAATACTTGAGTAATTCTTCTTTGGCAACAAAGAGCTGTGACTCCAACTCATGCATCCTTTTCAGGTTCATATTTCCAATATGAAGTTGCCTCTCCATTTCCTGGAATTTATCAGAAAGCATCTGCCTCTCTTCCTCCATGGAATTCAATTGCTCTCTAAGTATGCTACTCTTCATTCCATCCTCATACATTTCTCTCACCATATCCATCATGATAAACAAGTCCTGCTTCATGTCTTCATCAAAGAATGTTGTGAAGGAAGCAGAATTTGAGGACTCACTTGTAGAAGCTATCATTATGCAAACGAACAAAAGAACTTCAACAAGATCAAATAAAGAGCCTATTCAGCAACCTTTTGCAACAAACCTCTTGTGCTCCAAGGATTGCCTTAAGTTCCTTGGGGATAAGAAGAATTCCTTCATCCCTTCTTCCTTCTTGTCCTTCATGGACTGAGCCATCAATAGCTTTCCCTTCACCTCTGCAAACTCAAATAGTAGTCAGTTTACAAACAAGCATACAATCAGCCTCTGACTATTTAAACACCTTTCACAGAACAAATCTTTGCTATGTAAATCAAGCATTATGGTATAACCCTCTTTCTGGTATAATTAGCTTTGATATCACCTCCTTTGAAGGTGAGGTTAATCAATCTCAGGCTCTGATACCACCTGATCTAAAAATGTGGCACTAAAGGCTTCTTGTCCAACTTACAACAACCTCTCCCACATCCAATGCTTAAATATTCCCAAGACCCAAATGATTAACCAATTGCGGAATTAAAAAGTGATTAAAAATAGGTGTATGCTTGTGTTTGTCTTTAAACTGTTTATATGCCTTAAGTTCATTTTCTTGAACTGATATAAAACATATAACAACAAATAAAGTAGCAAATAAATTGCAATGACAAGCAATCACACATAATAGAAATATAATGTGGAGTTCACCCAAAACTCTTGTGCTACGTCTCCTTGAGCTCTAGTCAACTCGACTAGGCTCTCTGGGATTATGGAAAAGTCATTTTACAAGCTCCACGCTCAACTCCATTGGTTTACATAGAACACAATGGGCTTAGAACACCATCTTATCCCTGGCTCTGAAGCTCTCAGGCTTTCTGGCTCTGGCTCCGGCTCTAGCTCTCGGCTCTGGCTTTGACTCTTGCTCTGGCTTTGGCTCTAGCCTCTGGCTCGTGGCTCTGGCTCTAACTCTAGTTCTGGCTCTCGCTCGGGCTCTCAGATCTTAGCTCTGGCTTCTCTGATCTCTCTCTCGGCCTTTGCATGCCTTTGTAGTCTGCTTGACCTCCAAGCGACTCTCAGCAACCTTCCTACGAGCTTTTTTAGTCCTCCCGCTCCCTCAGCAACCTTCAGCTCCCTTCAGCACTTGCACTCTCTGTGTTTTTATCGTGCATCGGTTACAGTCCTCCATCATTAACAAACCTGACTGTTTCCTCACAAGGACCCATTTACAAATGGAAAAGAACAGGCGGGTAGGGAAATCCGGTCATTTTTCCTTCCTCTGGCCGTGTCAGCCAAATAATGAAAATACACAGGAAACGCATGCAAAACACATCATGGGCCTTTATCCCAGACTTCAAATATTATAGAATCGACCCTATAAACCTATCGGGTCTGTCCAAATATCGCTTATCGCTATCGCTTAGGCTGGAAGTCTAAAATCCTCAATACACGGGAAGACACAGAAATCCTGCATTCCCATATTTCAAAATCTATGAAATCAGGTCTATAATCCCTTTCGATTCTGCCTTTGGTCACCATATCGCATCACATTGTCACAAGATCAAAAACCCATTTACACGGGAAATACAAAGAAAACCTAAAATTCCGGATTTCAAATATTATGAAATCACTTCCATAATTCTTATCGAGTCTTCCTTTTTATCGACATATCGCAATTCGCAATTGTAATGTGCATTGGCCCTGATATCGTGGGTTCATTGATCACCGATCGCCAATATCGCCGATTACTCTATCATTGTTATCAAATGGGCCCATCGGAACATTGGCATATCACACATCGCCGTCGTAATAGCCCCAGGGTCTTCCCTATGGTCACACCGATCGTCGATCTGCTGATCAGATCCTGACCGTTTATTCACACCCTCTAATCCGACGACTGATAGTCCATTTTGGGCCCGCAACTTACATGGGGATCAACCATCCGAGAAAGTAGTTTCCTCTCTCCTCCATCATGCCACGCATTAGTTGATGTATGGATTCAGGCGGAGCCCATCCTATACTACTTACTGCCTGAGGTTCGCCCGAAATACCGCTTATGACCTTCCTTTCAGAATTCAAAAGGTTCACCTATTTGGTTTATAAGTCCGTTGGGTCTGTCGAAGGCCTTTGCACCTGTTTTAAGTCATTTCCCTTTGTTTATTATGATGCGATGAAGAATGCGGTGCGATGGGTTTCTAAGGGTTTTTTATGTTTAAAAACACATTTTTCCTTAAGTCTCATTTATATAAGAATTTGCCTCCTTTTCAAAGGACAAAGGAAAACTTCTTTGTCTGATAACTTCTTCATCCAAAGTGCATTTTAGCCCATTCAAGTTGTAACAAATTTAAATTGAAAAGATATACGCAATGGGGCTATTTCCAAGAGCATCCTTGGACTTTCATTTTCCTCTGTGAGAAAGACTTTAGACTTAGAAGTCCATTTTATATCCATTTTGGGTTAGGGAGGGAGTGATGCTACATTGAGTGTCACTGAGATTTTGTTCAGGATTCAGTTTGTCAACTGATACCTGACTTGTTACATTACGGTGAGCGTTGTCTTGGGTTGTATAGTTGTCTGTGAGCATGTAGTCTTGTAGGGATTTTGATTGCGAGCTAGAGTCTACATCTGCATTTTCTGCGAATGCGGCATGTCCTATTGAACTGTGGTGTGTGTTGTCCGAGAGATGGTATGTGCCATATACGGTGAGTATGCAATCATGTGGAAATTGCATGCTGGATTCTACATCTAATGAAGCTCGATTAGCACAAATGTTGTTTCCTTGTTCTAGCTACAGAACTCATCTTAATCAAAAAGGGCAACATGTTAGGGTCCCACCCTAACCCCCTTATTTATGTCAAGGGATCACGTCATAGTCAAGAGTCAATAAAGCCCATATTAATAATTGTAAGTGGTTAACCCGCAATTAATGACGGGACCACAGTTAGTTGCAAATGGGCAGTAGTATTAGTTAGATGGTAAATGGGCGGTAGTATTAGATAGATGGTATTAATAAAACCCACGATAGTGGCTTGTGGTATTGCATGTATGAGTCATATATAAAGGATAGAGACTCCCTGTGAGGAGCATTTTGTCTTGTTTTGTAATCGAGCTCTGCTCTATTGGAGGTTGCCCCCTCGAAGAGGCCTGTGAACATTTCTCTCTGGATAATAAAATCATTGCTATTCTGTGCTCTGGGTATATTTTCTTCGCATATTTTGTGTTCTCGGTATCTTTTCTTCGCAAATTCTCTGTTTGGGTATCGCTTTGCAGGTTAAGAGCATAACAAGTGGTATCAGAGCACTTTCCCGGGCTCGGTGGGATCTCCAAATTTTAGGAAAAAATTTTTAGGCTAGAGACGTGTTCCGGCGTCTTTAAACCATGGGATCTGTCGTTAAGCGCATAAACCTGCGGATTTGGGGAGGCATGCACGCAGGAAATACAAGAGGTGGTCACGTCTGTTGGACTCCCTTGTAACCCCTGTGGGTACCCCTTCGAGTAGTAGCGCATTAGACAGAACCGCGCACGGACTGTCTTCCACGTACCCTCTGGGTATATAGGAATCCCCCTAGCTCCCTTGAAACCTCGCCATAGATAAACCTTCGGCCGTCTTGTTGCTACAATACACCGAGAACAGCACTTGGAGAGATTACTCGCCCGTACGATAGGGTAGTCGGGTTGTACGGCTAAGGGTACGGTCGATCCTCCTTAGTTAGAGCCCTGAAACATTGGGCCGAGTACTACTGTCAGACCCTTATGTATATTGCGATCTGTAGCACCTGACACTCCCCAAGACCATAGTCCCTTTCTCTCAGATCAGCAGCAGCAGTTGTTCCACCATTCAGATATCTCAGATCCACTAGATCTGATATTCCAGATCAGCAGCAGCAGTGGTTCCACCATTCAGATCTCTCAGATCTGATATTCCAGATCAGCAGCAGCAGTTGTTCCACCATTCAGATCTCTCAGATTAGCCAGATCGGAGTAGTTGGAAAGGGTTCCTGTACCTGGATATAATTTTCGCAGGACTTTTGGTGGCATTGACATTTTGAGGATTTGGCGACTGCAGTATTGATCAGAAAGGAGTAAAACTCCGTGAGGAGTTTTCCAAAAAAAAAAAAAAAAAAAGTCTGAGATCTTCCAGGGTGCTTATTAGTGACCTAGCCCATCAGAATCAGGACGACGAGCTGAGCAAGGTGGTACCATTCAATTCTTGGCAAAAAAAAAATTTCGACGGTCCCAAATTTTAGTCAGACGGTTGTATGGTAGAAACTCGCGCTCAAGCAATGGCCAATGAAAGGGCTCAAGCAATGGCCAATGAAAGGATAGAAAAAATAGAAGAAGAGGTGCACTCCCTCCACTCTGTGGTGGAAAGGGTCGAAAAACATCTTAAAGGATTAGAGTGCCTACTACAGGACAAGGGCAAGGAGCCAGCCCACGAGGAGGCGTATAAGGGTCATGAATACCATGAGGGAGAGTCTAGCCACTCTCCTCACATCTGGCACACCCATCCACCACCCAATCAGAGACCTCCCAAGTTGGATATGCAGAAATTTGATGGTTCTCACACATCCACATGGCTAACACAAATGGAGCAGTATTTTCAATTGAATCATATCATAGATGAGGGGACTAAGCTTATGGTGGGCACCATGTACTTGGACAGTGAGCGATGGCAATGGAAGGAATGGTATCAGCGTTGCAATGGACAATTTCAGAATTGGGGCCAATTTACCAAAGCTCTTCGAAATCGCTTTGAACAGGAAGACTCTTTTTTGGGGCGTCTCACTAAGCTTCGACAGACGGGTACAGTGGATGAATATATTACCGCCTTTGAAGCCTTAGCCTTCTGCACTAAGGGTCTCACAGATGAATTCTACATGGAATGCTTTATCAGCGGTCTTAAAGAAGCCATCAAAGCTCAGGTTCTACTCCACCATCCCCCCACATGGAACGAGGCTTGCCAGGTAGCCCGTAAGGTGGAACGGGCATTAACAGCTCAATCCAGCCGCCCCAACTTTCCAGCTAAAGGTCGTCCCTCACAGGCTCCCAATATGACCCAAACACTTAAGATTCAAAAGGTGTCACCTGCAGAAATGGCCGAAAGAAGGAAGCAAGGACTATGTTACTATTGTGATGAAAAATATTCCCCGGGTCATAAATGCAAAGAGCACAAGTTTTTTCAAATAGATGCCATTGACTACAGCTCAACCAAGGAAGACCCACCACTTGAGGAACCAGAGGCAACCGAAGAAGATCACCAACAGGAGATGGTATCTGATGAACCAATGATTTCGCTACATGCATTGGCAGGAATTTCTTCACCTCAAACTCTCAAAATCAGGGGTTTTCTTAAACATCGGCCAGTAATAGTTTTGATTGATAGTGGAAGTACCCATAATTTCATCCACCAAAAGATCGCTGAAGCAGCACATTGTTATGTCCGAGCAGTTTCCAACTTCCAAGTCCAGATTGCAGATGGAGGCACAATGAAATGTGAAGGTCGCTGTGAAAATGTCAAAATTCAAATGGGGGATTATCACTTGAAAACCCACATGTTTGCAATAAACATGGGGGGTTGCGACATTGTCCTAGGGGCGGAATGGCTCCACACTCTTGGGCCAATCACAATGGATTTCCAGGAGTTATATATGAGTTTTAAGCAGAACGACTACACACATACCCTCCGTGGGCTACAAGCGGGAGCCCCTTCTATCATAAGCTCGCATCGTATGGAAAAATTGTTAAAAAAGGGCCATCATGGAGTAGTAGCTCAATTTAATGCCATACAGGTAGTAGATACCATGTCTGCGCCAATTCATCCTGAGATGCAACAGATTTTGAATAAACATCGGACGGTCTTTGACAAACCTCATGAACTTCCACCTTCGCGAGGCGAACATGATCATAGCATCACATTGGTCCCAGGGGCCCAACCCCCAAATGTGCGGCCATACAGACATCCGTTCACCCAAAAGAATGAAATAGAAAAAATCATCAAGGAATTGTTGGAAGCAGGTGTCATTCGTCCTAGTATTAGTCCTTACTCCTCTCCAGTCGTCATGGTCCTCAAGAAAGATGGGGAATGGCGGATGTGTCCAAACTTCAGGGCCCTCAATAAGTTAACAGTCAAAGATAAATTTCCCATCCCAGTGGTTGACGATTTGCTGGACGAACTCAATGGGGCTCAATTCTTCACTAAATTGGATCTTCGCTCAGGCTACCACCAAATTCGCATGAAGGAAGTTGACATTCCCAAGACAGCTTTCAGAACTCATGAAGGCCATTATGAGTTCTTGGTCATGCCATTTGGTCTCTGTAATGCCCCTCTACTTTTCAGAGCCTTATGAATCACCTCCTCAGACCATATCTCAGAAAATTTGTCCTGGTCTTCTTCGATGACATCCTCATCTATAGTGGCACTTGGGCGGCACATCTTAAGCATGTAGATATCCTCTTGCAACTGCTCAGCAAGCATAAACTATTTGTCAAAATGTCTAAGTGTGCGTTTGGCATGGAAGAAGTTGAGTATTTAGGCCACATTGTGGGCCGTGAAGGTGTCAAGGTTGATCCCAAAAAGATCTAGGCAATGCAAGAGTGGCCCCAACCTAAGACCTTGAAAAGCTTGAGAGGATTTTTGGGTCTCACAGGCTATTATCGTAAATTTTTCCGCAACTATGGCCGCATAGCGAAGCCCCTGACGCAACTTCTCAAGAAAAATTCCTTCTTCTGGAACGAAGAAGCACAACAGGCATTTACCGCTCTCAAAACCGCAATGTGTTCCACTCCGGTCTTAGCACTACCGGACTTCACCAAAACATTTGTCATTGAATCTGATGCTTCGGGAACAGGTATTGGAGCAGTCTTAATGCAGGAAGGGCGACCATTGGCCTTCACCAGCCAACAACTAAGTGGGAAGAACTTGGGCCAATCTACCTATGAGAAGGAAATGATGGCCATCTTACATGCAGTTGAGACCTGGCGACCTTACCTGTTGGGGCGACGTTTCCAAATCCGCACAGATCATCACAGTCTTAAATATTTTTTGGAGCAACGCCTATCTTCCCCCCAACAAAATAAATGGTTAGCCAAAATGCTAGGTTATGATTATGAGATCATTTACAAGAAAGGGAAAGACAACAGGGTAGTAGATGCATTGTCACGACAATTTGAGGAGGAAAGTACTTTGCTCGCAATATCCCTCCCCATTCCAGACTGGATTGAAGAGGCTCGCGGGGAATGGTTTTCACATCCTGAGCTCTCCCAACTCATTTCTCAATTACAGGCAGATCCTAATTCCAGCAAGGGCTACTCGTGGCAGAATAATATTCTTCGCTACAAGGACAGAGTCGTCATATCACCAACTTCCACCCTCAAAAGTCACATTTTGGCAGAATTGCACTCCTCTCCCATTGCAGGACATTCGGGCTTTCAGAAGACATACGCTTGCACCAGAAGATCATTTTTTTGGACCGGCATGAAACAAGACATCCTTACTTTTGTAGCAGAATGTGACGTCTGTCAACGCCACGAGGGGGAAACCGTCAACACACCAGGCACATTACAACCATTGCCCATTCCGGCGTCAATTTGGATGGAGGTCTCCATGAATTTCATTACAGGTCTTCCAAAGTCTGGGAACAAATCAGTCATCATGGTGGTTGTGGACCGACTATCGAAGTATGCTCATTTCTGCGCTCTACCTTAACCATTCACACCTACTTTGGTTGCTCAAACTTTCATGGATCAAATCTTCAAATTGCATGTCATGCCCACTTCGATTGTGTCCGACCGCGACCCAATCTTCACCAGTAATTTTTGGCAGGAGCTCTTCAGAATACAAGGCACCCAACTCAAACTCAGTACTTCATATCATCCGCAAACAGATGGGCAAACAGAAGCAGTCAACAAATGTCTAGAAACCTACCTTAGGTGTTTCACTTCAGAAAAACAACACCTTTGGGCACAGTGGTTACCTTTGGCGGAATGGTGGTATAACACCAACTATCATGCCACCACCAAAATGACTCCCTATGAAGCAGTCTATGGACAACTTCCGCCGTCCCCTACTTCTTATCTCACGGGGTGCTCCAAAGTACAAGCAGTGGATCAACTCTTACAACACCGTGCAACCATGCTGGCCCACTTGCGCGAGAATCTTCATCAAGCTCAGAACCGTATGAAGCAACAGGCTGACCAACATCGCTCAGAGCGCCAATTTCAAGAAGGGGATCAGGTTTTCTTGAAATTGCAACCATATAAGCAAACATCACTCAAAGACAAGGGCTGTCAAAAGCTCTCTCCAAAATTCTACGGACCATATCAAGTACTTCAGCGCATTGGAGAAGTGGCTTACAAGCTGGCTTTGCCACCTACAGCAAAAATCCACCCAGTTTTCCATGTATCGTGCCTCAAGAAAGTGATTGGGAACAATTGCAGAGTTCAAACCAGTCTACCTGAATTGGATGAAGAAGGATCAATCTGGCTTAAACCTGAACAGGTTCTAGACACAAGAGAAAAGCACCTGCGTGGCTGCGTGATTAAGGAGGTCCTAGTCAAATGGAAAGACACCTCGCCGGAAGATGCAACTTGGGAACCAACCGCTATTCTTCAGCAGTTTCCGCAGCTTCAACCTTGAGGACAAGGCTAGTCTTAAGGGGGAGGGCATGTTAGGGTCCCACCCTAACCCCCTTATTTATGTCAGGGGATCACGTCATAGTCAAGAGTCAATAAAGCCCATATTAATAATTGTAAGTGGTTAACCCGCAATTAATGACGGGACCAGAGTTAGTTGCAAATGGGCGGTAGTATTAGTTAGATGGTAAATGGGCGGTAGTATTAGATAGATGGTATTAATAAAACCCACGATAGTGGCTCGTGGTATTGCATGTATGAGTCATATATAAAGGATAGAGACTCCCTGCGAGGAGCATTGTGTCTTGTTTTGTAATCGAGCTCTGCTCTATTGGAGGTTGCCCCCTCGAAGAGGCCTGTGAACATTTCTCTCTGGATAATAAAATCATTGCTATTCTGTGCTCTGGGTATATTTTCTTCGCATATTTTGTGTTCTCGGTATCTTTTCTTCGCAAATTCTCTGTTTGGGTATCGCTTTGCAGGTTAAGAGCATAACAGTGTCATTGAGATTTTGTTCAGGATTCAGTTTGTTAACTGAAACCTGACCTGTTAAATTATGGTGTGCGTTGTCTTGGTTTCTATAGTTGTCTGTGAGCATGTAGTCTTGTAGGGATTTTGATTGCGAGCTAGAGTCTACATCTGCATTTTCTGCGAATGCGGCATGTCCTATTGAACTGTGGTGTGTGTTGTCCGAGAGATGGTATGTGCTATATACGGTGAGTATGCAATCATGTGGAAATTGCATGCTGGATTCTACATCTAATGAAGCTCGATTAGCACAAATGTTGTTTCCTTGTTCTAGCTGCAGAAGTCATCTTAATCAAAAAGGGCAACAATAATACTCGGGAGAAGAAAAAGAAGAGGAGGATGGATTTGAGAAATAAAAGTAAAGGAAATAATAAGTATAATGAGAGGAAGTGAAAGAAGAGGGAAGAGTAGTAAGAAACAAAAATGTAAGAGGAAAGAGGATTCCATGAAAATAGTGAATGTTTGGGAAAATATGAAGAGAATGAATTATGAATAGTGTAAACTATCAAACGTGAATTGTAACCTATCAGTCTTCTTGCGTTAGCAAAAAATCATTTGATTTTGGAAAGTGCTAATTCAGAATACATCTTTTTTTTGGAGCATAATTTTGGCGCTTGTAATTTTTTTATAATTTTCTTATGTATCAAGCATAAATATTTTTTTTAAATGTTAGTGATTTTCACATTGATTTTAAAAAGTGGATACAACATCAACCCCTTTTTTAGAGCTTTATTTTTTACGCCTTAAATTTTTTTACGTATCAAGTATGAAGATTTTTTCAAAACTTTAGTGATTTTCAATTTTATTTTGAAAATGTCAACATTCTTTTATGAAATTTTTGACACTTTAAATTTTCTTATGACCGAAGTATGCACAGCACAATCTTTTTTTAACCTCTTCTTTCTTTTTTACCTATGATATTTGTTTTTTAAGGGTTTTGCAAACTCAGAATTTTTATTTTTCTTTACAATGTTTTTCTATAACGAAATTTTTAACATTTTATGCAAATTAAAAAAAAAAAAAAATAACATCAATAATTTGAGGTTACAAATTTTTATATAATTATATATTGTTAAATAATACTTCAATCCACAAAAAATAATTGTCTCTAAAAAATAACAATTTTAAATACGCAGAAAAAAAATACACACTTTGCATATAGATATAATTAAAGAAAAAGAATTTCACAACCTTTTCACTGACAGTGACATGTTAAATAAAGAAAAATAAAAAATTATGAAAAAATTGAATAAAATTTTAGAAAAATAACAAATTTTATGAATTTTATATTCAAAGATGGTGACATTTGAATTTTATTTTTCCAAAAAAATGTTTTAGATAAAATTTTAAGTAAAAATAACCAGGGAAATAAAAAAATAAAAATAAAACATTCAATTAAAAGAAGAACAATAAAGTTGAAAAAAACAAATTCCTTAAAAATTTTTTTAATTAAATTTAAAAAATTAAAATTAAAAATACATAAAAATAATTTTTTTTAAAGAAAAACATTAAAATAAAAATAAAAAATAAGTTCTTTGGGAGAGCTGAATTGGTTAAGAGAAATATTAAGTTATTGAAACTTGAAATACCCCGCTTAAATGCCCACATGAGGAGGACATATCACAAATCCCTTGAGGTTTAGAAATATTTATGTGTTAAACAGGCTGCTCAGTTCCTCTGGATTGCAAGAAAAGATAACAAATATATAAAATATTTAGAAAAATATTAAAAACAACTAAAAAATTATTAATAATTAAAATAAAATTCAAAGGAAAAAATTTAAAAAATATTAAAATTGTAATAAAAATAAAAAAAAATAATCATATATAGGTCCCATTCAAGGCTGCTTGGGCTGACAAGGGGGACTGCGTGTAAGACCAACTGCCCTGGCAGTTGCCCTGGCCTGTTGCCCAGTGATCACCTAGGTGGGGCCTTTGTATTTTTTTATTTTTTTTTTAATTATAATTTATTATAAATATATAATTTTTTAGTTTTTCCATGTATTTAAAAACAAATTTTTTTTTTCATTTTTACTATTTAAGAAAAAATATTCTTTTATTTTAATTTAATGATATTTTAGGCTTTGAAATAATTTTTTTAATTTTAATTTAATTTTAATGTTTTATTTATTATTATTTTTTAATTATTAAAAAAAAAACTATGGTTTTTTATTTTTTTTCTTTTAATTTGATTTTTATTTATTTGATTTTTATTATTTTATTTTTTTGGGTTAAGTTTTTAATTCTTTTCTTAAATTTTGTATTTTGCAAATATGTTTTTTTCATATATCTATATATTTAATTTTTTATATTTTACGATTATTCTTTTTTGTTTTTTTTATATATTTTTAATATTTGATTTTTTGGATAATTTTTCTTTTTCAATGTTTTAATATATTTTATATTTTTTAGCTTTAGTTGTTGTTATTTTTTTTTAACTTTTATTTTTTATTTTTTAATATATCTATATATATATATATATATATATATATATATATATTATTTTGTTCTATTTTATTTGTTTTTACAAATTCTACATTGATCTTTGAGTAGCAAGTCCATCCCATTATGTGGTAATTTGATAGTTAGTTTTAAAGTTTTCATTATAATGAAGTTCTCTCCCACAATGTGTCAAATTTATGGTTGATTTTTAAGTTTTTATTGTAATGGGTCAAGTTTGCTTATACTGTGTGTCAAATTGATGGTTTATTTTTAAATTTTTGTTGCAATGTGTCAAGTTGTCTTAAACTAAGATTTTAAAATAGCTATAGTTTTACCATTTAAAAAGGAAATTACTCTTGGTAAATTACACTTTCATTCATGTGTTCACTTTTAAAGTTTTTTAGTCATATAATCTTTCCATAATGCCATGGTTGAAATATGTTGAATACTTGAGGCTTTCTATACTCATGATCTTCAATTTTAATTCCATGGTTGAAAATTTGTCAAAATTTTAAGGTTTTCCTGAGTCATTATATTTTATCTTTAATGCTATGGTTGAGAATAGTTATAAGTTTTTTAACTTTAACACCATCATGGAAAATTGTTGGAATTTTAAGGCTTTTAAGAGATGTGAAATTTTACCTTTAATGTCATGCCTGAAAATTGTTGGAAATTTAAGGTTTTTAGAGTTATGATATTTTATTCTAGTGGCATTGCTAAAAAATATTGAAAATTTATTGTGATAAAAAAACGTTATTCCAACAGCGAGGCTTTTCGTTTTTAGGGTTTTTTTACACAAAAAGTTGGTTTTTATTAGTTTTTACTGTCATTTTTAAAAAATGTTGAAAATTTACCAAAAAAGGTTATTCAATCATCAACACTTTTCATTTACAAATTATTTTTTTATGTTTTTTTAGGTTTTCGGTAGATTTCTTATTTTGAGTTTACGCTTCCCATTTGATAGTTTAATTTGTTTATAGGAATAAAACTAGGTAGAGAAATATGAGAAGAGGAAAGAAAACAAAAAATGTGTGTAGATAAATAATGAAATACATAATACATAAACATGTTTTTTAATGTTGTGAGACCCGAATCTATGGCATATTACAAACACTCTTTCCCAAATTTAAATTTTAAAATATATTTCTTTTTGTACTTCTATTTTTTTTAATTTTGAATTTTGATACTATAATGTCAAAATTCTATACTTAAACAAACTTGTGTGCTAAACATTCTAAAATAACATGCATAATTCAAACATATCCATTAGATACATATTATGAAACATCATTAAACCAACATCATCAATTATCACATACAAATTTCACATGATAAACCCATTAAGGCATACATAAACATAAGAACATGTATCTCTATAAAATATCCAACTAGTTGTTAACTAAAAATTTTCATCTCATCCTCAAGCATTACTATTCTAGGAATATCAATAATTGGCCCCCTAAACTAACGCTATGACACCATACAGATTAACAAAAGAACTCTATAGGTCACATGAAACCCTTTGATGCATTTATTTCTCACTCAATAAACCAACCATCCCAATCACTGGGTATCAAAGTGAACAAAAAGGAGATGGTGCATTTATGAAAGCTAGGCATGGGAGAGTGAACACAATGGAGATGGTGTATTCATAAGAACCACGCTACATAGGGAGGATATGGAATGTATTATTACTTAGATATATACCTATGGTGTTCTATAGTAATGGTAAAGGGAAAAAAAAAGTGAGAGGAAACAACCAAGAGAGAACAAGTGCAAAAAACAAATTGGAGGTGGTCTATGTGGATCTGTCGCATACATATGATTGCAACATAATACATATAAGTTGTGCACATCATTGCAACATAATACATATAACTCATGGATTTCATTTAGTCTCAAGCTTAGAAAACTTTCGATTCTAAATTTGACATGAAATTTATTTCTTTTATGGACCATGTAGTCATCTTGTATGGAATCATCATTAACCTTAGGTCGATGTATGGAATCATGTATCACATGCAATAAGCCAACATATAATTTTTTAAATTACCTTATTAGAGGAAGTCCAATCATCTCTTTCATGAATTTATAATTATCTCTTAGATCATGTATAACAAATTATATTAGTATTAGGAAGGCTTGAAACTATTATGTAATAATATATGAGGTCTTCTCATTTGTTTATTTAGTTATACTCTCTACGTCATCTAAATCCGACGAACTTGTATATGGTTTTGCATTGTTCCAATCATCTCTTTCATGAAATTATAATTATCTCTTAGATCTTGTAAAAGAAATTATATTACTATTTGAAAGTCTCGAAAATATTATGTAATAATAGATGACGTTGTCTCATTTGTTTATTTAGCTATACTCTCTATGTGATCGAAATCCTACACACTTGTATATGATTTTGCATTGAGTTTTTGTACGACATGTATATGCAATGGTTTCCTTAAAAAATAATGAATGGGGCACTAATAATTAGTTGGCATGATTCCTAGATGTGAAGCAAGTTGTCAATACATTCTAAATAACAATGAATACAATGATTTCCAACTGGTTTCATGTTTATTAATGGTAAATACCTTCCATTAAGAATAAAATTGAAGGAAAAATGATGATTAAGATTACATACCATATGCATTCAGATATTACTGTATGAATGTGGTGACTAATAAAAACCTCCGACTACAAATAATGTTTAGAAAGAGCGTGTCAAAGGTATAATGCTTCCTAAATCTCTTTTAGCATAATAAATCGACACGCACAATTAGTAAGAAAAGTGATAAATATGATATACTTGAATGGCCCTGGATAAGTATATAAGTAATGTAAAATGGCATGTGTTCAATATTTTGATATATTCTAGAGTACATGCATTGCTTGTTATTTTTTCAACAAATTTATAGATGACCATAATTATTTTAGCGCATGGATATAACACTACTAGACTTCCCCGTTATGAAACCAATCATAAGCATATAGAGGCCCATTAACGAGTATAACAAAAAATTTCAACACTATAAACGAAGTTCATGGAAATCTAAAATGCCCAAATTGAAAATTTATTTAATTTCTTAACTTGAAAATAATTAATATTACATTGTAGTAATGGAGAAATGGTTACATGGTTCTAACGTAACTCCTTAAGTTAAGATTAGTTAGGTTGTAGGAGTTTGCTATGACCTCCCTATTCTTTTGAGATGTATTTATTGTCTCATTTTTTATTAATTGAATGTAAGACTCTATGCTCCAGTTTGTGCAACCTCCAGGTGTAGCTTGCTCACCTATGAGTTGCTGGTTTATTCAATTCATTTCTTTTCTTTCCAGTTTTTCTAACATGGTGTTGGAGCTTAGATCTAGTGATCCTGATTTACTTGAAGAGCCTTATTGGCTACATTAGAGACCTAGTGGCTACAGAGCTTTCATGTCTACAATGCCCCAATGGCAACTAAGGAGACTTACTGCTCACATTTTCAAGGTCTAGGTGGTCGGGAGTGGCATACCTTACTCACGGGAGAAATTTATCTTTCTCACAGGTCTCAACATACCTCCAGCTAAGCATAAAGCAGTCATCGCATTTTTCATCCTGAAAGGAGCGATGATAATCATGGATATGAAGGTCAAACTTGCGATGATGTGAAAGAAAATTTCTTCATCACCCCCAGAGATCACAATTTTTCAAGAAGAAAGGGTGATGGAATGTTTTTTATGGTTCTCAGCTTGAGATTTATCCCGTTTGGTGGTAGATCTGAATTGACACAAACATTGTGGTAGATTGGTGGAAGATTGACTAGATGGAAGGAATATTGGGTGGATTGGTGGCAGATCAAACAGATATGTGATCGATTCAAAGGTTCTAGTATGTTTAGAGATAAAAATTTTTTACTATAGCTTGTAATTTTTCACTTGGTTAGAATTAACTGAAGATGGAGAGATTTGGAATCTCATTAGTCGAAAATGAACAATTTTACAGAAGCTTATCTTAATGAGACTAACAAATGCGATGGGACCAATTATACCAATTGGAAATTGAAGCTACATACATTGCTTGAGGGATTGAGCACATGTTCGATCATCAGCAGTGATGAGTAGAAGCTGACCATTTTGGCAGCTAGTATGAAAGCACTAATACAAGATTGGGATAAAAGAGATAATAAGGCAAAAGAATTATTCAAGATGTCTATTAAAGACAACCTTATCCTGCATATTAGAGACTGTATATCACCCAGTGAGATATCGACTACAGTCAAGAACCTTTACCAGACAAAGAACACCAATGGCATATTCTTTCTCAAAGGAAATTTGCTTTCCATGAGGATGGAGGAGAATGAATATGTTGTTGGATTAATTGCATGGGTCAAAGACCTGATGGAAGGATTGGGTGACATTGGGGAGAAGGTGTCTGATTCCAATCTTTTCAGAATTAGAATGAATCGGATGACGGATGAATACCAGATGTTCATCACAGGCTTATCTGCAAGGGAGAAAACATATTCATTTGAATATTTAATAGGAATCCTAATATAGGAAGAAGAGCGGTGGCAAAATTTGAGACCAGAGAGTGTCGATCTTGCTCTGATGGGGAAGAAGAAGCCATACAAAGGGAAACAACCATAGGGACAGAAGGGTGATGGCGTTTATCAGAAGAGACCATTTAGAGGTATGTCTCTTAGTAACAATGGTAAAGAATATGACATTAAATGCTTTTACTATGGGAAAACCAGTCATTTAGCTAATTTTTTCTTTAAAAAACAGGAAGATGAGGCTAGAAATAAACAAAGAAAGCACACAAGGCACTTTTCCGATGAAGGTCACAGTCATGAACTTCAATTATTCATATATAATTATGCTCTTTCATCTCCTGAGGAGGACGACACTGAAGTATGGTTCGTAGATTCAGGCATGTCATCACATATGACAGGTAATATGGATTGGTTCTAAATTTTCAGAGAAACTACTTATGCAGTTGACATATATCTACGTGATGATAGAGGTTATTATATCAAGGTGTACAATGATATTCTGGTGATGTTGCCTAATTCTAATACCAGATATATTAAAAATGTGATGTATATACCCAGGATCAAGAAGAACTTTATCTCTGTGTCAATGATGGCAGATCAAGAACTGCAAGTTGTATTCTTTAGATCATATGGTGTCATAAAGGACAACAATAAGGAACCAGTTGCATCAAGAATGCATGTGGAGGCCTATATAGGTTGAATGTCAAGAGAATTCCACACCAAGCTCTGGCTTCAACAGGAATGAAGGCTGAGAATCTTTGGCATCAAAGATTCGGTCATATTAATGTAAAAGACCTCATGCTGCTACAAAGAAAAGGTATGGTTGATGGACTACCTACTTTTTATATTGCTCATTTAGATTTTGATGGACGTGCATTTGGGAAAATGCATAGGGAAGAGTTTTCTTTGAATGTTGATAGGAAGAAAAGATATATTCTAGAGATTGTGCATACATATATATGCAAAGCTATGCAGACTAGGTCGCTAGGTGGTGCATATTATTTTCTAATCTTTACTGATGATTACACAAGATTCTCCTAGGTATATTTTATTAGAAATGAGAGTCAGGCATTTCAATGCTTTAAAGAATTTAAGAATATGGTGGAGAAGAAGACAGGAAAATTCATTAAGATTCTCCGCTCTGATCAAGGGGGAGAATACAAGTTGGGAAAATTCATGAAATTTTGTAAGAATCATGGGATTATTCAACAGTTCATAGTACCTCAAACTCCGTAGCAGAATGGAGTTCCTGAATGAAAGAACAACACCCTTATGGAATTTGCACGAAGTATTCTTCAAGATAAGAGTCTATCTAATGGTTTTTCGGTTGAATCCATTAACACCGCAGTATACTTGAAAAATATAAGTCCAACTAAATGTCTCAACATTAAAACTCATTTTGAAGCACTTTATGGATATAATCCTACAATGAGTCACTTAAGGGTTTTTGGGTCTAAATCCTTTTCCCATATTCCCAAATATGATAGCAAGAAGTGGGATCCTAATGCCGTGAAATGCACCTTTGTACAATACTGCACTGAGTTTAAAGCTTATAAGTTGTTTAATCCTTTGACTGATAAAGTTTTTGCAAGTCGAGATGTGTTATTTCATGAACAGACTGAGGATGGAATAAGGAAAACTCACTTGAAGAGTGGAACATTCCATTATTGATGGAAGAAAGGAGTGAGGACAATCAGAAACAACAACAACAACACAAAGAGGAAGAGGCAGGTCATGCAATCAGTAAGTCAAGCCGACTAAGGTCTGAAGTAGACAGATTTGAGGTGAGTCCCTTATCGAGAAGATGAGGTAGGCAGACTCAACTACCAATAGGATTGAAATACTATGCTTTAATTTCAAACATTTTAAACGTTATAGAGCCCAAGAATTATAAAGAAGCTAGTCAATCTCATGAGTGGCGGGTTGGAATGAATGAAAAATTTTAATCTATTATTACAAATAATACTTGGGAACTAGTTGTATTTCTTGAAGGAAAAATACGCGTAAGTTGCAAGTGGCTTTATAAACCTAAATTTAATGCATATGGGAGTATAGAAAAGTTTAAGGCTAGACTGGTAGCAAAGGGTTATTCATAGAAAAATGGAATTGACTGTGAAGAAACCTTTTCTCCTATAGCTGAACTGAATACTATTAGAATGTTAATTGTTGTAGCTACAAACATTACTGGAAGCTACACCAGTTAGATGTTAAGTCTGCATTTCTAAATGGTGATTTAAACGAAGAAGTTTATTTAATGCAGCTTTAAGGGTTTGTTAAACAAGGGCAGGGGCATTTAGTTTGTAGATTGAAAAGGGCCCTTTATGTTTTAAAACAAGCACCAGGGTGTTTGTACAAGAATATTGATTCATTTTTCTTACAACATGGTTTTCGTAGGAGTAAGAATGACCCAAATCTATATAACATGTATGATGAACAGTGGCAGATAATTTTGATTTTCTTGTATGTCGATGCCATGATTATAACAGGTAATGTAGATGCATTAATCAAAGAAATCAAATTGCAAAATTCACAATTTTTTGAGATGAAATTCCTTAGAAGTTTACATTACTGTCTAGGTTTGGAAGTTTGGAGAGACTCTGGGCATACCTTCCTTACTCAAGGAAAGTATGTCAGGGGGTTGCTCAAAAAGTTCAGAATGGAACAGTGTAAGACAACATCAGTACCTTTGTAGTCGAACCTAAAATTGTGCAGTGATGATGGTTCTAAGGAGGTGGATGTCAATTTGTACAGGACACTAGTTGGTCGTCTGATATATCTTACTACAACTAGACAAGAATTAGCGTACTCTATTAGTGTGTTGAGCAAGTTTATGTCTAAAGCTCTTGAAGTTCATTGGGTTGCAACAAAAAGTGTACTAAGGTATCTTAATGGTACTAGTGATTATGGAATTTTATAAACTGATAAATATGATGTTACTTTAGCAAGTTTTTTAGACTCTTTTTTGACAAGTAATCTGGATGATTGATGATCTATCACAGTTTATGCATTCAGTGTTGGATCTGGGGTCATAGCATGGACCAGTAAAAATAAAAGCATTATGTCTTTATCTTCAGCTGAAGCTGACTACTAGGCAGTATGTACAACAAAATGTGAGGCTATCTGGTTGAGGAGGATTCTCCATGATGGAGGAGAGGAACAAAAAGAAGCAACTGTCATTAAATGTGACAACCAGAGTTCCATTAAGCTTGTGAACAACCCTATGTTTCATGAGAATATGAAACACATAGATACTCAGTTTCACTTTGTAAGGAAAAGAGTTCAGTCAAAAGAGTTTTTTGTTGAATACTGTAAAACATGTGACAATATGGCTGATATTTTTACAAAGCCTCTTGGGAAAGTGAAGTTTGAATTATTTAGGGAGATGTTAGGACTTCAGGATAATCCTTTCTCCATTAAGGGGGAGATTTGAAAATAATTAATATTATATTGTATTAATGGATAAATGGTTACATGGTTGTAATATAACTCTATAAGTTAGGATTAGTTCCTAGGTTGTAGGAGTATGATCCAGTTTGTGTAGCCCCCACGTGCAACTTGCTCACGTGTGAGCTGCTGGTTTATTCAATTCAATTGTTTTCTTTCAAGTTTTTCTTACATCTTATTTTAGGATGTGTATCCCCCTAAATATGTTGCATCTATTTGCATGAAATGAACATCGCCTTCGACAATTAATGAAGCCATATTAAATTCCTTGTATATTTCCACATACTTATCTTTGAACTAGATTTATAGATACACGATCATTTATAAGGCACATATTTTATCTAGGTTTATTTCATTGTAGAGTCTTTAAAATTGTTTTGTCTTGGTAATATTTCCTAAGACCTTAAATATACATAAAAAATTGTCCTTTTGTTAGTTTATAGGAGTTAGGATATTTAGTAACTTGAGAATTTGTTAAGTTCAACATTGTGTAATGTGTTTTTAGGTAAAAGTGTGTTTTTTTAATATGCACTATTTACATTATAGATAATAGTCATGATATGTTCTAGACATATAACGGTTTGATGGTTCATATTCTCCTTGATATTGATGTTTCTTCATCAATGGATTAAAACATGATTGGTCCATGATATATATTTAAAGAGCATGGAGGATCATTGTTGATGATCAATTGTGAGAAATTTTCTTCTATAATTTTTCTTTTCCATCAATTAAATTTCCTTTTTCTCTTTCATTAATTAAATTTCCTCAAGTATCTACATTGGTTAGAGTAATAAACTATTTCCCTCCTAGAGAGTTTAAATAAATTAAAAAATTGGAGTTATCACCCTTGATCTATTTTTGTGAATGGCTATTTAAAGTGTTCATCTTGTACTCAATACCGTATTTTCCTAAATATAATATCAAATCTCATATAAGGAGATGATCCCAGTGTTGACCAAGATCTTGAATTCCTATTACGACAATTTATATATATTTTTATCTTCCTGCATTAATATAATGATAAATATGTTCCATTATGTTTGAAACTTTAATTTTAGTTAATATTACTTTTGTTTCATACAAAAAGGTTTCTTATTTCCTAGGATATAGATTTTATCTTTAGATTAATAGGTATATAGTTCAAATACATCCTTAAAAAAAATTATTTTTTAGTTTTATGTTTTTAACTGAGGTTTGTATTTATTTATAGTACGCATTTGTTGTCTACCGTACACTCTTTTCAACCTCACTAAATTAAAAATAGAATCGAAAGTTTCTATTTCCTTTCTATTCTCTAAATTAGAAATAGAGTAGAAAGTTTCTATTTCTTTTCTACGCTCTAAATTAAAAATAGAGTCGAAGGTTTCTATTTCTTTTCTATGCTCATTTTTATTAGCTCTATGAAATCTTACAAAACTATAAATAGAGAGAAAAACTTGCAAATTTTTTAAGGATAATCTAATACATATATAAGCCTTTTATTGCTGAGTTTTGGATTGGTTTCCAAATTGTTTTTTTAATTATTCCTATTCTTATTATTATTATAGATTTTTGCATAATTATTTGTTTTAATGAGAAGCAACATCAACAATATGATTTTTTTTTGTTATTATATTTTTTTAGTATTTTTATTCTCTTGGCACTGAGTCACTTGGTAAAAGGTTACTTTATTTAGTAAGATGTATTTATTTCAACTCTCTTTACTTCGGAAAGATGTTTTATTTTTTTTTAAAACTGAGGTTGTGGGAAAAACTATTAATCTATAGAAAAAAATATGAAGAACATCCATCACCACATGTCCCATTGCATGTCAATCGTGTCGGTCTTCATTACCATTAATGCCTTTTACCAAAAAAGCATAACATTCACATCGAGAGCCAATTTTAACTTCCATTATTTTAAATAGCCTATTGTTTGAGAGCTTTCTATTTAGATAGTCAAATTAAACTTTTGAACCCATATTATCTATATATCTTAATATCGCCACTCCAAGTGAACTTTTGAGTATGAATACTAATTACTTTTTATGGAAATCTAACATCGTCAATTATAATAAGAAGTGAAGGACTGTACTAGATTACCTTGGAAAAAGAAAAATCTCCCATTGATGTTGAAAACAAATCCAAATGGGATAATAAGAATGATAAAGAATGTGGATCACATAATGTATATTTCTCCTAATTTATAATCAGCTTGGGAAAAGTTGAAAAAGATATTTGGTGAACCTAATGTGATATGATATAATCATCATAAAAATTAACTCATGGCTTTAATCTTTAATTATTTCTCTTATATTTCATATTAGGTATCTAATTCCAAAACACTTAAATATTTACAAGTCAATCTAAAGGATGAAAAATACATAGATGTTATTGTTTTCAACCTTAGTATTACATATTCTACTTTTATATTTATAGAGAAATACAAGCTCTTGCATATTGGAGTTCTCAACATTTCAATTACATTCAACAAGGCCTTAGTGGCCCAACATAATGATAATACTAAGTATCCAAAAAATAAATATCCTCAAAACAATAATAAAAAAAGAGATCACAAATCCTCTTAAGCAATTTATACTCTTGATGGTAACAAAGGACCAAAATAAAAGATTACATACAACAAGGCCTTAGTGACCCAACATAATGATAAAAATAAGTATCCAAAGAAGAAATATCCTCGAAAAAATAATAAAAAAAGAGATCGAAAAACCTCTCAAGTAATTTATACTCTTGATGGTAACAAAGCACCAAAATCAAAGAATAAGAAGATTAACAGACATAGTAATCTTTGTGGGAAATATGGCCAAATGGTTTCTAAATGTTTTGAAAATATGGAGGCCTTGAATTTAGCAATGAAGAGGGACAACATAAATCTTGATTCTTCTTCTTCGGACATCTCTTATCATGGACCTGCACTTTTTTCTTCATTTTTTATTTTATTTTTAAAGCAGCCTCTAGTTCTTCTCCTTATAAGTGGCTTACATATTTTGTAGCAACTTATCATGTAGATATGGATTAAGTTATTTTTTACTAACTTAATTATTATAACATCAAACAAATATTTTTTGGATATGATATATCTCTTAATGTCGTACGGTATAAAATAATTCAAGTAGATAATAATATTTAATGATGTACTATGTGTTCCAAGATACTTCCACAACCATCTATGAGTATATCAATTCATTCATGTGAAATTTTCACTTCAATAAGTTGTAAACAGTGAATTGAAATATTCCAATATAGATAGATAGATAGATAGATACATAAATATTTCCCTATATTCCACTTCTTTGCTTGGGAAAAGGTATCTTCGAAAATATTGGAGACAAATTGGGCCAATATATTGATAGTTCTCAACCAAAGAAAAACAACTTCTCTTGTGCTAGGGTTTGTGTTGAAATGGATTTTGCGGAAGGAATCCTTCAGGGAATTTGGATAGATTTTTGATCCCATGTTCATGCTCTAGATTATGAGCATATTCCCTTAAAAATATTTATTTTCCATGAGTATGGTCATTTAAAAAAAAGAGTCTAAATGTTCCAACCTAGCATCCTCTATCAACCTCTCAAAATAATTAGCAAGGAGTATTCAAACTAGTTTAAACAAAACACAAGAATTAGTGGCATAATAAGCCTCATTTCACCAAGCCTAAATATCATCAACATCCTCCCTCTATAGATAAACATGATTTTTTGGAGTACTTAGAGGAAGGAGAACCCTATGTTGAGACCTCTATAGATCAATTTTCCCTATTGAACATCACTTCCCCCACTAAGGAATATAGTTCATCTAAGGATATTGAGAAAAACTTCTTTAAAATAAAATTAGAAGATAATTTGTCTAAGGATATTGAAAATAGCCATCTACCATAAAAAGAAGGAATAAGAGCTAGGAATTAAGGAAGAGGAGGAGGTCCACCTCCACTCTTATTCTCTTTCCTATTCTAATGGTTTTTAAAAAATAGGCATTACTCCCCTCCAGTAACAAGAGATAGAAAATATTGGAGCAAGAAATCTTCAAAATCTTGTGCCAAACATTTTTAACCTCCTATGATTCTACCGGTTCCTCTTTACTCAAATATTATAACCTTTTTACTTTTGTATCATATTGTGCAAACAATTTATAATAATTATACCGTAAGGCATTCACCTATGAAAAGAATTCCCTCTGGTGCCACGTGTACCCTCCTACACCCTCCGATCACTTATTAGATGATTAAAGAACTACCTATTGTCTGATGATTCCCTTGGTGGATAGGGTAACCACCTACCCTGTTATAGTTTCTCTGCTTTATTTACCATTACTTCACTCCCTGATCTCATAGCCATTACTTCACTCCCCAATCTAATAGCTGAGGCAAAGCAAGGATAGGTTGGGGTGGATTAGGAATCTATTTGATTTCTTCATTTCTGCAATACTAACACTGAACTGCTCCATTTCTAAAACTCTCAACATGGAGCCATTTCTACAATGCTAACACTGAACTGCTCCATCTCTGTAACTCTCAACATGGAACCACATAACCAAATATTTATTAATAAATTTTGGCATAGACAAGCTAGATTTCCACAACCCAATCTCTCGGACCTGCAGCTCCATTTTGATATTATTAATTTATTTTTTATATGGTGGTTTTCTCCTCATCTGGGATACATTGTAGAAGAAGAAGCTACCTGGTGGTACTTATGGCAGCACTGAGATCACTTCACAAGGATGGTGATTGCTAGTTTTTGGAGTGTGACTATTAGATTTTCTTGGATGATATGTCAACTGATATGCCTTACCAGTGGTCAATGAAGAAGAAGTGAGGTCTGTAATTGCTGGTCAAATGCCTGCATTCTAGAACATATAGGTCCAGGATGTACTGATCCAACTACAATATAAGCTTACAAAAAGAAGATATCGATGAAGTCTGATGGTTTTGGACGATGTTTGGTTTGCATCACATCTGGAAGCCTTGTTGTTTGAAGGGGAAGGATACAAAACAATTGTCACAACCAGAGAGAATTCCCCTGTTCTAAACACAAATGACACTCATCTTTACAATATGCCTATGTTGTAGGTCAATGATGCCCTGCCACTTTTCTGCTTTTGGGCCTTTGGTCAACATTCCATCCGAGTAGCAGAAGAAGAGGCTCTTATTAAACAGGTATGAATTAGACATGGTGTTCATAATCTCATGTATGAAGGGTTTTATTTGTTTTTATATTGTTGGGCTAAAATGGATTGCACATTCAACAATATATAGAAAATTTGATGACCAGAGAATTTTTTTCTTGTTGCATCCTTCCATGCAACATGAAATTTGCAGAGAAGTCAAAACTTACTAACATATGCTAAAATTTATACAAGAAAGACATTGAAAGCTTGATTTTCTTTACATGATTTCTAAAATAATTAAGAATTAGGAAGTTATGATCAATTAGTTTGTTCGTCTCACACAAGAGATAGAATGGGGCTTTTGAATTTTACAATTACTGGTTTGGATAATACAACTATAATTTGATGATTTAGGAGTACAAATATCAACTATAGTTGTGCCTCCGAGTTCTGTTTTTCTCAACATGATATAATGAGGGATTTAGCCTTGCATCTAGCAAGCCACGATAGTATCATCTAGCATAAGAGTCTTTTCATGCCTTTCAAGGAAGCGAAGCTTATAAATGGAACACACCAAGAACATGTGCAATCATCCAAATTTGAGGTCAGCGTCAGAAGTTTTTTTTTAAATATTTTCATAATTTCTTCTTTCTTTGTGTACATGTATATTAGTTTCCTTATATATCTAATTTTAGTAAAAAATTCTACTATGCGATGTTGTTTAAAAATGATCTTGCCAAATTAACAATTACAAACATTAAAGGTCTTGAACTTCTTTTCCTTATCATTTATTTTTTGTTTTGAGTTTTTTATGCTCTTATTCCTCAAAATTCTTCACTGTTGTGGCAGTGAATTGTTTATGAGATGGTTGATAAAGTATATGATTCATGTTCATGAATATTTTGATTGTAGGGTGCCATGGAATATAATAGGGAAACATTGGCATACTTTAAACAAAGGGGGATCTCAGTGATCTTTCTTTTTAGGCGTAACATTTTGAGGAGATATGTATCCATCCTAGCCAATGTGTTTAACAAGGAAGAAAAACATATAGATGGCACACACCCAACACGTGTGCATTCCAAATTTGAGGTCAGTGTTGCAAGTTTCTTTGAAATATTTTCATTTGTGTACATGTATATTAGTTTCCTCATATCTCTAATTTTAGTACAAACTTCTACTATGCTATGCTGTTTAAAAATTATCTTTGCCAAATTATGAATTACAAACATTAAAGGTTTTGAACTTCTTTCTCTTATCATTTATTTTTTATTTTGAGATTTTTATGCTCTGCTTCCACGAAATTATTCATTGTTGTGGCAGTGAATTGTTTATGAGATGGATGATAAAGTATATTATTCATGTTCATGAATCTTTTGATTCCAGGGTGCCATGGAATATAATAGGGAAACATTGGCATACTTTAAAGAAACAGGTGTCAGTAATCTTTTTTTTAGGCGTAACATTTGAAAAGATATGTATCCATCCTAGCCAATGTGTTTAACAAGGAAGAAAATCTTATAGATGACACACACCCAACACATGTGCATTCCAAATTTGAGGTCAGTGTTGCAAGTTTCTTTAAAACTTTTTCATAATATCTTCTTTCCTTCTGTAGATGTATATTAGTTTCCTCATATCTCTAATTTTCCTACAAACTTCCAAAGTTTCTTTAAAACATTTCCATAATATCTTCATTCCTTATGTACATGTATATTAGTTTCCTCATATCTCTATTTCTTACAAACTTCCACTATGCGATGTTGTTTAAAAATGGTTTACCAAATTAGCAATTACAGAATTTAAAGATTTTGAATTTCTTTTCCTTGTCATTTATTTTTTATTTTGAACATTTTATGCTTTGATTCCTCAAAATTCTTCATTGTTGTGGCAGTGAATTGTTTATGAGATCACTGATAAAGTATACTATTCTTGTTCATGAATATTTGTTTCTTCTGGATTGTATCCCATCTTGGTGCCCTATTGAATCATACCTATGACTTTATATGTGCAAAATAATGAGAGAATACAGTAAAGTATAATCAAGAAATTTAAATAGATTTTCTTAAGGACACATACCCTTTTACTTAATTTTATTTGCAAGGAGGGTTTTATGATGAGTCTGCAAGGATTTAAATTGAGCTACTTCATGGAGCAAAAATTTTAGCAAGATATAAGCTAGTTGTGAACGTGACCTTTCTACCTGCATACTTACGTACAAAAGACAATTGATGATGCATTTTCCTTCTTCAAAAGCACTCACCACACTGTAATTTATTATGAAGAAATAAGAAAGCCAAAGGTAATGTGAAATTTTTCACTGTAATCAGATATTTTGGAACTGTGCAAAATTTAGTCCAGTATGACAGTGATTTGAAGATAGTTTCCTTTTGGGAGAGTAAGAATGGATGTCCCATATGAACAAGAACATTGTCACATTTTGGGAGAGTAAGAAGGGATGGCTTTTCACAAAGTGACCAGGGATTTTATTACGCAATGTGGATGGAATTTAGCTCTCGAGAGCGTGTCTATCAAGCCCCCAATTGATTTTTCGTTAATTGGCCTACATGCGGCATCGGCAAAGTAGTTAACATCTTCATTTGTTAACTTACTTTGCGAACAATGCCTAACATTCATCATCTTTAAGCATTAATATTAATGTGCAGAAACCATTAATATAATATTCAATGTAACAATAGAGAGACAACAATCATATGTAATAAGAATCTTTTATTATAATTTGCAAGTTTACAATATCACCGAGAGCCAAACTTGACCATCGTTTACACTTAACCAAGCGACCATGTCATTTCCCAACCTGGGCACACCAACCTCATGCCAACTGTCGCACCTCACCTGGTGCCTTCCACACATTGGTTGCACCCCACACAAAAATCCACACTTTGTTCCACTGTCGCACACCCAAGCGTGGGTCACCTTCTATCCAACTTCGGTTCACCAAAACGTTTGGCCTTTTGGTGAGCATGCCCAACCATGGGTCATCCTGCCCAAATGCCTTCACCATTTGTTGTTCCTTCGACTCACCCGATGAGCGGGCGGCATACGACCTGCAACTCTATCATCTTCTCGCACTTCACACTTCTACTCACCGAAGAACACTTGTTGAACCGCATTCGAATTGTCTATCCATCGTTTCGCCTTGCACTATATATATGAGTGGTGGGTTGTGCCACCCGACCGACCCACATACCATGTTTCATTCGGTCAACTCTTCATTATGATGTTTGGTTGCGTTTTTACATGGTCAGATTGCCCCAACTCGTGGGTGGGCACCCCTCCCTTCGCACTGTTTCATAATGGCTCAAGTCAGCCAACGGGTTTGAGCCTTGGCTTGCCTGCTATAAGTTTGCGGCCGCTTTACTTCACCTCACCCACACTTCACTCGTTTGCGTGTCTCGCTCGTGAAGTCACTCATTCACTTGTTTCATCAACTTGCATGCTTGATGGGCATGCCCGCCCGCTATTCAAGCTGTAGGGCATTACATTCTCCCCCACCTGAAAGCATTTCCGTCCCTGACAATCTATCCATCCTCCGTAGCTTCCTATCATACTTCACAATCTTCTGCTTCCATATCCAAAGTGAGTCCTCCGTTTTACAGCTATCCTCCTCTAGTGCATTCTTCCATCTAACAAGAAATTCCCGTCGTATGTGACTTCCAATCCCTATCGATCGACAACTCAGAATCTTGTCCATCTTAAGGTTCGGCCCATCCACAATCATGGCTGGTCCCCTCAGTGGTTCTACTCTCTCTAGATGATCAACATCAAGTCTGCATCTCTTCAACTGACTGATATGAAAAACTATATGTTTCATATGCATATAGTGCGGAAGCTCCAGCTCATAGGCAACTTCGCCCACCCTCTTCTTCACGCGGAATGGCCCCTCATATTTCCTCATCAACAATCTCGCAGTCCCTTTAGGTGGCTGAAACTGATCTCCAGTAATCTTGAGGAACACCATATCTCCCACAGTGAAGTGTGCATCCTGTCCCTCCTTATCTACCCATTTCTTCATTCTCCTTGCAGCTTCGTGCAAGCGCAACCATGCCAACTCCAAGCTCTCATCCCAAGCCTTCATGAACTTCTTCGCATGAGGACTCCTCAACAAACCCCCTATCACTATGTTGTGCGATGTTACTGGCATCTGTCCATTCACCAACTAAAATGGACTATACCCTGTCGCAGAACTCTTTTGTATGTTGTAGCTAAACTGAGCCACATCCAAGAGTTTAGGTCAATTCTTCTGATCATTCGTCACATAATGTCTCAAGTAATCCTCTAGCAATGCATTGATGCTTTCGGTCTGCCCATCTGTGTGCAAATGGTAACTTGAACTCATCAACAAATTTGTCCCAACTAACTTGAACAATGTGGTCCATAATCTACCTGTAAATCATGGATCTCGGTCCCACACGATTCTTAATGGCATCCCCCAATACTTCACTATATTCTTGAAGAACAACTCCGCAGTCTGCTCAGCTCCACATGGCATCTTTGTTGGAACAAAGACAACATACTTGGAAAAATGATCAACCACGACCATTATACCATTATACCCTTGTACCTATGGTAACTGAGTAATGAAGTCCATCGAGACATTCATCCATGGTCTCTCTGGAATCGGTAAAGGCTGCAATAGACCTCCTTGCCTCTGTGTATCTGATTTGTCCAGCTGACAAATGATGCATGTACGTACATACTCCTTCACACCCTCCCGCATCTTTTCCCAAAATAATCCTCTCTCCAATAATGCCAAAGAATGACACTGCCCTGGGTGGCCAGCCCACGAAGAGTCGTGGCACTCCTTCAAAAGGTGCCTCTTGAGCCTAGATGAATTTGGAACATAGAGTCGGTTTCCAAAGAACAAGAATCCATCTCAGAGAAAGAACCTTCGCGTCTTCCCCTCCTTTATATGCTTTACTATATTCTGTGCCTGAGTATCGGTCTCAACACTTTCCTTGAGCTTATTCTACATCTCTTCTGACATCTAAACCCGACTCCTAATTCATGCTGCCAGGTCTTCTCCCTCCTCCAATGCTGCCAGTTGTCCCTTCCTACTAAGAGTATCTGCCACTCCATTGAGTCTCCCTGGCCTGTACTCAATAGTTATGTCGAATTCTACCAGGAAGCCCCGCCAACGAGCCTGCTTCGCTGACAGCTTTGGCTGTGATGTAAAATAACTTGCTGCAACATTGTCCATCTTGACAACAAAAGGCTTCCCAATCAAGTAACGCCTCCACACATGAAGACAGTGAATGATCGCAGTCATCTCCTTCTCATGGACCAGATACCTCCGTTCTCTATCCTGCAACTTCCAACTCTCATACGCCACGAGATGCCCATCCTGCATAAGGATCCCTCCTACGGAAAAATTTGAAGCATCTATTTGTACCTCAAATGGTTGTTCAATGTCCAGAAACTTCAGTATCAGTGCTATAACCATCCTCTTCTTCAAATCATCAAATATCGCCTGACATTTGTCCATCCAACTCCATCTCTTGTCTTTCTTCAACAAGTTTTTCAGTGATGATGTTACCTTGGAGTACCCCTCTACAAACTTCCATTGGTAGTTGGTCATGCCCAAAAACACCCTCATATCATGGACATTCTTTGGTTCCACCCAGTCCTCGATCACCTTCACCCCGTTCGGCTCCATCCGTATGTACCCCTGACCCACTATGTGTCCAAGGAACGGAATCTCAGTCTTAGCAAACACACACTTAGACTTCTTCAAGTACAACTGATTCTTCCTTAGTGCCTCGAACACCATTGCAAAGTGGTTCTTATGATCCTCCATGTTGTCACTGTACACCACTATATCGTCCAAGTATACTACTACAAATGAATCCAAGTATGGACGTAGAACATCATTCATCAAAGTGCAAAACATAATAGGAGCATTGCACAACCTGAATGGCATAACAAGGAATTGAAAGCTACCATACCTTGTTACTATTGCGGTCTTCCTTTCATCTCCTTCAGCTATCTGCACCTGATAATACCCATGCCTCAAGTCTAGCTTGGAAAAAACACTCGGGCCTTCGCAAGCTTATCGAAGCAATCTACAGATAATGGCAAAGGATACCTATTCTTTACCATCTACTTGTTTAGAGCACGGTAATCACAACACATCCGTAACTCATCCATATCCTCTTTCGCTGGAAAAATACCAGAGCTCCATAGGAGGGCCTTGAAGGTCTGATGAAACCTGCATCAATTAACTCCTTTAACTATCGTGTCAACTCCTCCAACTCAAGTCCTAACAACCAATAAGGTGCTTTAGCTGGAGGTTGCTTCCCTGACTCAAGCTCAATGCTATGGTTCACTACATGCCTTGGTAGAAGTGTCTTTGGTAGCTCATCGGACATCAAATCTGCATATTTAGCCAACACCTCAGAAATCTCAGCTGGAACAGGTGTCCCCACTCTATCATCGCCTTTGACTCCCTTGAATACAACTGCATATGTCTCCATGTTTGACTCCCGCATAGCCTTCTCCAAAGTTAGCGCATAAACATGCTGCACCTTGACTTCGCTTCTTTGCCTTTGAGTGGGCAAAGTCCAAGTTTGTGACTGTCTAACCAGCTCCACCTCATCACAGAAGGGGACAACAATTGCCCTGTTGCCTTTGAATAAATCCTGCCCCAATATCACATCAAATTCATTCATCTCCATCACCGTGAAGTCCAACTGACCTTCCAGTCTTTTATCTACACAGGCACTTCATGTGCAAGACCTGCCACTTTAGCTCTAGACTTCACTGCCTTGATTTCCACATTCGATGGAAAGATCATCAGTCCAACCTCTCTTGCTAACCGTGTCATCATGAAATTATGAGTGGCCCCTGTGTCCACCAAAGATTGGATGGTCTTGCCATGAACCACCAAGTCCACGAAACCCAGACTGTTAATCCACGATTTGTCATAACTTTTCCCTCCATACATGTCAATTAGCTCCAATACCATCTGCCATGCCCCAAATTCTTTTTTTCATTAATTGGCCTACGTGCGGCATCGGCTAAATACTTAACATGTTCATTTGTTAACTTACTTTCTGAACTACGCTTAACATTCATCATCTTTAACTTTTAATATTAATGTACAGAAACCATTAATATAACATTCAACATAATAGCAGAAAGACAACAATCATATGTAATAAGAATCTTTTATTATAATTTGCAAGTTTACAATATCATATGTAATAATATTTAATATATTTATGAAAAATCTCTTTTATATCCCTCAATACATATAATTTCCCCAAAAACCATATCCTTCACTCCAATACTTATAATATATGAATCCATTTTTCAAAATTTAAAAGAATTTTTACAAATAAAGATAATAATGTATTGATTAATAAAATGGAACCCGGTTAACTACATCTATCATAAATATACAATAAAAATAAATTCAACAAATAAATAAAATCTATCCACAAATTTGTACAAACGAAGTCACAAACAGTGATAAGATAATTGGTTTTATTTGCTTCGATATTCCATAACGTAAGGTAAAGTGTGAGGAAATTTGAATCATTATGGTTTTTTTGTATTTTTTGAATCAAGTTTCCTCGAAAACTATTAATGTCATACATCCATGGATGCTATGTGACTGCCATCCAAAGTACTAAAGGGTTCATTTTGTACTAGTGCACATGATTAGACCCAGGTTGAATGGATACATTTGCGTTTAACTCACCAATGCTCAGAGAATATTTAGACTTCAGTGGAGATTAAGAGCGCACATCAATCTCTTCGATACTTCCGTTCCTGTTACATCACACGCTTATATCTGTAAGTGCAAATATTCCTACATATTAGTTCATACTTTTGACATCAACAATATTACCTTGAGCTGAAGAATATTATGTTTTGACCAAACAAAGTGTTCACAATTTTTTACAGTCAGAACGAACAAAGTCTTCACAAATTTTACAATCACATCAAATCGATTTCCCTAAAAGCCATCTTTTACATTTAAACCGACGTCCACAAATTTCACTACTACCTAATCTTTAACAGGAGATATTTCTCTTTTGTAGCGACAAGCTAAAGGTGCTCATCAAACTTGATGCATACGGTTGAAAATTATGCACCGTAAATTATTCCGTTGAAAATTAGCGGAAGTTTACGTTCTCCGAAATTTTCAAATCAGGAAAATATATTATGAATAGAAATGTAAAGATAAGAGACATTTCAGGTATTCCGTGATACTATATGATCTCTCAGTATTTGTCGTGCATTTGTTTTAACCGTTAAAACCTTACTAAGTAAGGGCTGCGCGAATGTTCTAGGTTATCAACAATGATCAATTAATGAATCGCTGGTTCCACATTAAATTATCGAATCGCCTATTCAATAATTTATTTTTCCTATTTGTTCGCCCTTCCAACAAGATTTTCAACTTAAAAACAACTGTTGCAACCAGTTATTCAAGTTGATGCACACGTAGATGTTAACTTGCAAACCCTAACTAAATTTCTGTCATGATATACATCCTATTGGTATGATTGACCGATGGCAAATTCCTCTGCTTTCCAATCAGTAAATTAAATCAACTTGATTTTATTCTCCATGGTAAAATAAAAAATTCATTAAATTAAATCAACTTGATTTTACTCTCCGTGATAAAATTAAAAATTCATTTCTTTTGTTGGAAATATTTTGATGAATTTCCATCCAAACAACTTTTATGTTACATTTTAGCATGGCAATTTAAACTGATAGATAAAATTAAGGTAAACTATAATCAGTATATGTAGTGAGTCCATGATTGATTTGTTATAATCAATATATATGTAGTAAATCAATAATTGAGTTCTTATATTTTATCTAGTTAATTAAATAAAAAACTTTAAAACAATATGATTAACTGTAACTGTAAAGACAATGTAAACTAATCATTAACTCTTTAAATGATTACTATTTAAGAAAAAACAATATCACATCTTTATATTACATCAAAATAACTAAGAGAAGCCTTTATATTCCATCAAACTAAATGAATCATGCAAAGGGTAAATATGATGTGCAATAAAAGTACATTTGTAAGCGCGTTCTTTGGTAAAATGAAGGAACAGCAGAACAAAGTGATAGAGGGCCGGCCTTTAGTATTGCAGAATTGGTAAATTGCTGTGCTCAATAAAAATTCTCTTCGTACTGTTTATGCGCCCATCCAACTATATTTTATAATCATAACCGCTATTCGAACAAATTATTCAAGCTATTGCACGCATGTCAGGTCCCCCAAACTCTCCAAGAGTCAATTTTCAATGCTTCAAACCCCGATAAAAAAATTTGAATGCTTCGAACCCCAATTTTGAATGCTTCAAACCCCATAAAAAATTGTGTGATGGTAGGCAATCTGTTCGTATGACTCGTTCATGGAAAATTCTTCTCCTGTCCGATCAGTTATCAACCAGTTTAAAATGTGTAATTTTTGTCTCCTCTTGTAATTGAATTTGAGTAGAGATACTTATTCTATAGCTCAGTATGAGGGTATCTGTAAGTTTGTCCCTCTTTTCATCTATTTAAAATAAAATAAAATTATACATAAAAAATTAGTATCAGCTGTAATAAAAAAAATGAGTATGTTGTAAAGTAACACTACAACACAAAGGAGAGTTTTAAGCCCATATTTAACACAATTTTTTGGTAAATTATCTTACCTTGAAACAAAAGAAAACTTGTGTATTGTCTTAAATATTGTCTTTACACTGGTGTCTCAAATTAAATTGTCTTAAAATATTGTCTCTATAAAGACAATATATAACACAAGCATTTTTGTCTCTCTAGAGACAATAGTTAGGATCAAAGACATATTGTCTTTAAAGACATTGTTTTTAAAGGGACAATGTGTTTGATCCTAACTATTGTCTCTCTAGATACAATAAAAAATTACATTCAAAGATAATACAACATCACTTTTGTTTCTTCAGAGACAGGATAAAATAATGAATCTAGAAAAATATCTCACCATTTAAATAAACAAATGTTAAAAATATTTAATTAAAATTAAACTACAATATCATTGATTAATTCATGTTAGGACATTGTGGTGCTCTTCCATTAAGATAGCATCTATAAAGAATTATGTGAGAGTTATTAAATAGTTAAAATAAAAATACATTCAAATTAAAATCACAACAACTAAAATTATATCAAAATCACTCTCCAAATAAATTTAATAAAAGCACTTTACAAAAAAGTCACAAATATCAGTAAATTGAAAATAATACTTTTTAATGGAATGGTTGAAAACAAAATAGCTACATTTACCTTAAAGTTGGACCCAAACTAATAAAACAATACAAACTGTTGCAACACAAATATGCCAATAACTTTGCAAATAATATAGGCACAATGATCCTTTATTTTTGGTGGTTTCTTTTGCACTAATGGTGAAGAAAAACATCATCAACATCTAAAACCTAACTCAAGGTGGAAGAGAATAATACCTACTCTTGCTACTAGGTATTTGGCATCACCAAGCTCATGTTATACTACTTAGTCTTGCGAGGAGTTTCCATAATCAATTTAGTACTAGGATTTAGTCGAGGTTTAGACTGCAAGCACCTTGATGTCAGTCTAGCTAGTTCAATTGCATCTTCATTTGCATATTTTCCATCTAAGGATGAGTCCATCAACACCAACACATTCTTCCCTCATATCAAATCTAAGGCCTGCAACAACAGTTCCCACATCATAATTTCTGACAGAATTTCAAATAACCATGGAGATTGGCATCGATAAGTATCACCAGAGAAACTTCAACTTGTACTAGACATATATGAAAATGAAGGTAAAAAATACATGTTTTCCTATCTATCCCCAAGTATTGGAGATGGAAACCAACAAAGGGAAGGGAATGAGTTTTCTTAAAAAATAAAACTCGAGATAGATTTTTTAGGAAACTACAACAAACAAAGGTAATGCCAGGAAACAATTTTGAAAAAGGTGAAGAGAATATCTTTTCATTGAAGTTATTTCCCTTCACCTCCCATAAAATATCTTATTTGTTTTACTTGAGCTTTCATGTTTTAGAGATATTTCTTTTGATTTAGTGAGCTAGGGAAGGATTAGAAAACCATTTATTTCCTTCTTTCTAATTTTTTAAATATAGCTTCTAAAAAATTAATGTAAAAACATCGGAAGCTGCCAAGAAATTTCCAGAAGCCATCAAGGCATTTCCAGGCTTTTGGAAATGATTTCTCGCATTTTGATGTATTTTAGAAACAAAAATACTTTTAGTACTACCTAGAAAGCATTCCCAGAATGCACTGCCGCTTTTAATTCCACTGAAAAAATATATTAAGTTCAAGTAGATGTTGAAAAGATCCTCAACAACAAAACCTAATAAAGCAGATAAATCACAAATCTCAAGCTAAAATGCTATAAGAATTATAGTCTATATAAAATGTTTCATATCCATTATGATTATAAATGACTATGCTACCAAACTAGTAGTAGTAAGGAGAGTTTAGAAAATTATCAGAGAAATGATTTATAATTGTAATCTTTGATTCTCTTGTAATGGTGATGATAGGGACAATAAATGTATAACATATGCTGGAAAGTACTAGTTGATTGGGAATAGTAGGGTTGCAAGATGGAAACTACAGCTAAATAAAAAGAACACAAATTTATGGATTCAAATTTCATATACAATTCTAGCCACCATATTAACTTTAAAAGTTAATAACAAATTATAAAATCTTACATATTTATTTGCCCTAATTTCCATTTTTCATCTTAGCTTCATAAAAGGACAAAGGTGAGTGGTCGAAGTAGGATGAAATCCAAATTCATTGAATATTTTCAAACCTATAGTATCCTATATGATGAGAATACAGCACACATAAAACAACAATTGATCAAGTTAAACAAGTAACAAGGAAAAATGATCAAATTTAAAAGAGAAATGACTCAAGGCTTTTGTTGTTTAATGAAGCTGGTACCTTTTCCTTCAATGGAAATGTGAAAAAGAGAGCCAGACCTATTTATGCTACTTGATTGTATCTTCTACTTTAATTTTTCCTACAGGAACAAAAAAGTTGAGAGGATGTTTGTGTGAAAGAGATTTTAAAAATTGTAGCATTGAACCACAATAAAACATGAAATTAGATAAATAAAAAGTGTGTTTGTGGTTGTCTCAGAGAGAGAGAGAGAGAGAGAGAGAGAGAGAGAGAGAGAGATCATATACATGACTAGGCGGGATGTATTCATGACTATGAAGGTCCAATAGAACTATCCCTTAGCTATATATTACACTTTGAGGAGTTACTTTGCCTACATCAATGAGAAGGAATATCCATTAAATACATTTAATGCTTGCATGTCACAAAATAATTTCCTAGAAAAACTGCGAGTTGAGAGGATGTTTGTGTGAAAGAGATTTGAAAAATTGTAGCATTGACCCACAATAAAACATGAAAGTAGATAAAAAACAAGTGTGTTTGTGGTTGTCATGAACTTAGAGAGAGAGAGATCACATACATGACTAAGCAGGATGTGTTTCACACTAAAAAGGTCCAATAGAACTGTCCCATAGCTATATATTACACTTTTAGGAGTTACTCTGCCTCCATCAATGAAAAGGAATATCCATTAAATACATTTAACACTTGCATGTCAAAAAACAATTTCCTAGAAAAACTACCAGTGTTATGCACAAAAAAGAGATAACCTTAAATAATAAGGAAGATCCATTAAATACATTTAATTCTTGCATGTCACAAAATAATTTGCAAGAAAATATGCCAATGTTACGCATGAGAAAGATCAACTGAATGCTAGATGTTGAACTAATAGCTATTCTAAAGAGAAAAAAATGAAAACAATCTATCAACAAAGTCAACAGTTCTTGTATAATGAGCATTCAACATAGAAAAAACACAAAGATGACAAGGATGGACAAAGCTTGAAGACTAAGAAAGATCAATTACACATATATTGCTCGTTTTATAAACAAAAACAACAAGACAACTGACATTAAATAATATATAATGAACGAACTTTATACTAATATTGAATTAATAAGATTCATTAATCTCTAAATCTATGATGCTCAGAACTATAAGTAGGAATTTTAAATTCCACAAATTTATCTTTCAAATTATCGAAATGTGAAATTATTTTTAACTAACATGATATGTGGTGGATGAAGGAAAAGAGAAAAAGTAATAATATAATAATATAAATTGAGCAATGAAGAGTTGCAAATATAAGAGATTCCATCTAAAACCCAACATATGGTTGGAGTGACAAAGTTTTCATTCTAGCTCTCCAACATGCATTATTGAAAATATCATGTATTAAAAGCCCCTCTATGAAAAAGCATATAAACTATACTAGTGAAATTCCTTTCACCTATTTTTAAAGTAGAAATAATTATTCCAATTAGATATCACCACTTGCACTAATGAAAGGCCCCTCTTCCACACTTTGGGAACACATATTTATGATTGAGGTGTGGAGCCCATCTGTGGCAAACAGATTCAAGAAATACTTTCTTATTGAAGCATATTCTCATAGAGGAAACATTTCTACACAATCATCTTAGCCAAGTTCATTTCCACCCTCTTCACATCAATGATTTTCCACAATTACCATACTACACAGGATACAAAGCAACACCAACCCTTACTTGAATCACAGCAAGCATCGATACCTATCAATTCAATCATCAATTCCATTAGTTATGGTCAACGAACTACAACTAGTTGGTAGGTCAAGGTTACACTTCTCCTCCAACATCTTAACCTGGATAGTGAGAATCCTCTCTCCCCACCTCTTTGGTTCTCTATTAATTTCCGTGATCTCATTAGGACAGATGCTAATAGAGGTATTCAGGAGAATATATACAAAGCTTATTTGAAATTCAAATGAATTTCACCATAACATCTCCTATTGCAAAACTTCAGGTTCATCTTATCCACACCCTAGGGTAGTTCATCTATAACTACATTATAGCATAAGAGTCCTGAAGATGGGTGTCGTGCACCAGAAAGTGTTTTCCAACCAATATAGGGGCATTGCCTAGGTTTGAAACTTGGTTTACCAGTCTAGCAAGGCTTGTGGGTAGTTGGAAGTCCCACTAATCTGATCCCAGGTCCACTAATTATCCTAATTAAAAAAAAAAACTTCAGGCTTCTTATCACCAATTTTATACTCAGACTGGTCATCATCTTCAAAGGGGGCACAATATTTGTGGATCTTTTTAATTTGGCAACCTGAATCTCAAGATCAATTTTTCTTTTATGTTCTATAAATTAGAAAAACCATGGTTGATGCCAATGTTTGTTTAGTGATTCACATCATGCATTTCCTCTATGGTACTTCTCTACAGTAAGAAAACAAAAGTTAACTTGTTCCTTTGCAAGGTGGTACCCCTTAAGAATAATTATCATAGACAAAACCTCCTATAACATGAATTCAATGTTAATTTCTGAATACTATATATAATTTATGTCCCAAGCAATTTTTAATAACGTAGAAATTTAATTTACCTAGTAAATATTTTCTAAAATTGCTGAATAAAAATATTCTGGTATTTTAACAATAAAATTGACAGTAAAAGCAAAATATCAAATAAATCACATGCCAAAAATTATAAACCCTCTAATTTATCCCTCACTTTATTCCTCAAAATAAATAAGAAGATGGCGCACATAGAAATACATAATTTTTAAAGCAAATGGAACCTAGAAATTCGGCTACCTAAAAAAAACGAACTGCACCAACACTACCTTTGACACAGGAGGTTGACCAAAATGGGGTGGTAGTCTATAATTCGACTACTATTTAGCTTTAAAGCCAATCGGTTGTACACAAATAGGTTCTATATGTGTATTTTGCCTCTGGGGGTCCCGCTTTTCTAACCAATCATTGTCAGTCCCTCATTGACTTCTCCCTTTGCTTGAGCACTACAATCCACACCATTGATCTCTCTTCTCTAGATCCAATGGATATCACGTTGTTCGCTTATCAACTTACCCAGATGATATTCGTCGTCAATATGACTCGTCCAATCAAATGGTTGTTGCACAATATCACACGGATTCTTGCACGGTCGATATCAAATTGAGAGCACACGAGAAAGTGGTTTTCTCGTGCTACATGTCGACCGTTGAAGCTAATCGCGTGAAATTTCCCAATACCATTTACAAACTTTTCGGCACGCGAGATACCGCTTCCTGCTTATCAAATACAACCGACGTGTTTAATTCGTTCTTTAAGAAAAAGTGCTTAAGGAAACGTTTAGTGCTTTAAGCTCAATATTACACTTAACACTGATTAACGATGATTTATAAATAAAGTGTTTAAAAAAAGGAAAATACCAGATTAATTCTATAACGCTGATACATAGATACAATGAACTTTTGCACCGGGATTAACACGCAACACCACACTTCAATCATTTATTCAATAAAATGGAAATTACAGAGTCTTGGCCCTCTCAGCTCGATTACAATAGTTTTCTAACCTCTGTTCAATCTCAAACCCTATCTCTGTCACACAAACTCTCACTTACTCACTCTATTCTCAATCATCTAATCTTCTGTCATTACATTCTTTTTCCTTTTATGAATCAAATCCTATCCTAACTGCATTGACAACTTCATCCCTATTTTTATTTGTCTAACAATCAAATCCCCTAAATCTCTTTATACGCATACATGGCAGATAATTAGATTTAATAAAGTCTTCTAAAGACTTATTAATTCCATCAATTTAGCTCTTTTTTAAAGAGAATTTGCCCCGGTTTACAATGATTTTCTACATTTCCTCTTTCACATCTCAAAATTTCAATTCTGATTAACGGTGGTCGGATACTCCTGCATCAACCTCCGTCCCTCCTAGCCATCATACACGTGGATTGTGTAGTAATATCCACGCATGCACACTATGAGTATTACTATCTACACATGGTGCCTCCCTGCATATGTCATCCGATGTGACTCTCCTAGAGCTACATGTCAGCCATCTGTGAATCAGGTGCTCAGCAGCTCATATTGTCTTAGCCTCCACTGAGTTTCCTTCTCCTGAATTTTACATCTGCAAACTTTTCTTTCTCTTCATACTTTGAGTCTCTCACTTCTCACTTGATGAAATGTCTCTAAAATCTACAAATTACATGCAATTGTAATATGTCTTTCCCCTTCCCTTAGGTTTTCTTTATAATTCTCCATTTCTCTATATCCATAACCCTAATCTTCAAAGAGATAGATAGCTAGGACTTTTTTTTTTACAACAAATGGAACCTAGGCAAACTATCTCATAATGTCAACATCACTGTCACTGATCTTATTTATACGTGCTCAAAAATAAATAAATTCCATGCAGGTCTGGAAGTACTTAAAATAGCATCAGAGAAATACATATGCCTCAGTCTATAACAATAATAACCTCATCATTTCTTAGATAAAATCCACAATCTATTACAGTTGGCTTGTGAAAACAATCAAAATATCCATTAGGCTTCGAGATCTGTGCCCACTTTGGGACACCGTGCTCGAAAGGAGGGTAAGTAGCTGTAAATTTACTAACACCATGGCCAGTTGGATATTTAAGCTTATAAGTGACTCAGGTTGAAGATGTTTCTACTTATACATTCATTTCATACCTCAAACTTCACATAATAAAAAACTCATATAATCATCGACATACCATGCCTTCTTACAACAAGAATGCATGCCTACATGGATTACAGTGCAGCTGGGTGCATAAGATAAGTATAAGGACACAAGGCTAAAGTTCACAAGTATGGGAATTCATGGGAGAAATATTGTTGGCTGGCCAATCAAACCAAATCTACACAAATAACCACTCTGCAAATGAAACTAGAACCACAACATCCCACTTTCAAACTCTGACATCACTAAAACAATGCTTGCAATAATGCTGCAATCAACATGTAAGAATAGAAGAGTGCAGGACATCTACAGGTTAATGGAGACTCATAGCAACACAATGCTTCCAGGCATCTAAAAAATTGACATCAAAACTTCTTGTTGCCCCTATAGCTCTATATACAAAATCTAAATATGAGCCTACATATATATTTTGTTTGAGCATGACAAGCTACAGGATTTTATTCAAGGCATCATTGCTTATTTTACATCAAATTACAACAAGCCATAACTAGGTTGTTGGCTGTCAAACATATTCTTATCTCACATCATAAAAAGAAAGATGACTGCTATAATAAACCTTCAAATATCCATGAAATCATATCCAATGAATTACATAAGAGTTGTATGGTACCAAATAGAAAAATAGATAATTTACTTCAAATGCATGCTACAAGAAATACAAATCCACCACAAAATATATTCAAATATAGAATGAAGCCCAAGGAAAGAATGGATTTGGGTTGCAATGACACCCATCCAAATAGGGAAAACAGGTAGACTAATGGCCATTTCCAATGGCTTAACCATATGCTCAAGAATTCCTCTACTCAACAAATTTCATCTCACATGAGGCCATTCGAATTGATATTGGCAATGACAGAGATCCGAACGAATTTCATGCCAAGTATATAAACTTAATCAATAAACCATTTCCACCATACTTCAACAAACAACACATGCTAGTTAAATCCTGTCATTGCCCCCAACTCAAGACCAAGGTCGAGCTTTTCCATGATAGGTCTTCATAAGTATGCCCAACTAACTAGATATATACATATACAAACTAAGAAGTTACAACCAATACAATCATTTCTCCATCACCCTCAAAAGCCAAGAATAAAAATGGTTGACATGGCTGCTAGAGCGCTCAATACTGTGAGCATGGAAACTGCAACCATATAAAGGTTATTTCCCCATTTCCATCCAAAAAGCGGGTGAAATAAAATGGTTCAAGGCTACCAATAGTATCAAGGTCATGGATATGTGCATGGGCCAAATGATAAGCAAATGGTTCGAATGGTAAGTGCAACAATGGTTTCCCAAGTCAAAAGAGAGGAAAATAGGGAAGGCTAGGGAACAATCAATTTCCACATATGGTTTGACCCATAGACGCCAAATTTGCATGCAAGAAAACATACATTATACCCATCATATAATTCCCATGAAAGATGGCCAGGTGCAGGCCTTTGCATGGCTTGGCTCATGGGTTTGCAAATAGACTTTAATAAAATGATAAGAGGTCAAATTTGTGGAAGAAGAGCTGAAAATAAATAGGTTAACTGAGGGAAACAAGGAACCCATCAAACACTTCAAACTCATGCAACAAAACATTCAATATGAAAGAGATAAAGGGTTTTTTAAGAGCCACAAGGCCTACCTTATTTTCTTTCAGGGGAGGCTGGACTATTTTCCTCTTCTTTGATGAGCTTAACATGGTGTCTGCTTCTTTCAACCATGAAATTGATACCCCAAGAGGCTGTGTTTATGTGTGTGAAATCGACCGTCAACTAACTTCTAGTTTTGGGATAAAACAAGAGAGGGTTGAGGTAAGAAAAGAAAATATGGAATCTTCTCTTCACAACCAATACCTTCCAACAAACACTACAAATAAACAAGTTGACTGAGTGAAACAAGGCACCAAGCAAACACTTCAAACTCATGTAGAAAAACATTAAAAATGCAAGAAACAAAGGTCATTTTAACAGACACATAGGCTACCTTCTTTTCTTTCGAAGGTCGCTGGACTGTTTTCCCCTTCTTTGATGAGCTTACCATGGCATCTGCTTCCTTCAACCACAAAATTGATACCCCAAGAGGGTGCCTTTATGTGTTTTAAATCAGCCCTAAACTAACTTATGGTTTTGCGATAAAACAAGAGAGGGTCGAGCTAAACAAAGAAAATATGGCCTCTTCTCTTCACAAGTGAGACCTTCCAACAAATGATGAAAATAAATAGGATGATTAAGGGAAACAAGGCACCCAATAGACACTTCAAACTCATGCAGTAAAACATTCAAAATGAAAGAGATTTACAGTAGTTTAAGAGCCACAGAGCCTACCTTATTTTCTTCCGAAGGTGGCTGTACTGTTTTCCCTTCTTTGATGACATTCCCGTGGTGTGTTCTGCCTTCAACAACAAAATTGATACCTCAAGAGGATGCCTTTATGTATGTTAAATTTTCCCTCAACCAACTTATGGTTTTGGGATAAAACAAGAGAGGGTTGAGCTAAAAAAATAAAATATGGCCTCTTCTCTTCACAACCGAGACCTTCCAACAAATGCTGCAAATAAAAAGGCTAACTGAGTGAAATAAGGCACCCAGTAAACACTTCAAACTCATGCAACAAAACATTCAAAATGCAAGAAACAAAGGGTTGTTAAGAGCCACAGAGCCTACCTTCTTTTCTTCCGGAGGTGGCTGGATTGTTTTCCCCTTCTTTGATGAGCTTGCCATGGCATCTGCTTCCTTCAACCACGAAATTGATATCCCAAGGGGACGCTTTTATGTGTTTGAAATCAGACCTAAACTAACTTCTGGTTTTGTGATAAAACAAGAGAGGGTCGAGCTAAATAAAGAAAATATGACCTCTTCTCTTCACAGCTGAGACCTTCCAACAAATGTTGAAAATAAACACGCTGACTGAGGGAAACAAGGCACCCAATAAAAATTTCAATCTCATGCAGCAAAACATTCAAAATGCAAGAGATAAAGGTCATTTTAAGAGCCATAGAGCCTACCTTATTTTCTTTTGGAGGTGGTTGGATTGTTTTCCCCTTCCTTGTGGCACTTACCATGGCATCTACTGCCTTCAAGCATGAAATCGATACCCCAAGAGGTTGTGTTTATGTGTGTGAAATTGGCCCTCAACTAACTTTTGGTTTTGGGATAAAACAAGAGAGGGCCGAGCTAAACAAAGAAAATATGGCCTCTTCTCTTCACTGTCAAGACCTTCCAACAAATGTGCCTATGCCTCAAGAAGTCACCAACAAAATGGGTACCCAATGGTGTGAGGAAAGGTGTGGTAAGGGCATTACAGAGGTAAGGATTATGGCCAAGTGCAAGCCACTCCTCCATAGCGATGGAAATATTCGTATGTGCCTTTTTCTATCTCTGTAACAATTTTCATGACATCACTAATGAATTCTCTTCCCACATCTTCATAAGATTCTGAGATCTTGGTGTGCATGATTAATGGTATTATTGTCATCATCTTATTCTTCATCTTCGCGTACATGCAAGCAATGCAATAATCTGGTCATTGATATGAAATCGGGTTCCAGTGTCGAATATCTACTTGGTCGAAGGTTGAATTGTCTAAAGTTAGGGATTTTCAGGTTGGAGATGGCTTGGTTGACATGGGCCGCTGGATTTCTGTAAAATGGCCTCGGGGATTGGAATTTTTTTATGGCATTCCTCAATTGGGTGATCGTATTTCTGGTGGTGAGAGACTCCATTGTAGTTAGCTGGAATAAATCGTATCAAAAACCCTGTAAATTAGGAAATTTAGGACAACATCTGAACTCGAGATTATATTGTACCCACTAGTACTTTATTTAAATTTATTTCATGATAAAAATGTGAAGAAAATAGTAATTTATCAATTTTATACTAAAAATTAGACTAAACCTTAAACTAATATTAATCATTACAATTAAAAAATTGATGAAATCTTATCAGAAGTGTGAACAACATCCTTTCATTAAAGTCCTTTATGTCTTTTAGTCACTTTGTTTCAACATAGAGAGTTACCAAGCATACGGTAAGTCCAAACCAAATCAAAACTAATTAAGATATATAAAACATGTCAAGTAACCTTTGGTACTAATGTCTCCTCCTATGGTAACTTCCAACCTGAGGGTTGCTTACTACTCACTAGAGCTCCACTGGATAAGAAATGGTGATGGGCACTTTTACTCTATTTAGGGGGACATAAAAAGGGGGGCTTTCTATTTCCTTGTGCTTGGATTTGGATGGGTGCTTGATAAGGTGATAAAATGCGCTAAAATGGTCATATAATTGATTTTACCATCAATCACTTAATGCTCCCCCTTACAAGGGAATGATTGGGGAAAACGTGAACAAAGAAATCTCTACTGATATAAAATGTGTTTAATATTTTTTTGGCGCGAGAGAAACTCCCTTAATAAAACGTCTTCTGCCAAGTTTGTTTTAATACAATTGTATTTCACTTAGTTTACTAAATTTTTTCTTATGGCAATTGTATTTCACTTGGTTTGAGATATTTTTTTAAGACAAGTTTAATGTTTAAGACTTAAAAAATGTCTTACACTACCCTTTTGTGTAGTTGTGCACCTTTCAAGACCTTTCCAAACTAGGAAAGGCACATCCACAAATCCCAAGGGTGCCCTTAGCATCAGGTAATACTAATATGAGCTAATAAGAAAGTGCGGGCATATTAACTCAAGGATTTGAAACCCAAAGTTTACTTTTGGGTGGGAAATGTTATAGGCCCATACTATGCTTGGCTAATCTTTGGCACATGGAGAATTCGAATGTCTAGAATAAAATGAAATAATGATATAGGACTAACCTGAGCCAAAGCATAGTGCAATGTAGAGTACATTCTTACACCCCTTTCTTTGTAGAACACAATTCTTTCTACTGCAACCAAAGGTTGCACATTTGAAAGTTGTTGACTCCTAAGAATATAACTACTCCATACAAAGCCCCAACATCGATAGAGAGATCATTGCTCATGTCCTTGATATGCAGTAATCTAGTCATTAGTATCTAATAAGAGTCTATATCATAGAAAATGAGAACATCACAAATTTTGATGCTCTGTCTACCCAAACAAAATATTTTCAACAGTAATTTGTCATACAAGAGATTTCCAACTACATACCACTTTGTGTTGACTTTCCAAAACATAATTTCAGAGAGAAAAGCACAGGTAGGTTTGAAGAAGTATCTAGCAACATTATAATCAAGACTTTATCAGTATGTCCACCACTACTTCCACAGACAGGACATGAATTGTCCAAAGAATGATTATGAGTATTGGGTAGTGAAGTATAATTCTTGGGTTGAGCTCTTTAACGAAAGTTCTATTCTACCTTGATCTCCAGGAAGAAGAATGAAATCTTAAAATGTGACTTTGAAGTAGATATCTTAGTATCTTGTAGACTTTTTATAATGCTAGCAGAAGGATTCTAGTGCCAAAACATTAACAACTTTAATGCCTACTTGTGGAGGGAATAGTTTTTGTAATTCTCTACAAAGTCTATCCCTAGATGATGTTCGGCAATAATAGAACTAACTTCCAACATCCATGTAACTAGGTTGTATTTTTCTTTGATATTTTGATACTTTGTGAATAGACTACATTTTAATGGTGAAAGTAAGAAAATTAACTCACATTTAGACATTAAATTGATAGTACTATGTTAAAACCATTCATTTTCTAGCTACAGGACTCTGTAAAGTGGTTACCTCAAAATATTCAACAATCTTGTGAGAATAATGACCCAGTGGCCTGAAGTGAATGACTTTCCCTCATCTTTTCATCAACAATAATTGAACCCATTATAGTAAGTCAAAAATCACCACTCTAAAATAAACAATATAAGTTATCATATACTCTAGACATTGATTTATCTCATAAAAACCTTCAAAGATGTCAATGTTGGGTTGATGAATGGTACATATAACCATCCTTACAGTATCTATTGCATTATAAACAATTTTCATAGCAATTTTAGCTACTATGGCATCCAAAATAGAAGTGGGCTCATCCATGAAAATTATAGAAGGATTTGCAACAAGATCAACAACTATTGTTAGCCTTTTCCTTTGTTTTGTTGACAATCGAGTCACACTAGGCAGGCCTACTAGTGCATCCCTTAAATTGTCTAATTCAAACATTTCCATGACTTCACCAATGAAGGACTGCAAATTGGTATCTTTTTCATGTCTACAACATGACGATTTGGCACAATGTCATAAGAGAAATTGATTAGTTTTGTAGACTTAAAACTTTGGTTTCTTTGTCAACATCCTTCAAAAGATATATAAATGCCAAATATAATAGTGATTCCCAGACAGTGACATGTGGAGAATGTATGTCATTCTACTCATAGTTATTAAAAATCTAAGCAAAGGTTTCTTGTTTTATGGGAAATCCATATATCTGGATATCACCCTCAATATATCCTCCAATATTCCTTCCAGGTAAGACATCGATGAGAGTTTTCTTTCCTGCACCACTAACATGCATAAATCTTCTAAGAACACAAAGTATGAATGCACCTGTAATAGAGTAATGGAAATCTACCTTTAGTCACTTAGGGAAGAACAAGAATATATAAGGTGTATGGTTGGCTTGATGAAGGTTCTTCCAGAGATGCATTTCACTATGAGGATCCATTCGAGCATGTTTTACATGTAATTGGAGGAATGGTTACATGTATTACATTCTCTTTTGTCATCTATTTTATGGATATCCTTGTTGTTAGGTTCAAACTAGGTCCTAAGACCATGTGGATGAAGGATCTGAGAAAAAAGGGAGCTTTACAAGATGAACACCCAACTTCAGATCATGCCATGTAGCACTAAGTTACACATGGGTTTGGTCAAAGGCCCACTTGAGTCTTGAGGTTGGACACCCTCTTGAAGGAGGTGGTTGGGGGATGTTACAGGTAATAAGGGGTGAGAAATAACCCTAATGGAAGAGTTTCCATGTATTTTAAGGTGTGTTTCCTGCTCAAGTAGAAATTTTTTGGTGTAAGGACACATTTCCACATATTTAGAGGCATATTTCACCTTTTGAGGTATTTGGGATTAACTACATTACAAAAATTCAACCCTAGGTTGTTATTATCCATATGATCCTAGTTAAACATATAAAATTCTAAAATTAATATAATGCAGAAATTAATTTCATATCACAAGATCAATCACACAATAACTAGAAATTTAAGCAGTGGCAGAATAAAAGAATTTTGTAGATACATAATTAATTTATTCTCAAAAACAGATTTGCATACCTAAAGGAAAACTGTACAAGATACTAAAATAACAACTACATGGTCATCATAATCATCTCAAAATGAGGTGTATGATCTACACAAAAAAGAAAGGACAAAGCTGTACAACTATTGTATGGCTCCATATGGCCATACAAATCCATATGATTGTATTGATTCTTTGTACAATTTACTTTGAAAATATTGAAAACCTGTAAGTTCGTCCTTATTGATGCATTTCTTTCTCTAATTTGTTCAATGTGGGCAATACTTCTCTATCTTTCCTCATTTATTATTTTCTGAAACATGTACAAGTTATTTCTTGCACTACATTTCTCAATATACATATTGTTCAAGACCTTTTCTTCATATATGGAAGAAATTTTGCATGAGGAGATACCATGGGGTTTTTGACATAATAAAACCCTCAAATGAATATTAAATTCATTCTTTAAAAGGATTTAATGAAATAGAAAATGGAAAGTGAAAATATAGACCCATTTTATTCATTCAACACACAAAAGGAAGTGCTCCACTTGAGGAGGATTGGAGCCTTGAAAATAACCCTGAATAAAATGGCACAAGGCCACCAATAGAGTCTCCTTAGAATAACTCGGAGCAGATTTTATAGGAACCAAAACGATCTAGAAGACCCAAACATGGCCATCCCAATGTAAGCCAACAACCTACAAGAGCATATATTAAGCAGAGTAAAAGGACCGCAGGGCCCATGGAATCAAACATCCTTCACAACATCGAGCCTCATCCTTGATTGTCTCCATCACATTGTGCACCAGCACTAGCTAAATAACATGAGAACCCATTTAGGAAAAAATTTCATCGACGGTGGTATCAAAAGGCACAAATGAATTTTCCAATGCCCCTCTGTTGTGTATAGCTCCCACCAAAGAAGAGGAGTCTAACATACTCTTTCTCAATGAAGAACAATTTTGATTGTCCTCACAGTTGCTAGAATGCACCTTGGGACCTTTGGTATCTTCACCACACCCAAATCTACAAATGGATCCACCTCCTCTGACCACACTGCATTCGATAACTCCTCCTCATGCCAACATTATGATAAACTATCAAAGCCTAGAAGCATGTGACCCTTGTAGGAAACCTTCACAATGTCCTCTTAATTCACATCTGATTTGAAACATTGTAAAAAAGTATTAGTAGCATATAATATTCTCCCTCGTGTGGCTATTTGAACTCGTAACATCCTTTCAAGTGGTGACATAAACAACCATCAGTGTGTTCATGATTTAGATTACCATTTTACTTTTATTACTAAATAGTCAATACTACTCCATTCCTATTTTAGTAGATATCCCATATTTTTACCAAATACTCATTTTAATACCTCCAAAACCTATAACCCTCTACCCAAAATCCCCACCCCCATTATCTATAATATATTGGATATATTTTTCACAATTTTAAAACCTGCTTTGTGAATGAACATGATAATTAATAAAGTTATTCATCCCTTGAATTGATTATCCCATTTTGGCCTTTACTAATGGTTAATCCCATATCCTTTAATGATCTATGACATTATCCCCATCCCTCTGCAGACTGCATTAAATAATTCAGATGTGATACTCTTATCCCTCAAATTCAACATGTAGTTGAGTCGTCCTCTCTTTCCAATAAGTCATCCTATGTCGTTGTGTCGCCATTCGAGCCTTTGGATATGGTCTTGTCCCCTAGTACATTTTCCCCTGATAAGTTATTGGAGGCCATTTTGTCCTCATTTGCGAATATGGCTCCCCTTTCTATTAAAATATCCCTTTTCCATAATCCTTTGGATTCTGGAGGTGAATCATATAAAAATGTCACACATAGGAAGAAGAAACCCCCTAAATATAAAAATGTTTCAGCCTGTAACAAGATCAAATTAGGTTATTCCGATGAGGCGGGATATCCAAATAACTAGTTTGATATTGATTATGATTTTTCTGTTGGGAATATCACTATTTCTTATTTGGATGGATTCTAGGTCCTTAGAGGGGATGTAACCATGCATGTAGTGTTTCTATAACTATTATATCCATTAACATCTTAGGTTTGGGAATGACCCAAAAATTAAGCTCCCTCAAAGGTATTGTTGAAGGTCATAAAACCTCTCTAATCCATTTCCAATAAATGATGGTTTGTAGATATAAGGTGTGGGAGGAAATGTTGTATGTGTGCCTTGCATGAAATGTAGCTGCAATTGATGCTATTGGATTATATGTTGGTTTGGGGGTTATGTGCGATCCAAAATTATTGAGATGCAAGCATTTCTATCATATGTAGGGATTATCATCACTAAATTCATGATGTGAAATTGTCAAAGGGTCTTAATTGTAAATTCATATGCTCCATATGTGGGGCATAGACTATTTTGGGACCAGGTTTTGAAATATAGAATCCTTCGATTAAGTTCCATGATCATCGCAGGGGATCTTAAGTTTTCGATGGGGAGGGAAGAGATTTGGGGACAAAAGTCTAGAATTGATAGTATGGCTACTTATTTTAGAGGTTTGATGGAGGATTTTTCCCTATTGGATGTGACATTAGATCCTCTTGGCCCCACTTGGAGGAATGGGAGAACTAGTGAGAAGGCTATCGCAAAAATAATGGACTCGTTTCTGGTTAATCAGAGTATGGTTAATCATCCAACATATATAAGATCTTATATTATTCCAACATTTATTTCTAATTACTTTCCCATTATGGTGACATGGGACAAAGGGGAACATAAGATATCATAACCATTCAAATTCAGCCCGAAATGGCTTAAAATGGATGAATTTTGGGATCTGGTCTAAAATGTTTGGTTTCAGTCATTACTTCCTCCTCCACAGAATCACATGACATCCATATGCCAAAATCTTAGAGAGATGAAAAGGGTTACTCAAGAATGGATTAAGGGGATGAAGGAGGGTGAAACTAAAGCTCTTAGGGAGATTGACATTTGCCTATATTATTTCAATGATCTTCAAGACCAATTATTCTTCTCAGAGGAATACTGGAACAAGATAATTGAATTGGAGTATGAGAGAAGGGACATTCTCTATTCATGGAAGAAGACATCCACATGAAGAGTAGGGCGACATGGATAAAAGTTGGAAATAAAAATACTAGATATTTCCATGCACATTTCAATGTCAGGAAATAGATCAATTCCTTAAGGAGGATAAGATATGAAGTCATAAACATGTTTAGTTCACATAGATCTATTGAACACGTGTCTATCACACGTTTCAAAGGCCAATTCTCAGCACAAGAGACATCTTTTTGGTTGCAAATGAATTTTATCAAAGAAGTTCCAAACATGTTCACATCAGAGGATAATGACAGTTTGGGACAACCAATCACAAGGGAGGAATTGATGAAGATATTGAAGGAATGTGCAAAGGAGAAAAGTCTGGGCTCAGATGGGCAGGGGATTGAACTTTTTATTCACTACATTGATTTGATGATCCCAAATTTGTTGGCAGTAGTTGAAGAATATTGGATCCATGGGTTCATCGCGGGGGCCATAAATGTGACTTTCATACCATTAATCCCCAAAAGGGTGGATCCAAGAACCTTTCTACATTAACATCCCATATCTTTATGCAATTCGGTGTACAAAATAATATGAAAATCGATTGCAAGTAGGTTGAAGTTGATATTGTCAAAGCATATTACAGAGGAACAATTTGGTTTCTTAGAAGGTAGAGAAATACAAGATGTAATTAGTATTGCCAAGGAGATGATGCACTCTATTAAATCACAAAAACAAAGATATTTCTTTCTAAAGGTAGACTTGAGCAAGGCATATGATTATATTGACTGGGAATTCTTCTTCTTGGTCCGTTTAAAATCTAGTATGTCTTTATTTAACATTAAGTGGATTTTGGCATGTTACAAAACCACATATTATGTTGTTACTATTAATTGCTTGCCTTTATATTTTTTCAATGGATATAGAGGAATTAGACAAGGATTTGCCATGTCTCCATTACTCTTTCTCTTAGTTATTAATTGTTTCAGTAGAAAAATGAGAGTGTCAAAGGATAATGGAATTATTAAAGGGATCAAAGTAACAAAAAATATTTCCATCTCTCATTTAATGTGCGTATATGAAATTTTACTTGGTGGGGAATCCATGGTGGGGGAGTGGAGAACCATTAGAGACCTCATTAAATCATTTGGAGTTGTGTATGGTTTGAGTATGAATGAAGGAAAATTGATCTTGTTACATGATGATAGTGAGGAGAATGTAACAAAGGACATATGTGATTTGTTTGGGGTAGCATCATCAATCTTGGATGATGGTTTCACCTACCTTGGGTTTAATATGAAATTGAAAGGATACTATAACCAGGATTGGGCATGGTTAATTGAAAGATTTCACAAAAAAATGGACAGTTGGAAGTACATATGGTTGACGATGGGAGGAAGGATGGTAATGATGAAATCAATGCTACAAAACATTTCAATATATTGGATGCACCTTTATTTAATGCCAAGGGAGATCATCCATAATATAGAAGCTATCAAGGGCCACTTCTTATTTGTTGGAACACAACTACAAGAAAAAAATCATTTGGTATGATGGTCAACACTTCCAAGGCCAGTGGAAGAAGGAGGTTGGTGTTTCATAGATACATCCACTTTTAACAAGGCTTTGATTATAGAAAAAAATTGTGAAGGGTTGTGTCTAGACACTACAACAAAACCAACGATTTGCGCCAGATTTTAGTACATTTTTCTTGTAATTGTGATGAGCAACCTGGCGCTAAGTCTGGCTCTATTGTACAACTTTTAAAGAATCCTTTTTTGCACCTGATTTTGCATCCATTCTCACGCTAGATTTTGCATCATTTTTTACACCAAAATATGCATCATTTTTTGCATGAAATTTTGAACCAAGATTTGCATCTTATTTTATGACACGTTTTGCTTCTAGTTTTGTGTCATTTTTTGCATCTATTTTTCATCGTCTTTTCCTTCCTATTTTGTGTCATTCCTTTCTTCCATTTTTGCACCATAATTTGCATCAATTTTACATCGTATTTTGCATCCAATTTAACGTCTTTTTCTGCATCCACTTTGTGTTAGTTTTTGTATATAGTCTTACGCCAATTTTTGCATCTAGTCTTACACTAGTTTTTGCTTCTAATTTTGTACCTATTTTTGCACCAACTTTGGTGCCTATCTTTGCACCATGTGTTGAATTTGATTTAGCTCCAAATTTTGCATCCATTTTTGTGCCCATTTTTGCATCTTTTTTTGGACCATTTTTTACGTCCACTTTTACATTTGATTTGTCTCCATTTTTCCCATCCCATTTTGCACCATATTTTGCGTCATTTGTTACATCCAATTTTGCGTCGTTTTTAACACCATTTCTTGCGTCCAATGGTACATCATTTTAAGCATCCAAATTTTCATTTATATTTGCATCTTATGTTGAGCCATTTGTTGTGTCCACCTTTGCATATTATTTTGTGTCTAATGGTACATTCAATTTAGATCCATTTTTTACATCTACTTTTGTATTTGTTTTTGCACCAAGTTTTGCATCATTTTTTGCATCCAATTTTGAGCTATTTTTATGCCCATTTTTGCACCATTTTTTGTGTCTACTTATGTGTCCAATGTTACACTATTATTTACGCCCACTTTTTCATCCAATTTTTCATTTTTTTGGTGTCTAGTTTTACATCGTTCTCACTATCAAAATTTGCATCTTTTCTGCCTCATTTTGTGTCCAAGTTTGAGCCTAAATTTTCATCTGATTATCCATAATTTTTTACATCCAATATGGCATCCTTGGTTTCACCTTTTTTCAGCCCCATTTTGCATCTTGTTTTATGTATTTTTTTACATCTTTTTTTTTTCCTTTTTTGCACCCAAGTTTGCATCCCAAATTTACACCATTATTTGCATCATCATTTGGCATCATAATTTGTAACATTTTTTTCTTCTTTTTAGCACTCAAATTTGCATCATATTTTACATCTATTTGTATGACTTTTTTTGGATCTAATTTGGTGTCCATTTATGTGTCCCTATTTTTGCCCAATTTGATATCCTTTTGTATGCCATGTTTTGCTCCCTTCTTTGTGTCAACTATTGCACAATTTTTCACTTCTAGTTTAAAACACTTTGTATGTCATTGTTTGCATTTTTTATTAATTTCTAGTTTAACACCCAATTTTGCTTTCAATTTTGCATCCATGGTTACATCCGCATTTGACTTCTTATGTAGAGTATATTTTTCTTTACATATATGACCCCCTTTATAGATTCATTTTAATAATTTCAATTGCATAGTGAAATATATCATAGTTTCTAAATATCATTAAAGAATATATCACAATTCAAAATAATTTGTAAAGAAATTTAAGGGAAATTGAAAAAATCCATCCAAAAAAAAAACAATGTCATTATATACAATGATACATTGACAATTTTTAACACATATGTATAAAATAGCAACATAATACTAATAAGATCAGTATTATTTTTAATCAAATCAACTAAAATTCAAATATGATTAATAGATCAAAATATTTCATGAATATCATTATTCTATGATAAATTAACAACATACATCCAAAGGTGGTAATATCACCATACATTATAATTCTCTATCAAATTAATGATGATACTTTCCAATATATAAATCAAATACAAATATAATAATGATAACATCATCATCATCTTTAATCAAATCAAACTCATCATATGATTACCAAATCAGAATGTTTCATTGATATAGGGTAAATTCACAACACCCATATAAACATAACAATGTCATTCTACACAATAATTTCTTCATAAGAAACAATGCATGTGCATGCCTAGCTACGACCACCAAGATCATCCTCATGATCATCTTGATTATCCTCATTAGTGTCATCCACATCATCACCAACACCACAACTATCATCATCATCTCCTCCTTCACCACCATCATCCTCATCCTCATCATCTCCTGATATATGTTGAGCATAGTTTGGATGATCATCATGATCATCGTCTTGGTAATCATTGCCTATAGCATTCTGGCAATCTAAATCAATATTACATGTTAGTATTAATTACATAACACAGCGCATGTTTCTGTTATACAATGCTAACCATAAAATGAGGTAAGATATAATATCTAATACTACTAAAAAATACAATTAAAATATGGTTCAAAAGTATATTGGAAATCCAACTAAGATTACATACCATAGAGTCCATCCAAACAACAAATTCAACCGATCTCTTTTGCTGCAGCACCTCCTTTTCCAAATGATTTGGAGGTCTTCCATATTTTAGTTCCTGTCAATTAGTAAATAGGGAAAAATTAGATAACAATGACTTTCTTCTAGTATAAATTTTATTAAAAAAATATCACATGCTTAAAATACTTACAAAGGTTGTTATCGGTGCTTTTAAACCTTTCTGGACACTACGATGAGTGACTTTTGTCTTGGTTAACCTTGCCTTGGATGCCTTGTCCTTAAACATAAACCAAATCAATTTATTTTCACACAAATACACGTCTAAGATACTTATAAGTATTAATACATTCTAAATAACATTTAATGAAAATTTCAATAACTGAATGCTTTCATCGTTGTCCTTTCTTTGTGCATCCAACTTCTCATATGATTTTACAAGTTCTTTCCATACTTTAAAAGGTATGTCAAATGGTCTTTGTTTTAGTCTTTTATCTTGAGGCATTTTTCAATTTTTTTTCTTTGGTTGCAACCAAACCTCTTACAGTTGAGCGACATTTGAACTTTTATCTTCTTAACTAACCAACCAGTACCAAATTCATTCTCTATGTCCTGTATCACCATATTTCTTAGGTGAAGTGGAATCTTGGAGAATGTGAGGTGAAGATGATCTCTAAATCATTGAGGGCATGAGTCTTTTAACCTATTTAAGAATTGTTTTCATGCATCTGTCCTTCTTACCTCGCCTAAAACAGGATCATGCTCTATCTTGGTACCTAAACTACCAATAGATGATGCATATACTGAGGATGAACAAGAATTTGCGTTCCCGTGAGTTGCCATCACACAAGATGTCTCAACAAAATGTTCATTATTGGTGTTTGATGTTAATGACATTTTTTCAATTTTTTTCTCGATCCAAGAGATGATGGGGAATTTATCGATACAATGCTAAACCTATTGAAGGCCAACCCTTTGTTCTGCAAAAAGGTGATGCATTGAATGATAGAAAACCAAGCATACCGTAATTCCTATTTATGTTTGGCTGACAATTTCCATAAATTGTAGGAATTACTTATTTATTTGTTGTTTGTAAGTCACTTATTGTTTCTTTATCAGATAAAATATAATTGATATCTCATCCTGCAGAAATTGTACTACATCCATGGTTTGTAAAATGATCAATGATTTATATCAAACCTCAACACTCTTGGAGAGCAATGGAATCTCTCACTTTGACTTTGTTCTTGTAATATTATTACAATAATGTGTGGAGAAACATGGTTTGCTAATGTGTTGAATAAATTGTTAAAAAATAATTATTTAAAATTGATTAATTAATGAAGGATTGCCTTATGGATCCACAGCTTTAGGGAAAACTTGCTTGCTTACTAGCATGCCATGAAATTTGAGCCACTAGTTGAAGGCCAATAGAATCTCCCAGCTAGGGTATGGTGAGATAAGACTAGGGGTAGCATGTTGCATGTTGTGGGCAAACTATAGCTAGCTGTATTGATTAATTGATGAAGGATTTCCTTATGGATCCACAACTTTAGGGAAAACTTGCTTGCTTACTAGCGTGCCATGAAAGTTGAGCCACCAATTGAAGGCCAATAGAATCTCTCCTAGCAGAGGTATGGTGAGATAAGACTAGGGGTAGCTTGTTGCATGTTGTGGGAAAACTATAGCTAGCTACATTGAAGTTCGTAATATAGTGCGCTTTAATGCGTCAGTTTCTTTTGGATTATCTAACTTGCTTAGAAGTTCAAGAATGTTTTGGCTCGACAAAAACAATTTATAAGCAGAAATTGAACATCTCAGTATATTATAATATAAAAAACTAGTAAAAGTTGGTGGACCAACAAATAGATAAATTACTTACTAAAAGAACTTGAACCAAAACCTTACCTTGATAAGGATGTTGGCTTCTTTCAACAAGACACTTAGACATGTTTGTGGCACTGTCAAATACAGATGAGTTTGCAGAATAATAACCTATAGAAAAGCCCTTAGGATCTCCTCCTCCCAGCTTTTCTCTTAAATTCATTTGTAAATTTGAATTCAAAACATCCTGCAAAAGAAACAATTACTTACTACAAAAGGGCTACAAACAAATCAAGCATATGATATCAACAATCTAAGCATGAAGTATTTTCAATTGAGATAAAAGGACGCACAATATTGACAAATTGAACTTCTTACAAGGATCCACAGTTTTCATATATTAGATATTTCTTTCAAGTCCAAATAGACTGAATAAATTTAATTCCTCTCTAGAATTCATAATACTATTTTGTGAGCATGTACTAACCACCATTGACTACACAAAGTTTGCTTGTTCAAGAGCCCTTTTTCCCTTGAGAATCCATGTTCACTATTCCTCTCAGAGATGAGTCTCGTTTAACACTTTCTGCATGCCACTGGTTCATTGAATCCATTCCTACTTTCTATTGGATCACGTGCCTAGGGGGCATTCTTAGCATATCATTTCTAGAACTTTCACTTGAACCACTATTCATTTTACTTACCCAACCATATCACCATTGATTTAGTCATATTGATCGATTTCAGAGATCTGGGGATGTAACAATTCCCATTGATTGTACTATGTGTCAACCATTACTACAGTTTAGCATTTTATGTGCAATGGCAAAAAAATTCAAAGATGCCTTCTGCATTGCTTGCTAAAAAATGCTACATATTAGATTTTCAATATTTAATTAAGATAAGATGATGAGAAAAAAATGGGAGTCATACTTAACAAATAAATAAGGAACAATTGCCAAATAATAAGCATTCTCTATCGTCATGTTGTTACATCATTATATGTGGTCTGACACTTGTTCTCAACCTTCTGACTAACTATACATAGTTAAACAATCGACAGTAAGTGAAACAAACCCCCGATGCCAATGTGTAATACAAATATAATTACAAGCATGCCCTAAGGACACCATGTATAACAAACAAAAACATTATTTTCCAGTGGATCATGATTTTTTTGAGCTAGTCAACCACAAGGATTAAACAAAACTACACTCATATTAGCTACCCACATTTTGTCCATGGCTGGAAAGGTCCACACCTAGCTTGCATTTTACCTCCCTCTGTGCCCCATGACTGCCATTACGAGAACAAATACATACAAATATACTATCGATTTATATCAATTCCATTACCTCAAGCAACATAAAGACATCCATCCATCAACATCTACCAAAAGAAAATTTCAGTCAGAAAAAGAAAGAGAATAGGTGAATTGTGAGGATACACCTTTCATGCTAAACTATTGGAGTCCCCTCTCACCCTTCTCCCCACCATTGACTCTAGGAACTCTTTTTCTCTTCTTTGTGTTGTTCAAATGCAAAGGTATAATCGATCAGTAATGCTCTATCTCAAACATGAAAAATACATAACCATAAGAACCCAACAACATAGAGTAATGAATGAGACTCACCCTGCAGTATCTGAAGAATATAAGTCCTGTTGATGAATATCTAAATGTTGTACCCTTGCCATATGATTGTTTTTGGAAGGTGTTGCAATTGTTGCATCACTACATCTTGATACACCACTTCCACATTACACAGAAATTGATTGCCCTAGTGCACTTGCAGAAGTTCTTAAACATCTACCAGCAATTGCATTTGAAGGATATTCTCCCTCCCCTTGCTGCAGAGTTGACTTATTTTCTTCAACATTCATTCCTACACAGAATAAAGTTAAACATTTGGTTAAATTAAGAAAGGAATTAAATATCTAGAACTTTGTTAAGAAAGAAGACTAAAAGACATTTACAATCCAAACTGCCATTAAAAGTTGATAGTAATTGGCAAGCATGATCCTTCATCTGCAACTTTTCTCTTCTTATTAAATCCAAACATGTTTCTATAAATATAAGGCTGGCCACTTCAACACCTTCACTGAGCTAGTAATCAATACTATGATCCGATGTCTTTTTTTCCCAGTGCAATATTATAAAATAAGTTTGTATTTTCAAGACCTGACGTCTTCTACAGGGGCGAAGGGGAAGAATTACGAGGTAGGAGTAAATAAAAACCAAGGAGAGGCCTAACTTATTGAGCCTTATTATATCCAAATATATAAAACTTCTGAAACTTGATTGATTTTCCTAATTCTGCAATTTCTCGCTATGATTTGGATGATAGTAATAAAAGCATGTATTTTCTTCAGAATCTCTCTCTCACAGGGGCTTACCTCCTAGAAAAACCTTCAGTTAAACTTCAATTTCAGCATCTCCAAATGAGGCATGAACAACTCTTGAAGCAAACTAGGGTTGCATGAGTAAAAGTAAAAGCCCTAGAGTATCATTTTGTTTCTATCTATTTCTAATCCTTGGCACTAACTGAAATGATTCTAGAAAATAATTGGGACCAAATAACTGTCCTTCAACATGTTTCTGTATGGCTTATCTAGATTCTAAAATACAACAACGAACACATATTGATCTTCTGGAAACATAGAAAACATAACACCACACTTTAGCAAAATAGTAATTTTCCAAATATGAAGGTAGATATTTCTCATCGTAGTTTGCATTATGGTCCATGTTCAATTTAAGTAACATGTTAGTTTTAAATTTCTTATGTGGAGAGGCATTGTAGATGTGTTGTACTATTCTTTTGTTTTACAATATATTGTCATGTCATCTCTGAAGGCTAGTTTCACTAATTCTATACTATTAGATATGTGAAGGATAAAATGTTTCAAGACGTCAAACATGCATCTACATGACTTCAATAAACATATAAAGTGTTTTATTTATTGTAAGTGAAGAGTTTCATAAGTTATATGGCCTCCTTACAATAAGTTTCATATTTGGATACAAAATTTAGAATTGAGTAGATTTGGAGTTTCATAAGTTTCATAACTTATAATACATGACATCTTTTATGTGTCCTATTTAAAAAGTTATACCAATGCCCAGTTTAGATTGGGTTTCCAATTCTCAACGAGGAAGGCCAAATGGTATTATAACCCTAAAGAATTTTGCACACCTAAGCCAAATCACTAAGATTTTGACAGATAATTGAATACTTAGTAAGGTGAAGAAACCTATCTTGGGGAAGCCAGAGGTAACGGGTGGATAAGGGTGGAAGAATTTCATTATCTACCAAGGAGGTTGACTGATAACTAAGTTTGCTTGGAAGATTGAATCAACTCCAAAAACATGGCAAAAAGGTTGGCTTTAGGCATTGCTCGGCAATTTGCTTAGAACTCCAGCATCAAGTGCCTTGGGGGTTCAATGGTCATCTTAGGCATTATGAACAAGGTCATAATCCAAAGAGCAATTAATATCAATAGGTTAAACCTTTGGAATGAAGAAGTGATTAAATCTTTTGAAATCATTTATTTTACATGTTTAAGGGGAGGTATAATTTCAACCAATGTCTGTATTGATTCAATCTTTGAAGCAATTGGCAATGATAGGTTTTAGACTTTGGCTCAGGCATAAAGATGACAAATTATGGAAAAAAAATGAGGCATGCATTGAATTTGCTAGTAAAAATAGTTGCAAATATTGTGAGATAGTTATTTTAGTAGGATTGTTCCTATTCATAGCTTTTCTCTTTTAACCAAATAATTCCAGGTAAACTCCACTTCATAACAATTATGTGGCTTCCTTGTCACAAGAAGAGTCGAAAAGTGGTTATTGTAACTCTGGTCATACAGTTGCCAATTAACTTCTATGAAAATTAGATCGGATAATATTGTTTTATTCATTTGAATTCAAGATAAAACTCATCCAAATTCAAAAAACATATAAGAGATATCAATTTGTTATAAACACTACAACTTCAACTCCCTTTGTTATCTGTTGTGAACTTTTGCATTTTTCTAGACAACATGTTATTTAGTTAGCCAACCTGTTATGTCAAATTAAACTAACTCAACAGGCAATTTTCTAAATTGATCCTTAAATGTCAACAAGAAATCATTGGAAGAATCAGCTTTAACCAGACATTCCTTCCTCTTCTTCTTGCTATGAGCCCTCTTTATTCCAGCACCAATGGAAGTGGTGGCTACAGCCTGATGATTGGTAACAAGAAGGGTACTTTCATTATTTTCAATAGTATCGTGGACTACCTTTGTAGCCTTTTGTTTTGTAGCTTCTTGATGAATTACAGAGGGATCAATGGCCAGTAGGAGCTAATAGTAGAGCTAATAATAGATTTCTTTCAATTGAATGAAAAAATCTCTAATCGACAAGGTGCAACCCAAGCAAGAACTACTAGAATAGTCACCACTATCACCAAAGCAACCTATCCTCTCATTTTTTGTTGACTCTTACCCAACTTAAGGACTACATACCTTTGTATTTCATGATCACTGGAGGCTGCTTCAAAGCCTTCTTCTTGATCTCACAGTCCTGGGCATTGTTACTGCCTTCAAGATTTAATTGTGGGCTTGCTTCAATTGATCCAAGACACTTAAAAATGCCTTTGTTCAGGATGCCAAGCTAGAATAAGGCACTGGTATATATTTATTTTTTAGCCATAAATCTGTGATTTCCACTCTATGTTTAATAGGATGTGAGGTTTGGTTCAATGTGGATATTTAAAGGGCTTTGTACTACCAAGGAAAATTCCCTCTAAGTTTAAGAGGCAGTGAAGCTTGGTTCAATTTGAATATTTAAAGGGATTTCTGCTACCAAGGACAATTTCCATCTTGCCATATCCATTGAAATAGGGGCAGTGGTCTGTATTTTTGAGGTGCAAACATGTTAGGTTGCTTGACATCAGTGGATATATTGAATCACAGGTTTGCTGGGAGGATGCCTCTCTTGCTGCACATTTAAAACAACACATACACAACATTTCTTTGGGTTGTTGTAACAGATATATTACTGTTGTGCAAAGTTTGTTTCCAAAATGTTTGAAAATAAACTCATGCTTGTGTAGTAGTTTGTATTGATTTTCTTTAATGAAAGTTTCACGTGTGTGTTTGTGAGAAATAAACACTCCGTAATGCTTGGCAATATATTCCAACTATTTGTATGTGCATTATAACCATGTTATGTGAGTTTTAGCACTGCAATGTCTTATTATCTTGGACATGAATAGATGAGTAGAATTGCATTCTAAATGGTTTATAAAATGGTGTGCATAAGTTATTATTCACAGTTTATGCCCACTTCAACAAAGAAAATGCAAATCTAGGCTTTCATAGCAATATTTGACATACTATTTATTTTTCTCATTCAGAACCAAAAATCGCAATTCCATAGTATGTCTGGAAATACTTGAAAGACCTGCAATACCTTTTCTTTAATTCAGATGAAGTGTGGTTGTTATCGTTAATGGTCTTCATCAACCTTTAGTCATTCACTGATTGTAAAATATTTTAAGAATAGTCACTTAGAATTAATTCTTTGTTTCATGCTTCAACCCACTAGGATCAGGGTCTTTTCATAATAGTTGCATTTTATGGATAGTTTCAATAGTTACTCTTTCAGATTCAAGAAGAATAAATGCATGAATGCATTCAAGTGTTGGTTCTGAAATGTTGTTATTTCAAGCTGAAAATTAGATTAGCTGTTTGTAAAGTTATTACATGCATTTCACATCTGAATAGATTGTACCTTATCACTTGGAATTACAACATAAGAAAGTCTTGGTTTTGTCACTTAGGTTTCCAAGTAGCTGTCCTGGCAAATGTCTTATTGAGCAATTTGCAACAATTGACAAAGCCAAGTGTTGCCTTTATAGGCAGTATAAGATACACATAGAAACTTTACATCCTTTTATGGTTATCGCCATCGGGATATATAACAAGAGTCTTGTTCAAGGAAGCCTCCCTTGTGGTGATAAGATAAACCTTGAAGAGTGTTATCTTCTAGGTTGTACCAGGTAGAACCCGAAGACCCCATGGCCTAATTTACAGGGCACTCAGCATTTTTTTCAGAAGACCAGGAGTCAACAAGCACCTGTTGACCATTTCTCTCTCCTCTCCATTCTTCTCCCTCAAATTTCACAACCCTGTGGGGAATTGTATTAAATGTCACTAGTATGATGACCTTTTATAAAAGGACTAGACAACTTGTGACCTGATCGTCGAGTGAGTACACTCTAGAGTGTTTTTTCACCTAGCTAATTATTCTTGCTTTTCAACAATGAATAATTAACTGAGTTTTTTCAATCAACTACCTCCAAAGCTAGAGTGGTGGCTTTGATGATTGAGCCCTGGGTCCATTCTAATGCCTAGAGTCGATGTATATTACCATAATAGGAAATATCTAAATTGTCATGAAATTTTATTAGGTTTTGATAGGATTTTTTAATTTATTAAAAATTCCTGCAGAATGGGATCGTTAATTAAATTGTTTAAATTTTTTTAAATAAATGAGCCTAGAAGATATTGGGGCCCGGGGGCTTATAAGTACTTAAAAAATATGCTCTCCACCCCAACATTCTTCTAGAGTCCACTTTGAGGGTCAAAATATGGCTTATGGCTCCTCAAAATCCATTTTTCCTATTTTAGTGGTATAAAGTGGTGACAAAAATTGAAAAAATTAATAAATCGTGGACAAATTAAATATGTCACCAAGTGGAAATGATGTGGAAAAACCAAGTGAATTCAAAGACTAAGTTAACAATGACCTGGAAAGCCACATAAGAGGGTGAAAACTCAGTGCCAAGTGGAGGGGAAAATTTGTGCTTGCTACAATAGTTTGGGGTGAGCAAATCCCACCAAATGTGGTCCATCTTCAGTTAGAAAGAGGGTCGAGTCCATCAAGTTGAGTGCTGGCAGTCAAACGGCAGTAAAAATGGGAGTTAAATCCCCCCACCCAGCCATTTGTTAACATATATCTAGTGGCAATCTATTATAGCCCACGCAGGCCAGCCAAGGTCCTCCACGCACATGCCTATACATATGTCATTTATTGGAAGATTATTCACAGCAGTTAAGCACAGGTTTTGAGGGAGTTTGTCTCCCATTCTCTACACTCATCTCATATGTGGCTAGCATCTATACAAATGCACATATCTCAAGAAGAATATGTTTCCAGCAGAGAAACTTCTACAACATTTTGACTTCACACTTCGGAAGCCATTGTGCCACATGGAGAATTCAACCCTCATTAGGATTTCCACTACTATGCCACTTGTTGGATCACTTTTTCATTGGGATTTTCTCCCAAATATGCATAAATATACCCACAGACCTCTCATTCTCTCATGGTTGGGAAGCTAATGCTTGGGCATATGCTGTGATTTTATTATTGCACATGATAATAAAGAAAAGTCTTTGAAGGTTTTATCTTGGCATGATGTTGGTGATCTTTTCTTGATGCAAGGTATATTTGTGTTTTTTTTAATTGGTTTTGTTGCATTTATTTTGGTCGAGCAAGGTCCAAATAGGGTCAGTATTTCCTAGGAAGAGGTAGACAAGTATTTGACTATCCTCTAATAGTTGTGCGAATTTGCATAAATTTCATTGTGTGTTTGTGAATAACACAAGTTATTTTTTTCTCTTTTGCAAATATATCCCTTGAGTTTATTAATTTTTGGATGCAAGTATCTTAAGTGAAGCACAGGTTACTTTTGAAAGATTGAAGGTTTGGGGAAATTGTTGGTCATATCAACCAACCTTCAAGAGCTAATGAAGTCATGATCTTGCCATCATTAGGGGCAGCCAAAGACATCCAAAAGGAGGACATTGAATCTAAAAAATTCTTCCCTCAAAATTCTAAATTTTTTCTCTTGGTTACCTTATTTATGGATTCATTGAAAATTTAAGCTATTTGAAGGCTATTTAGTGGCTGACCTAAAGGCCACAAATCAACCAAGAAGATTTGGTTTAACCCAACATTTCTTGGCTACCATAGGGTAGAGTTTTATTCAAGTTTTAGTATAGTTAATTTGTTAATTTTTTCTAATTGAGTTTGATCACTAATCTAGTGGATGCCCAAGTAAGCTTGGCCTTTTTCACATTGGCTTTTGCTAAACTTTTTTGCAGGTATCAAGTGTCTCCTAAAGCTAATTTGTCTCTCCTCTTTTGGAATGATATTGGGCAGCAAGGAACTTGTTTCCTGGAACATTTCCTCTACCTAAGAAAGCTGATTTTTGTTGCATTTGAGTGGCTAGATTTGCCCTTTTTTGGATTGATATCTGGAAGTTGTACTGGAAGACCTAAAACTTCATTTTGAGATCATTTTGGGGCAGATTTTGAAATCGAAAGAACATTTTTGGATTTTGACAACAAGGACAAGCAAACTCTTTAACTATTAGACCGTTCCATTGTACCTTCCAGAGTGGTTCTACATTCCAAGGATTCTTCATGGATTCCCTATTTTGTAACTCATTTAGACTTCTCTTCTCATCCATAAAGGGAGTTCTAAGTTTTTTTGGTTTTTTATCTTATCATTAAGTGAAAGATCAAACCAAATTTTGTAACTATTTCCAATTAGCGTCTAGTTTGATTTTTTAATCACTTCTAACTATTGGAAGGAGGTATCTCTCCCTTTTGAGGGATCATTTGTAAGCTTCCTCCAAAAACAACTTTCTTTCCATCCCTCATTTCATAAGAGGGAACCAATATAATATAGAGGCACTTGTTCTTTGGAGCTTGGTGACCATTTCCCCATGGCATCCCACTCTTCCTCATTTGCGGAAGGTCTCCATGTGACTGATCGAGTGGTTTGTTTTTGTCACTTAACACTAAGTAGATTAAATGAACACCAATTACTTTCATTTTCATTCTCTTTTTTGCTTTCATTTCATGCATTGTAGTTCATATGCTCTAAACTTCACATGCAAAATACTTAGATGAGTCTTCTGAACTATTTTAATTTATTTTGAGCATTCCATTTCCTTATAGTTTGTATCTTGCTCTATTGAAATTCCAAATCCATTTTCTTATTTGTGTAAGTTGCTCTTGTTCCTTTTGTTAAAGGCATCATTTGTTTATTCAAGCGTCTTTATCACTAGTTTGGAAATTGAAAATCCTTTCATCTCCTTTTGAGTAATTAGTAGATTTGAATTTTTTTGCACTTAGAGGAAATTAACCTCTAGATTAACTGGTTGTATAGTTTTATAGGGCTCCCCTTCACCCATTTCTTTTCCAAGCTTGGAAACGGTAAACGCTCGACTTGCTAAATTAGTTTGGGCATGCCCAATGTTGGATCTACTTGCGAGTGGGTTGACGTGAAAAATTAGTTGGATACTCATTAATGAAGCTAAGCTTCTCCATGTTGGATCTCCTTGCAACCATCCTTATGTTTTCTTGGATAAATTTTTGGATCCTCCACCCTCAGTTCAGTTAAGAACCCTAAAGAACCAACCGACAACTATGTCTAATGGGAGGAAAAAGGTTCCATGGTATTTTCCAATGTTAAAGGATACAATAAATGTCTCAAATAATCACAAATTTCTTCTGCTAGGAGTGGCTAGTTTGGCCTCCTTCACATTGGCTTTTGCTAACATTTTTTTGCAGGTATCAAGTGTCTCCTAAAGTTGATTTGTGTCTCCTATTTTGGACTGATATTAGGTAGCAAGGAACTTGCTTCTTGGACGATTTCCTCTACCTAAGAAAGTTGATCTTCATTGCATTTGAGTGGCCAGATTTTCCCTTTTTTGGATTGATATCTCGCAGTTGTACTAGAAGACCTAAAACTTCATTTTGAGATCATTTTGGGGCATCTTTTGAAAGGTAAAGAACATGTGTGCATTTGGACAACAAGGAAAAGGAAACTCTTTAACTATTAGACCCTTTCATTGTACCTTCCAGAGTGGCTCTACATTCAAAGGACTCTTCATGGATTCCTTATTTTGTAACTCATTTAGACTTCTCTTCTCATCCATGAAGGGATTTCTAAGTTTTTTTGGGTTTTGATCTTATCATTGAGTGAAAGATCAAACCAAATTTTGTAACTATTTCCAATTAACATCTAGTTTGATTTTTTAATCACTTCTAACTATTGGAAGGAGGTATCTCTCCCTTTTAAGGGATCATTTGTAAACTTCCTCCAAAACCAACTTCCTTTCCATCCCTCATTTCATAAGAGGGAACCAATATAATATAGAGTCACTTGTTCTTGGGAGCTTGGTGACCTTTTCCCCTTGGCATCCCACTCTTCCTCATTTGCGGAAGGTCTCCATGTGATTAATTGAGTGGTTTGTTTTTGTCACTTAACACTAAGTAGATTAAATGAACACTAATTACTTTCATTTTCATTCTCTTTTTTTCTTTCATTTCATGCATTGTAGTTCATATGCTCTAAAATTCACATGCAAAATACTTAGATGAGTCTTGTGAACTATTTTAATTTATTTTGAGCATTCCATTTTCTTATAGTTTGTATCTTGCTCTATTGCAATTCCAAATCCATTTGCTTATTTGAGTAAGTTGCTCTTGTTCCTTTTCTTAAAGGCATCATTTATTTATTGAGGCATCTTTATCACTAGTTTGGCAATTGCAAATCCTTTCATCTCCTTTTGAGAAATTAGTAGATTTGAAATTTTTTGCACTTAGAGGAAATTAACCTCTAGCTTAACTGGTTGTATAGTTTTATAGGGCTCCTCTTCACCCATTTCTTTTCCAAGCTTGGAAACGGTAAACACTCGACTTGCTAAATTAGTTTGGGCATGCCCAATGTTGGATCTACTTGCGAGTGGGTTGACTTGAAAAATTAGTTGGATACTCATTAATGAAGCTAAGCTTCTCCATGTTGGATCTCCTTGCAACCATCCTTATCTTTTCTTGGATAAAGTTTTGGATCCTCCACCCTCAGTTTAGTTAAGAAACCTAAAGAACTAATCGGTAACTATGTCTAATGGGAGGCAAAAGGTTCCAAGGTATTTTCCAATGTTAAAGGATACAATAACTATCTCAGATAATCACAAATTTCTTCTGCTAGAAGTGGCTAGCTAACAGAATGTCTGCAATTCCTCTGCCCTAGGATAAAATAATGCTAACCTAGCAATAGAAAGTTAGGGCTTATAATAATCCATTCATTAACAATACTGAAAAATAACTCTACGCACAGAAAGTTTAGGGGATTCCATCAGTTGTTCACATAATGTGTATAAACAGCATGGACAATGTCAAAGTTGGTGAGGGTAAGTTCAGATGGATCAACTAACCTCTGTGCTGCGTCTTTCTAAGCCATGCAGATTTGTCCCACTGCCTCCCCGACCCGTGCACTTTCCTTCTCTCCTGCCACCAATAGCTTCAATCTATGGATGATCTGGTATTGTTGGCCCTTTTTCGTTCCCACCGCGTCTTTTTCTATTTCTGGTTATCCTCCCAAGTCCCCTCCTTCCACCTTTTTTCCTATTCCAAAACAGGGTTTTCCTAGAGTGAATGATATATGGTCAGCATGTTGAAGATCAGAGCGAGATCCATAGGTCCTAGAACTGGTCCTTTTTCATTCCCACCACATCTTTTTCTTGTTATCCTCCTAATTCCCCTCCTTCCACCTTTTTTCCTATTTGAAATCGGTGTTTTCTGGAGCGAATCAGGGTTTTCTTGCCCGAATGGTCTATGATCAGTGCATCGAACATGGGAGTGATATCCATAGGTTCCAGAGTTGGCCCTTTTTCATTCTCACTGCATATTTTTCGGGTTATCCTCCCAATTCCCCTCCTTCTGCCTTTTTTCCTATTCAAAAACGGGGTTTTCTGGAGTGAATGATCTATGGTCAGTGCATTGAACATGGGAATGAGGGCCATAGGTTCCAGCGTAGTTAGGGAAAGCCAAAAAAATAACCTATTTATTGGCCATGTATATTTATTTCTTGAAATTACAATAATCCCTAGTAAATACATAAATAAATATATATACATATTCATCATCTCCAATTAACAACTACACATTAAGAAAGTTCATGCACTCCTATATGGATAAACATGCTTATTATCTTTCATGAGTTTCATCAAATATTTAACATATTATTCATCAACTTTGGATATTCATCATCTCCAATTAACAAATATACATTAAGAAAGTTCATGCACTCTTATATCGATAACATGCTTATTATTTTTCATGAGTTTCATTAAAGACTTAACATATTATTCATCAAATTTGGATTGGGCAAGGATGAATTCAAGTATATTACCAAGTGTACATTTTTTTTTCAATTGTAGTTTTTACTTTCAGGATTAATTTGGTTGTAGTTTTTACTTCCACGATCAACTTAGTCTAAGTTCTCTAGGTATTCATTAATGATCTATTCAGTGCTATGTGGGGGTATTACTTTTCAACAAATCTGAAGTCTCTATGTTGCATTGGGATCTAGTGACCTTATTGAAAAACCCTAGCTAACATATTTGAAACCATCTACTAGCACTAGTTGAACTTGAGATTTCCCAAAAACTGAAATGAACAAATAAGGGTTGCTTTTCCAATCCACTCATAACCTAATCCACTTTGGTGATGAAGGGAAACCAACTATAAGATATCAAACACCTTCCCACATGCACAGTGTGCATCGAGGCTCTACCCCTGTAAAGGTTTGAACATGTGTTGTTTACATTGTAGTGACCATAGTTGTACCATTTATACTTTACTCTTGTCTCTTTGGGAGGAATAGATCACTTAGGCATCATTTCAGAATTTATTGATTGATGCAATAATTATTTTAGTCATTATTGACTTAGGTTGGAAATTCCATAGTGTTTTTTTTCCAATAAGAAAAAAATATCATTTGTGTATTAATATTAATGCAATGGTGTAATTTAGTTCATCTAACATATATTAAATATGCTTCACATGTATGACATGGTAGTATAATATGTTCAACATCTAATGTTCAGCAAACAAAAAAATCTCCATAGGATTCAAACAATTTCATGAGAGTCTAGTACCGCTATGTTCCTAATGTACATTCAAACTAGATAAGCAACTTGATATCCATGTTAAAAACTAGTATCCAAAATTCAATAGATATGACCCTAATAATCAGAAGTGTAGATTTGCATGAAAAGTTAAGACTTCAACTCGGGTTCAATTATTATGATAAGAGTGTCAAAACAATGGTGGATAATTTCATAACTGAAAATGCAAATAGCTAACATGAAAATTAGAATGGTTAAAATAATGGCATAAGAAATAAGACTATAACAATTCCATAGATGACTTTAATAAAAATTGTTATCATTGTTGTGTATTGCAGGTGCTAGGAGAGGCCATGGAAACAAATGAATTTCTTTCCAATGAAGACTCGCAACATGATTTAGGGCATCAGGTACTTAAATATTACATTAATTTATGAAATATAATGAAGTGAAATTTAGTTTCCGATCCTTGTTTTCCTAAACCTAGTAATTTATATAGTTTATTATTCAAAGTTGAAAAGAAATAATACAAGTCGTTGATTATTTTAGGTGGAAAATGTGTTTGCAACAAATACAAAGTTGAACCATTTTACTGTAAAACAAAAAAAATATGTACACAAGGGTGGACCCCATACTATTAAATCACATCAAATGAGAAAGTGGGTGGAAGAAGATATGACAATTGAGTTTGCAAATACAACAGAAATTGGTGGCAATGAGCAAGAGGTTAGTCATGATGATAATACATGGAATGAATACTTTGATACAATTGTTATACTTTTTGGGTGTTATAAATAAGTTCAGCTATAGACTAATGGACAATATAAGTACATTATATAGTCTAATCTCTAACCTTGGAAAAAATAATGCATGTATCAATTATTTTAGGTTGGCAATGGAATCAAAACAAATGAGGAGTTTAATCTTTTTGATAGACCAATACAAATACCTGCATAGGGACGTGGCCTACGCCGTACAATTAAATCACGCAAAGAGAAATGGGTGGAAGAGGATATGACAATGGAGTTTGTAAATTCAATAGAAAATCAACACAATGAACAAGAGGTTGGTCATGATGATACTACATGCATGGATGAATACTTTGAGACAATTGTTGTTTTTGGATGTTCCTAAGTTAGAAAATCTAAGAATATGAAATTGATGTGGCTTGTTTTTAAAATGATGCGTTCAAAAATAATATTTTTAATTTATTGTATATATGTATAATATTGTTTTGTTGAGTAATTTATTGCGTATATCTTTGAAATGGATCCATGTTTTATACAGTAATTGCTATCTAACATTAAATAATGGTTGCATTTAATCATTGGTAAACGATGTTGATGATACACCTACTAATGATTAAGATCCAACTAGACTATTAATAATTCAATGACATGATCCAATTCATCCTTTAAACCATACTAGGAGAACAAGAGAAGCATTGAAGAGAGCACTACCACATGAAAAAATTGAGGAACTGATGAAATTAGCATAAACTGATGACATGCCATCCACTGCTCTGAGTAGAGATGTTGATGGAAATGTAATCCATGAAGAAGGATTGAATGAAATGCTCACAAGCTTCTTTGGGGGTGGAAACAATGATGAGGGTGATGATCCTATGCATAATAATGATGATGTTGATATAGAGGGAAATTACCACCAACATAGTTATGATGATATCAACATCAATGAATCAATTAAGCAAGCAGCAAAGACAGTGGTGCTCAAATCGAGTTCAAGTAGAAGATCCAAACTTTCATGCACATTAATATTATTGGAAATCAAGTCATTATTTGGTTGGTCAGACAAGAGCTTCACTACCTTACTAAAGTAATTTGAATTATTTTTCTAGTTTTGCACTCTCAATTTGTGTCCTCAATTAGAATATAAGTACTAACTTCATTTAATTTAATTTGAGGTGGATTTTACATTATGGTATATAAAAAACGTTATAAATGACATTTCTAGCATGTGGGTTTGAAAAATAAACTTATACGGCTCTAAAGGATAAAATATTCGCTGAAGATAATGTGTTGCCATCAACTTGTAGAGAAGCGCGTCAATTGTTAGTCAAGTTGGGGATTGAATACAAGAAAAATCATGCATGTAAAAATTATTGCATCTTATATAGAGATGAATATAAAGACAATGAAGAATTCCCTATTTGCAAAGAGAAAAGATATCGTACGGATGTACAAGGTTCTATAGTTCCAAATAAGGTTTTACGACACATGCCAATTATTCCTATATTACAACGGATGTTTCATTGTAAATCTCTTGCAAAATTGATGGATTGGCATGCAAAGAATAGAAGTAAAGATGGATTCATGTGAATTCTTGTGGACTCCAAAGTAATGAAACATATGGAGGAAAAATGGCCAAGAAAATTCAAAGATGAACCTCGCAGCATTAGGTTAGGACATGCAATGGATGGAGTGTACCCTTTCTCACCATCATCGATCATCATAATCACCATTCATGCCATCATCATCAACTCCATCATCATCATCGTCATCATCATCATTATGGACATTGTTTGCAATTGTTCATAATTATATATGTTGTAAGAAATATCATCAACCCAGAAAATGTGATCAGTGCTAGAAAAGGGTTGTTTAAGACACATTGATATATGTAAGAGAAATAACAAATCTATTTTTGAGAGATGATCGATGATGATCATCATAACCACCATTATCATCGTCAATGTCATTTCTATCATCCCCATCATCATCATTAATGTAATTTCTATCATCATGGACATCATCATCATTCATGCCATTATTGTTTTTGATGATGACCTAGATGAAAATGATGATAATGATGATGATGATGACAAGGATGATGACACCAAAGATAATTCTTATGATTATGACAATGACAACATTTAAAAATTGGGAAGATTCACCAAGGTCATTAGCATCATCATCATCATAATCATTGCCATCATCATCATTTTCATTGTAACCACTATTGTCTTTATCATCATAATCACAATTCATGTCATCGCCATCATCTTCATTTTCATCATTGTCAAGATTATTGACATTGTCATCAATTGTTCATAATTGTCAATGCCATAAGGAATATCATCAATGCAGAAAATATGATGAGTGTTGGAAAAGGGATGCAAAAGCAAACAGAGAAATGGGGGCAACAATAGAAGTGAAATTGGATGAAGAGTGGATGCAACATAAGTAGATGCACAACAACATGGAAAACCTAACATAAAAGTGGATGAAAACATAGATGCAGTTGTTAATGAAAACCTGGATGCAAACATGAATGCAAACTTGGATGCAAACATGAATGCAAAAGTGGAAGCAAACATGGGTCCAATGGTAGGCGGAAAACTTGGCACAAATTGTGGTGAAACAAATGTGGATGCAACAATGGATGCAAAAAAGGACACAACCTTAGATACAAAAAAGAGACAAACATGGAAACAAAATAAGATGAAAAAGGGTTGTAAACATGGACACAAACATGGGTGCAATAGTGGACACAAAATTAGATGCAAAAATGGATGAAAAAAAAGTGGATGCAATAGGGGATGCAAAAACATACACAATATTCGATGCAAAATTGAACACAAAATAGGGTGCAAAAGTGGAAGCAAATGTGGTTGCAATGGTAGGAATAAGATATGGCACAGCAAAAGTAGATGTAACAATAGGCAAAAAAATATGAAAAATAAGATGCAAAAAGGGATGTAAAAGTGGAAGCAAACATTGATGCAACAAGCGAAACAAAATTGGATATAAAAAATGGATACAATGGAAGTAGATGCAAAAGTAGATTCAAAACGAGATGCAAAACCCAATGCATAAACCTGACACAAAAGTGGATGCAAAAGGAGATGCAATATTTGATGCAAAAGAGGATGCAAACATGGATGCAAAATTGGAAGCAAACATGGGTACAACAGTAAGTTCAAAACATGGTGCAAATTGTGGCACAACAAAAGTGGATGTAAAAGTGGATGTAATGATAGATGCAAAAAAAGAATCAAACTATGATGCAAATGAAGATGTAAAAAGGGATGCAAAAAGTGGACTTTAAAATGGGTGCAACAGTGGATGTAAAATTGTATGTAAAAGTGGATGCAATAGAAGTCGATGAAAAAGTAGATGCAAAATGAGACACAAAACCCGATGCAAATCCTAATCCAAAAGTGGATACAAAAAGGGATGCAAAAATAGATGTAAAAGTTGATGAAAACCTAGATGAAAATGAGGATGCAAACGTGGATGCAAAATTATAATCAAAAGTGGGTGCAAAAGGAGGTTCCAAAATAGGCGCCAATTGTGGCACAAAAATATTAGATGCAATAGTGGGCACAATAATAGATGCAAAAGAGGATGTAAATATGGAAGCAAAACAAGATAGAAAAGTGGATGCAACAAAAGTAGATGCAAAATTATATGCAAAACTAGACACAAAATGCAATGTAAAACTTGGCACAAAAGGGATGCAAAAATGGATGCAAAAAATGATTTTAAAAAGGATGCAAAAAAGGGTGCAAAAGTCGATGCAAAAGTTGATGCAAGTGTAGGTGCAAAAAGTGGATGCAAATGAGGATGAAAACGTATGTCAAACAAAATTAGGTGCCAAACTTGATGCAAAACCTGGAACAAAACCTAGTGCCAACGATGACACAAAACTTGGCATAAAATTTGGTGCAAAAACCGGTGCAAAACCTATTGCAATACCCAGTGCTAAACTTGGTGTAAGATTTGGTGCAAAACTCGATGAAAATTTTGTGTCAAGTTTTGCACCATATTTGATAAATGGATACAAATAACACCAAAAATGGGCTTTAGATGCAAAAAAAATTAAGTAAAAAGGGACGCTAATCACAGGGATTTGATGTAGGGAGAAATGGTGTGTGTAATCATATCATTAAGGAAAAATATATGTTTGGTCAAAATTTCTCCTCATGGATTACAAGCGATGTCAAGAAGAAATATGTTATATCACACATATGGAGAAGTATGATGCACACTCTATTGAGAAATCTAGGGCATAGAAATTAGGTGATTTCTCTTGTAATGATAAATTCTTGTGAATGCTTTCTACTCCTTTAGATTATGATCTTCTCTTTAGTTATATTATTATAGTGTTCTTCATTAAACAACTATGAAATCATAAAAAGTAAAAAGACAAGAGACACAAAATATAGGTGATAATCCAGGACCAAAACCTCTCCCACATGAGAGGAGACCCCAAACAAATTATTCTTCTTATAGAGACTTCAATTGACAAATACCAAGACCAAGACCCTTGACCTATTTGACCTCTCCAAGACCAAGACACCAAGCTTCTTATTTTGACCTCTATTTCTTAATAGAGTCAACGATAGTCAACTAAATGTTTCTTCTTTTTGCCTTTGTTACCTTCCAGATCTCAGCTTCCTTTTCTCTGCTTCAGACTTGTAGCTTCTCAGATCTAATTCAGAATGCTAGTACATGTAGATGACCTTCTCTTATAATTTTATTTCTTTCGCTTTAGGTGGAGGCTAACTCCTTAACAACTCGACTTGAGATACTCAGTTTTCTCCTTAACTTGACCTTCAAAAGGGACTACAATACCTTGGCTTATTCTGTAGTAGATAGTGTCTATACTTTGCACTTGTGGAGTGATTTAGCCTAAAACAAAACCAAAAAAAACTAAGGACATCACTCTTCATTTCCTTCTCTTTGTTGGTTATAAGGCTCCTTTCCTAGTGATTCTCACACTCCTTATTGCAGACTTCTCCTTGACCAAAATTATGTCCTTGAAATGAAGTCGAGCTACCCTATTTATAGTGGTTTTCCCATGTAAATTAGCTGACTTGAGTTGTGTGTGAGCCGACATGTCCTTTGATGAAGCTTCATAATTTCATTTAAGGCCAACTTGAAGGATATGTTTGAGCTTGATCTTGGAGGGTCTCTTTGACTCTTTCAATGACTCACATATATTTGTAACATGCCCAAGAAGGGTCATCCATACATAACATTGACTCAATAGACTATTATGACTTGATGGTGAACCTAAAATCGCACAATGGGAACCTTAAGTCTTGATCATGAAACCCATGATTCAAGCATTACAAAATAATTTTATTTTATTCTTTACATCAATTACATAAAATCATATTTACACATGTCATTATGAAGGCCGAACCTAGTTACACTTTTCAACACACTCTACATTGGATGTTAGGGTTTTTCCGTTGGGGGGCTAGAGATGGATCCAAGATCAAAATTGGATTAGACGCCAACATGGGTAAGTCTATAAATGATTCATTATCCTTTCAGTTATCACAAATCCTTCAGATAAAGGAATTATCTTATTTCAACAGATATATCTTTCGAGGACTCAAAACATTGATCAACAGAGATGGAGAAGGGCCAAGGACCTTGGCATACTAGAGACATATAATTAGGAACAGGGGTCATACCTAGCGCAACTTCAATCTGCTGGAATCACTCTTAGTGATAAGCAGGACTGTATGATATCGGGGCATAAAATGAAAAATAACTATTTGATGGTCCAAGACATCTACTTGAAGTTGCCAAGGCTCAGGAGGATCAATGACTATAATAAGCATCTACGAGATATATGGAGATTGAATCTATTGAACAAATTAAAATGTTTTTGTCAACTAGTAGCACATGATCGTATATTAACATGGAACAACTTATAAAATAATGGGTTGATTGGTCCTGGAATATTCCCTTTATGAATGAGGGGGGTGGAAGGTAGATACAGATCATTTGTTGATCAAATGCTCATATGCGAGGCTGAATTGGGATGTGGTTATGGAGGAAATCAAGATTCCTTTCGTTGGCACTAATAAACCCTTCTTCAAATGTCTTTTTTCACGGCTCACCTCACATAGGACGTACATGTCTGTCCTATTATATACCATATGTATTATATGGCGAAGTAGGAACACTAGCATGTTTTGTTAGAAAATTGTGATTGTTAGAAAAGTCATTATCAAGACAGTTTCTTTTTTCAATGATATCGGGTCGGTGATCAAGTCTAATTAAGATAGGAAATGCAAATTAATTGATATTTGGAATGAATATCTGGTTGGGTTTTTTGATAGGGCCAACAATAGACGGAAATATGGATGTGGTGCAATCATAGTTAATAAGCCTGATAATTTCTTCCACTTTCAGTGGGACGGCATAATGGGATCAAATAAAAAATTGGAGATTACAACATTATGGTGAGTCCTTATCGTAGAAAAATGGATAAGGCCAGACAAAATTTAGGTATATGGAGATGCAAAAGGAATCATTGACTGGGTAAACAAGCACACTAATTTCAAAGTCCCCATAGTTGCAAATTGGATGATGAGGATTCAGAACTTGGTAAGGAATTTTAATAATATACATTTACAACATATATACAGAGATAATAATTGACAATGGACCTGCTATCTAAAAGAGGTATTTTGAAGGAAACAAGTAAAAGAAAATTCTCAACCTTCAAGTAGGGTATCATGGTAAATGCAAGCAACATCAACTACTCTTATGACACATTTTAACACAAACCCAATTTTGATGGAAGTTTTGTATCTTTAGATAATGAAAGTGTTCATTTATGAAAATGTAATGGTTATAAGATAAAGTTTGATTTTAAGAAAGACAGGTTTGTAGAACAGGATAATAGAAATGTATGGGCATATGAATGATAGGAGAAACATCAAAGGATAATATAATGAACGAAATCTGAATTATGTATTATCCTTATATTTTAATACAAAGATAGCATTTTTTTTCTTTGTAAAAAAAGGTAGCATTAAAATAAATAAAAGAGTAAAAAAACACATATTAAAACACAATTGATGGAGACCCTGAAAAGTACTCCAACTATGTTATTGCCTATCCACGTTAAGCGAAAGTGCCTCCATTTCTCCTCTGATGAAGCACACCTTTGTTGTCTGGATCTGTTTCCCTAATTTCCATCAGTTGTTATGAGCCTTCATTGCTCCGCTTCTTGAAGAACCCAGCAACAACATAAAGAAGAACTCCTAATCCTTTACCATTACCTTTTTTACTAGCGCCTTGTATTGAAAAATTTAAGACAAAAGATTTCTTTTGTCTTAAAAATTTTTCTTTAAAATCCCCCTTTGTGTAGCACTGTCGAATGTAACAAACGACAAGTGGTCTACAATCATATCAACAAATATTGAAGGGACATAAGATGAATTGATGTCCTGGAAATATTGCCAAGAAAAGTTGTTGCATTCTTCAGAATCGACTACCCCCACAAAATCAGGAGCCCAACAAATTCTTTTCTTTTATAAAAGATAACATGAATGGTAAGTGAAATCGAAACCTTGGTATAGGTGTAGGACAATAGTAACATGCAAGTTTGCGGACTTAGGGCACACTGTCAGAGTCAATTTTGCAGTTGTTAGATAATATTGTCTTAAATTTATATGGTTTTTCCTTCATTGTTAATTGTCTTAAATGAGTTTGATCTTAAGTGGTCATTGTCTTAAATATAAAGTTTTGTCTTAAAATATTTTTTTCTTAAACTATTTTTGTCTTAAATATAAAGTTTTGTCTTAAAATAATTGTGTCTTAAAATATTTTTGTCTCAAATTGTTTTCGTCTTAAATATAAAGATTGTCTAAAAATATTTTTGTTTTAAATTGTTTTTTGCCTTAAAATATTTTTGTCTCAAACATTTTTTTGTCTTATATTTAAACTTTTGTCTTAAACTATTTTCCTCTTAAATATAAAATTTAATATTAAAATATATTTGTCTCAAACTGATTTTGTCTTAAATTTTATATTTAAGACAATTCAATTGATATAAAATTTTAATGTAAAATAACTAAAATAAAAAATGATTTTTTAGGACAAAAAATTTCTGCTTAAAAAACCACCCAAAAACCATGTTTGTGTAAAAATGGCCTGTAAGGAAAACGCATATACCCTCACGTTCTTCTTTAAAATGTAGGAACAAAAAAATCAAGGGATAGAGGATCCGCGTATATCCCTGTATTAAAAGAATCAAGAATTGGTATATCCCTGTATTAAATTGGTGGTGCATGAAAGAAAAACCTGAAGAAAGACAAATAAAGATATGAAATTGCCTCACACGTCCAATTTCACATTATTAATAAGCATACAACTTTCTTCCACTTAGCTCACAAGGTTTAAATCACTCGTTGAGCCCTGATATTTCTTTGGGTAATATTGTAGGTTTATCCTTCTATATATACATTCTTTTTGCATGTTAAGTATTTTATATGTTTTAATATTTTATTTAAAATAAATATTAGTTTATTTTTTTAATTTTTTTTAAAACATTGATTCATTTTGATAACTTTATATATATATATATATATATATATATATATATATATATATAAATAATATATGTGTTGTATAGTGTTAAAATAAGAAATCTATATCTTTAAAATGATATCTTGAATCATTTTATTATTTCAGTAACTTTAGAAATTGTGTAGATTCCTTTGACGCTATAGAAGGTTGATTCAAACCAATTCTAGTGTCATTACTGTAAATTTTTTTGATGCCATAAAGGTTGATTGGAATGAATTCTAATGACATTTAGGTGATTTAATGTCTATGTTTAATTATTAAACCCCATTTTTTATTATTTCAGTAACTTTAGAAAATGTGTAGATTTCCATAACACTATAGAAGGTTGATGGAAACCAATTCTAATGAAATTTAGGCTCTACCCTACCATTAAGGAATTTTGGATGCATAAATGGAAGTGGTCGTGGGGATGCTCATAGAATAATGGAAAATCCCCCCCTAGGTGGTTCCCAGGCTCAACTCATCCCCATTATATTTGAATGATTGACGTAATGGGGACTAAACCACACAAAAAATAAATAATGTACACCTCATGGGCTGTCTAGAATTATTCCTATTGTCATTGCTACAACAACCTCCAAAAATTTCACTACATTCGAAATTTGGAGCCTAGTTCATTGTCATATCAAGTGTCGCCTCATTTGTTAAGTGTCACTTTATATGCTATAAGTGTTCTTGAATGTTCTGAAGTGTATTCACGTTGATTGGAACACCTATAGGTGCATTTCAATGTCGCAACATCCTTTATGTTATCAAAGGACACTTTTCGGTCACATTCGCACTTACTCCACTAGTAGTACTTGGATAACATGTAGAAAGTGGTGTTTCGATGTATATTCGTTGTTGGTCTAGCTTGTGTAAATTTTCTGGATTAGTTAGTATGTGCCGCGCTTGGTCCTATATCTAAACTCACCATATTCGCCCCTTGCCTTATCACCCAGGCTTAGACAAATTTTGGTTGCAAGGCAAGCCCATGAAGGCCAAGAGCACACAAGCATGCTCCAAGGCCTTGAAGGGAGATCATTCATTGTTTGGAAGTGTGCCTTATGCCCTCCTTGAGAGTTGGGAACACTACCAATCATGAATCCCCTTCCTTGTTTCGGAATGTCCCCTCCAAAATTACTAAGTCTCCCTTGAAAGCACTCCTTTGACTCCAAGAAGGGCGTCCTCCTTAAGTGCACTAGTGCACCCAAAAGACCTTAAGCATGATCCTTCACCCTTCCCCCATTCGTCCTATGCCCTCCTAAACTTCTTGAGCACACTAGCTAACCCTAAAGGCATGAAGCTTGAGCCTTCAACCTTTAAGGGTGCACCTTGCACCCTTCATAAGGCTCTTGAATGCATAAGCTCACCCTGAAGGCACAAAGCCTCATTGTTAAGCCTTCAGGTGTGTGCACTACACCTTCCCTCTCTTCCTTGAATGCACAACACACTTGGGAAGGCTGAACTGTTCCCCTTAATCCTTCAGACTTGCAACATAAGTCGTACCTTGATTGTTTTCTTCCCTTGAATGCATGAGTGTGTGCCGAAACCCCGAAGCTTCTCCTCTTCAGCCCTTCAACCTTTCAAAGCACACCCATGCACCTTGAAGCACTTTTGATCCTTTTTAGCACACTAAAAGGGCATACACATAAAAATTCGCACAAAACATGGTAAAATAGGGGATTTTCAAGTTGATGGTTTCTCGTCATGAGAGACTACAGAAACAAGTATTATATGGACCTCATGGTAAGCATACAAAAGAAAGATCAGGTAAAGAGGATAAATAAAGGAAGCACGAAAAGAACAAAGAACAAACTTAAAAATTGATGATTGAAGCACCCCAAAGACTCCAATATTGAATACCCATTAAAGGGTGAAAGTGACATGATCAAAAGATGAAAAAAGAAAAAACATAGTGGCAACTATGTCACCATTGGAGGAATTCCATGTCATCAGTCATTGTCAGTCCCAGTCATTCAAGGTATTGATGTGTCTAGTTTCATCATATGATGATGTGGAGGTCATGATGTCTTATTGTAATCATTGTAAAGTAAAAATGAGTGGAAGCTCGAGAATCATGTATGAACTATAGAGTCATGGAACTCCAAAATACATGTAATATCAAAAGTCATATGTAATTCCAAAAGTCGTTTGGAATTCCAAAAGGTTGTATAAGTCCAACGATCAATAGAAGTTAGAAAGTCAAGACTCATAAGTATGTGAAAGGTCATTGCTTAGGTTATAAATAGATCCTTACTCCTCATGTAAAGGAATTTTAACCTTTTCTTATCCCATAAGGAATTAGACAGAAAAAATTAGTACCTTTGGGGAGCAAGTAGTGACTTTAACAATTCACTATTGGAGCTATTGGTGTTCATTGCATTTATATATCTTGCGACTTTAACCTATGATTGAATTCTTTTAAAGCCGACATATTTTCACACATAGATTATGGGTGGTTCTAATATTATTCTTTAAATGTTTATGGTTCATGTTTCTTTTCATTAAGTACTATATTAGTTGAACTCTTTTGATTACATCAATACTCCTGGGAAATGTGTTGTTATGCTTATAACGATCATCGCATCATTGTGAACTATTTTGCTTGATTCTAGAAGAGCCTTTCTCTCTCGCGTGTGTCTGTATTAGGGTAGTACTATTACTTATCCCTTGAGATGCTCACTTCATTTTCCCCCACACTAGAAGAACATGGATACATCAACAATCAAACATACACAAGGCATATTAACTTGTTCATTCAAAAGGACCACTTCGCTTCTCTCTCGTGTTGATAGCTAAAGCCAAGGTATATATTTAAGTAAAAGACAACCAGGTCTTATTCTGGATGGGACTCCTAAACCAGATGGTGTAAGGTCTATTTGGGACATTATATCAAGGATATCCCTTGTATGTTGGTAGTATCTAGTACCATTAACATTGTGGTACTAGAAGGAGGGTCGCCCGTATTTTATAGCTGATCACTCTGCACACCTGAATCATTCTTCTTCCCATCAAGGTAGCAACATTCTAAGCACTACTACGATTCCTGAAGTAGGAGAATCTTCTTAGTCAGGCATGGGACCCACTTACAAAGTTACTTACCAGTAGATATGCGAAATTCAATCCATAACTTGTTAGTTTGAAAAGGCTCTTAGATTAATTCCTAGAGCATAAGTTATTCCACATTTTTGCAAGGAAAGAGAGACCACTGGTACCAGTGTCCTGGTTTCTATAGTGGAAGATTTGGTCGTTGCCATGTTGGAAGGGTTGGATGAATCCCAATATGATATTGAAGATCCAAAACAAATTCCACCTGTTAATGAAGGATATGGGGATGATACAATTATTCTTTCTCATGACCTCTTCGATCGATTATATGGTGAGGACTCTTATGATTCAAATAAGGAGGAAGATAATAGAGAGGAGAACATGGCAGACACTGATTTGGATTTGATGGCCCAAGGGCCTTTATCTCTTCCAGATAATTTTCATAGAATGCCCAACCATTTGGAAAAGTTTCTTTCAAAGTATAATTTGGATAAGAAGATGAACACAGAAGACCACCTCGATGATTTTTATCTTTATTTACAAATGATGGTGGTGAGGTATGATGATGTTTCTTGCAGGATTTTCCCTCGTACACTAGAAGGTAGAGCAAAATCATGGTACCATAGTCTACCCGCAAATTCTGTACACACCTGGAAGGAGTTTAAAAATATATTTCTTCATATTTCGCATACGACAAAGCTCCTGCCATGCTACTCAAAGATATCAAAAGCATGAAGATGGGGAAAAAGGAATAGGTGAAATATTTTAAACAAAGATTCAATTGTAAATTGAATAAATTTCCCCAAGAATGTAGCCACACAATTATATTACTATCAACTACTACAGAGTTTCCTTACCCATTAGTATTTCCTAATTTGTAAAGAGAGCTGTAAAATCAACTTTGACCTTGATTTTTGTTGAAGAAAACATCATCGAGAAGGACTTAAATGCGATTGGGGTCATTACCAATGTTGAGGAATCAAAGGACTCCAAAGAGACTAGTAGGAAGTCATAACCTTCTTCTAGCAAGTGAAAGAGAAGGAAACATCAAATATCGAAAACTTGATCAAGATGGTGAAGATACTCACCAATGAAATTTTACAACTAAATAAGAGGTCAAGCAAGACTTTCACTAGCAAAAATCCTCCCATGACCTTCCCTTTTCGAAGGAATAATAGTAACAATAATCAACCTCCTAAGTCTGCAAAAAGTTTGAATGTTATGATGAAGGATTGGCATGGATAATTATTGTTATTTTCATCAAGAATATCATTCAAAAAAAAACATGCCCTCAATGGAATCGCAACATGAATTATTTAGTTGCACACGTTATAGATAACCTATTAGCAGATGAGAAAATAGAAAAGGCAGTGGAAATGAAAGAACCTGTGAAGGTTGAATAGAGAAAAGGTGTTGGGCATGCAGTAAATTCTTATCATTGTATCTACAATGCAGATAAGAAGGATGATTAGGAACCTCAACAAAATGAGCCCCCTAATCAGAGGCAAAGTGGTCGATATAGTTTAAGGAGTAAAGGGCCTATATCTCAACAAGAATTAACTAGATAGAAATTGAAAGAGTAGTTATTGAGAAACAATTTCCAGCCGTCAATCCTACTTAGTATGCACAGGGAAATTTTGGAGATGTACTTAAGTCCAAGAGCACTTCCTCAAGTGGAAAGAGCAAGTGTAGCATTTCAGAAGTGTCAAATAAAGCCACTCCCCTAGACACTTCAGCATTGTTTCCAATAGGGGAAGCAATCAATTATAACATTGTGGAAGACATGAACAAGAAACAAGGCAATATTTCTATTTATGAGCTCGCCATGATTGAAGGACAACGTGAACTTATTCTCCTAACATTTTGGTAGCCTTCGACAAGTGATAAAGCTTCCTACTTTCGAAATGTGTCAGGTAATTCTTCTCATCCTCTTAAATCTATAGTAAATTCTCTAACATTAAAATCTAACGTTCTCTGCCCACCATCTCTATTAATTTTTGAAATTTTTAGTCATAATGTCCAATATTGTATAGTGCACGATGGTACATATAGAAATGTAATGCTTTATTAGCAGTAAAGAAATTAAATGCAAAATGGGAGAAAACAGATGCATGAATTGTGCAGCTCTATAGGTCTCTTATTCAAGCTATCAATGAGCTTACAAATGTGATTAAATTATCAAAAGATGAATGAGTTCACCAATATGTAAATATTGTAATTGTGGGAATACTAGAAGCCTATGGTGTATTGTTGAGCAAAGAATGGTCTACAAAATTTATAGGATATTTTGCAGCAAACTGGTCACATTTGTGGCTTCCGTACAAGGGCAATAATAATCATATTCAAGTGAACGTTGAGCCATACATGAAGCACACTGTGACACCACTTGAGAGCTATAATGAGCATATCACTTTTTCTGATTTTATTTTTGGGAATTGATTTCTTGAAACTTACCTTAGGTGTTATGAGGCATAGCCATCACCCATTCCATGAGATACATAGCTAGAACTCCTTCCTTGTTCTCCAGCTGGTGCAAATGAAATTTATAATATAGATGAACATAGTAGTAGTATTATAAATAATGGTTGTATAGGAACCAACTGAGCAGCTCATAATATTTGGTCTTTATATTTTCCTGGTTCAAAGACACAATGCGGTTTCAGAGTGACTTATGTTCTTACAGACCCAAGCAATAAGAAGCATGTCCTTTCATGTTTTTGAGAGTTTAAGTGCACTAATAATAATTTAGAATATGACGTGCCTGTACTCGGATCCAAGAAATCTATAGACTTGAATGTAGAGTTTCTAAAGATAATTGGTGACTCAGAGGTGGTCACTCATCAGGTATGAGATACTATGAACTATGTTTCACCACATCTTAGAAACTAGCAGTAGGAGGTATGGCATTTGATAAATCATTTTAAAGCTTTCAATATTGTCTTTGTTCCTAGAGTTATAAATGTGGTAGAAAATGCATTATAAAATGTAACTACCACGATGTCGCCATTGAAAAATGGTTTTTCTATTGATAATTTATATAAGCCATTTGTGCTAGACAATGTTACTAATTTACGCATTTTCAATGACAACAAACGAATACTACACTTTATGGATAATTTTTATATATTCAAAGACACGGCCATAGAGGAGGATGAATATGATCAGGTTCTACTAGAAGCCTCCAATGTAATGAAAGGAAACACTATGCCAAAAACTGTGGTGTCTTTGGAGAAATTATATGATCTACAAAACTAGTTTAGAGGGCCAACTAACACGAAGGCCTAGAGTTCAAAGCTAACATCAGAACAAGTCAACTTGAGAACCCCACAAGATCCAAAGTATGTGAACCTCGATAGTTTTTGTTATCTATAGAAATGGCAAGCATTTATTCTCTTATTTAGAAAATATCGATATGTGTTCACATGGACATACAATGACTTAAATACTTATGACACTCGTATTATCCAACACATAATTTCTATAGAACAAGGGTTGAAACCATCCCAGCACAAACTACGAAAAGATCACCCAATGGTAGAACCCCTTATTCAGAAGGAATTGAGAACGTTTTTGGATGTCTAGATCTTCTTTATAGTTAGACATTTCACATGGGTTTCCAACTTGGTCCCAGTTAGAAAGAAGTCTCATGAAATACATTTATTTGTAATTTTCAGAATCTCAACCGGGCTTTTGATAAAGATAATTATCCAGTGCCATCCATGGTGTAGATACTTTAGGTAGTATCTCAGTTTGAAATATTTTTGCTACTAGATGGATTTTCAGGTTAGAATTAAGTGCTAGTAGCGAAACCTGACTCATTTAAAACTACCTTCTGAACTAAATGGAGAACATTTTATTTCAAGACAATGTCATTTGGACTAATAAATGTTGGTGAAAATTTCCAAAGAGAAATGGACATCACATTTTGTGTCCTTAGAGGTCAAAGTGTTTTTGTTTATTTAGTTGATGTTACTATCTTTTCTAAGAAATTATCAGATCAGATGCATCATTTGAAGTAGATATTTGAGTGGTGTAAAAAGTATGTGATTTCTCTCAATCCCAAGAAGAGTGCCTTTGGTGTGTGTAAAGGGATTCTATTAGGGCACATCATAGAAAAGAGCGCAATCAAGATTGATCCCAAGAGGGTCAAGGCTATCACAACGATCTCATTCCTTGTGAATAAGAAAGCCATGTATTTTTCCTTAGGGAAAATCTATTCCCTAAGGAAATTCATCTCTTATTATTCACAGATAGTCAAACCTATACAAACAATGATTAAGAAATATGCAATATACAAATGGGATAAATGGGAGAAACATGCTTTCACTCATATCAAGTAGGTTATCACCAATGAACCTTCACACTTCAATCTAGACTATGGCAATGATGTTTTTCTCTATACGTTCACTTTGGATTTGTCAATTGCAGCTATGTTGAGTTAGAAAGATAATGACATAAATGAGCAGTCAATTTGTTCTATGAGAGCTAGTCTACAATGACCTTATTCATTATACAAGAAAGTTAAGCATTTCCAACATGGTTGTATTTTTACATCATCTAGTAGTAATAAAATTGTTCATGTTTTTATTTGTTCATGTTCCTGTTCTAGTAGATCTAATATCACATGCTTGTATTTATACATCATCTAGTAGTAATAATTTTTTTCATGTAGCAAGAGTTGAGTGACAAGAGGGTTAAATAGATCAATTATCTTCAAGAGAATGAGTTGGAATTCAAACTAGTTCATGCCATAAAGTGGCATGGCCTTTGTAAGCTAGTTGTCAAAGAAATATATTCTCCTGAATAAGATCTATTAGGGTGGAAGAAATAAATCAAGATGTACAATATTCAATGTCTTCCTCAGTCCACATCTATAATGCCTTGGCATGCAAATCTATGGTAGTTTTTAAAGGATGGCACCTTTCACTCACAACTAAGAAAAAAAGAAGGCTATCAGTCTAAAATATTTATCTTAAAAATTGGTTCACGGAGAGATTTTCCAAAAGCACCACATTGGGGTCCCACTAAGGTTCCTTGAGCCATAGGATACATAGAAGGTTTTGAAATATTTACATGATGGACTAGCAGGTGGCCACTATGTGGGTGACACCATAATACATAAGGTTATGAGGGCTGGTTATTATTGGTCCACTCTATTTAAGGATGTTAATGCTTATGTGTGCAAGTGCTAAGCATGTTAGATATGCGATGACCATGATTAGAGACCAGCCGCCCAACTACTACTAGTCATAGTTGAAGAACCATTTCAATAGTGGTGTCTTCATGTGATCAAAGAAAGTTTCCATGATTCATCAAAGAAACATCAATATATCCTAACTGTGACAAATTACTTCACCTAGTGGTCAAAATCAGTTCCTCTCAAGCAGTTAAATGATTAGGAAGTCATCCACTTTCTGCAATTGAACATCATAACCAGGTTTTGCGTTCCTATGTCACTTGTCTTTGATAATACCACATACTTGTCATCTTTCAAACTTTATGGATTTGCATTAAATAATGGGATTGTTTTGAAGCATTCATCAAATTATTATCGCGAAGTAAATGATATGGCTAAATCGACAAGTAATAATCTTATTCGTATAATTAAGAAAATAATCTTCTCATAACAAAGGAATTAGCATAAGGCTTTGACCAATTCTCTATGGGCTGACCGTGTCACCCAGAAACCTTCCTAGAAAACCTCGCTCTACTTCCTGGTTTATGGTAAAGAATCTATCTTGCCTCTAAAACTGTATCTTCTAGCCTTGCAACACTCTCAAGAGTCATAAGGAAAACCTTGTCTCCTGGTTAAAAGTAGGGTATATACACTATTTAAACTTGAGGAAGAAATTCATAAGGCTAAAGAACATTTTTTTCGTACATCATAACTGTGTAAAGAGCTAGTTTGAGAGAAAATCCACAAGGGTAAATATCTTTGATGTGGGTGAGCTAGTTTTGAAACAGAACAAACCATACGAAGATGAAGGTAAACAAACAAAATTTCAACCTTTGTGGATTGGATCATCTATTGTTTCTGAGAAGCTCAGCCATAATTTATTTCCAATAACATCTATAAGTTTCATTTCTTGTACAGTTGTTTTGATTCTTTTCTTTTTCTTGTGTTCATCTATTTCTTATGTAGTCATTTTTTGTCCCATCTTACTGGTGAGGTAGTGTACATAAATAATACCCTTTCCTAAAGTGCATGGCTCAAGAGGCTTTGTAGTGCAATGAAGGAGAAGTGTGACAACCACAATGTTTGGCTTCATGTTGTTCTCCTTGCTTGTTTGGGAAATGTCATTGGGAGCTAAGTCTAGATAGAAAATATGATCTTTCCAAGAGGATAAACATGAGGGAACCTATTAGATCCTTTCCTATATTAATATATGAACTACTCCACTTGGTATAAGTTTACTTGTGTGTTAACTCTTTGCCAATATAGTAAAGAAGGGATAAAGAGAACATCTAATGTGAGCAAATTAAAATCAAAGGTCTAAATATACTTCTTTGAAGGGTCAACCTCCTCTTCTCTAAATAATTCAAGATCCCTCTTTTTCCAGTTAAAAATAATAAGTTCCAAAGAATAGTTATATTAAATTAAATAAATAAAAGATGAAAGAAGAGAAAGGATTCCTACGTAGGAAGGTGAAATAAGTGACTTTTCCAGGACACTATCTAGGCTCGTTGGTAGAGAAAAAATGTTTATTCTCCTGAAGTAACATTGTCGGGGTATTTTCCAAGCCTGTTGGTACTGGAGGAACACCAAGGATGAAAAATCATACTTTGAAAGTCATAAAATCGTCGTGCACATTACCATCTCCTATATCTAAACAATTATGATATAATGTATCTTTTGTATGTGGTTCAACAAAGTAGAGAAAAGTAAGATGTTATGCATGAAATTGTGTCAAAAGGGGTGACTCAGGGAAATCAATGCTTCTTAAAGGTCTGACCGTTAACCAAAACATTTCCTGTACATCGAAGTTGAAGTTCACCTAGTGTTCACCAAGTGTTATCACTACTACAACACCCTCCAAAAATTTCACTACATTTGAATTTTAGAGCCTACATCATTATCATATCAAGTGTCGCTTTATATGTTATAAGTGTTATTGAATGTTCTCAAGTGTCGTCACGTTGATTAGAACATCTGTAGGTGCATTTCATGGCCGCAACATCCTTTGTGTTATCAAACAACACTTTCAGGTCACAGTCTTACACACTCCACTAGTAGTACTTGGGGAACATGAAAAAAGTGGAATTTTGATGTATATTCTTTGTTGGTCTTGCTTCACTAAGTTTTCTCGATGAGTTAGTGTGTGTCACACTCGGTTCTATGTATAAATTCATCATGTTCACCCCTTGCCTTATCACCCATATTTAGACAAATTTTGGTTGCAAAGAAAGCCCATGAAGACCAAGAGCACACAAGCGAACTCTAAAGCCTTGATGGGAGATACTTCATTGTTTAGAAGCATGCCCTACACCCTCCTTGAGTGTTTCTTACACTATGAAAGCATGAATACCCTTGCTTATTCCGAACTGCAACCTCTAAAATGACTAAGTATTCCTTGAGCATACTCCTTCGACTCGAAGAAGTGCACCCTCCTTCAATACACTAGAGCACCCTGAAGACCCAAATCTTGATCCTTTAGCCTTCCCCTACGTGCCCTACGCCCTCCTGAGCTTCTTGAGCACACTAGTGCACACCGAAGGCATGAATAACTACCCTTCAGCCCTCAAGAGTGCACCCTGTGCCCTTCATAAGACCTCTTGAACTAATGATCACACCCTAAAGGCACAAATCCATAGCCTTCATGATGAAAGGAGATTTCGGGGTATAGCCAAAATCCCTTTCATTTAAAAACTTCGATCTTGAGTCCTATGGGTTATGGAACACAAACCTATCAAAAGCATATTCGATGGCTCTTTGCCTTAAAACTGGGACCATACACTTATTCGACTTTTTCTCTAAAAACCGGGACCTCATCACTTTATCGAAAAACAAAGGTAAACACAGGAAAACTTGTAGCCGAACCATAGGGCAGGACTTCATAAATTATACACCCGTGTCTATAAATATTGGCGGGTCCGCATCTTCAATGCCTTTCCACAGCGTTGGACCATCCCTTTGCCAATTCCCAATCAGCTGATCTCCGCCATCAATTACATTCCAGGATCTAACGGTAAACATTCCTCCAAATATTCAAACTGGCACGTCATTCCTCCACCGTCGATCTATGCTTAGTGGATCTGATGGTCCACATCGATTTCGGGTGAACAACGTTCATGAGGATTAACCACCCGAAAAGAGGTTTCCTCTCTCCTCCTCGCTGCTACGTGTCCTCCGCTAAGCGGAATCGGAGCCAGTTGGAAAATACTTCTTACGGTATTTCTACCACCCAAAATACCACTTACTGTTGCGAGACAACTTTCCTCACACATTAATGCTCACGCATCTAAGCTTCGCGATGGCCGTTGATCTATGAGATACAACGAGCCTCATGCACCCTCCATTTGTTTCCACTTTGACTTATCTTCGCTTGCTTTTAATGGATTTATGCCTTTCTCAGGCTTTCCTGTGCCACACTCCATCAACACATGACACAACAGTTATATATAATAGTATTTCATTGGATCGCCATCGATGCTATGGTGACTGATGGTCAATCAACAATCTCGCCATACAGGATTATTCAAACAATTTAAAAATACACACACAGATGTACAATTTCGACACTGAACACACTATATTAAACACAACATGATTACAAGATCTAAGGCATTTCAGCCTTAGAATGAGTTCCCTCTCGACTACATCTTGACTACGATGTTCTCACAAATTCCTATTATTCGCTATATATATCTCTATATCTCTATTGAACGCATAGGCTCATCATATATATATAAGGAAACATTGGATCGGATCACTGTGAAGGATCCAATCACACATTTTCCTCAAAACTTTCAACTAATCGCATGCATGGTAGATTACATTTAATTTAAGTCTTCTAGAGACTTATCGCTTCCATCATTTACTATGTTTTAAACAGATATTGTCCCCTGTTTAGCTTGATGGTCCATGTTGTCCTCCTCAAACCGCTTTGGATTCCTCCTTTGATTAAGGGGGGTCAGATGCTCCTGCATCACTTCACACTTTGGGAGTATGCCCTCCACCTTCCTCCTCTCACTTGAGTGCACAATGCACTTTGGAAAGCCCGAGGTCCTCCCCTTCATCTTTTGTACTTCCGAGATGTGTCCTACCTTGATTTATTTCTTCCCTTGAGCACATGAGTGCTTGATAAAGCCCCAAATCCCCTCCTCTCCGTCCCTTCAACCTTTCGAAGTGTGCCCATGTTCCCCAAAGCACTTTTAACCCTTTTGAGCACATCGAAAAAGGCATAAACATGAAAATCTGCATAAAAATTTGTAGAAGAGATTTTTAGGTTGATGGTTGCTCATCATGAATGATTTCATAAATAAATATTCCAAGGAGATCATGGCAAGCATACAAAAGGAAGATCAAGAAAAGAGAATAAATAGAGGAAGCATGAGAAGAACCATTAACACACTTGAAACTTGATGATCGAAGTACCCCGAAGACTCCAAGACTGAATACCCTTTGGAGGGTGAAAGCGCAATGATTAGAAAGATAAACAAACAGAAAATAGAGTGGAAACTAAGTCACCGCTAGAGAAATTTTGTGTCATTAGTCACTGTCAGTGCCAGTCATCCAAGATAGTGATGTGTCTAGTTTCACCATATGATGTTGTGGAGGTCACGATGTATTATTGTAATCGTTGTCAAGGACAAATGAGTGAAAGCTCATGTGTCATGTATCAACTAAAGAGTCATGGAACTCCAAAAGACATGTAATATCAAAAGTCCTATGTAATTCCCAAAGTCATTTAGAATTCCAAAAGGTTGTAGAAGTGCAATAGTCATTGGAAGTTACAAACTCAAGAGTCATGAGGATGTGAAAGGTCATTCCTTAGGTTACAAATAGATCATCATTCCTCATGTAAAGGACTTTTAACATTTTCTTCTCCAATAAGGCATTAGAGAGACATAGTTAATACTTTTGGGGAGCAATTAGTCGCTGTAATGCTCCACTATTGGAGCTAGTGGTGTTCATTAAATTTATGTATCTTGGGACTTTTTCTTAATATTGAAGTCTTTTCAATCTATCATGTTTTCATGCATGGATTATGGATGTTTCTAATACTATTCTTTTAATGTTTATGGTTAATGTTTTCTTTCGTTAAGTACTAGATTAGTTGAACTATTTCGCTTACTTCAATATTCCTTTTTGGAAATGTGTTATTATGGTTACAACTATCATCACATCTTTGAGAACTATTTTTCTTGATACTAGACAAACCTTCCTCTCTCGTGTGTGTCTCCAACTAGGTAGTTATATTAACGTAGTGTGTCTCTAGTAGCCAGTTCGTATTCCGGATGAGACTCCTACACCAAACGGTGTACCATCTAGTTGGGACCTTATACCGGGGAGATCCCCTGTATGCTGGCAGTATCCACCACCATCAACACTACCTTATAAACACTTTTAGAAATTGGGAAAATTGATGAGTCAACAATCCATATTCCAAACTTAAAATTCAGAGAAAACAAGAAACAATTGATGCAATCAATGTCAAATCTTACTTGAACTTATGTTTTCTAATGTTTTCATAATTCTCTAACATTTACTATGGACGCTATACTTTAAGAATTTATTTGTCATTCTATTCCTATATCTATTTTATTAGTTATCTCTTACTTAATATTTTATAATTTAATAGTGTGTCAAGCACTCTCCAAATCTTCTCCTCTATTATATCTTTATTACATAACTTTGCTACTTATTTTAATAACTACAAACTTAAAAGAAAATGATATAAATGGGATAATAATTATATATATAACCTAAATATAATTCTTAATTAAAAAAATAAAATTGAAAAACAAAAATATAATCATAAAAAATATAATTTTACATAGATAATTTATACACCTTCCCTAGAAACATGTTAAATTTCTTCAAAATAAATTGGATGGGATTTTTTGAAATATTCTAATTTGAAATGTGGCCACTCGGCCCATTATTATATACAAATAAAAATTTAAAAATTATTTAATAACAAAAAAATAAAATGTATTAACCATTCATTAAAAAATAAAATACTAAATTAATAATATCTATTAAAAAATAATATTGAATAACTATTCACTAACTATTCACTAATATTGTTGGCATGAATATATACCAATACATATGTATGTTATCACTACTTGAAGACATTGTCAATAAGTGATGAGATAATAACGAAGTTGAATTGTTTATATCGATACGATGATATTTCAAACTTTATCATTACTTGCGGGATTCTAAAAAACTCGTGGGATGACAATAAAGTTGAATTGTTTATCTCGATTGGATAATATTTTGATATTTTGAACTTGTAGTTTCATTATACATTCAAAAAAACGTGTTTTCTTGCAACATAATTTTTTTATTTAATAATAAATTATAAATAGTGATAAATTATTGAATCACTGATTCGATATTATACTGATTAATTATTAAGTGACCGATTCCATAATCTATTGGGAAGGTTTGTTCGTCCATCCAATGAGATTTTTAAATCAAAACAACTGTTCCAACCAGCTACTCAAACTGATGCACACGGAGATGTCAACATGCAATACTTCTCCATTTTAAACGCTGGAAACTCCTAATTAAATTTGTGCGACGATAGAGAATCTATTGATATGATTAGTGGATAGAAAATTCCTATGCTTTCCGATCTGTTCATCAAGGGATGAATCAATGTGATTATATTCTCCATGATATAATTAAAAATTCATTTCTTTTTTAGTCCCTGCCATCTGGCAATGGCCAGGGACTATAGTAATCGATTATGCCCATCTTAGCATTAGTTCAGCTGTTTCTTAATTCGACTAATCGCGCTATAACCAAAGTTTCTCGAGGAATACTGATTAGCTCTCCAAAGTTTTTCAATATGGATTTATTTTTCTTCTTATTTGGCCTCTTCCCGAGGCGGAAGAGGTAAGACTATATGTTAATTTGGTTTTAGACTGTTCATTTTTTTTAAATGTTTTAGCCTACGTAACTAATGTTAACATTAGTTTGAGACATCAAAAGTTTGAGACATCATTAGTATCATTAGTTCATTAGTATCATTAGTTTGCGCATTTGCTGGCAGGTAGTTACAAGTGTGTACAAAGATTAGTTACAAGTGTGTATGCATGTGTTACAGGTGGATGATGCAGAACTAACAAAGGCTTCAGTATAAGCCACAAAGAAATAAGCAACGGAGCCAGTATCTCCACCACCCAGATTCATATCCTCTCCTCCAGGTTCAGATCCAGATCGAGAGGCACCGGTAGATCTAATTTCTTCGGTTGATTGTACAGTCGAAGAAGCAGTTGAAAGCACCAAATTCTGACCTTTGTGCGAAGTTCGTGATCGAGGTGTAGAGACTTCGTGATCGAACCGAAGATCTATACCCATAGCTAGGAAAGCCAGGCAGACCAACGAGCCAGAAAGCATCACCATATAACATCTTACTCAGGCCATTTTTGCAGGTCCAGAGCTTTTTGACGACTCACGATTACTCAGCTGAAGTCGATACACTATATTGGAGCCACCATGAGCTTGTGGAAGGATTTCATCTCCCAAAAGGTTTGGTTGTTGACCTTATTTTGAATCTCTGCGATGCAACCTGCATCCTCAATATAGACAGTCGTTCCTGTTTTGGGACTCATTCAAACTTTTCTTTATGAAAATTAAGTTATCGTGAATCACAGAAGATTGTTTTAGCTTTTGCTTTCCACTATCTGCAACATTAAGCTTCTTCGGGGATTTTTCCTGAAAGCATCACCATAGTTTTTTTTTCAAGATTAACACATAAACAATAGACTGAAAAATTAAGTACTCCTAGCATGATACTTTGCAAGGCTTGGTAGTAGTTTAATGCAGGAAAGATTTGAAACTTTGAATTCATATTAGAACTTGATACGATTAGTAATTCATTGGCAGCGCCTGCCCAGTTTCACCAGACGTTTAAGCACCCATAGCAAAGGAAGAAGCAGGGGCATTCCGAGAATCGAACTCGGGACCTCTACTTTGTCTGTCTCGGTATGCAGTGAAGAGAAACTTTTACTGTTAGAGCTTTTAAAAACGAATAAAGACAATTTACCTCTGCAACCTCAAAGGGCATTCCGAGAAGCAATTGTTATTGTTAGAGCTTTCTCTGCGACCTCAAAGGGCATTCCGAGAAGAGACAGGGAAGTAGGTAAGTAAGGCTAGCCTTTGCTTGAAGGGGAATTTGACACAATTACAATAAATATAGCTCGGATCATAAGATTGTATCAAAATATCGCATTGTCAGATTGTATTGTAAGATCGCATCATCATAAGATAAGATCACATTCATAAATGAAAAGACTACATCATAAGATATCATCATAAGACTACATTATAAGAATGCGTCGTAAGATTACATCTACAGGTAAGAGTCAATTGACTTGCCGCCTCTTTCTCGTTTCGATACCAACCTATACCTATAAGTCTGGACTGCAGGGCAGGACCTTATTCAGGCAGATAAAGAAAGGCATCTCGCCTAGTTCCAGCCCCATTTCCAGTCTTGGATTCCGTTCGAGTGCCAGCCAGCCAATGGTAGCGGATCCAGCAGCAAAGGTAGCAGCATCAGAGTAGTGTCATTAGCTGCTGTTCTTATATATGTTGCTTAGTTAGTCCCAGCTTCAGCAGTGAAAGGCGAGCAGGCGTCGTAAGGGAAATTAAAGTGCCTTTGTGGGAACCTAAACCTCGTCTACTATTGTCTCGTGCAAAGCTGAACCCGGTCTACCCGATGTTGCACAAGCAAAGGGGTCTACCTCGTGCTGCTTCTATCGCTAGATAGTCAGCTGGTTATCCTCCCAAGCAATTGGGACGGTAAAAGCTTTCAAGCAATAGTATTATGGTGATGAGCCCTACCTCTTGAATGATTACACTGAATTAGAACTAAAGGGTGGTTGCTAGTTCTGTTAAAGAATTCCTAGAGAAATCTACAGAACTGAGCTTCAGACCAGCCAAGGTGTTGGGTATTTCTCCAGAAAGCATATTGTTGGAAAGATTCAGGGAATTAAGGACTTCATTATATGCAATATTAATGGAAGACACAAACTTACAGTGTGCAATCTGCGTTGTCCAATCTGAGCTGGTATGGGTCCTGAAACATTATTTTCCTGGTATGGGTCAGAAGTTCCCAATCTGAGAAGGTACAGATCCACTGCGACTGCGATTGCGAAACTTGCCCAATTTCTGCTGGCAAGTTCCCAGAGAACCCATTTCTCTGCAGATATAGCTCAGACAAATTCCTCGCATTCCCAATTGCTAGAGCGATCTCCCCTTCAAAAGAGTTGAAGATGAGATCCAGGATCGAAAAGCATACTCTCAGTGCCCATGCGGTTCAGGGATCTTACAGTTCCCATGCGATTCAGGGATTTGGCCTGTAAATTTGTTATCAAGAACAAGAATACTCTGAAGCTTGCCTCCACTGCACAAATCCAAGGGAAGCGGGCCACTGAACATGTTCCAATATTATATGCAAGCAGGTTATCTCTCATGGCCTTCATCGAACGTGACAGAGAAGCCTCCAAATCTGGACATTTGGTATGCATGCAGCCCGGATCCGGAAGAAGGCATTTGATATGCATGCAGGTTATGTAGGCATTTGATTGCATGCAGGTTATCTCTCATGGCATGAGAGATACGTGGCTGTGTTGAGGCACTTAGTGTTGAGTTCTTCGGTGGGTGGGCCAGCCCTACTTAAGTCTAAATCTTTAAGAAATAAATCAATTTGGAAAATTTAGGTAAACATCATAGCATTTAAAAGGAACCAGAAAGATCATGGTGAACAATCAACCATCAACCAAGTGCGTGTGAGTGTGGGCGCACTTAGGAATCTGTGCTGTGATATATCTTTATCAGAAAATGGAGCATTAACTGTAACATTAATGATTGAGCTCTAATATTACAAAGTCTTGATATTAAATATCATATAAGTTACATGATATACTTAAGATCCATCAGTGGATATCTATGATCCCACGGTTTTGGCTATGGAATGTACCATTATTTCACTCAAGCTACTGTCACAACTACTTATTCTCCAATCAAACATATTCAACCGACTTAGTTATATGATAAAGTATGACTTATTGATCTCTTCTGAATTCCAACGACGCAAGAAATTAATCAATTAAATCCCAGGGCCTGCTACTCAGGTTTCTCAGCATGCAATATACCCCTCCTAAAAGGCACAGTCTGTTAAGCATTAATTGGGCAAAGACTGTATATGCTCATCTTTGGATTTTGACCTTGGCAAATCAAATAGTAAGCATATACAACCACTGATATTTGTTGCGCTAAGAAAGAATATTGGTTGCCATCCGCAAGAAGCTTCGCCGTACTCTTGTAATTGTGCAGATCCGTACCTCTGATAATCCAACTGTGTCGCATTGTTCACTTCCCACTCATCCACCCATTCCCCTACATAAAATCACAAAGTTATGTAAGATCATTCACGAATGATACTAGAGCATGATTAACTGTGTCGCATTGTTCACTTCCCACTCGTCCACCCATTCCCCTACATAAAATCACAAAGTTACGTAAGATCATTCTGTCCCTTTTGTATATGGCACGAATGATACTAGAGCGTGATTAAATTCATCTTTTTTATAGGGAGAGTTGTACTAAAGCTGTTAAATGCGGGGATTTTTTATATTTACCAACAAAGATGAGAGGACCAGTGGCCGACGAGCCTCTGCAGAGTTTGAGCTCTTGTCGTTTTGATATAGTCGATGTTGCTGAACCATCATATTTCTTAAAGTGGCATCATCAAAAAGATTGTAGTAATGCACGTCCACAATGGTGTGGGATAAGTCGTTGTTCATTTGAAACCACTATTTTGGATCAGCAGGGCCGATTCTGATCCACATTATCACATACGTCGACGACGAATACTTTCGAACGATGTCGTACCCCGTGAGTAGTAATCAGTCACATTGTTCGAACTTACTGCAGGTTACCATGGTTCATTCAGTAGTTCAATGCCCAGAAGGGCAGGGTGTGCAGCATATCTTCCAATCACAGAAGCAATTTTTGAAGTTTGCTATGGACCTGATTGATTGAAAAAAAGGGGGGTTCTTTTCTACTATATCGAGAAATATAATTATTCTATGTAGCAGTATTTTTTCCATCTATCGAAATCTATCGAGATGAATTACTTCTATAGCAATTTTCTGTACCTAGCATCGAGAAAATCTATGGTAGATAGACTCTTCTCAATGTTCTCTTGCGACTCAGGCCATTCTATAAGTCCATCTCTGCCGCCGACGTGCTCATCACCGTTTTGTGAACCCGGAGCGGCATGGAGATCGATAGGTAAACATCATAGCATTTAAAAGGAACCAGAAAGATTATGGTGAACAATCAACCATCAACAGATTACATAAAGAATGGATTACATAAAGCGTGCTGCTATTATTTTATTAAAACTAATTTATAACAATGTAAGAATTAAAAAAATAGAAAATAAAATAATTAAAATAGACCTAAAGAACGGATTACATAAAGCGTGCTGCGTGGGTTTAATTCTAGTGCGAGTACGATGCACTGAGAACATATACAAAAGACAGGTTATACTTCCGACTGCAACAGTTTTCCGACTCAGTAATCAACGCCAACGTCCGTCTATGTAAACGGAGACGGAAAAGTGGGCCGGCGTAGCCACGCAAGCCGATTTAAATTAAAGAATCTGCAATCGGCATAAGGGTTGCCCAAGCTGCTACTCATAACACACGAAACCTGCCGACTGTTCAAGATAATAATCAACCGCATTAACAGCATCAAAATTGAGATCAATATGTAGAAACAGAATCTATCTGTCTCTGCACTTGGCTTTGCTTAATTATCCCGCGAATGGTGCTGTGACAAGCGCTGCTTCTGGTGGCTCTAAACACTGCAACGATGCTTGCTTGCACGGAGGACCATGATTTGAAACATATCCTCTAAAGCATGACCTTTGAGAAGGCTTTCGACCAGTTACTTTAGCCCCATTCCATCCAAGCTGGTCGTTCAACTACCTCTGCTGCTGATGGTAATACTGGTACTGCTGGTAGATAAGCTGCTAGGACAGGAAGGGATACCTTGCGAGGTCCTGGCTTTGGATCTGTCTTATATGGCAGGGACTAGCTGCCTCGCAGCCCATCTTGTTTTGAAATGTTTTGATGAAACAAATTATAATAATGGAAATGTCCAAAGTAGATATTCTAGTGATAAATTATTAATTCACCGATTCCATAATCTATTGGGAATTTTTGTTCGACCATCCAACTATATTTTTAAATCAAAACAAATGTTCCAACCAGCTTAATCAAATTGATTTTTCATACCCTCCTTGATAGAAATAGCCTGTATTCTGTACAGCTGAGAAATATATTCCATATCATTCATATACATGTTCCATAATGGAATGAAGATTTTCCTTCATTTATACATAAACCTGTTGCTTTTTGGAAGGAAACTAAAATTTCGTGCAAAATAAGCCAAAACTTTCTACAGAGCATAGCAAAGAGTAGGATATCATCCACGAAGAGGTTGTGAGAGAAATAGCATCCCCTGGAAACATAAAGCGGACCAATGCTCCCCATATCCACAGCCTTTTTTAGATGAAGACTTAGAGTATCCATAATTAATATGAATAACAGGGGGGACAAGGAGCAGCCCTATCGAAGACCTCTTTCTGCCGAGAAGAAAGTAGAAGGACTTCCGTTTATAAGTATGGCAAAGTTTACTCCTTCCACACATGCCATTATCCATTTTGTACACTGGTCATTTAGCCCGATCTTTATGAGAAGACACCTCAGGTAGCTCCAATCTATGCAGTCGTAAGCTCTCCTGAGATCTATTTTAAGGATGGCCGCTGCTAACTTTTTTGTGTGCATAGAGTGTAGGGCTTCTTGAGCTATAGCCACCGCATCTAAAATATTCCTGCCATTCAGAAAACCATGTTGTTCCTTTGAGAGATAAAGAGAAAGCTTTCCACGGATTCTTTCTGCAATTATTTTTGAGATGATTTTATAGATAGTATTGCATAAAGAAATAGGTCTGTAATCTGCAAAAGATGAAGAGACCCTTTTTTTTGGAATCAATGCTATGTAGGTAGAAGTAATGATATGATTAATCTTGCCGCTTTTTCTGGTTTCTTCCACCATTCCTAATATTTCATTTTTCATCATATCAAAGAAGTGTATGAAAATATCAATGGTCCAACCGTCAGGACCAGGGCATTTGTCTTTTTTGAAAGATTTCATGACAGTTAATAATTCATCCTCCGTTACAGCTGCAAAAATTCTTTCATTATCTTCTTCATCGAACATAACTGGAAAAGGTTCAATGCCCCACATAATGTCATTTATCTCTCTGGTGTCCTCCTTTTTATATGCCATTTGAAAGTGTTTTACTGCTTCCTTTGATATCTCCTCCTGTGTGTACACTGTTCTGCCATCCTCACACTTGATGTTCCATATAGAATTGGTAGCTCTCCTTTTGTTTGCGAAATGGTGGAAAAACTTAGTGTTTTTGTCACCTTCCTTTAGCCAAGTTGCTCGGCTCTTTAAGCGCCAAGTCCTTTCTTCAATGGTTAATAGCTGCTATTTTTTTTTTCTCCAGTTTCCAAAGTCGAGCACGAGTACTCCATGATAGGGGGTGGGCTGACATACTATTTGCTATGCATTCTAATTCTTTTTTAACTTCTTGTAGTTCCAGATGATTGGACTGTTTTTTTTGAAACTGCCATTCTTTAACTTTTGCCCTCAGACGCTCCATCTTAACAGTCAATTTTTCCGACAGGGAGCTTCTAGGATTCACGTCATTGGAATGCCAAGATTCGCGGACAATGTTGTTGAACGTTTCATCTTCAAGCCATATCCTGTTGAATTTGAAGGGATAGTTCCTCCGCTGATGTTGTTCATAACATTGCAGTGTAATCGGTCGGTGATCCGAAATAAAAACAGGGAGGATATGGGAGTTCGGGATACCAAGTTTTCCCATTAAATTTGCATGCACAATGAACCTGTCCAATCTTTTTGCTATGTAAGCTTCACCTACCCTTCCGTTGTCCCATGTGGGAGATAGAGATTGCACACGGAGATGTCAACATGGAACAGTTCTCGATTTTCAATGCTGGAAACTCCTAATTAAATTTGTGCGATGATAGAGAATCTATTGGTATGATTAAAGGATAGAAAATTCCTATGCTTTCTGATCTGTTCATCATGGGATGAATCAATGTGATTATATTCTCATGATATAATTAAAAATTCATTTCTATTTGTTGGAAATGTTTTGATGAATCAAATTATAATAATGGAAATGTCCAAAGTATCTAAACCATCTTTAATTCTTTGTTACATTTTCACAATTTACTTCAAATAAAGTTTAATTAAACGATAATTAATATGTTATAAACTAATGATTGATTAATATGTTATAAAACCTTCAAAATAGATTGGCACACACACCCATAATAAAGTGATAGACCGGCCTTAAGTGTTGTGGAATTTATTTATCTCTCTATTTGAGAAAATTTCTCTGGCGACTGTTTGGTTGAGCAAGTAATTATATTTTCTACTCAAACCTGCTATTCGAACAAATTAATTAAGTTTTTTCAGTACGAGAAAAGCTAGATTACTATTCATTGAAATAGATAAAACAATACATCATCTGCTGGATATGATAACATATAGGGGCAGCCCAAATAGGCAACCAAGCCAATTTAGTGAGATACGAAATCGAAGCCATAACCTCAAAACCTCATCAAAAGTATGTGGGACTATATGGAGACATAGAAAGTGTCAACAAATGTGAGCAAGATCAGAAAATTCAAGAGTAGCCATAACAGAAAACAGGGTACTTGATATATACCAAAATGGAGGAGAGATGAAAGAGGATTAAGTACCCGACAGTTTGAAATCCTGGATTTGGTGCAATTCATCCCCCACCGATATGCTCATCTTCCATTATTCATTTTGTGAAGAAAGTCCTTTTTTGACAGAGAATCAGCTTCTTTGTTTTTGCTCTGTCAATATGGCTGATAGTATAGCCCTTTCAAGATTTCCAGATAGAGTCACTTCTATTCAGCCACCACAAAAGATTGTCGTTTTTTATGGAGTGAATTGACTTCACATGATCAATAATGACCTTGGAATCTCCGAAGATTTGCAAAACTTGAATGTTTAGATAGTCACAAAACATAAGGAGACCAACCAATGCCATTGCCTCTACTTTGTTGTTTGACCCTTTCCCACCATTCCAAAAAATGTCAATATGTTGGCTCTCCATTGCAATAATAAATACCCCACAAGTGCATATACCATTTTGAGCCGCTGCATCAAAATAGTACTGCGAGAGAATGATTCCAAACACTGAGTTAAAATTTTCCTTGTTGTTTTGAAAAAGGGCTCTGTTCCTCCATTTCCAGATAGCCCAAAGGGTTAATAGCGGAATAGGCCTCCAGACCAATTTCAGATTACTCCACCATTCAAAAGCTTCTTTAAGAGAGAGAAAGGAACCCAAACAAAATCTGAAATGGTTTGCCGGATTCTTCCATAGCCCCTGCGTTTGAAGACAATTTAGGAAAATGTGCAAGTTGTTTTCTTCTTTAGTTTTACAAATAGGACAGATAGCACGCCCGCTCCAGTTTCTTTTTTGAAGGTTATCCCACGTAAGGTTCTTATTACAGAAAACAAGCCATGAAAATATGATTATCTTATAGGGACATCTAGTTTTCCAAAAGATAATAGGGAATATGTTATCCTACTAGATGGGATTTTCCTTTTGTAGTACTAAATAGATATCTTTGACGTAAACATTCATCCTTCCCTTATACCCCTTCCAGATGAGCTTATCCTCCACCTCAGATCTGAAGATTCTCCTGTTCCTTATAGACCAAGTAATCAGATTCCATTGGAGAGTAAGATCACCATTGAGGTCCAGCATCGAGGCCGTTTTCCAGATTAGAAGAGACCGCAACCATCTATCAATGGTCTGCTTCGAATAGAAGACCCTTTTTGTTTTAAGACCTGAAGTAACTACTGAGGGAAGGAGATATCCTCATCTCCTCCCGCAATGGGATTAAGACCAATAATGATATTTTTCCCCGTTTGAGAACTCCATACCAGACTTTGAAGAAAATTTTGTTCAATTTTTCGAAATATCCTCCATATGGCTGATCCCTGGGGAGTACCTATTGTCCCTTTTCTATACCGGTAGGAGATGTCTCTGCTGTCCATATATTTCGATTTGATGTCATTGCTCCAAAGACAATCCCCTAAAACTCCTTTCCATAAAGATTTGCAGGGAAGAGCTATACCAAACTTTTGGATGTCCATGATTCCCCATCCCCCCATCTTCTTTGGACGAGTCAAATTTGAGAGTCTAGTAAGGTGGAATCTTGTTCTCTCTTTGTTCCCCCCAGATAAAATTTGCGGTTAATCTCTTTAGTTTGTGGATTATATTTACAGGAATGTAAAATAAATGGGCCTAGTAGACCATTAATTGGACTAGAACTACTTCAGTTAAAATCTCCCTCCCAGCCATTGAAAGACATTTAAATTCCCATCTAGCTATTCTCATGAAGTATCAGTCATGGATCCATATCCAGTCTACAGATGTGTAGCCCATAGGTTTTAAATGAAATCCCAGGTATTTCAGGCCATCTTTAAGTGATTTTGCTTTTATATTGAATAGTTGTACCAAATGAACAACAAGATCTGTATTAACATCCTCCAAATGGAAATATGACTTGTTGTCATTTATACAAAGCCCCATAGCTCTTTGGAACTTTCCCAATAGGTCATGTAAACATGTCCATGAGGCCCGACAAAGCATCGCGGAAAGCAATATGTCATCTACAAACAACTTGTGTGAAATAGAAATATCTCGGCTAATTTCCAGAGGACGACATCTCTTATCTCTGACAGCCCTTTTTATATGAAGACTTCAGGAGTCCATGACTAGAATAAAAAGGAGAGGGGACAGTGAGCATCCCTGCCTCGAGCCTCTAGTTGTAGGAAAGAAAGAAGAAGGGATACCATTGATAAGAACAACATAGTTTACATTTTCAACACAGGCCATTATCCAATTAGAGCAATTGTTATTGAGGCCAATTTTTGTAAGGAGACACCTTAAGAAACCCCAATCAATGCAGTCATATGCTTTCTTGAGATCTAATTTCAATAAAGCTGCTTCAGCTTTTTTTGCACGCACATGTCCCTCAAATTCTCAAAGAGTCCACTTTCAATAATGAAACCCAAACAAAAAATTGTCTGCTATGATATGACTCATTGATGGATAATTCCTCTGTTATCCGATATATTCTCTACAATTTTAAGCTATATAATGTTTTGTCTCCATTGTATCCTTAAGAATTCATTTATTTTATTGGGAGTATTTTTTTGAATATATATATATATATATATATATATATATATATAAATTGTTTAATTCTCTAATGCTAGAATGCATACTCTATCAGGGTATTTGAAACAGAATATACAAAGCGAATATCATATTGTTATATCATACTCTCATCCCCATGTTTGATTATTTCATTTAATTTTAGAAAATGTGTAGATTTCTTTAACATTATGGAAATTTGATTGAAACCAATTATGATATGTCTGGTTATTTTATTTAATTTTAGAATATGGGTAGATTTCTTTAACATTATGGAAGGCTGATTGAAACCAATTCTAATGAAATTTAGGGGAAACTTTATCATTAAGGAATTATTGAGTTGAGAGGTTGTATGACCCCTATGTCTAAATATGTATGTTAAGTTCTCAAAAAAATAATAAAAATAATTTTCACTAATGTTGATCAAAACATTACTTTGAATCTTAAATTATATATATATTGAATCTTTATATTATATATAACTTTTTATGTTATCAATGGGCTAATATTAATTATTAAAACATAACTATGTATTATTTTTACAATTTAAATGGATAATAAATTATCTCATAGGTTTAATATGTGAATTTGAACAAATCATAAATTTACATTTAACAAAAAAAATTACAGCATTAAAATTTCGAATTAGATAGAAAATTTAAGCATCTTTACTCTTTATTAAAGCCAATACCATTTCTTAAATCAAAGGAAAAAAGTTAATACAACACAAAGAATCAAAATCCGATGCCAAAATCTTTTAATATTTCTTTTAATTAAATATTTATAAAATGAATCTTTAAAAGGAAAAACCATATTCTATGGATATACTATATTCTATGGATATAATAAAATCTTTAAACACATAAATATTTCCACATCAAAATTGTAATACTTGAAAATATTAATTTGGTATAGCTTTATTATAAAATTTTTTATCAGACCATGAAAAAATATCATTAAATCTAATATTGATATTAATATTAATATCTTATAATATTAATATTATTAAATTTAATAACTTTGGATGAATAGAATATTAATTTAATATAATATTCTATGTTTTATATTGTAATATATGTATATGTATATGTATGTGTATGTATGTATATATATATATATATATATATATATATATATATATATATATGGATATATATATATATATATATATATATATATATATATATATATATATATTAACTCTAGATATATATGGAGGGAAGAACAAAGACATAGAGTGATAGAGGTGGAGAGAAAGAGAGCGTGATAAGGGAGAGACATAGATAAAATGAGGGAGAGGGGAAACGAGGAATGGAGAGAGAGAGAAAGAAAGTCAAAGAGGGAGAGAAGGATAAGAGAGTAAGAGGAAGACACAAAGTCAGACAGGGGAGTGACGGGGAAATGAGGGGGAGAGAGAGGAGGATAGAGGGAGGAAGATACTAACGAGGTTGGAGAATGGGGGGAGAGTGAGAAAGAGGGAAATATGGTGGGAGAGAGAGGGAGGTAGGATAAAAAGGGAGAGAAAGAAAGGACCAGATAGACGACTTTAGAGAGAGGAGGCGAGAGGGAGAGAAAGAGAGCTAGCGACAAAGAGATTGAGTTGGATGAGGAGAGAGGGAGAGAAAGAGAGGTAGGGACAAAGACATCAAGCTGGAAGGGGAGAGATAGAGTGAACAAAAAAGACATAGAGAGAGAAAAGTGGAGAGAGAGAGAGAGTGACAAGGGAGAGATAGAGAGAGAGTGTGTATGTTTTGGGGTGAGATAGAGAGACAGAGAAGGAGATATGGAGGGAAGGGCGGAGAGAAGGAGAGATAAGGAGAGAGGTATGGAGATAATGACAGAGTTAGAGAGTGAAAAGAGAGAGAGGGGGGGAGACAAAGAGATGTGGGAGAGAAAGGGAGAGAGAGAGAGGAAGGAAGAGAGACACAACATGAGAGAGAGAAGGAGAGAGAGAGAGAGAGAGATGGAGTTTGAGGGGGAGAGAGAGGGATGTAAGAAGAAAGATACAAAGAGAGAAAGGTGGAGAGAGAGAGAAAAGGAATGATCTGGGAGATAGAGAGACTTGGAGAGAGGAGAGCAAGAGGGAAGAGAGAAGGAGGAGAGGTGGAGACAAGGGGAAGAGATTGGGAGAGGGATACGAAGAGGGAGGGAGAGATAGATAGATATGGAGAAATAGTGTGTATCTTTTTGGGGTGATATAGAGAGACAAAGGAGAGGCACAGGGAGATAGAGAATAGATGGAAGGTGAAGAGAGGGGAGAAGAGAGAGATAGAAAAATGGAGGGTTGGAGGAAGAGATAGATAGATATGGAGAGAGATAACATGTGTGTTTTGGAGGGATGAGGTAGAGAGACAAATAAAGAGATATGGAGGGAGATATAGATATAGATTGAGGGGGCACAAAGGAAAGAATATTTATTGGCACTAGATGAATTAATTTCAGTGTAGATTATGATTTCTAATCCTATTGGTTTTCTTACACTTGATGCATTGATTTGAGTGTAGATGTTATTATATTTGATTTCTTGCACTAGATGCATTAATATCGTTGTATATGTTGACTTATAATCCAATTTGACCACTTTCTCTAGATGCATTGGTTTTAGTGTAAATGGTGATTTCTAATTCTATTTGATTTTTTTCACTTGATGAATTGATTTGAGTGTAGGAGTTGATTTTTAATTATATTTGATTGCTTGCACTAGATACATTTTTTTAGTGTAGATGCTGAATTATAGTCATATGTGATTGTTTTCATTAGATGCATTGATTTCAGTGTAGATGTTGTTTTCTAATCCTATTTGATGGCTCGAAATAGATGGATTAGATGTTGTTAATCTTGAGGCTATAAATTATTAAAATTATTTTTCAGCATTAGATGGAGGGGAAAGAGAGGGAAATATATTTCTTGCAAAATATGCATTATTTTTTTTGCTAATGCAAGAGTCATACCTTCTATTTCATTAATTTGGAAAACAAATTACATAAAATACAATAGTCCTAAAGGAATTGTGGGTCAAAGAAAAATTTATCCACTTAAAGCCAAGGAAAAATTTATCTGCTTAAAGCCAAGGACACCGAGTTGAAGGCTTAAAAACCCGGCTAAGGGCCCACAAACAAAATAAAAATGCCCTTAAAAAACAATCACAAACCGAGACCATTTGATCCCTCCTCAGAGATCTGACGGACGAGGATCAAATCGGGGTGAGAACATGCAAACACATTAAAATTATAATCGGACCCGATGAGGAAATAATGATCAGTCTAAAAGGATTTTGGTTCCGAATGGGGGAATAACCCTCAAGCATGTAGTTCGCCTTAAATCCACTGATTTCCACCATAAAGAAAAACCAGCACGGAAGCTAACCCTCAACCGGACCTGCAAACTAATCCTTAACCGTCGGTTCTCCTCGCCAGATCCAATGGTGGAGGATAATATCACAATTCCTAGAAGCACGGGGAATCACCGTGTGATAAACGACCTGGACAAACCAACATGCTCGCTCATTCTTGACCATAGATTCGTCGTACTTGATCCAACAGCTTAGGAACATATCGCACGAGCCAAAAGCACCGAGAATTACCTTGCAATGAGGGCAGTATTCCCTCCCCTCCCTTGGCCACATGTTGCTTGGTGAGTGGAATGACTCCCAACTCTGAAATACCGCTTCTAGCTTGAAGGGCATGCCAAAAACTGAAAATCACCCCGAAATCGGTATAACCACCACAGAAAGAAAGAGGAGGGTTTTGATTCTACCGAGAAAACCTAGACTCTGGCCCCTCGCACCATTGCTTCTCCTCAGGTGAATGAACCAAAGGAAGGTGAAAATCCATCCATTTAGCTGTCCATCCGATAAACATCGTCTACGTGCAACATCCACCTGAGATTTCTATGTCTGTATTTACCAGGCTTGAGGACGCCAACAGTGACTTGCATCCAAAAAATGATCTCACTTAAGAAATAACCCTTCATAACGAATCCAAATCAACTAGACCCCGTCTCTGTGGCTCTGTTTTGAAACACCATTCTGTCCTCATCCGCTTGATCTTGACAATGCACCTTTAATCTATTCTGAGGAATCTCTTACCAACTCATCCCGACCCTGCTTTTGGTGCAGAGCACCCCTTGGTTGGCCAGAATGTCTGCCAATTTATTTGTCGTCCTTCGCACATCGATAAAACTCACTGTACGTAAGCACTGGAGGTGAAGCTGAATCTTTTGAAAGACCTGAAGCAGCATCCAGTTTTTTGAGACTTTTTTCGTCTCCATACCATAGCTAATTCTTTTGATTGAGTTAATGATTAACTCAGAATCAGCTTCCACTATTATATTTTGGAGATTATCCTACTTTAGGAATTCTAAACATTGTTCAAGGGCCATTAATTATGCCATATTGTTAGTGGCTCTTCCCAAATGGCAATGGAAAATAAAAAGGATGCAACCATTTCATCGCTTAACACCCCTCCAAAGCCAACAATACCTGGGTTGCCTTTAGAGGCCCCATCAATTCAAAAAACCCTGAGGGGGAGGATGCCAGTAATCACGCTTAGTCCGAAACGTTGGTTTCAAATCTGTTCACAGGTTTTTCCTCAAAATAAAATAAAAAATTCTATCAGCCTGTATGGACTCCCTCTTTAAAATCACGCTTAGTGTCCAGTTTCATAACCATCCTATCCAAGCCCTGTGGTATAAGCCCCTGCATGCCCAACCGAAGAAGTATCTGCATTTCAACTTTTGAAGGTGGATTCTTTGGGGAAGTTCGCACTATAATACCTATAGTCTCCTTGAGCTGTCTTAAGATCTACTCAAAAATGTTTTGGGAGGACCTTTTTTCATTTTTGAAGATTCTATTGTTCCTTTCTTTCCAGACATTCCATATTATGAAGCTTGGCGTTAAAGCTCAAGATGAACAAAGAAAATCATAATCAAAGAATTTTCGTCTCCAGTAAATTAGGGTGTTGATTATGCTTCCTTTGTCCCTATCTGTCTGTTGGAAAATAGTGGCAAAACTATCCCACAACCTAGAGGTGAAAATACAATTATTGAGAAGGTGCTCCATTATTTCCTCTTGGGCTTCACAGAGCTGGCATCTAGAAGGACCCAGAACACCCCTCTTCTGAATGTTTTCCCAAGTCAGAATTTTCTTATGATGAACCCGCTACATGAAGGGTTTGATCTTCATTCATCCTTGATGCCTCCATAGGTTCTGCCAAACCCTATCTGTTACTTTGGAGTCCAGCTAAAGGAGTATGTGTTTTTCCTCCTTAAGAATGAAGGTACCTTCATTATTATTGCCCCATCTAAGTTGGTCATGCCCTCCAGTCACTAAAATTTCCCTTTGGTCCAACATTTTCAGAACTGCCTCAGCTTTAGCTTTCAAGGGGCTATCATCTTTGTAATCTATATTCTTCCAGGTTCTCCATTTACCTTCACTGTTGGTTTGATCCCAGAAATCTTTTACCCTAAGTAACACTTTGGTATCAGTTTCTTTCTTGAGGTCCAGAAAGTCCTCTCTTAAGAGTGTAGGTTCCTGTTGCCATTTGTCCTCCCAAAACAAAGCAAGATCTCCCTCTCTGATTTCCCAGAAGCTATTTTTTTGTACTAAGTCTCTATTATCCTAGGCCTTATTCCAGATGTGTGAGCCTTTTATGATGCTAGTCATCCTTATGTGATCATTATCTTGCCGAGTGTTGGCATATTTTTCTTTCCAGATACTAGTCACTGAGCCTTTGGATCTTTAACCCAACGCCACCATAATTTTGACCCTAAAGCTTTGCTTAGTACTTCCGGATCATCTAATCCAAGACCCCCATGGTTTTTAGGTTTGCAAATCTTATCCCAGGCTACCAAGGCCCATTTCTTTCTCTCTTCCTCCTTATCCCAAAGAAAGTCTCTTTGAATGGTTCTAAATTGTTGCAGAACTCCTTTCAGAGCTGGAATGGCTAATAGCATGAAGACGGGGATTGATTGAAGTACATATTTAGTAAACACTAACCGACCAGCCAAGTTTAAGGATCTGATAGTCCATTTCCTGATTTTATCTTGCATCTTATTAATCACCTGCTCCCAGATGCTCTTGTGAAAAGGTTTATCAGTTAGAGGAACTCCCAAATATTTGGAAGGATGGACATCCCTTTGAAAGCCCAGAATTCTAGAGATATTTCTCTGAATAGAAATATTGGTATTAAAGAAAAAAATCGTAGATTTGGAGAGATTAACTTCCATACCTGTAGCCATGGCAAAGTCACACAGGATTTGTTTGTAAGCTAGTTCTTCTTTGACCGTGGGGATTCCCTGCACGATAGTCTCATCAACAAATTGTTTATGGGTCAAAGCCTATCCAGTCTCAAAGTGTTGGAGACCCTTGATGTTATTGGCTTCTTTTTCATGCTTGATTCACGACCAAGTCTTTCCATCATGAGGATGAAGGGAGAGAGTGGATCTCCCTGCCTGAGACCTCTTGAAGGAGTAAAAGTCTTGGAAGGAGAACCATTAACCAGAATTGAAAAGCTAGAAGAAGTTACCAGGGCCATGACCCATCTTACCCAGTTATGATTAATCCCAAAGGCTATAAGGACCTTCCTGATATAGGTCCAATTCAACTTATCATAAGATTTGGCTAGGTCCAATTGCATAATCATGCCAGCCTTCCTTTTTCTTAACAATGAGTGGACCACCTCATGCACTTGAATGATGTTATTGAGAAATTTTCTGCCCTCCACATAACCAGATTGCTCCACAGAAACTAGAGTAAGAAAATGTGGTTTGAGTCTATTGACCACAACCTTGGATATTATCTTGTATACCACATTGCACAAAGCTATGGGTCTAAACCTATCAGGGGTTTATGCATTGTCCTGTTTGGGGATCGAGGAGATGAAGAAATTATTGAGCACCTTCAAAATGGTTCTATTCATCTTGGAATCCTCTACCACATTCAGAATGTCTTGTTTAACAATGTTCCAACAAGCTTTGAAGAAATCCACATTGAAACCATCAGGGCCTGGTGCTTTACCATTCTACATTTCTTTGATGACCTCAATAACCTCCTCTTCAGTCATTGGCCTATTAAGATTTAAATTATCTTCTCTTGTTACAAGCCTAGGTATATGCCTTGTTAAGTCCCTGATAAAATGATATCTGTCTGAAATGGTTTCCTTTGCTATACCTCAAAAGTGCTGAACTAGCACCATTTCTATATCTTCATGGGAATTAAGTAGATGACCTCCCTTGTCCTTGATCGAAGAGATCCTATTATGATATATGTTTGCCAACGTGGATCTGTGGAAAAATCTAGTGTTTCACTCCTCTTATTTTAGCCATTGAGCTCTAGATTTTTGTCTCCAAAATATTTCTTCTTGTTGACATAGATTCTCCCAGTCTTGATGATGTTTGGTGACTTAATCATTTCTGAATTTATCCAAGCCATCCATGATAAGGGCTTGATTGAGTTCCTGCATTTTGTCTTCAACAACTTTTTTCACTTCAAAAATATTGCCAAATTCATTTTTTTTCCAGTCTTTAAGCCTGAGCTTGATGTGCTTTAGTCTTTTGTGTAGTAGAAACATTCTTGTACGGTCCTGCATATGCAGATCTTCTGTCCACCATTTTGTAATGTCTCTGATGAAATCTGGGTGGGTGAGCCAGATTTTCTCAAATCTAAAAGGTCTATTCTTGGGGGTACCAATGCCCTGAACCTCAAGTTGTACAAGCCGATGGTCCAAGCCTCCAAAGGGGAGAATTCTCGCTATCATTTCCTTGTTGGTGAACATAAGGTCCTCTGAGATTATGAATCTGTCTAACTTTGAGGCTACTTGAGACTCTCCTCCTCTTTTATTGTTCCAAGTAAAGAGGTCATTACTCATGTCAATGTCAACTAACTTCATATTATCTATAAAAGTTTGAAATGTTGTAGAGTCTTTGCTTAAAGTTCTAGTTCCCCCTTTTTTCTCCAAAAGTGATTTGATCATGTTGAAGTCTCCACCCATGATCCATGGTACTCCTGCATGTCTATCTCTTAGATCCATAAGAGAATCTAGAAACCCGAGTTTATCATCCATTCTTTGACGACCATAAACATTCATGACCAGATAAGTTTCCCTATCTCCCATAGGCTGAATAACCACTGATAAATAATTCCTAGATGCCTCAGCATCTATTATGCCAATCTTTTGGGGGTTCCAAAGAGTGAGTATGCCTCCTGCTGTATTATCTACTTTAACTTCTAGAAACTCAAATCTATTGAGCCATTTGCTGTGAATTTCTTTTATTTTTTGAATGGAACATTTAGTTTCCTGGATAAAGATCATATCCAGAGCTTCTTGTTTCATTCTATATCTAAGTATTCTTTGTTTTCTCTTACTACCTAGACCTCTGATATTCCAAGATGTGAACTTCATTATCAAAGATTTGTAAAAGAGTAGCTAGTTAGGTCTTTCATCTTACCTGAATCTATCATTAGCTTTCCACATTCCATCAATAAATTGTTCTGCTTTTTTCTGCCTCTTTTCGTTCCTGGGTTTCTAGGAGCTAATCCTGGTGTGGTTTTCATAGTTTTCACACCTTCATTGCCCTACCATTCATTGTTTCTTTGCCTTTCTGGCCCTTGAGCTTGAGTTTTCCATAGGAACAACTTTTGTACTCTGTTGAACTCTTCTTGTGGTAATGAGTCTACCCCTCCCATGGTCTCTTGTTTCAAGAACCCTTCCAAATCTAGGTGTTCCCCATCAAGAATCTCTTGCAGTTCATGATCCTCCATTTCCATCTCACTCTAGGTCATTTCTTGGTCCATCTCCAATTCTCCATCTCTCAGCATGGTCTCTTTATGTTTATTAATATCCTGTGTTTGTTCACTATCTTCTTCTTTTTCCTTCTCCCCTGGGCTTCCTTCCATTACCTGATCTACTTTTGTTATCTCCTCCTCTTCTTCGAGTACTTGGAACCTATTTGGACTGGCTTGTTGCCCATTTGTTTGATGTTGATTTGTTCCCCTTTTGCTCCCTTTTCCTCTATATCCCACTTTGTGGAAGCTTTCATTATCTTTAATTATGGTAGCTTTACTTTTGTTCTCTATTTTACTAAGAGGGCAGTCTCTAAATAGATGCCCGTGCTCATGGCACCTGCAACATCTGAAAGGAATATGTTCATAATCTACTGTTTGCACCCATTCTCCATCAAAAACCTCCAAGATTACCTCATCTTGTAAAGCTCCAGAGAGATCCATCTCCACACATATTCGTGCGAAGGAAGTGTATTTTCCCCTTCTCGTGGCCTCAGAAGCTTTGACAAAACACCCTAGTTTATTTCCTATGGTAGATAACGATTCCATTTTCCAGTAATCAAGATGTAGGGAGTAAAGTCTTACCTAGACTAGGACTGAAAGTCTCTTGCTCCAGGACAAAATTCATCATCCACGGTCGCATGTAGAGGCCTACTCCTGCATAGAAGTAGGGCCTTCCTTCAAACACTTTGTCTTTGTCCTCAATACTTGTAAAGACCACAGTGAAGAAACCCTTTTACCCCAGATGTAGGTCTATGCTTCCTTTTGGTTTCCAGTGGTATTTACTCCATGTTTGTAATGTTTTTTTAGTGGGCGATAATCCCATGAATTTACAAATGATGGCATAGGTCCGCATGTGGTCCCTTTGCACCTGCAGAGCAGGATCATTCAAAACTACTCTGGGTGTGACCTCAACCTTGGGTTTACATGGCCCCTTTTGGGCTTTGTTTTTTGCTCCCTATTTCTTGTCCTCTTCCTCATTTTCTTTTGTGTTGTTGTCCTCCCTTGATTTGGTTAAATCTTGATCCTCTTCCATGTTCCTTTTCCCTTCTCTTGAAGGAACTCTGACAGATTCTATTGGTTTCTTGCCTCGGTTGGCCATGGCCTGCCTGTAGGAGGGAGTGGAGCTCCCCCCTTTGCGCCCCTCCATGGACATCAACACCTGCAGCAACTTGAAACCCTAGCCCTTCGTTGGCGTCTCCCCGTCCCTTGATCCAACTTTCATTCATTCATTCACTCATTCATCCTCCTTCGTAATCTCTTCATTATCATTCTAGCAAAATATGCATTTACTTACAATTATTTTTCAACATTAAATGGAGCGGGCAAAGAGGGAATAATATTCTTGCAAAATATGCATTCATTTATGTGTAGATGATGATTTCTAATCTTATTTGATTACTTACACTAGATGCATTAATTTCATTGTAGATGTTGATTTCTAATTATATTTGATTTCTTGTAATCGATGCATTGATTTCAATGTAGATGTAGGTTTTGAATCCCATTTGATTGCTTGCACTACATGCATTTATTTCAGTGTAGATGTTGCTTTTGAATCCTATTTTATTGCTTGCACTACATGCATTTATTTTAGTGTAGATGTTAGTTTTGAATCCTATTTGATTGCTTGCATTGCATGCATTGATTTCAGTGTAGATGCTCTTTTGTAATACTATTTGATTTCTTGCATTAAATGCATTACATGTTGTTAATCTCTAGGATATAGATTATTATCAAAAATAATTTTCAAGGTATATTTAGTAATAACTAGAGGGACATTATTAGAAACTAATTAGCTGTAAAAAGTTGTGATAGATAGAATTAAAATGAAATAGATGTGCAGAATCAATCATCTTGCAAAGTTGAAATGAATCCTTGATAAGATTGTCTCCCTATATCACCAACTAATTACTAATAGACAATTACATATATCAAAATTACATACATTAAAAATTAGATATATTCAAAATTACTACTAATAGATAATTTCATAGAACAATGTATTCAAAATACTTATAAGAGAAAAAGGTATATTTATAAACATTGAAAACAAATGAAAATATTTTTGAATGACATGTGATCATTTTTTTTGAGAAAAAAATAGTGTAAATATTTTATAAATCTATCCATTCATTAAAAAAATTCAAAAATAAACTATATCTTGACATTGCAAAATAGACTATAGATAAACAAAAAATCATCAAAATATTCTTGAAGGAAATAAATTATTTCAAACATCAGCAAATAAATAAATTATTTCAGGTGTAATATTGACACAATAAATTATTAAAAATACTCTTCAATATATATTTAGCAATACCCGGAGAGACATTATTAAGAAATCATTAGTTGCTAGAAGTTGTGATACCTAAAATAAAATGAAATATATGTGGAGTATCAATCCTCTTGTAAACTATTGACAATATTGACTCCTTTCTTCATCACCAACTAGTTACTAATAGACAATTACATACACATATACAAATATAGCACACAATTAAAACATTCACAAACATTACCATCCAAATCCAAACACATAAACACTCAAACCACTCAAAGCATCCAAACACAGAGGTATAAACAATTCAAGGGAAGCAACACATACCAAATTAGAGAAGAGAATAATATGGTAATGCCAAGCAAAGAAAATATAATGTGAATTTTGAATTTAATCTCAAACATATACATAATAATGATAATCTAAAAATGTGGCATTGTTTCCCTCAACTGGAACCAACTTAGATCCATCTGAGATTGGATCTATCATCCATTGAGAGGGATCAAATCCATTGAGGTGCAAACCTTTTCTCAAGTTCTACACTCCAAAAAGAAGGTTTTCACCTCGAGGGATTTGATCCCTCTCAGCACATGATAGATGCGGTGTTATATGGAGCTAAGTTAGTGGAGAAATAAATATAAGTGTTCATAGGGATGCTCATAAAACAATGTAAAATTCCCCCTAGGTGGTTCCCAAGTTCAACTTCTTCTCATTATATCTGAACAATTGCGCTGACAGAGACTAAACCCCACAAAAATTAATTGATGTACAACTCATTGGTTGTCTAGATTTCTACCTTATAAACAATTTTGGGAATTGGGAAAATTGACCATTTAACAATCCATCTTCCAAACTTAAATTTTATAACAAATAGAAACAATTGATACAATCAATGTCAAATCTCACTTGAACTTATGTTTTCTAACATTTCTAAAATTGTCAACATTTACTATTTTGATACTTTAAAGATTTTTTCTTAATTCTATTTCTCCATCTATTTGATTACTTATCTCACACTTAATATTTTATGATTTAATAACTTATAAAACACTCTCCAAATCTTCTTATCTATTATATATTTATTATATGCATTTTCTACTTCTTTCAATAACTAACCATTAAAAAAATAAATTGAATAATAATCATATATATGAAACTAAAATATAATAAATATTTTTTAATTAAAATTAAAATACAAAAATCAAATCATAAAAATATAATCTTATATGGATAATTTATGCACCTTCTATAGAAATATTTTGTAATATCATTAAATTTTCTTCGAAATAATTTCGATGGGATTCTTTTGAAATATTCTAAATTTCAAATTTGATCGAGTTCAGGATGTGACAGGATGCTTTGAGGAACGACTGATGGTGGCATGAGGATGTGCATTCTCATGGTTTGGGCATGATGGTTGGATTAGCTACCCAACTAGTTCAGACATGGGGGTTAACAGTGTGCAGAGATATGTTAGCATTGTGTTGGAGTATCATGGCAGCAGTTCACATGAGGACGACACATGATGAGGTCGACACGATATGTTGCAGTGGGCATGTAGCTTGAGATGGAGGGACCAGCCTTCCACAATGGAGCAGCATGTGGAGATTGTGACATGGTGGTTGATGATCATGGATTGAGATGACTTCCGATATATGACATATTGTTGAGATGAGATGTTGGCACATGGTTGAGGTGTGTTAGCACTTGTTGACATATCATGGGTAGTTTTGCACATGGTGGTGATGACATGATGGAGTTTGACACATTGTTGCGGTGGACATGTAGCTTGAGTTGGAGGGATCAACCTTCCGTGGTGGAGAGCAGCATGAGGAGATTGTGACAGGGTGGTCGATGATCATGGACATCTGATATATGACATACATTGGTATGGTGATCTTGGTGACAGATGGTTGCCAAGACGAGACATGGTGGAGACGGTGGCTCTACATATGTTGCGATGATGATTGCAATATGTGGAGGAGTTGACATCATGGGCATTAATGATCTTGGTGGATGGCTACCGAGATGGTATGTTGTCGAGGACGACAACGATTTCCAGTGGGGGAGAATGTAACGCCCTGCGTTCTTGGGCACGGCTGCGCGCTCCCTCCGTCGTGAAAAATCGACTAAGTATGAATGCGAGGGCTCCATAAACAATGAAGGCATAAGTGAATAATGCGCACGGTTGTGGAGGGCGCTCACCCACTTATAAGGCGGACAGGTAGCTCACCTTATGGATGAGCCGACGAAGGTATGCACAAGTAGTTGGGGCAAGCCGACGGTGTTTTGCATAATCATTGGGCGTTGTTGTTATGGAAACGAAGGTCGGCCGCATGAAGGGTGACACACCAAGTGAACGTATAAAATCTTGAGGCATAGGTTCATTTGGATCATCAACTCTCATCGCATTCTCTTCACACATCGGAGGTGCGCACAAGAGATTGCGCAAAGACTACCACAACTTGTGGTTAGGGGATGAGCCCGCCGAGCCGGGCGCAGGTCTTGTGAGATTTGTGGTGCTGCGCACGGGCGCCCATGCCGGTATACACTTGGATTGGGTTGAGTTTTGGGCACGGGTGCGCTCGCCCGCCCAACACTAAGATTGTGTATGTGTTATTGTATTTCAGTGGATTATTGTGGTAGACCACCGTGCGCTCTTGCACGAGCGGGTGCCCTCTTGTTTTATCAACGCCGGTGGAGCGCGGCTCCCACCCATTGTAAACTCTCATTATATAATAAAAGATCTCTTCTTTTATATTATTGTCGAGTTATTATTATTCTTATATTGTTGATGGTTTCCGCACATTAATAATATGAAGTCATGTTTATTATGAATTGTTGAAGGCGTAGTTCGTAAAGTTAACTAACGGTGAACAAGTTATTAACTTAGGCGGTGCCGCACCCACTCAATTAAACGGAAAAAGAATTGGCAGCGTGACACACTCAGTCTCATACGTCACAGGGATTACACTAAAACTAATTGAAAAACAAATGTGATTTCCCACCGCCCATTTTTTTTTTTTTTTCGAACAGAGAATCAATTTTCATAATTCTCACTTGTTAGGTTGATTTTTAATTATATTTGATTTTTTCTATTAAATGTATTGATCTTAATGTATATGTTGGTTTCTAACCTCATTTGATTGCTTACATTGCAATCAAATATATTTAATAATACCTAGAAAAAATAGTTCTCAAGATATATTTAATAATACCTAGAAAGACACTATTAGGAATTAATTAGCTGTAAAAAGTTGTGATACCTATAAATAAAATGAAATAGATGTGCAGAATCAATCCTCTTGCAAAGTGCAAATTAATTCTTGATAAGATTGTCTCCTTTCTTCATCACCAACTAATTACTAATAGACAATTACATATATCAAAATATATTCAAAATTACATAGATTCAAAAGTACATATATTCAAAATTACAAATAGATAATTGCATACTGCAATGTATTCAAAATATTTATAAGAGAAAAATATATAGTTATAAACATTCAAAACAAATCAAATTATTTATGAATGAGATGTGATGATTTTTTGGAGAACAAATAATGTAAATATTTTATAAATATAACCACGCGTTAAAAAAATTCAAAAATAAATTATTTCTTGACTTTGCAAAATACACTATAGATTAAAAAAAAAATCATTAAAATATTCTTGAAGGAAATAAATTATTTCAAGTACTAGCAAATACACGAATTATTTCAGGTGTAACCTTGACACAATATATTATTAAAACTATTCTTTAAGATATATTTAGTAATACCAGAAAAGAGACTATTAAGAAATAATTAGTTGTTGAAAGTTGTGATACCTAAAATTAAATGAAATAGATATGCAGTATCAATCCTCTTGCAAACTATTGACAATATTAACTCGTTTCTTCATCACCAACTAGTTACTAATATAAAATTACATACACATAAAAAAATAACACAACAATTATAACATTCAGAAACATGAACATCCAAATCCAAACACATAAACATATAAACCACCCAAAGAATCCAAACACATACATATAAAAAATTCAAGGTAAGAAACACAGACTAAATTAGAGAAGAGAATAATATGGTCATGCCAAGAAAAGAAAATATAATGTGAAAAGATAATCTCAAACATATACATAATAATAATAATTGGAAAATGTGACATTGTTGCCCTCAAGTGGAACTAGTGTAAATCCATCTAAGACTCGATCTATGATGTGCTGATGTGATGAGAGGGATATAAATATAATTAGTTGTTAGAAGTTGTGATACCTAAAATTAAATGAAATAAATGTGCAGTATCAATCCTCTTGTAAACTATTGACAAGATTGACTATTTTCTTCATTGCCAACTAGTTACTAATAGACAATTACATACACGTATGAAAATATAACAAAACAAACAATAACATTCAAATCCGAACACAAAAACACACAAACCACTCAAAGCATCCAAACACAAACATATAAACAATTCAAGGTAAGCAATATAGACTGAATTAGAGAAGAGAATAACATGATCATGCCAAGCTAAGAAAATATAATGTGAATTTTGAATTTAATCTCAAACATATAGATAATAATTGTTGCCCTCAATAGGAACCATATTAGATCCATCTAAGTCTGGATCTATCATGCACTGAGAGGGATCAAATCCACTAAGGTGCAATCTTTTTCTCAAATTTTACACTAAAAAAAAGGTTTTCACCTGGAAAGATTTGATCCTTTGAGCACATGATAAACCCAATGTTAGATAAAGCTAAACTAATAAAAGCACAAATAAAAATGGTCATAAAATATTCATAAAACAATAATATCAAATCCACTAAGGTGCAAACCTTTTCTCAAATTTTACACTAAAAAAAAGTTTTCACCTTGAAAGATTTAATCCTCTAAACACATGATAAACCCAATATTAAATAAAGCTAAACTAATAAAAACACAAATAAAAATGGTCATAAAATATTCATAAAACAATAAGAAATTCCCCAATATAATTCCCCAAATCAACGGGTGGTTCCCCAAACTAACTCCTTCCCATTATATTTGAACGTGATGGGGACAAAGTCCTCCAAAAAAAATTAATTGATGTACACCTTATTGGTTGTCTAGAGTTACACCTTATAAACAATTTTAGGAATTAAGAAAATCAACCATTCAACAATGCCTTTTCCAAACTTCAATTTTAACAATGTTTCGTAATCCTATTTCTCTATCTATTTTATTATTTATCTCTCTTAGTATTTTATGATTTAATAACTTATCAGACACTCTCCAATTCTTCTCCTCTATTATATCTTTGTTATATGCATTTGCTACTTATTTCAGTAGCTACCAATAAAACAAGATATAAATTGAATAATAGTGATATATATATAGCCGAATATTTTCCTTTATTATATTATCTTTGCTATATGCATTTGCTACTTATTTCAATAACTACCCATTAAAAAAAAAATTGATATAGATTGAATAATAATCATATATATAAAACCGAAATATAATAAATAATTTTTAATTGGAAAAAATAAAATTGAAAAACAAATCGTAAAAATATAATCTTATATAGATAATTTATGGACATTCTATAGAAACATGTTGTAATATTGTAAATTAGATGGATATTTTTTGAAATATTCGAAATTTCAATGTGGACACTCCCTATTATTATATACAAATAGAGATCAAAAAAATAATTTTTAATAATAAAATAAAAATTTTGTTCACCGATCAAAAAAATAATAATATTAAATTATCAATATCTATTAAAAAGATAATATTGAATAACTATTCATTAATATTGCTGGCGTGAATATATACAAAAAGATATCTATGTGTTATCATTACCAGACATTCTCAATAAGTCATGGGATAATAACAAAGTCGAATTGTTTATATCGATAGGATAATATTTTAAACTTTTCATTACTGGTGGGATTTTCTATAAGTCAAGGGATAATAATGAAGTTGAATTGTTTATACCGACTGGATAATATTTTGACATTTTAAATTTATAGTTTCATTATGGATTTTAAAAAAAAAGTGTTTTCTTTTGTTTGGATGTAAATATTTTTCTTTTATTTTATAGTAGTTTATAAATAGTGAGAAATTATTTAATTACTGATTCCATATTCTGTTGATAAACTATTAAGTCACTGATAAAATGAAATTGGAAGAGTAGATATTGTACACACATTATTTACAAAATTATTTGGTTATTGGACATAAAAACTAAAATACAATCTATATAAATAGTGATTAAAATATAAGTTATATAAATAGTGTTTATGAGATCCAACAATTTCTAAATGTGAGAAAAATTGTCAACAACACAATTTATTCAAGAAACTAATCTATCCATTTACTAATGTATGCATTATTTCTAGGTCCTCTTTAATGCTTACATTACATTATTACAAAGGTTAATACAGAAAACACAAATTATAGTTCACATATAGTCATATCTATTCGACTCGTCTTCATTAGCACTCATGGATTATACTCTGGAATCTGGAAAACACGTTTTTTCTTCACCACCTCATCTTCAAGCTATCACTTGAACTCTATCAAAAACATAAATTCCTCTAACCATCTTTGACTAATGTGCATGATTAACAATGTTGACATACTTTATTTTGTCAAATTACACACCTAGTTGTAACTATAAGAAAAAGTAGCCACCTAATGAACCATCCTATAGAAAAGCCCGAATCTATCTAATGACATAGCTCATTGTATCTAATAGTTATCTAGGATACATGTCTGGGTACTGAAAGTGTTCAAAATTTGACCATACAACTTGGCATGTCTCACAAACATGGATCTCATAAAAATAACCAGTAATTGATGCAACATATCTAGGATACATGTCTAGGTACTGAATGTGTTCAAAATTTGACCATACAACTTGACATGTCTCACAAACATGGATCTCATAAAAATAACCTGTAATTGATGCAGCACAACAAGACCCATCAACGTATAACAAACTCGCACAGTTAAATTAATGATTTTTTCTCTCATCACCGAAAAATGTGGCGAACCACTATTCTGTAATTTGACAAAAAAAATAGAAAACTCAACCAGTCACAAAACAAAATTAATAAACATGAAACTATCAACTATCGTTCTAGTAGAGACAAGTCTCCTACTCCCTTCTCCAAGATAATCAATTCTCCTCCTCCTCTTCCCTGTCAAAATATGGAGTGCTTTGTGATCCATGAAACATGCACAGGAAAAGGCCAAACCATTATGACTGGTGTGCCCATTGCAAGATCCATGCAACATGTATATACATTATAAAATAGATTTTGTTTCACACCCTACGCTTTTTCTCTGATATTTTTTTTTAGGGACCAACAACTATCTAATATATAAACAAAGAAGGCATCCGAGATGCACTCTTTTATGGGGTATGCCAATTGAATAAGGTTTAGGCTTGACACAAGAAATGAGTCAACAATTCTGCATATGTAAGAAGGGAGTTATCGAGATCGATGTTACGATTGTTCTCCGAAAATCATCTCTTCTTGGTAATAAGGATTTCTCTCTTTGCAGACATTCGTACATGTACTAGATCTGCTTTAGGATAGCTTATTCTCCACAAATGGTTAGTAGTAAATTAGGAGAACAAATATTCTACACAAATTACTATCAAAATGGTTCTCATATTGCATATCAAAACCAAAATGCAAATCACATAAATGCATAATAAAGTGATAGAGGACGTCGTGTTGCAGAATTGGTATCTCTCTGTTTGACGAAAAATTCTCTCGAGACTGTTTGGTTGAGTATCCAATTATATTTTCTACTTAAACCCGCTATTTGAACAAATTACTCAAGTTATTGCACGCACATCTCCCTCAAATTCTCGAAGAGTCTATTTTCAATGCTCGAAACCTAAGCAAATTTTTTTCTTGTGATGACTCATTGATGGATAACTCCTTTGTTATCCGATCTGTTCTCTACAAGTCTAAGTTGCTTAATGATATTGCCCCACCATATCATTAAAATTTCATTTATTTTAGTGGGAGAATTTTTTGAGTATATATATATGTATGGTAAATATCTAAATCGTTTAATTCTCTACTGTAAGAATGCATAGTCTATCAGGGCATTTGGAAAAGTATGTACAAAGTGAATATCATATTGTTATATCATATCAACATAGCACACACGAAGAGTTTTAATGAGTGAATCACATAGGGTCTGTATGACGTGCATAAAAAATGCGTTCGCACTCATGTTCCTCCTTAAATCTAGCAACATCAGAATGAAGTGATTTCCTTTGATGGTCTGAGAAGTTTATCACATAAGAAAGAAATGAAAGAAAAAACTGAACGGGAAACAGAAATACACACAAGTAAATATAAATAGTTTTACGTGGTAAAACCTTGAGAGCGTGTCAAGAAAACCTCCACGAGGCAAGGGATTGAAACTATTTGTTAATCAAGATTGATTTTCCATGATTTAGCCTCTCGGGCATTCACCAGTTTCATATGAGCCTCTCCTCCCTTACATAGCGGATATTAGATATAAATATCGTTACTAACTTGCAAAACTCACTGGCAGTAATTAATAAATATTTTACTCGTAATTACATAATTCGTTGTCACATTTCAACAAACTCCACCTGACAACAATTCTCCAAATCCATTTCTTATTCCCATTCATCATCTCTTCCACAAGCCAAGAGAAACCAAACACCATCACAACTTCTATACTGTAACTGGCTTTGTGAATATGTGTGCATAATTCTCCCACGTTTGAACCTTCTTGAGAGCTACTTTTCTGCCATTAGTCACATGTCTCAAAAATTTGATACCTTACATCAATGTGCTTGGTCTTGCTGTGATAAGATGGAGTTGTAGCCAAGTGAATATCACTCTGACTATCACATAATACATTCACTTTCTCCTGCGCCCTTCCAATCTCATCAAGTAGGCCCTTTAACCAGATTGCTTCCTTATTGGCATCTGAAGCAGCTATATATTCTGCTTCGGTATTGGACAAAGCAATTGTTTCTTAAATCTTTGGCATCCAACTATTTACTCCACTTGCAAGAGTAAAGACATAACCTGTAGTAGATCTCCTTTTGTCCAAATCAGTTGCATAATCAGAATCCACATATCCGCAGACTAATCCTTCACTACCATTAAAGATGATGCAATGGTCACTTGTGCCTCTTAAATACTGAAGCACCCATTTCACTGCTCTCCAATGTTATTCACCTAGCTTTTCCATGAACCTGCTACAAACATAAATTGCATGTGAAATGTCAGGTCTTGTAGAGACCATTGCATACGTTAAGTTGCCTACAACATTAACATATCGTACAAGAGACATATACTACTTTTCTTCATCATTTCTTGGACTCGAAATTGAAGAAAGCTTAAAATGGGAAGCTAATGGAATATTAACAGGCTTCCCATTATTCATACCAAAATTTCAAGTACTCTTTCCATATACTTCTGTTGTGATAACCAAATCTTACCATTTTTCATGTCTCTATGTATCTCCATTCCCAATATATGTTTTGCTGCTCCAAGATCGTTCATATCAAATGTCCTAGAGAGCTGAGCCTTTAACTTGTTGATCTCTTCCATGCTTTTTCTTGCAATAAGCATATCATCAACATACAAAACTAAGATAATGAATATGCCACTGAAAATCGTGAAGTATACACAATTATCATACTCACTTCTAATGAAATTTTGGCTCACCATGAAGGAGTCAAACTTCTTGTACCATTGCTTGGGAGACTGCCTCAGGCCATACAACAATCTTGTGAGCTTTCAAACTAATATTTTGTTGCGACCTTGTAAAAAACCTTCTGGATGTCCCATATATATCTCTTCATCCAAATCACCATATAGAAAAGTTGTTTTAACATCTAATTTTTCTAACTAAAGGTTAAGTAATGCAGTTAGTGCCAACATAGTACGAATAGAAACAACCTTTACAACTAGTGAGAAAATATCATGAAAGTCAATACCTTCAACCTAAGAATACCCTTTTTCTACCAGCCTCGCCTTATACCTTTCGATACCTCCATCAACTTTCTGTTTCAATTTGAAGACCCATTTGCATCCAACAACACTTCTCCCTTCAGAAAGTTATACAAGATCCCAGGTATTGTTCTTGGCTAAGGAATCTATTTCTTCTTCCATATCCCTTTTCCATTTTTCACTATCCATATCATTCATTGCTTCCTGATATCGAGAAGGTTTCCCATATTTAGTAATCAAAGAAAAATATGAAGTCGAATCTTCATACCCTTTGGGAGTTTTTCTTCCCTTGTAGACCTTCTTAGAGTGACTAGTTGTTGAACTAGTTCAGAAACTTCAACAATGTCCTTGGTATCTTCTCCACCTTTTCATCCAGAAGTCTCTCGTTCCTTTCGAATTTCAGAAAAAGGTCTAGCCTCCAACTAAATTTGTTGATTTGGCGATACTTGTTCCTGTTCAATTCTTTCAACATTTGATTTTAAAAGAGAAGATTCATAAAATGTTACATCTCTACTAATGACTATCTTCCGCGAAGTAGGATCCCACAACCTGTATCCTTTCACTGCATAGTCATACCCAACAAATACATAACATTTTGATTTCAAATGTAATTTTGAACGATGATTTTTAGGAATAAGAGCATAAGCATCACAACAAAATATCCTTAAATGTGAATAATCACAAGACTAACATGACAAAACTTCTTCAGGAATTTTACAATTAATTGTTAATGAAGGTTATCTATTACCTAAATAACAAGCAGTGGATACTCCTTCTGCCCACAACTCCTTTTGCAAGTTAGCATTACTGATCATGCTTCTGTCTCTTTCCATAAGAGTCTGATTCATATTTTCAGCAACACCATTTTGCTGAGGAGTATAAACATCGTTTTTATCTCTAACAAATCCTTCATCCTTACAGTACTATTCAAATTCTAAAGAAGTAAATTCACCACCATTCTCAGTTGTCAAACATTTAATTGAATTGCTTGTTCTCTTTTCTACCATTGCTTTAAATTTTTTAAATACATTGAGTACACTAGCTTTCTTTTTTAACATAAAGACCCAAACTTTCTGGGAGAAGACATCAATAAACATTAAGAAATATAAAACACCACCATATGGTACAACAAGAGATGGTCCCCACAAATCAGAATGAATATAGTCCAAAATTCATTTACTATTATGAATTCCTGTTTTAACCCTCTCTTTACATTTTTTTCCATATACACAATGTTTACAGAAATCCAACTTCAAGGATTTCAAATCAAGAAGTAATTTATGGTTCATTAGTACCTGAACACCTTTCTCGCTTATGTGACCCAATCGTTGATGCCATAGGTGAGTACCTTCTTCTTTCTCTAACACAATCATTGCTTCACTGACCTATGTACTTCCTTTGAGTCTGTAAATATTTCTGACCTTTTCTTCCTCATAAAAACTAGGCCGCCTTTTGAGACTTTCAACGGTCCATTCTGACCTGTAAGCTTATAACCATCCGAGTTCAACACTCCCAAAGAAATCAATTTTTTCTTCAATTCAAGTACATGTCTAACATTAGTTAATGTTATAAATGTGTTATCATACATCTTAATACTAATATTTCCCACCCGAAGAGTCTGACATGATACATTATTCCCCATAAACATAGAACTACCATTTACAACTTCATATGAAGTAAACCAATTTCTATGCGGACTCATGTGATGAGAAACACCCGAGTCTAACAGCCAACTTTTAAAATTCTGATAAACATTACATACAGGTAAAGTTTCATCTACCATACATAATTCATAAGAGAATAAAACTTCATCTATCATATCTAAATAAACTTGATTTTCTTCCTTCTTTGTGTTTTCGGACTCTTTTCGTTTCCAAAAGTGTTTCTTGAGGTGTCCAATTTTATTGCAGTACCATCATTTCACCTTACACTTCTTTCCCTTTGATTTTGATATGGAAGAACCCCTTGTTTTCTCCCCTCTTTATTTTGACCATCCTCTGGCTACCATGGCTTCTAATGCAGATGTTTCAACATTGGACTTCTTCCTTACTTCTTCAGCTAAAAAATCTCCCACAACTGAAGCAAATTCCAAGACTAAGTTGTGCTCAAACTGATAGAGGTAACGAAGTGGTCCCATGACATAGGCAAGGAACACAACAAGGTGATAGATTTGTCTTCTTCTTTAAATTTAACTTCCATATCCAACAATTGGAAAATAAATGTATTTAAAACATTTAGATGTTATGCTATTTTTGTACCCTCGTTCATCCGAATACTGTACAATTGTTTTATAGATAAATTCTGTTAGTTAACGATTTGGTCATATATAATGTTTCCATTTTTCTCCACAAACCTATTGCTGAAGTTTCTTCAACTATATTGAAGAGAACTTTATATGCCAGGCATAACGCGACGGTACTGAGAGCTTGAACATCTGATTCCTCTCAACCTAAATCTGTCATGATAGCAGGTTTCTTCTTCACCCCGTCGAATCCTTTGTGCAACCCTTGTTACACAAGAAAATCCCTAACTTTCAGCTTCCATTAAACAAATTTGTTCTTGTCGATGAATTTCTCCACCTCAAACTTTTCATTCATCATTTTTTCCATTTCTTCCCTACAAATTCTTCCTCCTAGCGTTTCCTTTTTTCAACTAGGCTTTTTTTTTTGGGTTTACCTTTCTTCACAAATTCCTTTCTACAATTACGAGTATTTAAAAAAAAAAATGAGCCTATTTTTTTTAAAACAAATTTCTGAATCTCCCCTTAAGAAAAAAGCCTTTATTTCAACCTTCTGGATTCTGTTATTTCCATTTTTTTTCTTTAAAAAAAAGGAAACCCTTCAACAAATTTCACTGAAAAGAAAGCTTTTTTTCATTTCCTTAATGAAACCCTACTCTTTGCTTATCAATTTTAACAATTTTATGAAAAAAAATATTCCACTAGTTTTTGAGCCAAAAAATTCTACTTTAAAAAATTTATTTTTTTCTTTAAAAAATTACCCAGATTTTACATGGCTTTCTGTTGATGGAAATGATCACATGACATTTTTTTGATCAAAATGATCTTTCTGCAAAAGTGTCTTTTATTATATATATATATATTGATACAGTGACTCCTTCTGCTTCTGCCCACGTAGATAATTCAATTGACAAAAACCTTTTTCTTTGACGAATGATTTCTTCTAAAAAGGGAAGTCTTCTACAAAGAAACTTGTGTCTAAAAAATTGGTAGCTTTGCCCTTTTTCCTTTACAGCCGCAGGGTAGATGCTCTCTCGTTTTCTTTCCAGCAGTTTCCAGCGGCAGACTTCAACAATAGAGTGGATGCCTTTGCAGCTCTCAAAATTGGCTCTCTCTGGAATAATTCACACATATTTTTTTTTAAAACTCTTTCACGAGGTAGACGCAACGTTCTTCCTTTTCGGCTCTGACATATTCAATCTGAGCACTCTTTCTTTCTATCTCTCACCGACACTTCAACTAGACGCTTTAAACAAAACAATAGCTTCATATGTGATCATTCAAATGAACCTTATCTCCTTCAGTCAGACTTCCTCAACAACCCAAATACTCTGATACCAATTGTTGGTCTAAGAAGTTTATCAATCAAGAAAGAAATGAAATAAAAAATTGAATGGGAAGCTTAAATACACACAAGTAAATACAAATAGTTTTATGTGGTAAAACCTTGACAATGTGTCAAGGAAACCTACACAGGGAAAAGGATTGGAAATATGTATTAATCAAGATTTATTCTCCATGATTCAACGTCTCGGGCATTCACCAGTTTCATGTGAGCTTTTCCTCCATTACATAACTGCTATCTGATATAAATCTTGTTACTAACTTACAAAACTAACTGACAGTAATTAATAAAGATTTTACTCGTAATTACATAATTTGTTGTCACATTTCAACAACCTTCGTTATTGAAAAATTGGTATATTCCTGTCTTTTATAGGTGGTGGGTGAAAGAAAAAACTAAAGCACATCAAAGTAAGATATTAATTGTTAAAGGTAAAATTTCACATTAACAATACACATAAACGTGTCACTAGATGCACGGAAATTTAATGAGGGTATAAAATCGGTGTTTGGTGTTTGTTTTCTATTTTTTTAAATTGTCAGTAGTTTAACTAATTAAAATAAATAAATATTTGAAATTATATTTATTTAAGATAAATTAATGGTTAAGAATATGTGTTTTGTGTTATAAGCTTATTCTTAGATTTTAACAATGAAGTTGGGGTGGCAGGAGGGGAGCGATTCTCATTAATCCCAAAGGAATTATTGAGTTTAGATATGATTGGGGGCTTGGCCAGAAGAAACATAACCAAGTAGAAGAATATACTGGGACTAATCGTGGTACAAAGAAATCATATAAAAAAGACTAAGGGGTTAGGCAATTCCATGATCATTATAAGGCATATGATCAGCACTTCAATTGAAAAGATCACTAACTTGAACAAAATCATTAAGAGAGCCCTGAACTTGCTCCCGGGTTTTCATTCGGCGTCCTTCTACCATTCTTAAGGAGAAATAACCAGGAAGTTTATAGGCATGCTAATAAGGCATGCCAGCTGGAGGAGGAAAAAAAATGTATCAAACAATGTCATCGAAAAGACAAATATTCCTTAAGAAAATGAAGAGAGAAATTTGTAGGTTACTGTTAAAGTCTCAAAGGAATGCTAAGAAAGTCAAAAAGCCTAAATCATTGTATCATATAGTTATGATTCCCCTCCATCCTCCACCTAACGATCCCCTTGCCGCTTCCTCCCCCCCATCCCCTCTTCTCCTCCTCGGCTTCCCTACCATTATATCTCATCCCCCCTCCCCTTCCTACTTCCTTGTGGCCGGTCCATGATATATTCATCACCCCAGTATGTTCCTCCCCCTATCGCATCATACTCTGCAAATTATAGACATTCATGAAGACTCGTTGCATGCTGGACAATCTCACTCAAACGAGATGTTGCGTCATATCTCAGTTTAGTACCACACATGTTCCCATTTTGAATCACAACGTGCAACTTCATTGTTCTTGCCCTAGTTCTTGGAGAATTGGGTGGAGCATCACCTAAGGCATCTACATAGAATTGAGAATTGTGAAGCAAACATTAATTCAAGATCTCAATGAAGGCGGGCTCAGTCGTCGCAGAATAGTTGGGATGGTCTAAAGTGATCAGGAGCTTGGTTGGAATTTAATGGAGGATGGTAGAGTTATTATGGAGTAATTTTAGGATCTTAGTTACATCATTCTCCCACTCATCTCTGCATCACCTCTTTTCTAGGCAATAGTCATAAAAATCAAAATAGTATGTGGAATTTTTATGTTTTAAGGATTAAGTGCAAGATGGTGGCCATTGAGAAATCATGGTGGCTAGAGTTGAGGCTACTGCTTATTACTTTCTATGTCACATAGGTAGTGTTATATGTTGTTAAATTTTAACAAGAGGGGTTGAAGGTTTATCGAGCTGAGGTTTTAAGGGAAATTAATGAGATAGATTCTAAGAATAATTAAGGGGTCGGAGGCTTTGGAAGGTCTAGGTGTGTCTCATTGTTTGTAGGCATTTTGGCTTTGAGACACTGGGTGGGTTCTTAAAACTCTCTTGAAGTGGAAGGGGAATTGGAGCCAGAGTGAATTTGGGTCGAGCATATCAACCGACGATCAAAAAGGGTGCCTAGCTATAGGAGAATGTGGAAAAAAATGACAAACATTATTGGAGCCTATTAAAAAGTGAAGTTGTTAAAGCCAGCATGGATGGTACAAATGCCAGTTCTTGGTCGGGAAAGTGTGGAAGCCACAGGCCAAGGTCTGTAGGGCTGAGGGTCGGTTTCTTTGGGTCATATGGTAGAAACATACCTTCATGTATCAGTTGTGTGTAGGATAATTGGGATATAAGAGAGGATCTAACATAACTCCAACGTAGCATGCACCAACAAATTCACGAGAACATGGTTATGCAGGAACGGGAGCTCAAGAAACGAGAATGCATTAGGCATTATATCTGATATCTGAGTTTGAAGCTAAAACCATGGAGGAAGGCATGGAGGAAAACGTGGAGGGTCTGACAAATTAGGAGAGTTTCAAAGGCTCAAAAGATGCTTCTTCTGGCCTGGATCTAAACTACTTAGCTCCAATGGAAATTTGATCTCCTATGATTTTTTTTAATGTTTTAATCAGCATGATGAATTGTAAATGTATATACCTTCTATCTCAATTTTTTTGAAGCTATAATTGTAAATACCCTAGAATGGGAAACTTTTGTAGGAAAGATAGCCATATCTACTGCAATAGGCTACATAGACAAAGAAATCATTACCAAATTGTACAAGCATGGATAAATTGTTGTAAATCCCTGATTTTGTTGCGAGTGGTCATGACTTTTTAATACATAACTATACTCATTCTGGTTAAAAAAAAGACAATGAAATCTTTATGGAAAAAGTAAATTCATTCTCCCATAACTAAAGGGTCTCATATCTTAATTTTTTGTTTAACTTGATTATAACTTTAGAAGTATATTATCATTATTATATTGTTTTTAATATTTAGTTTAATATAATTTTAAAGTAATTATATCATACATAATGTAATAAGTTTATTTTTTTTATCTTCAAAATATTTCTATTTTGTAAAAATATTAATAATTTAAGTTTTTGTAATCTAATCTATACATTTAAATAATTAAACCATCTTGAAAAAATTACACACAACTATCACAGCTTTTGAACCTTCTCATAACACTAGCATTACTTTTCTATTTAATTATGATTTTATAAACTTATTCTATACTGTCAATCTCACTATGCCAATAGGAATTTATGTTGTGAGGTTTGTAGTGATGACACTGTTGAGATTTGTCGTCCCTCACAGAATCTCAAACATGTGTCCAACAATTCCATATCATTTATTTCGTTGAATTATGTGATGTTGGATTAAGTGCGATGAAGCCAAAATCCAAGGGTCAAATCTTCAGTGCTTCATTTCTAGGCTATCATCCATGGGGGCAACGTGACAACAAACGAAATTTGTGTTGTTGTTTTTGTATTTCATTGTTTATATTTTTTCTATCTTTACTTTTACTTCTAGGCATCATTGTTTGACCCTTAAACATCTCAATATCACAAGTTTCAATGATTTGGTGAAGGTTGGAGCTCTACCGAGCCTTTAATATAGTATTGGAGACTTAACCATGAGTTTGATATGTCATTGGTTCCCTGCACTGGCTTCACTAGAGTAGGTTGTAACCTTTGACCTCAAAATTGGTTTGGAGGGTGTAATTTGCAAAAAAATCCAATCATCCATTGTCATTCTGTCCATATCATTCAAAATCATCCTTCACCACATTGTCTCCATCTGAGTAATTTCTTAAGTTGTCGGTGGAAAAATTTCCTTAACCTTGAAGTGTTTGAACTATTTTCCATGATAACTCTAGAAATCCACGTCCTTCGTGATAACATTCACATCTCCAACCACCATGATTCTTCGAGCACAGAGGAGGTCTGCAATAGTGGAAAAAGATGCAATGTGGTCTGAAAGTGTGTGATTTTAAGTATAGCCAACAAAGACGGTGACTGATGTTGCTTTGAGAGGGGAGGCCTTTTGCAGGAAGAAGAATGGGAGGATCACATTTGACAACACGTGGCACCGAAATGGTAACAAAAACATCTTGGCCACAAATGGACATTGTGATCTCCCATGGAAGGTATGGATGTGCATGGTTTATTGCGAAACACATGGCTATAACCATTGTGTAGCATGGCTGTCTAAAAATTGTATTACATGGGAACCACACTGTAAAAGATTCAGACCTCATTATTCAAAAGAATAATTGGGGCTAACCAACCATATGATATATCTGAGTATGAAAAGTCTTCTTACCATAAATTTGGATATAATGAGAATGAGAACAAAGATGTGATTTGCATGGAGCAGTTGCTTGTGTGCCATCTCCTCAATCGCCACATAGACAGCAACAAAAATGTAGGTAAAAGATAATAATTGTAAAGCCCATGGATGTAGCTCAACAATAATAAAAATTTAAGTGCTAGTTGTGAAGATAAGACACATATATTCAACTTAACATGCATATAATATATTTCTTTCAGTACATGCAACTTGGAAGAGTGAAGTTTATATTCTATGATATATGATGTTCAAAATATTGGAAGGACATGTAAAGTATGGATCAGAAGAATCCAAGAGGAGGATAGCAACAAAGTGTGTGCTGGGTAAAGATCATGTTCAAATAACCAATGAAAAATAAGAGCCTCAAGTTAAACTGTGTGAGTGCGACAACCCAAAATCCAAAGTCATGCATATGATCAGATCATCCATACAAACATTTGCTTTTCTTACAGAAAATACTCAAAGTGCCACCATAATCTATATCTCCATAAAGAAACAAAACTTGGGCTCACTTGTATGATGATAAGTTTGTAAAGGGTGAAGAGAAGAGAAGAAGGGTAATCCCTTGAAATGCAACCAGGACCAGCTCTATTGTTGTTTCAATATTCATAGTTCTAGTGATGAAGGTGGGAGAATTGAGCACAAAATTGAAGTAACAACATGAATAATCATATTTGATGTGACATCTTGCATCTATAAGGAAGAAAATGAGAAAACAGGAAAATGCATTTTGATACATGGGAAGAGTCAAAATTTCCATCTGAATTGTGCATACCTGGCAGACTACATTGGAGCCTGTAACAAAAGTAATATTTGACTTGGCTTGTATTGAACTTTATTAATAGTATCAAAGTCATAAAAAAAATGTTCATATATGATATATTTTTAGCTGAGGTTGGTATATTTCTAATTGAGGCTTCAACGATCATTCATTCATCTATTAAGTTACTTAAAAAAAGTTGAAAATATGGATAAACACTTGGTAAAATGGGACATAAATATGCATAATTGTCCTTACACTAAGGAAAAGATAAAAAGGTGGGTGTTAGAAAAATTCAAGACTTCTATGTGGAAAAAACACATATGCAAACAAGAAAAAACATATTATGTCAAAGAATTTGACCGGCGGTGGAAGCATGATGATAAATAGTACTTCAGATCTTCAACCAAGGGAAAAGCTAAAACTTTAATTGCACAAGTGAGGACTAGCTCCTATCATCTAAGATGTGCAATTGGTAGATGGATGGTAGGTAAAGAAGATTGGGAAGAAATAACTTGCATATTTTTCACCAAAGAGGTGGTATAAACAGAATGACATTTTATCAAATAATGTGCAGGGTATTAAGATATTCGTTGGAAATTAGATGACACCTAAAGGTGAAGAGTCTCATCCAACATTTTTAGGAGGAAATACTTCACAAGAAAACAAGTTTCTTAATCAAAATTCATAAAAATATAGATGTCATGGAAAAGAATCTGAATAGGGATTAAGTTGTTAAGATTCATAACAAGCGATAGGGATTAAGTTGTTATTGGGTGGTCCCTTAGACTACAAGTTCTCATGGATGTCATTAAAAATTATTCATTCATTCATGCATCGAATTGTGATGGAGCAACAAGATAATAGTTGGGAAGTTAAACGACCTTGTGACACCCCATGATTCGAGTTAGGTAGACAGTTTCCATTGAGGTCACACCAAGTTGTCGAGGGGTCCATTTTGATCTGTGGACCATGGGGATTCAGTTGAAGTGACTCCAAACCATAGCAATGTTCTACCCTTTCCCTACAAACACTTTATTGAAGAAAGGGAAAGGAAATGGAGGGGAGAGATGTGTTGCTGAGAAAGTAAAAGATGTGATAAGGGTATGAGTGACCATAGTTGGAATTTAAAAGTGGATTAAAGGAGGTTACATGGAAGGATCAACAACTATTGGTCTACGATCCATCAACATCTATCATGATTTTTTGTCAAAGTTTATGAACCCTTGAAACACTAACAACTATTTATTCTACTCAATCTAAAACCTACATTGTATCAAGAAATTCACCTAGAATATGCAAAAGACACTAGATTAAAGGTCATCTAACCACTAAGAGCATCCATTAGCTTTGGTAGAGGAGAAAGTGATTGTAGGATAAATACCCCTAAAAAATTAATTATGTTTCACAACACTTACCTGTTGTGTAGGGTAAATGCCCCTAAAAAGAAAACTTTGTGATGGATATTCCATCTAAATTCAACATAAAAAACATTATTCCTTATAGTTTTATACTTTTATTGTAGTTGAAGTTCAATTTATTCCCTTTTGAATATGTTTTGAGTACCAGTGAATTGACATGTTATACGAGGAACAATATATATTATCCCTCATATTTAGTTTATTAGTTTGAGAATATAAGAAAAAATGGTGGATTGTATTAGCTAGGGAATTATAATAATGTTTTTTTGAATTTTCATTTTTTATTTTCTCTTCCATTCCTTCTTAATATTTAATGGTGAGGTAAATTATAACTTTATATATATATACACACACACTGCACTCATTTTAGTAGAGTTTTATTTTATTAGGGTTTTTTTATTCGTATGAGACATTTTGGAAGAGGTTTTAGAGTAGTGTTAATGCACTAGAGGTATTTATTAGCATTCAGTAGTAAATAATTGTATGATACAAATTTAAGCATGTAGATATATGAGTTCCTCCCTCTCAAGATCAGGTTTTCCTTATCTCTCTTTATGTGACTGCTCTTGTAGTTCCTTGCCTCTCACAACATGTAAGGGGTATGTTAGTACAACTCAAATAATTGAACACATTCATTAAGATAATAAAGCATGAGCATATATACAAAATCATGGTCAACCGAAAGAATAACAGAGAGGAAAGGTGATCACACTAATCTTATCTATGCCATCTATGTGTTCCTTGCCTATGAATCTGGTCTCCCTGCTTGGAAAATGCCAAGCCAAGTAAAGACATGAATTTTATTTAAAGTCAAGAACTTAGCCACAAAGAATTTGATAATATTAGACTGAGATATAAGCAACACTTTGTTGAGCCCCAAAACTACCTTTCTTCCAAGAATTTTCTTAAACTCTTTCTCTTATATTTTCCCATGTTAGTGCATCATAAGCTATCAAAAGTTGTTACATGTTGATTTTAGGAGTGTATTTGAGTGATTTTCAAATTATATCATTGTGTGTGAGATTTGATCTAGGTTTTGTTTATCAGCTATGGAATGTAGCCACTTTCCGTAGCTAACTCGAAATGCAATTTCCATTGTTTTGTAGGTTACATGTGTCAGTAGGAGGAATGAGACACATGGGTAGATTAGGAATTGTCCACACATGGATGAGGTCCTATTTACTTAGCCAGATTCGGAAGGAAAGGTCCCGGTGAAAGGGAGGTCAACGGAGAGTTCTATGCCAACTAGAACTCTGTTCCTACATGTAAAAGAAGCTTGAACCCATTCCTGAACTTGTGGATCCATTTTTTCCAACTCCATGCCATCTACATAATGCAATCCAACATCCACCTCGCATAGATTTACTGCTCATGGCAACTGAGAGGCTGAATCCTTGAATTTTGACCTGCTCACATGTCCATCGTTGAAGAAATTCCTCTGAAATACAATTATCCATTCTATCTATAAATATAAGCGTTTGCAATGTAGATAGGATGTTCTTGATATTGTTGTTATAGTGTTATTTTGCTGTTTTGTAACCGAGAGACATATTACTATGTTTCATAATACAAAACTCTATTTTTCACATGGTTGTTTGAGCATGTTTTGAAGTAACAACATGCTAGTCCAAAGCTGTGCAGAGGGCCCTTACATAGCTGAGGTGTTTCTTTTGTTTTTGTAAAGTCTTGATGTATATTTTCTCTCATTCGAATTGTACATTTCTCATGTTTTTGCAGCTTGTGACATTTCTTACTAACACTGATAGGTGCACTTCAGAATAGGTCTTTAAGTCTGGTTATGCTCGAGCTTCTTAGTCTAATTTTTGCATCAAGTGGTGTTATTGAGACTTACTCCCTCTGCTGAACTTTAGTTTTCAATTTCAATTGTTTATGCTTTTACTTAGTGAGATTTGTTTATTGTTCTAGATAATTTAGATGTCAATTCTTTCATGCTATATGACGATATTTCCAGAGCCTTTAGCTTAACCCCGTTTTAGAAGTTAATTGGTGAAATATTGTGATTGTAGGTGAAGTAATTGGCTTTGATTTCGTTAGTGTGCAATTAGATAATTTAGATGTCATTTATTTCATGCTATATGATGTTATTTCCGGAGCCTTTAGCTTAACCCCATTTTAGAAGTTAATTGGAGAAATATTGTGATTATAGACGAAGTAATTGGCTTTACTTTGAATAGTGTGCAATTAGATAATTTAGATGTCATTTCTTTCATGCCATATGATATTTTTGGAGCCTTTAGCTTAAACCCATTTTAGAATTTAGTTGGCAAAATGTTGTGATTATGGATGAAATCATTGGCTAGATTCCAGTTTCTTTACTTTTTGGTTTGAGTTACAGCAGTTTATTAGATTTCAATTTTGCAATTAGATGGATAGCAGAGATAGTAATCTCATTTTCAGTACTTCATTTTTTTATTTTGGTTTATGTAGCTACATGTTTATGCTCTTATTCAAGTTCTGATTTTGCAGACAGCATGTTTTAAGGTCTCATAAGTTCAAAGTTTGGAAATTATTACAAGAAGCAAGAGGATAAACCTTGTATTCAACTCTACATCCACACTTGATCTTTAAAAGTATTCTTAAACCCTTTCTTTAAAAATAGATTAGGATTTCCATTGCAGGAGACCAATAGAACAAAACCCCAAAACAAGATAAAACTGAAAACAGTGAGGTAAGAAAAGGGTTGTCTAGCACATACAGTGCACTACGCTTCATCAGTTTACAACTCCCAGATTGACAACTTATGTAGCAATTTAGGACATACTAAATTGACTAACATTTTTGCACCGCTTCTGGGGAAGTGTAACCAGGTAGCCTATCTGTTACATTAAAAAAAAATGGAAAATTAGTAATTTCGTGAAGTATGCTCTCCTCTTGCACCTAGTGTGATCTGGAGGATCAGTAAAATGAATTATTAGTCCAATAATTTCTTGAGCATGCTCTCTTCTTGCACCTAGTGTGATCTGGAAGATCACAAAAAGGATTATTAGCCCAATTAAAATCATCAAAAAAAAAAAATGACATGCAGAGAGAAAGAGATTCTAGGGGAAGGTTTATAGCTAGGGGAAATGGTTCGATTTTTACAACTCCAAATACTTCGAAGAATACACAACATACAGCTCCATCCTAGACTCATACTCCCAACCTTAGGATTCTTGGAATTGAAGGGGCGACAACTGAATTAGAAGATTCTCCCACTCCATCTACTAAATCTGACCTTGGAGAAGAGCCCTTCTTCACCTCCATAAGGGAGCCTATTGCAGTTGAAGAAGTAGAATTACCTAGAAAAGAAGAGGAGGTAGAAACTCTCTCGCATCAGCCATTAATAGAAGAGCCAAAAGATTCTGAGGAAACTATCATGGTAGAAGAAGAGCAAGATGGAGAATTTTCACTATTTGGAGGAAGGGGTAGAGGCAGAGGTAGAGGAAATAATGGAGGAGGTAGAGGTAACAATGGAGGAGGTAGGGGAAATATGGAAGTAGATAACTCATTTGGATTCCCTATAGTAGATGAGGAAACCCATACAACAATGAAAAACATTTCACCATCCGCCCTCCCAAACTTTGATGGATTGCGAAGTGAGGATCCTGAAACATTTCTATTTGAGTTTGAAGTCTTATGCCGAACCTATGCCTATCTAGAAGACACTAAAAAACTCAAATTATCCCCTTCAACATTGAAAGGGGATGCTCTGAAATGGTCTATGGGATTAGTCACTCAATCTATTAGGACTTGGAATGATATGAGGCAGGCATTTTTGGATAGATACCGAGATTATTGTATGCCTACTAATCATAAAGATAAGGTATTCAAAATAATGCAACAAGAAGATGAGAACTTAGAGGATTTGCTTGAGAGATTTCAATACACCTTAAAGAGAGCATACATGAACAATTTAGATGAGAAAACCTTGAAAGCCCTTTTATTGAAAGCCATTAGAGATGAATGGATAGATATTTTAAACATGATGGGGAAGGGAGACATCTCTCAACTTCCATTAAATGAAATAGCAGAATTATTTGTCCATCTCTCAAGAGGATAAACCTTGTCTTCAACTCTACATCCACACTTGATCTTTAAAAATATTCTTAAACTATTGCTTTAACAGTAGATTAGGATTTCCATTGTAGGAGACCAACAGAACAAAACGCCAAAACAAAATAAAACTGAAAACAGTGAGGTAAGAAAAGGGTTGTCTAGCACATATAGTTCACTACACTAGGACGTACTAAATTGACTAAACATTTTGGAATCATACTTGTTTCTACAACTTTCGCATCTAAGGGACATTCTCTTAGAGCATGTTTCTTTCTACATTTTGGGCAGAAGATGGCTAAGTCATCAGCTTCTGTTTTCTGCTTGTTTTGAATTTTGAGGGTGTCTAGCTGTTCACTAAGGCTTCCTAGAATGTAAATTTTGAGCTCATCAAGCATATTGCCAATTTCTGCCCTACTTACGGTCCCAGTTGCAGATTTGTTTGCTCTAATAAGAGAAGGATATATAGGCCCTTTTCTAGTTTTAGATTTTCTTCTTGATCTTAATGATTTTCAACTTAGATTTGGTAGGATTTTAGAAAATGAAAAACCTCCTATAGATATTCAATAGAAATATGCTTCTGAGGAGGATCCTCTAAAAGTCAATAAAAGTTTCGAAGAAGCATCCCTTCAACACCAACTATTCAAAAATAAAAACAAAAAGAGTCAATTCACACAACTCCTATAGTTGAGCAACTTGAATCTATATCCACACCTCCTTTTCCTGAGACATTACAAATTTACAGGAGGGTGGAAAAACAAATCTTGTTGCCTAACTATGATTTCCTAGATGAATTAAAGAATGTCTATATCAAGATTCCCTTGCTACAAGCCATTGGAGAAATTCATATTCTGGCAAAAACAATAAAGGAGTTGAGTATCAAAAGACCAGGTAGGAAACCAAGAGACACAAAAAGAATCCACCTGGTAGGAAAAATAGCAGATATCATGATGGGAAAGATTACCATGTAGAAATATGTGGATCGAGGAAGTCCAATTGTCAAGACACACATAAATAGAATGGAAATTCCAAATACATTGATTAACTTAGGGGCTGCGATAAACATTATGAGTAGACAGACTATGGAACAACTTAAACTTCCTAATCTTATTTTCACATCTACCTTACTGTAACTTGCAGATAGATGAGTAATCAAGCCAAATGGTGTACTGTAAGATATTTCAGTCTCCTTGTATTCTTGGGAATATCCGGTGGATTTCATGATTTTGACTCCCAAGAATAATCTAGGAGGACACGCACTCATCTTAGGAAGACCTTGGCTAGCCACAGCTGATGCTTTTATTAGTTGTAGATCTGGTGACGTGTACATTTCTGATGGCAGTTCAACAAAGAAATTTACTTTGTATCCTCCATCAAAAGCAATTACAGAAGTAGGAGAAAATGAATGGGTCGATGATGAAGATGTTATACAACCTATCTTTACTCTTTCTGAAGCTAGTGAGGATAGTCAAATCCTGAACACATTAGAAAATTTTGAAACATCTTCAGAATGTGATCACACACAATTTCAGTTAGATTCTGATATTGAATACTTGTTATCAAGGCAAATTTCTCTCTACTCTATGGAAGAGTTTGGTAGTTCTGCAGTTGAAATTTTTCCAGGTAGAACATTGAATATTAACAAAAACTTGGAAAAGTTACAACAAGAAGAGCTAACCAAAATCTTACAAAAACATTATGTTGCATTTCCATGGGAGTATGCTGATATGAAAAGTATTGACCCTAAGATTGCATCCATCATATGTATATTGAGGAAAACAGTAGACCAATCAGAAAACCTCAGAGAAGGATGAATCCAAATCTTAGGGAGATTGTGAAAGAAGAGCTCCAAAAATTACTCAATGTAAATTTCATTTACCCAATCTCAGATAGTTGATGAGTTTCTCTCTTGGTGATAGTTCCCAAAAAGAATGGTAAATGGAGGGTGTGCATTGATTATAGGGAATTGAATAAAGCAACCTTGAAGGATCACTTTCTTTTGCCCTTCATAGATCAAGTATTAGATACAGTAGCAGACAAAAAGTACTTTTCATTTTTGGATGGTTTTAGTGGTTATAATCAAATTCAGGTAGCACCTGAAGGTCAGGATAAAACCAAATTTACTTTTCCATGGGGAACTTTTGCATAACGAGTGCTTCCTTTTGGATTATGTAATGCACCCGCAACATTCCAAAGACCGGTACTAGGAATTTTTGCTGATCTAATCCACGATTGTGTAGAGGTATATATGAATGATTTTATAGTCTATGGTAATACATTTGAAGAAGCCTTGGAAATTTTGGAAAAAGTCCTTACAAGATGTAAAGAAACAAACCTTTCATTAAGCCATGAAAAATGTTTTATGATGTTTACTTAAGGTATTGTTTTAGAACATCAAATTTCAGGGGATGGGATTAAAGTAGACAAATCCAAAGTAGAATTCATCTCCAAGTTACCTATTCAAAATTGTAAGAAAAATGTTAGAAGTTTTCTAAGATTTACTGGATATTATAGAATATTTATAGAAAACTTTACCAAAATAGCATCTCCACTCTTCAAACTGCTTACAAAAGACTGTGAATTCAAGTGGAGTCCTGATTGCCAATTAGCATTTGATGCCTTGAAAACGAGAATATCTGAAGCACCTATCTTAAGAGGTCCAAATTGGAAACTTCCTTTCCATATTTCTACTGATGCTTCAGATACAACTCTAGGAGTTGTACTGGGACAAAAAGACTTGGTTCCTTATGCCATTTACTATACAAGTAAAAATTTGACTCCCACTGAGTTAAATTATATTGTGACTAAAAAAGAGTTCTTAGCTGTTGTTCATGCAATTAATAAGTTCAGACATTATTAACATGCTATGAAACTTGTATTCAGACAGATCATTCTACAATTAGATATTTGATGAACAAACCTATTACTAATGGTAGGGTTACAAAATGGCTCCTACTTTTACAAGAATTCTATATTATTGTGTTAGATAGACCTGGGAAACAAAACACAGTTGTTGATTTCTTATCTAGGATTCAAAATATCAAAGAAGATTTTCTTTTAGAGGATAAGTTTCTTGATGAATACTTATTTGCAGTAACTACTAAAGCTCCTTGGTTTGCAGATATGGCTAACTATTTGGTTACAGGGAAACTACATCCACATTTATTTCCTAGAGAAAGAAGAAAGATTGTTCAGGATAGTTCAAGATATTCATGGATTTGAAATGAATTGTATAAAACAGGGCCAGACTTTGTGATCAAAAGATGTGTAAGGGAAGATGAAATTCCTGATATTCTCAAAGCGTGTCATGATGAACGGTGCAGCAGACGCTTTGCTGACAATAGGACAACTTATAAAATCCTTTCTTTAACATATTTTTGGTCGTCCCTCTTCAAATATGCAAAACAATATGTCAAAAGGTGTGATAGCTGCTAAAGGGTAGGGAAACCTACCCCCTCCAATGAGATGCCATTACAACCTCAAGTACTCATTGAACCCTTTGAAAAATGGGCTTTAGACTTTATTGGACCTATTAATCCTCCATCCAAGCAGAAAAAGTATATATTGGTATGTACTGATTATGTCACTAAATGGGTAGAAGCCAAAGCATTATTTTCTGCTAATGAAAATACAGTAGTTAATTTTCTTTATGAGGATATTTTTACTCGCTTTGGTGTTCCAAAGGAAATTGTGACAGATTAGGGAAGTCAATTCACATCTAGAATGATGGAGAAGCTTATGGAAGAGTACAAGGTCAAGCATAGGAAATCCACTCCTTATCATCCGCAAGCAAATGGTCAAGTGGAGTCCACAAATAAATTAATTGAAGGAATCATTACCAAGACTCTGCATCTAGATAGAAGAGATTGGGCAGAAAGGCTTCTTGAAGCCTTATGGGCCTACAAAACTACATGGAGGAACACAACAGGACATACTCTATGAACTTGTTTATGGGAAGGAAGTTTTGCTCCCCATTGAGTTCCAAGTTAAAACCTTCAAGATAGTAGTTCAGTTAGAAATGGATCTATCAGAAGCTCAAAAACATAGATTAGAGCAGTTGAATGAACTAGATGAGATCAGACAAGAAGTAGTTCAAAGAACTGATCTAGTTCAGCAGCAGAGAGCTAAGTGGCATGACAAATACATCAAGCACAAAGAGCTTCAAGAAGGAGATTGGGCATTACTATTTGATTCAAAGTTCAAATATTTTCAAGGTAAATTTTAGACTCATTGGCTTGGGCCATATGAGATTGAATTTTTTTTTAGCAATGGAGCAGTAAGAATCAAAACAATTGACGAGCATCAAACTGCTCTCCTTGTGAATGATCATAGATTGAAGATCTATCATAAGCTAATCTCAAAGGAGGAGTTTATCAAAATCTTTCAAGATAACTCTGCAATGAGGCTGGTGAAGAAGAATCATTCTTCTCTACCGGCCTAGTATTTTTTTCATCATCATCTAAAAAAATAAAATAATCTATAAGCTTGAAAACCGATCATTGATTGGCATTATTATACAGAAAATACAGGGCAAAAATCTGAAGATTTTGATGCCCTATATTTTCCAAAAAAAATCTCTCATTTCACTCATAGTTTGTTTCATTCCATTTCATTTCACTCCATCTCACCACCACATTCCATCAATAAAATTTCTTTCATTTTCTCTTCATATTCACCTTTCCATGTATCATCCATACAGTCATTTTTCATTTCCATTCATTCGCCAAATCATATGTTATTCACAATGTCATTTTTCGCAGCTGAGTTCTGATTCCGCAGCTAATTGTTGATTCCACAACTAATCCTATTACTTTGTACTGACAGTCAAGTGATTAGCCAAATAATAATAAAAACAAGATGCAGGTATGGAAGGAGAAGATCTTTGAAGACACACTTAACCAGGGAATGTGAAATCTCTGAATTGGGATAAAAGTGTGGCTCAACTTGGTGATGATAGATTGTGCTTCTCCATTTATTTTTGGTGATATTAGCGAGTTGGCTGATCCAAGTACACATATGGAATTCACTCTCTTCGTAGCCATGATTTAACCTGCTTTGGTCGATTTCAGACCCAGATGGACTTTCCAAATTCTTGTGTAATGGTTCTTATTCTAACTGGATTTCTCGCCACGACTCACATGCATGTTCTAAAGAATGACTTCATTAAGTAAGAAGTGTTTTGGTTTTACAACTTTGCAAAGTAATCTCTTTCACCTATTGTCTTCTCTTCTCTTCTACTTAAGATCTCATGTTGGCATAATGCAGTGATAGTAATTAGAAAAACTTAACTTCTTCAATTCATTTCTGTATAGTAATTCTACTACGATTGTCATATATTTGTATATATATTAGAAGGGTGAAAAAAACCCAAAACACTATCGGCATGTCTTTATACCTCTTGGTGCAAATGCTAGTTTAATTCATTGTCATACAACTATCAATATTATATTTTCATTTTGAAAATGAGAATAATGGTAGATTAAATATACAACTATCAATATTATATTTTCATTTTGAAAATGAGAATAATGGTAGATTAAATATATTGCCGAATGTTAAATGCTAATAATTTTGTTAATTATAAATTTTTAGAAGAAATAGTTTTGAAATATGAAAATGCGATATTAGTTTGATTTCAAAATTAAATATAAATATATCTTGTATTTTAAAAATGAAATGAAGCTTAAAATTTAATACTAATAAATGACAATATTTAATATGTAATAAGAAAATTAATATGAATTGGGGTGATATGTATAAGAGGGGTTCTCGCTAATTCCAAAGGAACATTGGTTTATACATATGTGTGGGCAATGAAACCAATCCTAATAAATAGCACAATTTATGCCCTTTCTTGGGGAATAAACTTAGTAAGTTCTTTTAGTACACGTAACTTGATCGTAGGGTGGATTCTAAAAATATCATTAAACATATGATAGTGTGCACATCTTCCTTTAGCTCCAACCAAGACTCAATCATTGATGGAATCATCGACATCTCGCATTACTTTCTTGCTATTGAGATGTGCTAAGGGGGGAAATGTTACGGTGGATTCATTCGAAAGCATGGAATCACAAGACAAAGTAGTTTTCATCATCAACACGAAAGTATATCATTGAAAATACACTGTAATAACTTTTAGTAAATCATTGAATCATTTACTCTTTGGGCACTTGACTAGTGTATCTAGTAAAAGTCCTAATGGAATGACACAACACCTCCAATGTCACACACCTATGGAACCATTAACCATTCAATATATGTTGTTGATCTAAATCACATAGGCTATGGGATTAATTCCCAAGTCAAGCATTTATCTATGTAAAGGATTTATCATTTAATCCCAAGTCAAGCATTTATCTATGTAAAGGATTTATCATTCTCTACGGTAAATTCGAATCATGGTAATTTTTAATGCAATGATCACTATGAGAAGTTATTCAAAATTTAAATTTTCTATGGTCCAAAGGAAGAAAGTTTTATTAATTTCTTGGAGTATATAAAAGTTGGTGTTTTTTATCGTGGTGTTTCATGATTTAGTTTTTTTCGTAGTTTAATGCCCCTAGTGTTCACTCTTAAACTCTTCCTGTCGAACTCTTTTAGTTGGTTGTCTACCTCTCTTCATCTTGATAATGTAAGGTCGCGAACTTTAGAATTCATGAAAAATGATTTGATAGAGCAAGAGATTAATGGAAATAAATTATAATTATATTTATGGTCTATCTAGAAAAATTCAAGTAAAGGATGATTATTCCTTAATATAAGTAAAATTAATCATGGAAATTATCATAAAAGAATGGAATTTTTTCAAAGAAATAGTATGTGAGTGGGTGGTGCTATAAGGAAAATTGAAACCCTCTTTCTTTCGCACCATCCTACACATCAAAATTCTACCTTTTTTATTCTTTATAACATGACTAAACTTAGAGAGCGAGGGTTTCATGTGAAGGAATGCACAGGATTCAGTAAATGGTGGCAGAGTCGGTGGGTCGTAATAGTCAACGAGGGCACTGTAGCAGTTGAGTCGTTACTGGTTTTTGGGCATGTCACGTGGTTCTGCTCAAACAATTGATTGCTTAAAGATAAGAGAGGAAAAGAGTCGAGAGTTTTCATGAATTGAGTGAAGGAATGGGCGAAAGACAGGGGAGGGGAGAGATCCCCTCCTATAGGGAGGTAATGGCTGGAAGTTCTGGAAGCGGCGGTAGGAATGGAAGGATGTCGGAAACAAGTAAGATAATGCCAGTACTGGGGAATCAATGGCAAGCAAGATTGGTGAATAAATGCCTTCCTAGGGCACAGAAAAAGCCCAGGTATGTGATACCAAATAATAAGCTGGAAGATTACCGTTGTTATATGAGAGATCACGCGTTAATCTGTAAATTCATAGGGTACTGGCCATCTGAAAGGGATCTTACGCGATGGATTCAACAGCGATGGAAACCAAGAGGACATATCGATCTTAAATTGGGGGCAAAGGGATTTTTCACAGTAATTTTTGCAAACTTACAGGATAAAGAAAGGGTATTTGAGGAGGGCCCCCATTTTATGAATAATGCAGGTTTATTCATGAGATACTGGGAAGATAGATACAATCCCGATGATGAGAAAATCATGGCCGCCCCGATTTGGGTCCGTTTATTTGGGCTTCCAGATGAATGTTGGGATCCTGAAATATTGGAAGGGATTGGAAATTCGATTGGTACGTTTGTGAAGGTGGCAGAATCAACGAAAAGGGGAAAATATAATTCCTATGCCCGGATTTGCGTATACATGAATATTTCTGCTCCTTTACCGGACTCTATTGAGCTTGAATATCAGGATGAAATATGGCAGCAACCCATTGATTATGAACATATACCGTTTCGGTGCAGACGTTGCCATGAATATGGTCATCTGGTTAAGGATTGCCCACAAAATCAACCAATGGAAGAAGAGAAGGACAAGCAGGAGGAATTCAGAACAAGTGAAGGGGTGGAAGGCGAAGCAAGTGACTTCAAAGAGGTACAGAGGAGAAGGAAACCAAATCTGGGATCTTCAAAATTACAACCCCAGGAAAGGAAGGCATCACCTGACAGTAAAAACAAGTTCAACATTCTCCAAACGCAAGAAGAAGAGGTTGAAGTAGGAAAACAGGATAAGGAGATTAATGAACAAATTACAATGGAACAGGAAAAGGATGCCAATGAGCCAGCTCCAATGGAAATTATAAAAGATGGAAAAAGAAAAAGTAGAAGCCCAAGCAGAGCGAAGGAAGAGGAGGAAGGAGTAACCCTTGATTTCACAGAACAAATCATGAAGGGTAAAGAGATTGTCCAAGAAGAGGGTAACGAGGAGGAAAAAATAATGAAGAAATTATTAAATGACTGGAAAAAATTGGATGAAAGGTTCATCCCAGAAAAAGAAAAACAATTGTATAAGGAAACCTTTCAAAGATATAAAGAGAAGAAGGCAGAACTTCTAGCAAACAGGTCAGATCAAGGTAATCAGGAATCCCAAAGTCCAGAAGGAGATAGTCAAGGTAAGAACGGAAGGAAAAAAGGGAGAAGAACGCTAAGCGAATCAATCCAAGCTGTGGGAGAGACTTTAGTCAACTCAGGAAGGGTGATACCTCTTTCAGAGGTATTTCTACAAACCCCCAAAAAGTTTTAAATGATTGTTCTAAGTTGGAATATCAGGGGACTGAACAGTCAAGGGAAACAAAGATATTTGAAGGAACGAGTGAAGAAAGAAAAACCTAGCATTATGGTCATTCAGGAAACGAAAATGGATAGCCAACAGATGACAGAAATTGTAAGGAAGTTGAAATTAGGATACGAGGTTATGGCACTAGATGCAATAGCGACAGCAGGGGGCTTGGCTATTTTATGGAACCCGGAAGAGGTAATTTTTGAACACTGGTTTACTTTACCTAGAATCCTTGCTGGTCTGTTTAGATTAGTGGGGATGGGAGAAAGAATTTTGTTTACTGGGGTATATGGGCCTCATAATTATAGAGAGAGGAAGGATTTTTTGAAGAATTTACATACTTTGAGAGGATTAATCCCGCACACCCCGTGGATACTAGGAGGGGATTTTAATATGATTAGGAATCTAGGAGAAAAGAGAGGCGGAATAAGGAGAGATGATCCGAATATGGAGGAGTTCAGCGATATGATTAGGGATCTGCGGTTAGTAGATATTCAAACAACGAATGGAGTACATACCTGGAACAATAGACGGGGAGGACAGAATCAGATTGCGTCTAGACTGGATCGATTTCTGCTCTCGGAGCAAATTTTAAATCGGGATGTGTTCATTGAAGCTAAAATTCTCCCTACTATGGGATCTGACCATTGGCCTATTCAGTTAGATATTGATATTAAGCAGGTCAAAGGGAAGAGACCTTTTAGATTTGAATCTTTTTGGCTTAGAGATCCGCAATTTATAAGGAAAGTAGAAGATTGGTGGAAGCAATGTACTATCAGGGGCAAAGGGAAAATGCATACTATACAATTGAAGCTCAAGGCAATCAAACAAAGAATTAAAGAATGGAATAGGAAAGAATTTGGGAACATTATGGAGGCTAAGCAGAAATTAGAAGGAGAAATGGAGTTAATCCAACAACAAATAATTTTGGATGGCAGGGACGAAGAGAAGAGTAGGGAGGAAGGGAGAATTATCAGTCAGTTAGAGGAGAGAAGAAAACAAGAGGAGATTTTGTGGAGACAAAAATCAAGGGTACGGTGGTTAAGGGAAGGTGAAAGAAATACCAAATTCTTCCATCAAGCTATGATCCAACATAGACAGAGGAATAGAATCTTTTCAATTAAGAATGCAGCAGGAGACAGAGTGATAGAACAGGTAGATATTGAAAAGACTCTTGTGGATTACTTTAAAGGGATTTTAACGGAAGATATAAGAGATAGAGAGGAAGCTATTGCTAATATTTGCAGGGAGATACCAAGAATAGTAACAGAGGATCAAAACAAGGCACTCATGAGGATTGTAACCTTGGAAGAATTAGAAGAAATAGTTATGAATATGAGTAGGAACAAGGCCCCTGGTCCGGATGGGTATACAGTGGAATTTTTCCAGGCAAGCTGGCACTTTATAGGAAAAGAGCTTTTAGAGGCGGTGGAAGAATCACGAATCAGACAACGAGTATGGCCAGGTATTAACTCAACCTTCCTGACTCTGATTCCTAAAAGTAATAAGTCAGATGATCCACAGGGTTTTCGGCCCATAGCTTTGTGTAATGTTATATATAAGATTATATCCACCCTGATTGCAAAAAGGTTGAAACCTCTCCTACCTACTTTAATTGCACCTGAGCAGACTGGTTTTGTGGAAGGTCGACAAATCTTAGATGGTATAGTGGTTTCTCAGGAAGTTATACACTCTTTAAAAGTGAGGAAGAAGAAAGGGATGCTTATGAAGTTGGATTTGTCTAAGGCATATGATCGGTTGAACTGGAGGTATCTCAGTGAGGTTTTGGGAGCTTTTGGGTTTGAACATAGATGGATAGCATGGATAATCAGCATGATCTCAACTCCGAATTTCTCCATTCTGGTCAATGGTATTCCTACAGATACGTTTAATGCTACCAGGGGCATTCGGCAGGGGGACCCAATTTCACCATTCTTATTCATCCTGGCTATGGAAGGATTAAGTAGAAAACTTAAAGCTGAAGTAAGTGAAAGAAGAATTAAAGGCATTCGACTGTGGGGGAATAATCTAGTCATTACACATCAACAGTTTGTTGATGATCTGATGCTGTTTGGAGAAGCGTCGCTTAGAGAGGTAAGAGGTTTCAAGCAGGTATTAGAAGTTTTCATGAATGCTTCAGGAATGATGATCAATAACGATAAATCTTGTACCTTTATCTTTAATTCACCTGAAGCTGTCAAAGCCCATTTAACACGAGTCTTAGGCTTTAGGCAGGGAGAGTTACCTACAAAGTATTTGGGAATCCAATTGGATATAAACTCCAATCGCATTAAGAACTGGCAGAGTTTGATGGACAGGATCAGGAAAAGGTTAGATAGCTGGTCATTCAGAATGCTGAATATAGCAAGTAGAGTTGTACTCTTAAAATCGGTACTTCTATCTATACCCATATATCAGCTATCCCTTATGGCGGCCCCAAAAGGCGTCTTTTCTAGATTGCGAGAAATGATGGGTAAATTTCTTTGGTCTGGACCTCAGCAACAGAAAAAATGGACTCTGGTGTCATGGAAGCATATAATTAAAAGGAAAGAGGAAGGAGGGCTTGGGATTAGAGATCTGGAAATAGTTAACAAGGTCTTGGGAGCGAAATTATGGTGGAGATGGGTACAGGGGGGAACTGACGTGTGGAAAAGAATATGGAATCAAAAATATGATATGCCAGGCACTATTGAAGGGCGTATAAGAACAGAAGGAACTCCACGAGGATCACAAATATGGGATTTAGCAAGAAATAATAAAGATATCGTCACGAAACTGGCCTTTTGGGAAATACGCGAAGGAAGTTCAGCAAAGTTTTGGGAGGAAAGATGGCAACAGTTGGACAAGCTGGATAGGAACCAACACCTCCAGGAAATTCAACTTTTAGCGCAAACAGCAGGCATGGAGTATGTAAGGGATTATTGGCGACGAGAAGAATTAAATGATACATGGAGAGTATGGAAAAGGCCGCAGGAATGGGTTGACCGAATTAATCCGAAGACAGGGCAACTATATATCCGAGAAATTGAGTCGAGGAAAATTAAGATGAGAGAGGGTCACGATATCCTTCGATGGGGTAAAGCGATGCGAGGGATGTTTACAGTTAAAGAAGCTTATTATTGGGAAACCAAGGAGGAAAGGGAAGAAGAACCAACAGACTGGAAGAAGATTTGGGAAGCAAAATGGTGGCCCAAGGTCACGTATTTTGCATGGTTGGTGTGTCGAGGAAGGATTCTAACTTGGGAAAATATCCAGAAAAGAGGCATGAATGGACCATCAAGATGTTACCTGTGTCATCGAGAGATGGAGACTCAGGAGCACCTTTTGAATCGGTGTATATATTCTCGGAGTCTCTGGGAAGAACTTAGGGTACTCTTTGGTAAGACAAACAGGGATCCAGATAGCCTCCGAAATACTGTAATGCAATGGGGTAAGGGGAATTTTCAAAGTAAAGTGGTAAGGAGGCTATGGAATGTCGCGGTTGGATTTGTAATATGGGAAGTGTGGAAAGAACGGAATCGTAGAGTCTTTCGAGATAGGAGTTTCCATGAATCAAGAATTTGGGATATAATATGTAATTCGATTAAAGAAACGGTTCTATCAGAAGTCTGGGATGAGGACGATTGGAAGCTAAACCCAGAGGAACAGAGAATAGTTACGAAATTGAATATTGATTATACGATGATATATCCCAATACTGGTAGGATAAATAGCCCTCGTATTCAAAGTCCAACTTATTTCAGATTTCCAGGGGATGATCGGCTCAAATTGAACTTCGACGGGGCATCGAAGGGTAATCCAGGACAAGCAGGATGGGGAGGTATATTTAGAGACAGCAGAGGTAGTACATGGTGGGTGTATGCGGAGTGGGGAGGGGATATGACAAACAATGAAGCGGAGCTATGGGCAGTATACAATGGACTCCGAATTGCAGTTCGTAATGGTTATAGGAATCTCGAAATTGAAGGGGATTCCCAGCTCACCATAGATATGCTCAAAAAATTAAGGAATGGCAAACGTTGGGATCACGTGGCAAAGAGCTGGCGGACAACAGGGATTCTCCAAGATATAGAAGGGCTGTTAGGGAGGATAGAATATATCATAATTACGCATGTTATGAGGAGCGGGAATAAAGCAGCCGATCTCCTGGCCAATTGGGGTAGCGGTGCGCCGGACAGGGTGATGGACGGAAGCTGGACATCACTTCCGGCTGAGGTAAGGTGGAATGAATTAAACAACATTCTAAGGCATGATAATGATGAGGCTACAGCGCATGCAAGGGAAGATTAGACGCCTCCTTATTAAGGAGAGAGGGGGAAATGACAGGACAATTAATGCGGCAGTAAGGAGTATAAAGAGTCGAGCATATCAACTAATGGTTATCGAAGGTGAGCGAGATGATATCATAGAACAATTGATCTTACCAAGGACGACAATGGGTAAAGGATCGAGGAGCAGTGATGGAAATGTCAGACAGGTAGGGTACGTTTCATATTATAATACAGCAAGTGCTCGGTGTATTAATGAAGAGGGCGGACAACAATACCAATTCCAGAAGGAAAGGTGGCCGCGCAAGGATCTGATTGTGGTTCTATATAATCGAGCGGAGAAAAGGAGTAACTTAGGAGGTTATTACAGTAAAGGGAGGAGGAGAGCTACGGAGGTGATACAGGAACAGGCAACCAGTATGGCAGCAAGTCATGAGAAGGGTGAAGGTAGGTGGACGCGCAGCAAAGGAATTGCTGAGGATAAGAAAGGAAAATGCCCGGTTGAGGACACTTTTCAGCGGATTTATGTGGACCTCCCGGATGAGTCGGAGGAGGATTTCGACATACGGGATTATATTCTAGAGGAGGAGCAATGTTGGTCACGCGGAGGGAAAGTGGGTAAAGGGGGTAAGGGGAAGCAACAGAGCAGTGCAATGGGTGATGATAGAAATGAGGAGTCGGAGGACGATACAGAGGATGTGGGTGGTAGACGTGGAAGAAGCCGGGGAGTGTGAGGTCGTAGTATGCAGAGAGGTAGAGGGAGGCCTGCGGGTCGTCGGAATAAAGGACATGGAGTGGAGGAGGGATCCGCTACTGAGATTAGAGGCAACACAAGAAGAAAGAGCGATATGAGAAAGAAATTGAAGGAGGCTGAGGAAGCTTACCTTCATGATACCAATCCAAAAATTAGATGAATTATAGATCACTTAGAGGAAGAGGCCATGCAGGAAAGCTCTGAGACTGAAATGGATGATTGGGAGTGCTTAATCCCTGACCCGGGTCATACAAGAGGGAGGCTGTCTTTATATAAATAGTCACTACATGTATACTGGGGTATGAAGAGACTAATGGCCAAAGCGATGGAGCAAGTGGCCCTAGAAATGGTGGAATTAGCTCAAGGGCTTCCCACCCTCAAAAGGGAATTGAAGAACATCCAGATTACTCTTCTGATGCAAGATAGAAAGATGGACAAAATTCTACAGTTGTTTAAAGCAAGTGGGATGGAGGTCAAGATGGAGAGCGAGCCCCAGCCAAAGACAGCGAACCAGTAGATTATGGAAACGGTGCAAGGTGTTTGTCATCTTCTTTTTGGACTCTGTTATATTTGATGTTACGGTTACATAGAAAAATCAGTTTGTTAGTAGAAAGAATAGATGGTTTTTTTGCTTGGTTAGATAGACTGGTTATCTATTTCTTTTGGATGGCTGTAAAGAACCTTCGATGGTCACCCGGTTTCCCTTATGGGCGGGTGGAGACTTGTTGTTGTATGTAATTTCTTCTACTTTTATTAATAGAATACTACCTTAGTTTACAAAAAAAAAAAACATGACTAAACTTAGATTAGGGATGACGTCAATGTTCGATAGAAGAGTGATATTCCCACGAATGAGATGTTGTTATCAATATTATGAAAACCTTAGTGAAGCTTGGATGCCCATTAAAATAATTTTTATTCCCACAAATATTTCCCACATTAAACCCTCCACACAACCATCCACACAAGATCTTAATAAAATACCTAATAAACACTAAACCCAAAAAAATCCATTTTTTTACACATATTGTTCACAATTCTACCATATAAGGTTTTTTAATCTTTGGGAAAATTGACGATTAGTAATCCATATTTTAGACTTAAATTTGAAAGCAATAAGCTCTTAATGGAATAACTATCAAAATTAATTATAGTAGATTCTTACGATTTTGAAGTCTTTTCAAAATCTCATTATTTATGGAATTTATACATTAAGGAACCTAATGAATTTTTCTAGTGTTATTTCCCGATTTATTTGTAGTAAATATTAAGTTAGAATTTTATGTTTTACTAAAATATTTTAAAAATGTTCTTCTCTATTATATGTTTGTTATATGAACTTTTATATTTTTATCAATAAAATTATATAGTGGTTGTTTAAAAAAATAAATATAACTGAATTTATAATTATTTATAATCTATTTAACTACCAAATTATTTATAATTTATTTATCTAGTTTAAAGGTGGTGAAATTTGTAATAAAAATAAACTCATAATTATTTGACATAAAACAAATTTTGATTGTTACCATTATAGCTTCTAAATATAACAGTATAACTTTTATATTTTTTTAATGAAAATGAATTCATAATTTTCTGATATAAAGCAAATTTTGACCGTTACCGTTATAACTTTTGAATATATCAATATAACTTTTATAGTAAATCTAAACCAATTAAAAATTAAAAATAATAATTTTCTAACATATATTTTAATAACTACTTAGGAGATTTTATTTAATTGAATTCACTAATATAATTATCATATATATTACATTCATATATATTACATTTTTAAAGTATAAATTAGATGATAAAATTAAAGGAAAGAGGTGATCACAGGTTTATATTAAAAAAACACGATTAACCGTTCACATTGAAATTTTAGTAATTAAACATCTGTTTTCTCCGTCGTTAATATTTAAAGGATGTCGTACATATAAATGGTTAGTGAGATGTGCCATTTTAAACATAGTTTGCATATGTGATATTCAATCAGTATGTGGATTCGTCTTATTAGTCCCTGCCATCTGGCATTCGGCAAGGACTATAGTAATCGTTCGCGACGGATATAACATTAGTTCTTAGTCGCTGCCCGGTGTTATTCCCTAATTATCATAAGGTTTGCAAATGCCCTGTGCGGGGATGTGCCGAGATAACCTAAGTCTCATTTCCACTTGAGGCTTTGCCATCTTATTTGGCCTCTTCCCGAGGCGGAAGAGGCTCCAGCATAGCTTAAACTGCTTTTACGCTCGGTGCATTATCGCTAACCGTCAACGGTCTCGTTTTAATGTTAACATTAATTCGATTCGTATTATCTACAGGGGTATGCTAAGGTTTGGTAAGGTTTGGTGTTCCCTGTTACAAGGTTGTGCATGTTGGCAGCTGGTGCATGCCATGGTTCAACAGCTGTTAGTATAAGGTGGTTCCGAGGTACTAGGTGTTGTTTCCTCGGCCCTTGTTTATGGTGACTCGAATGCAACAAATAAACTGCAAGCTGCGCAAAAATTTCCCGCAGGGAAGGCAATGGCAGGCCTGTTCTGATACCCACAAGCTGCATCTAGATATGTACCTGGCTCAGATGTTGCTGATCAAACTTTCACTGCCCGTAGTTGCCTAGCTTCGTTATTAAGCCCACGAATGCGATGTGAGCAAAGCAAACAGTAATTATTCAGGGTTTAGGACCGGTTCTGCTACGCGGTCAAACTAATGGCAAGGGATCTCAATATGATGCTGGTAGCTCTGGATCCGTATAACCTGAACCTGGTCCTGACGCTGCGGTGGAGATTGAATCAATACAGAGAGGTGATAAATTGCAGCGTGAACCTGGGTGGGTGGTGGGCCGGGGCATACCGATGCGTACGCAGGGAAGGAAAGAGGAGAAGGTAGAGCCTGACGCTAGGGTTTCGTGGCCTTCATGGCCTCTAGACTTGTCGTAGGCGGCACTGCAGGCTTTATGCTCCAGGATGACATACACAGAAATCCGACTAAACAGGGAGGAGAGGATGCCGAAAACTGCAAACGCCACAGACAGACACGGTTAAGGAACCAGATTCCGCTGAAGAAGGAAAGAGAAACGAGTTACACCAAGGGTCAATCCGAACAGAAGCAGCTCCTGACCCTTACAGAACGCCCTTTACTTTCAGACATATTGACAGGGCCTAGAGATGATCACAATGGGGGTTCCTGAGCGGCTGTGCATATGGAGTTCATTCCTGGAACACCCATATATCTCTTTGCTGAATGTTCCTGCTAAAACAGGCAGGAAATTACTAGTACAGTGCACAGGCAATTGATGCAAATATGCAAAAGGGGTTTTGGACAGGGGTTTCTACAGGACGTAATCATATGGCATTGACTATCCAGAGTAGCAAGGGCACTTCAATACATGGTTACATTGTTTCCCTTCTCCCTGTTATTTTAGTTGGAATGCCAGAAGCACCTTTTCCTATGGATATGGAACTAGGCGAAAGGATTCGATATTCAACTGGAACAACGACAACAGACGGGTCTAAGCTGGAAGAACAAGACAAACTGACACAGGTTGGGACTGGGCAAGCAGCACTCCCCTCAGCTTATAAATTAGCAGCCTGTCCTAAAGTTATCCGCACCATCTGTTGGGCCATCGCCTAAGCTGATTTGATGGGGGTTAAGGTAATTCAGGCGATATCCTCAACATCTGTTGGGCCATCAGCTAAGCTGATTTGACGGGGGTTAAGGTAATTCAGGCCATATCCTCAACATCTGTTGGGCCATCACCTAAGCTGATTTGATGGGGGTTAAGGTGATTCAGGCGATATCCTCAACATCTGTTGGGCCATCACCTAAGCTGATTTGATGGGGGTTAAGGTAATTTAGGCCATTTGTACCTGTCTTGTGTACACATTTCATTCCAGCTGACATTATGCATGTAGCGTCCGCTACGTGTAAGGAAATTTTGTTGTTATATAATAAGATAATAGATGATTTCGTGGTTACTTCGCGTCGGCTTGTTATTTCGCTTCGGGTCCACTACACTGGTTTATTTCAGGTACTGTTTATGTTTTCGCTCTGCTACATTGTATTTGTATTCAAATTACCTCTTTTGTATTATCCTTCATGTAATGTATGCATTTTTATAATAATAGATTGTTGCTGATATCTAGACTCATATATTTGCATAAAATACAGAGTAGTGATCTGTTATCCAGTGATCATAGAATACGCTAGCATGCCACAGGAAGATTTACCGTTTTGGGATCCTTCGACATTGATTTACCCTGCCCTTCTCAGAAACAGCTTTAGGAGCTTGCCTTCGTCTTTGTGTGCCATTGCCATGTATAGCTTCGATCTCAGCATCTTTGTGTTCATTACAAAGGAAGGGTGGTCTATAGACTGAGTGTTTGATTGATCTCCTTATTATTTCTCAAACCTCTATTTGCATAGAGAAATGAAAGCATTTTGGGTTTAACTGTAAAGGTAGCAGCCCTGAAGATGGCCCGGCCGTTATTTTAGACTTGTAGGGTTTCTGATTGATTCTTGTATAACAGAAATAAACAGTTAGAATGTTTGATTATCGTTTCACCATTTCGTTGATTATTATGTGAGATTGCGCTTCCATATCTTTGGTAAGGTTCTTGAATTTCTGGTCATTCTATACTATCTAGTTGAGGTTTTATCCTTTTCTTCTTTGAATTTAATTTTAAGCATTAGCTTGCTTAACAATCCATTATGGAATGTTTTTGCTGCTTTTTTGTGAGGCTAGGGCATTCCTTTACATAGTTTGCTGCCTCCCATGCTTCTACTATAAAATTAGCAGAGCAGTCAAAAATCAACGTCGCAAATAACAAGATCAACCATTCATAATTTAGCTCCATGAACTATAACATGCATTGCCATTTCCCAGACATCCGTGCACAGGTTTTATATTCATCCACAGAAATAGCAGCAACACAAGTTTGTATCTTAAATGATAATATTTTCATGTATGGGAACCTCCATTGGCAATAGAGTTGGCCTTCTCCTGTCTTCAACAAACTCTGATTTAAGTCTGTGATGAGGCAGACTCTAAACCAGCCCTCAAATTCCATGAAATAGGCCTCGGCCTACTCTCCTTCAGTTGTGGTTTGCTTCAGCTTCCAACATTAGCCTTCTTGATGGACATATCTAGACTCGGCTCCTTCTAGAACAGACTTTCCTATCTGTAGTCATCCTTCAAGGCCTGTGGCTCTCCATGAGCAGAACTTAGCTCTCTAGGGCTCTTGTACTCCACACAAGAAGTCCTTCTCTAGTGTGTGTCTAGGCCTCTCCTTTTGGCCTCTATTTATACCTTTCTCTAGGGGTTTCTTAGACAAAACCCTAGATCCTTTAAGGTTTTGTCACTTACCCTTAGAATAAACAATTATTTTCTTTTAGGTTCTAAACTCACATCTCTGGGTTCAAAACCCCACTTTGATGCTATATACATGTGCAAACTTTGCAAATTTGCTGTCTAAAGGTTTGAATTTACATTTAAGCGTGTTTGTGTGAACAGAGTACCTTGTGCGTTGGTTTCTTGGACGAGTTCTTGTGAAATCAACCACTGTAACAATGCTGCAGCAACCCGTCTATCTTTACCAGGGTTAGCCATTTTCTCGTTAGAGATTAGTCAGCATCCTCATATTGAAAATTCATGGGTTCGAATACTAAAGCTTATTTATATCTATAGTCACAGAGACATGATACATTTTGTTAGCAAGAGGGAATTCTTCTTGTCACAACCAGTGTTAATGAAAACAAGCAAATCAGCTTCTGATTTGTAATTTCCCTCAGAACCAGGGTCATACTGGTGCGCCCTCCTACCTGAGTAACTGAAAATATGCAATAAAATAGGAGAGAAAGGCCTTTGAAAAGTTTGAATATGCATATAGCATAAAAGGCCTTCTTCTCCTATTTTATTGCATATTTTCAGTTACTTAGGGATGACGGCGCACCAGTATGACCCTGGTTCTGAGGGAAATTCCAAGTCAGAACTGATGGCCAAACTGGTCGATCCAACCAGTTTGGGATGGAACTTGCCTATCAATCCAGATCACTCTCTCTCTCACACACATGTACATTATATATATATATATATATATATATATCTGTGTGTGTGTGTGTGTGTGTGTGTGTGTGTGTGTGTGTGTGTGTGTGTGTGTGTGTGTGTGTGTGTGTGTGTGTGTGTGTGTGTGTGTGTGTGTGTGTGTGTGTGTGTGTGTGCATATCTATGTATTTTTTATCAGGCTAGTTTTCCAGCTGGTTCTGGTCCAGTCCCAGTCTGGGCATTAGCCAGTTCCAGTTCCGGTTCTGACCATATTGGTCACAAGAGGCTTGTAAATGCCAAATACAACATCGTGGAAGCAATAGAATCATATCAACTCCTGGATCCCTTCCACCAAGTCAACATGAACTATGATATATAGTTCCAAATTTCACAAATGAATTCCAAAAGAATTTGCACTTAACATTGAAATGATAAAATCAAATGAAATGCCAATATCTCGCCCGACAATTGGAGACAGCAAACAATTGCTAAATGCAATCTCCAAAAGTGCCAGCATTTTGTCTATTAGAATCAATGACTCGAGGGAATGCTAATAGAAAACGGTGCATGGATCAAAACCTAGAACACAGATCAACCTGGGAATGATGTCTAAAACTGGAATGACCAAAATAATTGCATAACAGTCTCTGATTATGTCACTGCAAGCATTACAACTCTTGACCATTGTCTAAGGTTGTATGGTGATATTCACATCCCCAATGGCAAGCATCTTACCAATGGTGTAACATTGTATGTAATTCTAGTGTTCTTCTATATCATTTAATATAAAGTTTGTTTGAGGCAAATACCCAGCTTCTTTCATCTGCTCAGCTAAATTTTGCAACATGGCATAGATCTCTTGTATTTGTGGGTGTGATCTATCTCCTACAGGCAAAACGTGTACCCTGCTCTTTACCTCAATCCAACTGCATCCAGGTTCCTTCTTTATACCTCTGTCTTTCATTGCTTTCCTCAACTTTGGCAGGAACCAAGTAAGGCTCCCCAAAAAATTACAGGATCTAGAACATGAGCTAAGCGATGCTTCTCAGCAGGTAAGCAAGGAGCATTTATTCTTTTTTGTGTTTCTATTTTCCATGTATGCATAAGGTTGTTCTCAACACTCCGATTCTTGTTAACTGGAAATTGAAACCAGTGTCTGAACTTTCTTTAAAATATCGCAAAATATTGTGTTATGGAAATAGAAATACGTTCAGATCTCTCTACATCGGTCTGGCTATGGACTTGTGGGTTCCTCTGTATATGCGTCTAGATTTTGTGTATGTTCTGTTCGACTGTCGAGTTCATCTTCCACATTCTTTGTTGCTACTTGGTGGATGCCATGCTGGTTTCTTCTCCTCGGCAAAGAAGATTAAAGAACTAAAGTCTTTTATGCAACTGAGTGTTGGTGGGCATGTTTCTGCCTCTGAAAAAATGTTCTCTCAGAATTATACTTCTCTAATTCTTCATGCTGTTTTGAATCTAGTTCTTGGAAATGTGCCTAGGACATGCTTTTTGTTTCTTTCTTGTGAATAAAATGTGTCCAGGGCACAATTCCGTGTCTAAGTTCTGGTGGCTTGGCTTTTGCTAATATGATAGCCTCAGATCAATATAGCGCAACTTGCTTGCTTCTTCTACTCGGGTGTTAACTTCCTTGGATGGTTAAATACCTTCAATGTAATGGATGCTATAATGAGTTTGTAAGTCAAGGTTTTGAGTTTTCCAAACTGATGGTGATCACTACAATTTCAGGTGGATCTAGGACAATTCCAACATTTGTCCTTCTTCCTAGTCAGTGCTCCTACTTTAACTTGCTACTTTGGATTACTGGACAGTCTGCCTAACTCTGTCTCCACTAATCTGTTCCTTATACAACGATCGTTGTCATTTTAATATATTTTCTCTCCATAAAGCTATACATTAAACAGGTTATATAACAATAAGATTCTTTGACTTATATGCCTTCCTGAACAGATAGGCCTTCCTGAACATGGCTGTTCACTTCATAGGTTTTGAATCAGTAGCAGTAGTGGTGGTTAATCATTTGTAGCTTCTAATATGATCAATATGAAAAAAATCCTTCTCAAGTTAGCCTTCTCAGTTTTGATATTTCAAAATGGATGGTCAAATATATTTATATGTATAAGCTATTGATCATCCATTCTCTCAAATGCAATTTCAGAAAAATGATTACTGCGCTAGCACAGGCTCATCAAAACTCGGGTCTGGCATGCATCAAACCTTGATCCCCACCCAATCTGTAACATGCTCTTCACTTCTGTCAGTGCATTAATTTTCCTTATTAGCTGATCGATACATAGATTTCCTTTGTGTTGTACATAATTTGATGTTCTAATTTATATCTTCATGCCTGAAAAGAACAAAAGGTCATTCCGGCCTTGAGAAGCAGCATGTAAAGAAATTAATTCTCTTTGTATTACTACACTTTCCTCTTAATTGATAATTGAGTGAATAATTTCAGTAAGGAACTGCAAATTTTCAATTATGTTAATAACATGTGAATTTGAATCTTACACAAAACTCTCTTGTTTTTCTTTGCAGTGATATTGTCCCCTCACTATCCCAGTGGCTCTTGCAAATCCAAGCTATAAAGAATGATTCAATTCGATTTCTTTCTGCCACATCTTCAAGGAACATAACTCTCAAGTGGACCTCCTATCTAGGAGGGGGATCTCCTTGCTCTTTGGACTGATTAGATGTCAATGCATTGATCAGGGATCAGTCATCTCTCTATAGTTCATTTTGTTCTAGGTAAAAATAGAGATTGATCTGATCCTGCAACTGGAAAATGTTGTTGTAACTATTGGAAACTCAATGAAAATGAAGCAGGCTACTAATATTTTTGACTCTTGTATCAGTTGAATTGACTTAATATCCACTTGAAACATTTTTTTTACTACTGTTTGATCTGAATGACTATGCTGACTGCTTTTTATCAAATACCACCATATTGGCTTAAACATACATTCCTATTAATTTAGATACTAGCGAATCACCTCGTACTTTTTGATACTAAACCAGATTGTTGGTTCACTGGACATTGTGGGATCAGTGAAAACTCCGCCAACAAAGATTTCTGATGAATTCAGGCGACCTGTTAAAGTATGGTCCTCTATCTTACCATAACTAATTAACAACCTTAATTACTCATATCTATGTATCTATGCTTACAGCTATCCAACATTCAATATTGCTGCAGGTGATACACCCATTGCAAGATTTGAATTTAAATTGCTTTCCAATATACCACCTCCCTTCAACGCCGTTTAGCTGAGTGAATAAACATGACCAGGCTTATTTACCAGGTTATTCAACTATTAATACGCGGGATAATATATGTTATATGATTATGGTTGGATACTGTTTCAATTCAACAGTGCCCATATATTGCTTTAATTTCTTTAATATAGGTTCAATAGACTTGGAAGTATTGCTCCAATTTATTTATGGCTCAATATACTTGGAACTATTGAAATATTGCTTGCCAATAAACATGAGCTGAAGTTGCAACTGTCTCTCCACATGGATTCAACCCTATCCTCTGCTTAACGTACGATGCACACGAGCTTCTGTACAGTTTGTCAGGTATGCATTAAAGGCCTAATTGATTAAGTCACTTCTCATTCCATTGAAAGAAGCTATTCCCATTTCATTTATAGAAGCTAAGGCAACGTTTAAAAAGTTGTGAAATAGACCTCTGGCCATTAAAACATACATTTTTCAGGTTGCAACAACGTCTTATTTTTCCTATTGTCTGTGTAACCCTAGGCCTTTGTACAACATAGGATGCACACATGCATGTTGTGCACTTTTTCAGGTACGCATTAAAGGTCTATATCCTATATGCTGCTGTATAGATACATTCTATGTTTCCATATTAGCTTAGAGCTCCATTATGGAGATAAGCATAGTGAGTGTTAGACATACCTGTACCCATTGAGCTATGAAACACATTGGCTTGTTACTCATCAATATGAGCTTAGAGGTTGTGATATCATGCAAATAAGGCACATACACGAGCTTGGTTGATTCAAACACAGCTTCTATACCCATACGTCTTACCTATGATCTCTATTGATTCGGGATAAAGAGTGGTGAGTAATGTGATATCCATACTTGATTAGTCAGATAAGCATTAGATTGGTGCTATTCCCATTGCTTAGACCATTGTTGTTGTTGCATATTACTGGGTTTCCTGTATTCGATCACAACTCTCATACGTAAATCACTACTAGCAACAGGTCAATGGTAATAGGGTAACATAAACCTAGTCTCACCTGTTAATCATTGTCTATTATGGTTCCACATTCAGTGTTGACCGGTATTGTCTAGTCCTATTTGCTTAGTCAATCCAGAAGTTTGATATAAAATTATACATAAGGATGTTTTGTATAATGTTCAAGAAAGCCTATAGGACACATAACATTCAAGTACGACTCAATTGTATGATAACAATGTCTCAGATAGTTGTGGCATATGTTTTGCCTTACTGTCTTCTATAACAACAACATATTTAATCTACCACAACAGGCTCAAAGGGGCTATCTTCAAGAAATTTGGCTGGTTAAGATGCTCTTCTTGTGGGCACACTGGCCACAGCCACCTAATTTCGCATTTACTACTGCTGCCACATCCATCATTCCATATGCCATTTGCTCCCCATGTCAGATCGATCACCTAATTGCACCGATCGCTCACTTAACGTAAGGTTTTCGTTTTATGCCCATCATTAAATACTGGCCTGCTCCAATCTGATCTTCAAGTATTTCAGCTCCATTCCAAATCAATCCGTATATGTACTTATTTCTGCACCTAGATATTGACATAGATCTCCTGTCTAGCCAATTGTTTATTAGAATAGCTTGGACCCAATCTACCACCAAGATTGCCCGATGTCAGATACATCACCTAATTTCGCATTTACTTCTGCCGCCACATACATCATTCCATATGCCATTTGCTCCCCATGTCATATCGATCACTTAATTGCACCGATTTCTCACTTAACGTAAGCTTTTCGTTTTATGCCGACCATTAAATACTGGCCTGCTCCATCCGAGCTTCAAGTATTTTAGCTCCATTCACACTTAAAACCAGCTTACAAACACGTTGAACTTTTTTATAAATTGGCCTCTTCTGCACTTGGATATTCACATACATCTCCCCGCTTCACATAACATGGAATCCATTAGCATAAGCCAACTTACTCAACTCGCGGCATTGTTTCTCTTAGCACTTGTTCTCATGGCTCTTCTGATTATTGACATCGTAAAAGTCGAAAGACAAAGAAAAAAGAAACCAAGAAAACAATAACATCTCTAACGAAGAGCATATGAAACTACACCAAGTAATTTTGAATCTCAAGCCTATTTTTGCATTATTTTACGCATTGTCTTATTTCCCCGCTTCCTTCTCTGTTACAGGTGTATGACAGATGCTTCAAATATGCATCTGGGTCTGCCATGGTGGTGCAACTCGCATTTTTTATGCTTCTATCGTCTTTGCTCGAATGTCGGTCTAATATCCTAATTGTTAGCATTCGTGCTTGTCTTTGATTCTTCACATGTTACAGTCTGTCATAAGAAATGCTTATTTTCAAGGTCAAATGTAAGCTTCACGGCGGTTTTCATGTTACTCCTGTCTTGAATTGATGATGATTCTCTGCAAGTTAGTTATTCAATAATGTTCAGATCTTTGGTATATAGTGCTCATGTGACTATTTCTATTGCAGTTGTGTAATTTTGGGCTAGCAACATAAATTGGTGTATCTTGAATTGATGATGATTCTCTGCAAGATAGTTATTCAATAATGTTCAGATATTTGGTATATAGTTCTCATGTGACTATTTCTACTGCAGTTGTGTGATTTTGGGCTAGCAACATAAACTGGTGCATTGTTTTGAAATATTGCAGGGCATATTATATTATTCGACAGCCCTCGATTTATGTATTACTGAAACTGGTGCAAGCCCAAAACTTCAATAGATGTTGCAACATCTCCTGAGTTGGCACAATAGGCTTGTGGATGACCCTTTCCAGTAATATATCATGTAATATTGCAGGCGATAGTTAATGAAACAGCTCGAGTTTATTTGGAGGAGTTCATGTTTGATCCCTATTTCATTGATCTGTTCTATAGTCTTACACTCTTTCTTGTTTACTATTTTGACATTTATCATTGCCTATTGTCTGAGTTTCAGAAAAAGTTGACGCAGTCTCTACTTACAGGTCTTATCAAAACACCGATATAGCAACCCCCCTATATACGTTACCGAAACTGGTACTTCAGCCTTGACATTTATTGAAGAAGAAGAAATATTTCTATATGTTTTTTGAAAAGTACCCTTGTTACACTTGCATCTGTTCCTTGAGACTTAGTAGTTAATTAATTCATTCGACAAAAAAGCAGGAGAAGCAAGAGCATATGAACCAATGGCCCTTTTCATAGCTTACATAGCCACATTACCTTTTCGAAAGTGTTTTAATGAAACTAACTAAGCTTAACCTATGTAAGGTTGAGCATAGCAGCATGCTTCTTCCTAACTGTCAGTTTACCGATCAATTGCAGATGCATATGCCAACTTTTGAATTTTGTTCCACTACACTATATGCAGGTACAGAGCCCAGTAGTGTAGATGCATCAAGCTAAGAATGGGTATCTTGCAAAAAAGCTTATTGGAGCCCAGCTCAACACAAGTTGCATCAGGAGACAGCAGTACTGAACATAAAGGTATGCCCTTGATACAAACAGCTCAACACAGGTTGCATCAGGACACAGCAGTACTGAACATAAAGGGGAGTGCAAACGCTGTGATCAAGGTTGAGAATAGCAGCATGCTTCTTCCTAACTGTCAGTTTACCGATCAATTGCAGATGCATACGCCAACTTTTGAATTTTGTAATCTGTATTTAACTTGGTCCAGGCTTTACTTGTTTTGTCTTCCTGGCTGGCTGAGAGCCCTGTACCTTTACTTAGGCTTCGGAGGGACTCACTATACAGGATTGGCAGAACTAGTAGATCTTTAGCCCTAGACCTTAAATGTTAACTTCATGCAGGGACTCGCTGCCTCACAGCTTCCCTTGTTTACTATCCATCCTTTGACAGTGATAATTGATATGAGATCTTTATTGATGTGAGTTGCCAACAGAGTTTAGCTTGGTCAAAATAAAGTTAGTGAGGCTCACATGGATGCCAAACTATATAATATGTTTATCATTGCCTTTTTGATGGAGTTAGGATTGAAAGAGCGAGCAAATGCTAATAGTGTTGTGATTGAACCATTCTTTTTAAAAAAAATAAATTGTATTATGAACGAATATTAAAATTTTCCACAACAAAATTATTATTAAGATTTATCTTGATTAGTTATTCAAGTTATTTTAAATGAAACTATTATTGAAATTTATGTTAATTAATAATTTGTTAAAATTCAGATTTTGAACTTTTGCAGTATAACTCAGGTTCATTTATTTTATTTGGTAATGAGATTGAATTTATTTCGGTGATGAGTAATTTATTGTTTAAAAATATTTTAAGGATGAATTTTATTGATTTTATTTATTGGTAGGGTTATTTTCTAACTGTGTGACAAAAAAAAGGGATTAAGTATATATATTCCATCCTTAGATTTGTAAAATTATTGAGAATTTGATTGAAAATTTATTTCAATTTATGTTTAAAGAAGCGTGTTGTAATTTTGAGGATGTCTTAGTTAATGTTGATAGTTAGAATTTTTTTTCCAATAATAAAAATAGAGAATCATTTAATAGCAAATTAAAATTAGACTTATTTTCATTTTAGATAGATATTTTCTTTCCATATAGTTTTGCAAATGGCAAGTCCTGGTTACCGGGTGCAAGCCTCGGAAGTGATGATTGACGCTATGTGATTTATTTCACTAGTTTCAATCCCACTTCTTCAACCCTATGAGCATCACCCGACGGAATGAGTGATCAGTTGACTATTCAAAAATCATGATAAATTAGTTAGTTACGACTACCTCTGATGGAAATGGTCATACGTGAATGACTTACTTAATGCAATTGAATCCCAAAATGATATCTAATATAATGCATTGCGTAAACCCCCATACTTAAATTCAAAAAGAGTGAAGGGATCTCTACTTGAATGGTTCATGAGGCACAATACTTGCTAAGGTTTTGCAAATGGTGTAGCAAGCTAAGTGGGCTTCATTGTGAGGAAAACTCCACAGTTAAGTGCGCTTGAGCCAAAGGCGATCTAGGATGGGTGACCTCCCAGGAAGTCCTGGTTACTGGGTGCAAGCCTCAGAAGTGATGATTGACACAATGTGATTCATTTCACTAGTTTCAATACCACTTCTTCACCCCTGTGAGCATCACCCGATGCAATGAGTGCTCAGTGAACTATTCAAAAATCATGATAAATTAGTCAGTTACGACTATCTCTCATGGAAATGGTCATACGTGAGTGAATTACTTAAAGCAGCTGAATCCCAAAATGATATCTAATATAATGCACTGCGTAAACCCCCATACTTAAATTTAAAAAGAGTGAAGGTATCTCTAATTGAATGGTTCACGAGGCACAATATTTGCTAAGGTTTTGAAAATGGGGTAGCAGTGTAAGTGGGCTTGATTGTGGGGAAAACTCCACAGTTAAGCACACTTAGCCAAAGGCGATCTAGGATGGATGTTATGCTCTTAACCTGCAAAATTATACCAAAATACAGAATATGTGAAGAAAAGATACCCAGAACACAGAATAGCAATGATTTTATTATTCAGAGAGTAATGTTCACTTGCCTCTTCAAGGGGGCAACATCCAATAGAGCAGAGCTCGATTACAAAATAAGACACGATGCTCATCGCAGGGAGTCTCTATCCTTTATATATGACTCATACATGCAATACCACGGGCCAATACGTGGGTTTTATTAATACCATCTATCTAATACTACGGCCCATTTGCAACTAACTGTGGTTCCGTCATTAATTGCGGATTAACCACTTACAATTATTAATATGGGCATTATTGACTCTTGACTATGACGTGATCCCATTACATAAATAAGGGTTTTAGGGTGGGACACTAACATGCCCTTCCCCTTAAGACTAGCCTTGTCCTCAAGGCTGAAGCTGCGGAAACTGCTGAAGAATAGTGGCTGGTTCCCAAGTTGCATCTTCTGGAGAGGTGTCTTTCCATTTGATGAGGACTTCCTTAATCATGTGGCTGCGCAGTTGCTTGTCTTGTGTGTCTAGGACCTGTTCGGGTGGAAGCCAAATGGACCCTTCTTCGTCCAATTCAGGTAGACCGGTCTGAATTTTGCAATTGTTCCCAATCACTTTCTTGAGGAATGAGACATGGAAAACTGGATGGATTTTTGCAGTAGGTGGCAAGCCCAACTTGTAATCCACTTCTCCAATGCGCTGAAGTACTTGATATGGCCCGTAGAATTTGGGAGATAGTTTCTCACACCCCTTGTCTTTCAGTGATGTTTGCTTATATGGTTGTAGCCGTAAAAAGACCTGATCCCCTTCTTGAAATTGGTGCTCTGAGCGATGCTGGTTTACCTGTTGCTTCATGCGGTTCTGAGATTGATGAAGATTCTCTCGAAGATGGGCGAGCATGGTTGTGCGGTGTTGTAGGAGTTGATCCACTGCTTGTACATTTAATCACCCCTTGAGATACGAAGTAGGTGAAGGCAGGAGTTGACCATATACTGCTTTGTAGGGAGTCATTTTGGTGGTGGCATGATAGTTGGTGTTATACCACCATTCAGCCAGAGGTAACCACTGTACCCCAAGGTGTTTCTTTTCTGAAGTGAAACACCTAAGGTAGGTTTCTAGACATTTGTTGACGGCTTCGGTTTGAACATCTGTTTGTGGATGATAGGAAGTATTGAGTTTTAGTTGAGTGCCTTGTATCATGAAAAGTTCCTGCCAAAAATTACTAGTGAAGATCGGGTCGTGGTCGGACACAATAGAAGTGGGCATGCCATGCAATTTGAAGATCTGATCCATGAAAGATTGAGCGACCAAAGTTGGTGTAAACAGGTGGGGTAGGGCGCAGAAATGAGCATACTTCGACAGTCGGTCCACAACCACCATGATGACTGTCTTGTTCCCTGACTTTGGAAGACCTGTAATGAAATCCATAGAAACCTTCGTCCAAATTGATGCCGGAATGGGCAATGGTTGTAATGTGCCTGGTGTGTTGACGGTTTCCCCTTTGTGGCGTTGACAGACATGGCATTCTGCTATGAAAGTAAGGATGTCCTTTTTCATGCATGTCCAAAAAAATGATCTTCTGGTGCGAGCATACGTCTTCTGAAAGCCCGAATGTCCTGCAATGGGAGATGAGTGCAATTCTGCCAAAATGCGACTTTTGAGGGTGGATGTTGGTGATATTATGACTCTGTCCTTGTAGCGAAGAATATCATCCTGCCACGAGTAGCCCTTGGTGGAATTTGGATCTACCTGCAATTGAGAAATGAGTTGGGAGAGCCCGGGGTGTGAAAGCCATTCCCTGCAAGCCTCTTCAATCCATTATGGAATGGGGAGGGAAATTGCTAGCAGAGTACTTTCCTCCTCAAATTGGCAAGATAATGCATCTGCTACACTATTGTCTTTTCGTTTCTTGTAAATGATCTCATAATCATATCCCAGCATTTTGGCGAGCCATTTATTTTGTTGTGGGGAGGATAGGCGTTGCTCCAAAAAATATTTAAGACTGTGATGATCTGTGCGGATTTGGAAACGTCGCTCCATTAAGTAAGGTCGCCAGGTCTCAACTGCATGTAAGATGGCCATCATTTCCTTCTCGTAGGTAGATTGCCCCAGATTCCTCCCACTTAGTTGTTGGCTTGTGAAGGCCAACGGTCGCCCTTCCTACATTAAGACTGCCCCAATACCTGTACCCAAAGCATCACATTCAATGACAAAAGATTTGGTGAAGTCAGGTAGTGCTAAGACTGGAGTGGAACACATGGAATTTTTTAGAGCTATAAAGGCCTGTTGTGCTTCCTCATTCCAGAAGAATGAATTTTTCTTTAGGAGTTGGGTGAGGGGCTTCGCTATGCGACCATAGTTGCGGACAAATTTACGATAATAGCCTGTGAGACCCAAAAATCCTCTCAAGCTCTTCAAGGTCTTAGGTTGAGGCCATTCCTGCATTGCCTAGATCTTTTTGGGGTCCACCTTGACACCTTCACGCCCCACAATGTGGCCCAAATACTCTACTTCTGCCATGCCAAACAAACACTTGGACTTCTTGAAAAATAATTTATGCTTGCAGAGCAGTTGCAAGAGTAGATCTACATGCTCAAGATGTGCGGCCCAAGTGCAACTATAGATGAGGATGTCATCGAAGAAGAGAAGGACAAATTTCCTGAGATATGGTTTGAGAATGTGGTTCATAAGGCTCTGAAAAGTAGAGGGGGCATTACAAAGACCAAATGGCATGACCAAGAATTCATAATGGCCTTCATGAGTTCTGAAAGCAGTCTTGGGAATGTCGACTTCCTTCATGCGAATTTGGTGGTAGCGTGAGCGAAGATCCAGCTTAGTGAAGAATTGAGCCCCATTGAGTTCATCCAGCAAATCATCAACCACCATGATGGGAAATTTATCTTTGACAGTTAACTTATTGAGGGCCCTCAAGTCGGGACACATCCGCCACTCCCCATCTTTCTTGAGCACCTTGACCACTGGGGATTTATAAGGACTAATGCTGGGAAAAATGACACCTGCCTCCAAAAGTTCCTTGATGATTTTCTCTATTTCATTCTTTTGGGTGAACGGATATCTGTATGGGCACCCATTTGGGGGTTGGGCCCCTGGAACCAGGGTGATGCTATGATCATGTTCCCCTCGCGAGGGTGGAAGCTCATGAGGCTTGTCAAAGACCGGCAGATGGTTATTTAAAATCTGTTGCATCTCAGGATGAATTGGCAGAGGCTTGGTTTCGACTGCCTGGATGGCATTAAACTGAGCTACAACTCCATGATTGCCCTTTTTTAACAATTTTTCCATCCTATGCGAGCTGATGATAGAGGGGGATCCCGCTTGGAGTCCACGGAGGGTATGTGTGTAGTTGTTCTGCTTAAAACTCATATATAACTCTTCGAAATCCATTGTGATTGGCCCAAGGGTGCGGAGCCATTCAGCACCGAGGAAAATGTCGCAACCCCCCTTGTGTATGGCAAACATGTGGGTTTTCAACTAATAATCCCCCATTTGAAGTTTGACATTTTCACAGCGGCCTTCACATTTCATTGTGCCTCTATCTGCAATTTGAACTTGGAAGTTAGAAACTGCTCGTACAAAACAATGCACTGCTTCTGCGAATTTTTGATGGATGAAATTATGTGTACTTCCACTATCAATCAAGACTACTACTGGGCGATCTTTAACAAAACCTCTGATTTTGAGAGTTTGAGGGGAAGAAATCCCTGCCAAAGCATCCAACGAAATAACTGGTTCGTCAGAGACATTGTCCTTTTGGTTGTCTTCTTCTAGCGGCTCATGTTCCTCCAGTGGTGGATCTTCCTCTGTTGAGCTGTAGTCAGTGGCATCAATTTGAAAAAATTTGGGCTCCTTGCATTTACGACCTGGGGAGTATTTTTCATCACAGTAGTAACATAGGCCTTGCTTTCTTCTTTCGGCCATTTCTGCAGGTGACACCTTTTGGACCTTAAGTGTTTGAGTCGTGTTGTGAGCCTGTGGGGGGCGACCTTTAGCGGAGAAATTTGGGCGACTGTATTGGGCTGCTAATGCACGTTCCATGTTACGAGCTACCTTGCAAGCCTCCGTCCATGTGGGAGGGTGGTGTAGTAGGACTTGGGCTTTGATAGCTTCTTTAAGACTGCTGATAAAACATTCCATGTAGAACACATCTGAGAGACCCCAAGTGCGGAAGGCTAAGGCTTCAAAAGCTGTAATATATTCATCCACTGTACCAGTCTGTCGGAGCTTAGTAAGACGACCCAGAAAAGATGATTCCTGGTCAAAGCGGTCTTGAAGAGCTTTGGTGAATTTGGTCCAAGTCCTAAAAGGTCCAGTGCAACGTTGATGCCATTCCCACCATTGCCACCTTTCATTCTCCAAGTACATGCTCCCCAACATAAGCTGAGTCTCATCATCTAAGATGTGATTTAGTTTGAAATACTGCTCCATTTGTGCTATACATGCCGATGGGTGAGAACCGTCAAATTTATGCATATCCAACTTGGGAGGTCGCTGACTGGGTTGTTGGTGGGTGTGCCAGACGTGAGGAGAGTGGCTAGACTCACCATCATTGTGTCCATTCTGATTATACGCCTCCCTGTGGGCTTGCTCCTTGCCCTTCAGGATTACTTTCTCGACCATGCTACATAGTCCGCTAAGCTGAATGTGGAGGGTTTTCACTGATTCTTCAAGTTTTTCCATCCTTTTATTAGCCATCGCTTGAGCTCTAGTTTCTACCATACACCAACCTGATTTTTTGAAAATTGGGACCGCCTAAAAAAAATTTCACTAAGAAGTGAATGGTACCACTGTGCTCAGCTCGTCGTCCTAATTCTGATGGGCTAGATCACCAATAAGCGCCCCGAAAGATCTCAGACTTTTTTTTTTTTTCCTGAAAACTCCTAACGGAGTTTTACTCCTTCCTTATCAATACTGCAGTGGCCAAATCCTGAAAATGTCAATGCGGCCAAAAGTCCTGCGAAAATTATACCCTGGTATAGGAACCCTTCACAATGACTCCGATCTGGTGGATCTGAGAGATCTAAATGGTGGATCTGATAGCTCTGGGCGGCGGAACAGACTGCTTCTGCGGATCTGATGGATCTAATAGATCGGAATGGCTGATCTGCAAACTCGAGACTGCGGGACTGATGTCTACTACTGCTGCACCCCTTTACACAAGTGGATCTGGAAGAGATGATGTGTGATCCCCCAATAGAAAAGGGAACTATGGTCTTGAGGAGTGTCAGGTGCTACAGATCGCAATATACATAAGGGTCTGGTAGTAGTACTCGGCCCAATGTTTCAGGGCTCTAACTAAGGAGGATCGACCATACCCTTAGCCGTACAACCCTACTACCCTATCGTACGGGCAACTAATCTCTCCGAGTGCTATTCTCGGTGTATTGTAGCCGTAAGACGGCCGACAGTTTATCTATGGTGAGGTTTCAAGGGAGCCTAGGGGGCTTCCGATATACCCAGAGGGTACGTGGAAGAGAGTCCGTGCACGGTTCTGTCTAACGCGCTACTACTCGAAGGGGTACCCACAGGGGTTACAAGGGAGTCCAACAGACGTGACCACCTCTTGTATTTCCTGTGTGCATGCCTCCCCAAATCTGCAGGTTTATGCGCTCAATGACAGATCCTGTGGTTTAAAGACGCCAAAACACGTCTCTAGCCAAAAAAAAAAATTTGCTAACAAATGGAGATCCCATCGGCCCTGGAAAGTGCTCTGATACCACTTGTTATGCTCTTAACCTGCAAAATGATAACCAAATACAGAATATGCAAAGAAAAGATACCCAGAACACAGAATAGCAATGATTTTATTATTCAGAGAGTAATGTTCACTTGCCTCTTCGAGGGGGCAACCTCCAATAGAGGAGATCTCTATTACAAAATAAGACACGATGCTCCTCGCAGGGAGTCTCTATCTTTTATATATGACTCATACATGCAATACCATGGGCCAATACCGTGGGTTTTATTAATACCATCTATCTAATACTACGGCCCATTTGCAACTAACTGTGATTCCGTCATTAATTGCAGATTAACCACTTACAATTATTAATATGGGCTTTATTGACTCTTGACTATGACGTGATCCCATTACATAAATAAGGGGGTTAGGGTGGGACCCTAACAATGGGTGACCTCCCGGGAAGTCCTGTTTACCAGGTGCAAGCCCCGAAAGTGATGATTAACGCTATGTGATTCATTTCACTAGTTTCAATCCCACTTCTTCACCCCTGTGAGCATCACCTGATGCAATGAGTGCTCGGTGAACTATTCAAAAATCATGAGAAATTAGTGAGTTATGACTACCTCTCATGGAAATGGTCATACGTGAATGACTTACTTAACGCAGTTGAATTCCAAAATGATATCTAATATAATGCACTGCGTAAACCCCCATAATTAAATTCAAAAAGAGTGAATGGATCTCTACTTGAATGGTTCATGAAGCACAATACTTGCTAAGGTTTTGCAAATGGGGTAGCAAGCTAAGTGGGCTTTATTGTGAGGAAAAATCCACAGTTAAGCGCGCTTGAGCCAGAGGCGATCTAGGATGGTGACCTCCCGGGAAGTCCTAGTTACCAGGTGCAAGCCCTGAAAGTGATGATTGACGCTATGTGATTCATTTCACTAGTTTCAATCCTACTTCCCCACCCCTATGAGCATCACCCGATGCAATGAGTTCTCAGTGAACTATTCAAAAATCATGATAAATTAGTCAGTTACGACTACCTCTCATGGAAATGGTCATACGTGAATGACTTACTTAACGCAGTTGAATCCCAAAATAATATCTAATATAATGCACTGCGTAAACCCCCATACTTAAATTCAAAAAGAGTGAAGGGATCTCTACTTGAATGGTTCATGAGGCACAATACTTGCTAAGGTTTTGCAAATGGGATAGCAAGCTAAGTGGGCTTGATTGTGCGGAAAACTCCACAGTTAAGTGCGCTTGAGCCAGTGGCGATCTAGGATGGGTGACTTCCCGAGAAGTCTTGGTTACCGGGTGCAAGCTCCGAAAGTGATGATTGACGCTATCTAATCCATTTCACTAGTTTCAATCCCACTTCTTCACCCCTGTGAGCATCACCCGATGCAATGAGTGCTTAGTGAACTATTCAAAAATCATGAGAAATTAGTCAGTTACGACTACCTCTCATGGAAATGGTCATACGTGAATGACTTACTTAACGCAGTTGAATCTCAAAATGATATCTAATATAATGCACTGCGTAAACCCCCATACTTAAATATTAATACAATTTTCTCAATTTGAGGATTTTTTTGTTAGTATATTCGGACATATAGGAGATAGTTAAGTATAATTTGGTCTAGTGTAGAGTTAGTTAAAGTGTGTTTCTTTACTATGTATTTTTGTAACTTACAATCCGATGGTCACGATATGTAGTGCTACGACGGTTCATTCTCTCCTTGGTATTACCGACACTTGATCCGTGGGTTAACACCTGATTGGTCCATGATCTCTATTTAAAGAGCATGGAGGGTCATTTGTAGGGTAACGGTTCGTGAGAGCAGCTTATGTAAATTTTCATTCTTTTATTAATAAATTGCCTAAAGTGGGCACACTGGCTCAGGCCGTGGAATGTTTCTCTCTTTGAGGGTTTTAACCACGTCAACAATACTGGTATATTGATCTGTGATCTTGTCTCTTTGAGAATTTTAACCACGTCAACAATGCTGGTATATTGATCTGTGATCTGTTTGTAAGCGGTGTCCTTTGGTGTTCTGTCTGAGAAACTTACCCTGTAAATTCCTACATTATTATTACCTAACAAATCATGTAACTGTATTTAGTTAAAGATATTGAACATGTACTACTTTTTCTTTCTTTACCTGTAGATTATCATTTCTTAGGCAATCCATTTCATCCTTAATTTTCTTCCCATTTCTCGAGTATTCATGATTATCCATATTTCTTAGAAATATGCAAAATGTACAAAATGACAATTAGTATAGATATCATAAATAAATTATGAAAAATGAATTTAAAATAATTCATAATAATAATTATGTTTAATAATTTAACGTTTCTTATAAAGATATGAACTATTATTATTCTTAATGATGGTTGGTACTTTTTTTAATGATGGTTGAAATTCTATTTTAATGATGGTTTTATGTTTTTTTGAATAGTTATAAGTATCTTTAAATAGCATTGGCCAATAATATTTAGCAAAAAAAATTTTAGGATAAGTTTTATCACCACGAAGATATCCACTTTGTAGACCATTATGTACTCCAACAAACACATTTTCAACCTATTTCTTCTTTAATCATCTTAATAAAACATTATCATAGTTCTTCTAGATTAACAATTCATGAATCAATGGGTAATTAATATACTTTTAATCTTAAAGCCTTTCCCCTTTTAATGTCCAAATAAAGTGGAAAAATACCATGAATTAAGAAATACTTTAACTCATTGTACCTAGAATCAATTGAAAGAAACATATAGTAAATATTTTCTATCATTAACTTAATTGTCATTCTCCACACCTTATTAGTCCCTACCTCCAGCATGGGACTATAGCGATCGATATCGATCTATTTCATATTAATTTAGGCGTACTGATCCATTTAACCAATGTTTTAAAAAAACATTTCGCCATTTTTTTGTTTTATCCAATGTTTTGTTTTGGAGGTCTTATTGCAGGGATATCGATTGATTTCATATTAATATGTCGTACTGATCCATTTAACCAATGTTTTCCCCAATATTGCAAGATGTCAACACGTTTTATTTCTAGCTGATATTGCGACATGCGAACACATTTACATGGAACACAAGTGTCGTTTTCATGGACCACAAGTGTCACTTACAAATGTGGTAAGTGTCCTGAGCTTATTTATAGTGTTGGACAACCTAAAATTCTTTTGGAGAAGACAACGGGCTCTGGAGCTCTGAAGAAGAGGCGCAACTGAACAGTGGACCCCACCATGACAGAAGCGTACAAAGAATCTGCCTCTTCTTTACAGTGTTCCACAGTTTCAATCTATTCTTGAGGTGGTGGGATGGTTTCCTCCAGTGGTGTGTGTTGATTCTTCTCCGCAGTTGGTTGGAAAAATTGCTGATGGTGTAGTCTTTATAATGTACAACTCTTTTTCCTATGGCTCATATCTTCATCGATTCTTGAATGTTTTGAATGTACAGATCGTTTAACAAGTTTGAAAATGTTCAAGGATTTGATGAATACTGTCTAACCTTTGTTCCCAAGCCTATCAGGGTTCCCTGTGATTATTATCTTATTTATAAGGCACGCATCCTTCTCAAGCCTCAGTCCAAATACTTTACCAGGAGCAACAAGGAGTTGACTAGAACAGTAACTTATTTAGAAATGTAACATTTTTCATTGTTCAGAAGAAAGAGTGTAATATTTTGCAAGTAGTGCTTCTCTTTTTTAATTTTATTTTGTATAACTGAGATGGGCGAAGGAATCAAAAAGGGTTGAGCCTCACTACTTACCTTCCCCCTGCATTGGTTGGTCTACAGCTTGCATCTTCCGATCCATTACTACACAGGTAAACTTTCTTTAAACCTTATTTCAGGGCAAATACCATCATTTGCATTTAGAAGTGTACTCTCTGCATTATGGCGTCTTTAATGTCCACAATAAAATTTTTGGAAATTTAGCTACAGTGTGATTTTTTGATTTTTCATATATATATAAAGTTTACTAAAAAAATTATTTATATTTCACTCAACAAATTATCAGTCAAAACTTACAATTTCAATTAAACTTTACCAAAATTTGGATAACATTTACTAAAAGATATGAAAAGAACACACGAACCTTTTGAAAATTCAGACACTCATTTAAATGCAAGAGCTATGCATTATGAATTCTTCTATCCAATTGGTATATTGTGATCCATTCACCTTAAGAGGCGTTCTTTATTTTTCGTTTTTTTCATAAAGAGGATTGAATTTCTCTACTTTGGTGATGCAGAATTCAATATTTTTTTATGAATACCAAACGCAGTGGATGGTTCGACAATTCCAACACTTTCAACCTTTACAAATTCGACTTTAATGCTCTTTCTCACACAATTTTCTTTAACAAAGAAGCAACTTCAATTCAAACACTTGCATACCGTTGATTGCAAGATTCCGCTCGGCAAGAAAATATTTTTTTGTGAATTAGCCCCAAATGCAGTGGATGGCTCGATGATTTCAGCACTTTTGACCTTTACAAATTCGAATTTGAATGCTCTTTCTAAAACAATTTTCTTTTAACCTTTAAGCAGCTTCAATTCAAACACTAGCATACCGTTGATTGCAAGATCTCACACAACAAAGATCAAATGACTATTTCGAAAAGCATACTTGAAGGATAAAATGTTCTTCTTCAAAGTCGGTTCTATGAGCAGATGCTACTGGTGTATTTAAGGATGGAAATCGACAAAGGACAAAAGGCAAAAACATAGAAATTGTTAATGAATATGCTCGAATGGTAAAACTAGTAGTTTACCGTATTCCTGAAAACACTAATTGCCATAGTCATTAGAGCTCTCCCAAACCATATCAATCATTCAATCCAAAGTTCACGTGACAACCATGTGAAAAGGGTGAAGTGGACACACATTATAAAACAATGCGGTAAGGAGATAGGTGACATACCGAACTAGACACCAATCATTCAAATGAGAGATGGTTGTAATGTAATATCACTCCATGACTTAATAAATTAAACAATGGAGTAATATTTATTATGTTATTCAAAACAAAATTTAGAAATATACAGCTATAATACATGCAGAGATCGTGGCATAATAAAATTTCACTATTGAATGAAATATAAATCACCACTTGTCCCTCTTTTTCCATAACTCGGTGCCAGATATAAATCACCACTTGTCCTTCTTTTTCCATAACGCAACGCCCAATGCCCCGTGAACTATGCACAAGTGACACATAACACTAATCTCTCTTGTTTTGCATATTGTTTGTTTCTATAACCATGAGTGACTACACACTTCAAGCAATTCCGGTGACTGCAATTTCATGAAAACCTAATTGACATGGTGCGAAACTAAGCACAAAATTGATCCAAACTCCTAAATACTCATTTTATAATTGTTTAGTACTTATTGGGAATACGGCAGGGACTACCGCTACGTTGTTGCCCTTGTTCTTCATGTAGTTTAGAATATTTGAATTCTTATAACAACATACAAAGAGTTTTCCCTAAACAATATTTGTTGTTTTAATTTATTTATCATATCCCTACGATGATGTCATCCGATTTTCTATTCTTTTGTATAAGTGATGAATGGGGATGTGAGACAATTACATTGGTATGATATTTGAGTAGATATGATCTAAAATGTATTTCTACTTTAAAGAAAACAAATTCTTATTTATCTACTTCAGAATGATTAAGTTCAGATCTTGTAATCTTCAAGTCATGGATGAGATTGACACTTCATTTTGATTTTTATTCTTTTAGCTAATACTACAACAAATTATGATTCAATAGTGAAAGCATATAATGTAATTCTTTACTAATATCTGGGATCATTATTTTACATGTTTTGGATACATATTGTTCTATGGAATTAAATCATTTTTTCTCTTCCTTGTTCCATTTAAAAACAATATTCATCTTTATCATGTCCTATAGTGGTTTGATTATTTCTACGAAACTATGCATAAAGCTTCTCACAAAATTTGTTTTCCCTTAAAAATTATTTAATTGGTTTTTTTATTGTGAAGAAAATAAATTTGTTATATGGTTTTGGTTCTTTTGGGTTCAATCACAACATCAAATTTGGAAACAATTAGACGTAAAGGTTTGCTTTTACTTATAGTAAAAATATTTTAGTTAGGATTTAATAAAATTACATATGTTCTACAATGATGAAATATTTATCTCAAATAGTAGTTTTGTTGTACAATGATCAAATATTTATCTCAAATAGTAGTTTTGTATATTTTTCAAGTGGAATCATGTAGTGAATGATATTTATATCACATATTTTCGAGTTACTATATGTTTATGTGAAAATATAAAGTACTATATGTTTATGTGAAAATATCTTTATAGTATTTGAAAATTCAAGTGAATATTTCACATTTAGAAGGTCTAAATTCAATTCCTAGACTAATATTCTAGGGACAAGATAGTCAAATGGCACCCTTCCATTCAATATGCAGCCAATTCATGTGAGAGATTTCTTAGAGAAAAGAAAGAGGGAGACAACTATCCTAAGGAAGTTCATTAAAGAGAAAATAAACAATTGGAGTTGGTTCATACACATCATTGTGGTCCATTGTAGACCCAGTCACTAGGAGGCAGTTACTATTTCCCAACCTTCATACATGATTACAAAAAAAAAGGCTTGGGTATATTTCCTCACAAATAAATCTAAAATTGTTTACCAACTTAGAGAATTGAAGGTAATAGTGGGGAAGCAAAGTCATTATCAAATTAACATATTAATATCAAATAGAGGAGTTGAGTATGATTTAAAAACTTTTGATAACTCTTATAAGAAATATCAAATCAAAAGACAATTCACAACAAAGTGATCATCTTAGAAAAATGATGACTCCAAAAGGAAGAACATAACCATTATCAATACATCTCACAACAAAGTGATCATCTTAGAAAAATGATGACTCCAAAAGGAAGAACATAACCATTATCAATACATCTAGAAGCATTTAGAAGTCAAAACATTTGTCAAATGATTTTTGGGAAGAAGCATAAGCTTGTTCATTTTATGTTTTTAATAGAAATCTCACTAAAAGTGTGAAGAAGGAAGTTCCATATGAATGGATAGGTATGAGTTGTAGTGTAGCATAATTTAGATGACTTAGTTGTGTGTCATATGCTCATGTTATTACAGATTTGAGAAGGAAGTTAGAATACGTAAGTAAAAGGTGCATTTTAATTTGTTAGAGTGACTACTCCAAGATGTATAGACTGTATAACCTAGCGATAAAGAAGTTGATAATTAGTAGGAATGTTGAATTTAAAGAAAAAGGGGCATGGAATGTAAAAATTAATAAATCCATAATGGTTTGAGAGAGAATACCGTAAGTAGAATATGAAGAAAAGGAATATATTAAACAATAATGACAACACGGATTTCAAACTTATTCATCTTTGGAATGTACTCCAACAAGAAATCAAAGTAAATCTATTCAAGGTGAGTCATCTACTCCATCTACTCAGTCTACTAATACTAAATGGAGTAGTGAATTTGATCCTATAACCAATTCCTTATGATTTAGAAGGACTGGAAGTTTTAGGAAAATGTATGAATATTTAGATATGAATTCAAATTTCGTATTGTTTACTTTTCAACCCATACATTTTGAAAAAGAAAATTATCGAACACAATTAACTGAAAATAACGGATCAAGATATTCATTTCATAGAGTTGAATGATACATGGGATATAGTAGCATTGCTAGGGGGTAAATATTGCATGGCGTAAAATGGGTTTACAAGACAAAGCTTAGTGAGAAAGGGGAATTTGAAAAGTATAAGGTTACGTCAGTAGGAAAAGGTTTTGCACAATGTCCGGTGAAATATTTTAACCAATCATAAGGTTCGATACAATTAGGATATAGTATCCATAACATCTAATAAAAAGTGGAAATCTTATTTAATGGATATAAAGTTGGCATTTTTAAGTGGTACCTTAGAAGAATTTTCTTCTAAGTTGATGTAGAGAAACTACTGGGATATGTGATAAAAATTCATGAAAATAAAGTATACTACTCAAAGAAATATCCATATTGACTTAAGTAAGCTCATAGAAGTTGGTATACTATAACCAAATTATATATGATCAAAATTATATTTAGAAAAAGAAACAATGAGAGAACATTTTATACAAGGTGAATGAGTACGGTTGAATCCTAATTTTTTGTTTATATGTTCATGATATGATATCCACATGAAATGTATTAGTAAAAAAACTATAATGGGAATTTTTATTAGTCTTGAAGACATTCAATCAATGAATATTGTGTTTCAAGAAAAGTATGTTCTAAAAATTCTCAAGATGATGAGTTACAAATTAAGACTAACTGCTCCAACTACAATAAGAATTAACATCAACAAAAAATTATAGGATGCAACATATATCCTACTTTATCTAAGAGATTAGTTGGAAGTCTCACGTATTTCACTGTCACTATGAAAGCAACTATGTACAATAACATCCTTTTTCCTAGTTAAGGAAGTATTCAAAAGACTGACATTGTCAAGTTGGAAAAGGAATTTTGAAGTATATTTCTAAAGAAATAAGATATGGAATACTATAATATAGCATTAATTGTAATCTTTTTGTTCAACATATTGACATTGAGCTTATTGGTAGCATGGATGGCAAGAAAAACACTTTAGGATATGTTTTCTGCCATCCATTAGGTGTTATTTAATGGGCATTAAAGAAGTAGCTCATTGTGACAATTTCAACAGCTGCAAAAAATTATGTGTTATGAGTAACAAGTTATCATGTAGTTTGGTTATTTAGAGTGTTAAATGATATCCAACAAGAAAGAGAGGGAACAAATCCACTATATTGCAACAACAAATTAGTAGTATCTCTATCAATAGATAACTCTTCTTGGGATATTGTAAATCAAAAGATCGATTAATTTACATATTCACATAGTGATTGGAAATAGATGTATTTGAGTTCTGTTAGTAAAATCTACATGTTGTAAGCCTAGTTAAAATGTAGACAATCAAGGAATAATGTTTCTAATTAAGCGGGTGTGTGTTAGATATAATTACTCCAAATTTACATGTAGATGCATAGACCCTAAATTTGGGAAATAATTTATTATGCATTTAAGAGCTAAAATTATCTAGTGTGTCCATTATTAGGATATGAAGATGATTCTATAGGATCTCTCCATGGGATTTTTTCTAATTATGTCCTAAAGAAATTGAAGCAATTTCAATTTGTGAACTATGACTCGATTGTGTCGTTTCTGTGAATTTTTTGTATGCTTAATCTTGTTTTATCAAAATTGTAGTTATTTTGCTTTGCTCCTCCATCCATTACTTACACTGGCGTTTTTCTTGAAACCTGAAATGATAATTCCAACTTGAGATCCATAGTCTTTAGATACATAATATTTAGAATAACTATTCTAGTACATAATTTCCCAGAAATTCATTTCCTTTTATCCATAAAGCCCTTATATGAAGGGAAAAAAAACATGGTGTTAACACCTCCCTAATCATGGGGAAAATCAATAAAAATATTTTTCAATAGTGACTTTCCTTCCATCCCATACATACTTTCTAAGAAGCCAGCAAGGAAACTTTCCATTATTAACTATGAGCGTATTGCCTCCCCTCCCTCATCATGAGGATAACTAATTAAAAAAATTATACTTACCCAAGGAGGATATATTATTTTTTATTTTGGTGAAAAGAAAAAGTTTGATTTTCAATTAATTGGAAATTTTTAAACTGATTATATGAAATTTATTAAAATTTCAAAAAAAAAATATTAAAATGAATATTTTGAGAAAAGAAAATGTAAATTGTTTTTTGATTGGTTGATAGGTATTTTATAGACTTATGAAATATAAAAATTATATTAAAAAATGAAAAATATAAAAAACATTTCTAGCGACCAAGTGTCATAACTTTCCACAACAATATGGTTACCTACCCACAGTTTTTTATGTAAAAAAATATTTAGAAAATTAGAAATTTTAATGGTAATTCTTCTTTTTCTTTTTATATTTCAATTTATTATCTTCTTCCAATTTGAAATCCATAGAAAACAATAACTATTAATAAAAACCCAAAATATTCAATTACATTTTTCTTATATAATTTTCTAGTAATTAATTTACTTCTATCCATAACACCCTTATATGAAGGGCAAAAGAAAAATGGTTAACCATGCTCATAACACCTCACTAATGATGGGAAAATCAATAAAATTATTTTTCAATAGTGACTTTTTTTTCATCTATTACATGCTTTCTAAGAAGGCAACAAGGAGACCATAGTTCAAATCTCATTGAGTACACTGGCTTGCTGTGGTGGATGCTCGAGAAGCAGATTACCCACCCCCGCTTTGGCGGCACGAGAGTCTCACTTCGCTAAAACCATAGGATCTTAGTATATCAACTTGCAGGTAGTTGGATGTACTCTTGGTGTTATAGTGGCAGCTACGAGGATTGATCCTAGGTCTCGCATAGATTGCAACTGGCAGTTACCGATTCACCATGTGGTTAAAAAAAAGCCAACAAGGAAACTTTCCCTTATTAACTATGAGCATATTGCCTCCCCTCCCTCATCATGGGGATAATAATTAGAAAAATTATACTTGCTTGGGAGGATATATTATTTTTTATTTTCGTGAAAGGAAAATTTTGACTTTTAATTAATTTGAAAAATTTTAAACAAATTTTATGAAATTTATTAAAGTTAATAAAAAAAATATTAAAATGAATATTTGAAAAAAACTAATTGGTTGATGGGTATTTTTATGCCCTTTGAAATAGACTTATGACATATAAAAATTACATGAAAAAACATAAAATATAAAAAAACTTTTTTAGTGATCAAGTGCCATAACTTTCCACAACAATATGCCATCGGCAGGTTAGCTACCCACAATTTTTTATCCAAATTTTTTTTTGAAGATTAGAAATTTCAAAAAAAAAAATATAATTGAATTTCTTTTATGGCTTTTTTCATTAGTCATAATTCCTTTTGCTTGCTTTTTTATATTTCAATTTATTTTCTTTTTATTTTAAATTTTCTAATTAAAAATAAATAAATAAAATCTTAATTACATATATTTTATAGTTTCAAACAAATTTTAAAATAAGATAAAACTCTCACATTGTAAAATGTTAATAAGTATAAAATTTATATACTTCTATAATTTTAATAAAACTCACTCATTTCTGTGTTGTTTTGGAATTAATAAAACATTAAAAATTATTTTAAATAATAATTTCATATATATATAATTTCTAAGGTATATATATGCAAATATTTGGATATATATACCAATGTACTTTCATGCCTAAATAATAGATCAACTAATATGGACGAATTCAACTAAGAAACAAGGGTATTAAGATTAAACCCTGAACCATTAATGAAAATAGAGAGTGAGAAATTAAACATCTTGAAGGTAAGAAAATAAAGTAACTATCTTATATATAATATATAATGACATAGTCCAAGAAAACACAAATAAGGACTTTATCACTAATTAAAAAAATAAAAAAAATAAAGAACTAGTAATTTCTTCATTTACGTGATGTGTTGAGAATGATAATTAATTTTTTTACATGTATTATGAATGATTATATACTTTTAACCATTATATCTACTCTCATTAATACACACTACTAAGAAATAAAATAATAGTTGTTCTAAGTATGTGTTGGGATTCTATATTATAACGGTAAGTCATGTTACATCATATCTCTAGTACAACTAGCACAACCACATAAATAAATGTGGTTGATATATGCTTTAGGCATGAACTTATTTGAATATATAATGTATAATTAAATCATAGATAAATTAAAATATATATATATATATAATACTTCAAAATATATAAATATTAATAATTATTTTTTTTATATTAAAACCATATGTCAACTTAAATTACATTTAATGTTGAACATTGATTAAATTCAAAATAATTCTTCAATATAAATTATTTAAAGATAATTGGTTAATTTACTTTTAAATATATATATATATATATATTTTTTGATTGGATGTCAAAATAAAATAATTATAAATAGATCTTGAATGGCATGCACTTTGCATATTATATAGCATAGCAAATCGTGGGGCAATTATTACTACGTTTGACTTCTAGTTAAATATCAATATGTTGTCATATAATATGAGATGAGAAATTTTCCATTACTTTCTTACAAATTATCAGCTGTATTCACCATCCTCCTTCATCATCTGTATTCACCATCCCAAAGATCTATTCATTGGTTGACAACATGTTCTGCCGCAGTTGAAACGATCTCCGTGTTAATAATGGTGGAGCTGAAATCCATGTTTATTTTACATGATCTACATCATTCCAATCATAACATTCAAACATTAATCTTGCGGCAATCGCATCGTAGGCGAAGTTTGGATATCAAGAAAGCCAAAATAAATAAAAACTCACTCAAGATTTGGTGGCAAGAAAATCTGTGTGCGTGGTCCCTCTAGAACATTCCAAGAACGAGTTCCTCAGCGGATTCTGATATGGATGAAAAGAAGGGGGTTACTCAACTTTAGGTCCGTATTTTGTGTTTTCTCATATATGACCACATCAAAAGGTGTCATCCCCAAGAGTAGATGATGCAACGTCGCTTCTGTGCTCGAGAACGAGTTCCTTAACAGATTCTGATATGGATGAAAAGAAGGGGTTACTTAACGTTGGGTCTGTATTTTGTATTTTCTCATATATGACCATTGCATTGTTCATCGCATCAAAAGGTGTCCTCCCCAAGAGTAGATGATGCAACATCGCTCCTGTGCTCCAGTTAGCCTACGAAGCGCTCGAATAGCCTGTTTCAAAACCCAACTATCAACCCAACGGAGCATTCAAATCACCCAATTTGCTTAACAGGTGATGAAACGAATGATTTTTAAATTAAACATGCTACTTTTTTATTTGAAATTGAAAACATTTTTAAATATTTTTCATATCATCAGTATTAGACGAAGAATATTCTCTTTAAATCAAATTGTATCCTCATTTATTAGTTTTTATTTGGTAAGCCTCACAGTTAAAGTGCATTAACTCTTCATAATTTGTTATTTTTTACTTTCAAGCAAAGTTCCATGACAATGTTCAATATTTCTATTTTCTTAAATTCAAAAATAATTTTGTAATTTTTTGAGATTTTTATTTCTAATTTTTATTGGATCAATAAATTTTAATGGGCCATAATTCCCCTAATGGAATGCATTTTAATTTCTGTACTTATAAGACCTTTGCAGTTCATTTATATATATATATATATGAATAACTATTCTATTGATGAATACTCTCACAATGACATTATTAGAAAAACCTTGCTATTCTTAACACTGCTACTACTCTTCTCAATATTGCAAGACTCTTAACTGGGCCGATGCTCTCAATGTTGCAAGTCTCTTACGTGGGCCACTGGGCCACAGGGTCAGTGGGGACAAATCTCTGCGCACTAGTGAAGAGCAAAGCTTTGCACAGTGTCTTTCCTCCCATTACAATTCTCGACGCAAATTAGATTCAAACAACTTTCTCATCCATGCACAATACCGTTCTGTGAATTCGAGAGTTTGTGCGAATGCATATTAACAATTAAAAGCCTTGAAAAAGATATTAACGTGTAATAAAAAAATCTTGCGGCACATTATAATTAAAAACTATATATTTTAATTATTAAAAATGTAATTGTAACTCAAGCTAACTTGAAAATCTATATTCAAATTATTAAAAATGTAATTGCAAACAAAACTAGTGAATGGTTGTATTAGAGTGTAAAGAAAATAAATTTCTCGGCACACTCAACTTTTCCCCCAATACTGCTGCAAACTATTTATGATATTCTTTAATTTTGAAAATATAAATAAAACTATAAATTCACATTATTAAAAACATAATTGTTTTTTAATTTTGAAAACATAAAGAAAATTATATGTTCAAATTATTAAAAAATTAGATAAACTAGTAAATAATTGTGCAGTGTCAATATAACACATTTCTCTACAAAATCAACTTATCTGCACTATTATTTTATTGTTTATTATGCATATACTTGACTTGAAAAGTCATTTCTTTATGATATTTTTTAGTTTTTAAAACATAAATAAAACTAGATATTCAAATTATTTAAAATGCAATTGTAATTCAATCAAACTTTAAACTATATTTGAAAATTATTAAAAACTTAATTGCACAACAAGTAATTTGTGCGGACCATTGCTTGTGTGGGAGCTATGTGTGGAAATATTTGTGTGGGAGCTATGTGCGGAAATATTTTCACAAGAAATGCTCTGCACACTATTAACTCTAAACCCCTTTTCAATTCCAACTCACACACTTCAACTATTTGACTTTTTAAATTTGTTATTTTAATATCAATTTATTAGTAGTTAACTCTAAACCCCTTTTCAATTCCAACTCACACTCTTCAACTATTTGACTTTTTAAATTTGTTATTTCAATATCAATTTATTAGTAATGATTTTGCACAATGAAAATGAAAGAAAAATATTTGCACAAAACATTAATGATAAAAATAAAATGAAAGTTTAAAGAATAGTTAATAGTTATTCATTAATTATTTTCCCATAGTTAATTATGAAGTTATAAATGATAGCAACACAATAGTAAGAGCAAAATAAGTTATAATTATTAATAATTGTAATCATTAAACAACAAGGAAACCTACTTTTTTATAATACTCTAGTTATTACAAGGAAATGGACTAACCTATAATACTATAGGAATGAACTTTTTTCACTAATACTTAATAATTAATGAATTAAAATCCCTACTAAAATAGCTATTATATTTAACTATTATTAACTCTACTATTAATAGACTATTGAGCATTTGAATATAGCTATTAATTGTCCTTTACAAATGTTTTTTTATTATTGACTTGACTGTATTGTGCATTTGAATATAACTATTAATTCTCCAATATTAATGTTTTGATTTTATATTTATTTTAGATAGCTATTAACTTTTTTATTAATAGTTAATAATTAATGAGTTAAAATCTTCAAAATATCTATTACATTTAACTGTTATTAACTTGACTATTAATAGATTACTATGCATTTAATTATAACTATTAATTCTTTGCCATTAATTCTTTCTTCTCTCGATAATTATTTACATTGATAACTTTTCCCCACGACAAAAATGCATATATTACTATTAAACAAAAATGTTCACACTTCAAATGCCCAGGTCAGTGGGGGCAAAACTCTATATTCTTATCCTTTACTATGTCGATGCTTCACGTGAGAAATTGTTTGTTTATGATGTTTTTAATTTTGAAAACATGAATAAAACTATAAATTCAAATTATTAAAAACCTAATTGTTTCTTAATTTTGATAACATAAATAAAACTATATCTTCAAATTACTAAAACTTAGTTCTACAACATGAGTGAATAGTTGTGCACTAGTGCCAATATAACACATTTCTCAGCACAATCAACTTTGCAAAAAAAAAAATCTTATCGTTTATTATGCCTATACTTGAATCGAAAAATCATTTATTTATGATGTTTTTTAATTTTTAAAACATTAATAAAAGTACATATTCAAATTATTTAAAATATAATTGTAACTCAATCCAACTTTAATCTATATTTTCAAATTATTAAAAACTTAATTGCAGAACAAGTAAACAGTTGTGCGGAAGTGCAAGGAAAACACAATTTTCTTCACAATTAGATTGTTGTACGGACTACAATAAAAATATCTTATTGTTTATTATGCTTTTGCTTGACTCGAAAATTAATTTATTTATGATCTTTTTACATTTTAAATATTAATAAAACTATGTATTCAAATTATTTAAAATGTAAATGTAACTCAAACCAACATTAATATATATTTTCGAATTATTAAAAATTTAATTTCTTTAGAAGTGAAAGGTTGTGCGGAAGCGCAAGGAAAACACATTTCTCCTCAGAATTAGATTCTTCTACGGGGATTTGCTTGTGCGAGAGCTCTCAGCGGAAATCCTTTCACAAGAAATGTTCTCCGCGGAAATCTTTTCACAAGAAATGTTCTACATACTACTAACTCTAAGCGCCTTTTCAATGCCAACTCACACTCTTCAACTATGTGACTTTTTAAATGGTTTATTTCAATTTCAATTGTTTTACGAATTCTTCCCTACAATGAAAATGAAAGAAAAAATATTTACATAAAATTATCGATAAAAATAAAATGAATCCTTAAAGAATAGCTAAGAGTTATTAATTAATTAATTTTCTATAGGTAATTATGAAGCTACAAACCATAGCAACACAATACTAACAGAAAAATAAGTTATAACTATTAATAATTGAAATCATTAAACAACAACAAAGAAACCTACATTTTTATAACACTATAGCTATTACAAGAAAATCTACTAACCTATAATAAATTAAAGATTAACTATTTTTAGTAATAGTTAATAATAAATGAGTTCAACTCCCCACTAAAATAGTTATTATATTTAACTATTATTAACTCAACTATTAATAGACTATTATGCATTTGAATATAGCTATTAATTGTCAGTCATTAATGTTTTCTTTTTATTTTTAATTTGAATATTAAGAGGCTTTTGTGCATTTGAATGTAACTATTAATTCTCTCTCATTAATGTTTTCTTTGTTTTCTTTTTATAATTATTTTAGATGGACAAATATTAACTTTTTTGTTAATAGTTCATAATTAACGACTTAAACTCCACATAACAGTTATTACATTTAATAGCTCTTAACTTGATTATTAATAGATTATTATGCATTTAATTATAGCTATTAATTCTTCTCTGTCATTAATTATTTTTTCTCTACATAATTATTTTACATGAAAAACTTTTTCCAACGAGAAAAGCGCATATGTTTTTTTTTTTATCAAGTAAGAGTGGGACCTTCCATTAATCTAGAAAAATACATAATGTACAAAGAGCAGCACCAACTCTGTGAAAATTCAACAGGCAACTGGGCTGGCAAAACCCGAACCTAACTCCAAAAACTGTGAAAAGCCCAAACAAGACTACAAAGGAGCTGTAAACAAAACATCCACCCAACCTAGTGTGCAGAGAAACCAAGAAATACCCATGAACAGTCCGCTTGTGGGTTATGGCCCACAAAACCTAGCGGAAGCATTCATTTGAGGCTTTAAGCCTTAAAACCCGACCACAACACTTTATCGGGTTTTCCTTTTAAAAACCGAGACCAATCATTATATCGGAATACAAAGGAAAACACGGGAAATCCCACTCAACACCCATAAGGCCGGACTTCAAATATTTTACACCCGTGATTATAAATATCGGCGGGTCCACACTCCCAGACCATCGGCGTTCTACTACGCTCTTCATTCATTGATCACCGATTGGCCCAATCTCCGCCGTCGATTCCATGTTCCAATCCAATGGCTACCAGTGCCAAAATTGCCCATCAGCATATCGTAATTCTATCTCCACCGTCCCTTGACCTATCTCTATTACAGTTTGCGATTAGATCTTGGCCATTGATTTGGCGCTCGATTTGATGATTGTCACTGGCCTGATCAACCAACCTGAATGAAAAACCTCAATTGTTGTTGTAATCGCACTATATCCAACGATTATTAGGGATTTCAGGTGGACAAGTAGCACGAGGATTAACCACCCGAAAAGCAATTTTCTCTCTCCTCCTCGCTACTACATGTTGCTTGATGAGTGGCATCGGGTGCTCACCCTTCAATACCGCTTAAGGGTTTGAGGTCGCCCGAAATACCACTTTTACTGTTGCAAAACCATTTTCCCTGCGAATTAACTCTGCACTTTTTCACCATTACTGTCCATCGATCTGAAAGATCCGACGGTTCTCGTTCCTTTCTGTCTACACCATTGATCTTCTACTTATCGATGGATTTATGCTTAAACCCCAGTTTCTCTACCATACTCTGTATTTACACAAAACACTCATATATCGACTTATTTAAATAGGCCACCAGTCTATATTTTCTAGGTCCGTCCGTAGAATAAACCTACATGCAGTTTCCAGCCCGAAATCCATAGGATGATGGAGTTCAGGGCAAACATCAGTGAAGTGCGTGTCATCTTGCCTGCTATTTACCACTTGCTACTTCCCTGTGATTGGTCCACTTTCCTTTGTTCCCATTAGTCATCTCTCTGCTTATTTCTCATGCTTTGAAAGTACTCCCTATCATTGGTAGCCTGTTTGTGATAGTCTTCGCGCAATCTCCCTAGGGGAGTCGACATCCAGTCATATCTTCTATTACTTTTTGAAGAGAGTATTCCTTCATTCACCAAACAATCCACTAATATGTTGTCTATTCTGCGCACATGAACAAAATTGAGGGTTCTTAGGGCTCTCAGGTGGGATTGTATATGTTGATAGACCAGCAATAACCTCCAGTGTTTCAACACTCTTTCTGGTGTTGTGGCATTGCATATTTTCTTGACCGAATTAATTATGAATTTAAATTCAGCTTCAGAGATAGTATTATGTAAATTTGATTCAATCAAGGTTTCTGGGCATTGCTCTAGGAACACGAGTTCTGCCATATTAGTAGTGGCCTTCCCAAAATGACTATGAAAGATGACTTTTATGTATCCTTGCTCATCTCTTATGACTTCGACATAACCGGCCACCCGAGGGTTTCCTTTAGAGGCTCCATCTATATTGAATTTCGAAAAACCATGAGGATGAGGTTGCCAGAAGTCCTTACCTACTGTTCTATGACTTACAACCTTGCTTATGCCCTGGACGAAAGGCACCTATAGACCCAAATGTTATAGTATTTGTGCATCCTAGTCTTGAGGTGGCTTCTCAGGGAGTTTCTTTAGAAGGGTTCCTACAATCTCTTCGAGTTGTCTAATAATCTGAGTTATGATGCTCTGGGATGAGCCAATTTTGTTCTTGAAAATATTGTTGTTTTGTTATTTCTAGACATCCCCGATTAGAAAGCCTGGAACTAGAGTCCAAGCTTTGTTGATTATTTCATTTTTAGAGAGGTTTCTCCTCCAATTCTTCAATGTGTCAGTAATGCTGAAATTGTCCCTATCTTTTTGTCTGAAGATTGAAGCCACCCAACTCCACAAGGTGGAGGTGAATGGGCAAATGTTGAGTATATGTTTCATTATTTCTTCTTGTAATTCACATAACTAGCATCTAGATGGACCGGCTACACCTCTTTTCTGAAGGTTTTCCCAAGTTAGAATTTTTTTATGTTGCGCCAAACACATGAACAGTTTGATTTTCATACAGTGCTGGTTCTGCCATAGGTCCTTCCATACCTTATCAAGGTTTAGAATGTCAAGCCCAAGGGCTGTTCTCTTGGCTAACTTGAGGTTGAAGTTGTCTTCGTTGTTTCTTCCCCATTTCAATTAGTCTGTCAAAGTTGATGTCAAAATCTTTCTCTGTTCCAAGATCACTGCAAGAGCTTCTGCCTGGGCCTTCAAAGGGGATTCTTCACTATATATCAGGTCCTTCCATATTCTCCATTTTCCCTCATTACTAGCTTGATCCCAGAAGTCATTTAAGCCAAGTAAACCTTTGTTGTCAGTGTCATTCTTGAGATTGGCTAGTTCTTCTCTTAACGGGTTGGGTTCCTGTTGCCATTTGTCCTCCCAAAACCAAGCTAGGTTTCCATCTCTGATCTTCGAGAAGCTATGTTTATGAAAAATGGCTTTATTCTCCCATGCTTTGTTCCAAATGTGGGAGCCCTTTATGAGCCCAAACATTCGAATGTGATCCCTTTCTTGCCAATTATTTGCATACTTCTGTTTCTATACCTTGGCCAAGGGGTTACAGATTCCTTTAGCCATACCAACATATTTTTTCCCCCAAAACTTTGCTTAGGGTTTCAGGGTCATGAAGTCCCAAACATCCATGTGTTCTAGGTTTATAGATCTTATCCCATGCTACCAAAGCCCATTTCTTTTTCTCCTCCCCTTTGCCCCAAATAAAGTCCCTTTGGATATTTCTGATGTGTTGCACAACTCTCTTAGGAGTAGTAAGGGTTGAAAACATGAAGATGGGAACAGTTTGTGGGACAAATTTTGTTAGCATTAGCCATCCTGATAAGTTAAAAGACATGTTTGTCCATTTTGAACTTTGTCCTGGAGTTTATTAGTGACTGGCTCCCAAACTGCCTTGTTCAGAGGTTTGTCTCTTAGATGTGTTCCCAGATATTTGGTAGGTAGTTGTTCTCTTTGAAAGCTGAGAATTTTGGTGAGCTTTCTCTCAATGGCAATTTCAGTATTAAAAAAGAAAATCTTAGATTTGGTAAGGCTTACCTATGTACCAGCAGCCATAGTAAAGTTGTTCAAGATTTGTTTGAAAGCTTTAGCTTCCTTGACCATGGGTTTACCCTGCAGCATAGTGTCATCCACAAATTGTTGATGAGTCAAGGCATCCCCATTCAAGGTGAGTTTGAGACCCTTGATTTATCCTTCTTCTTTGGCTAATTTGATCGCATTTCGTAAACCTTACATCATAAGAATAAAGAGGAAGGGGGAAAGTGGATCTCCTTATCTGAGGCCTCTCGAAGGCCTAAAGGTTTTGGATGGTGAGCCATTAAGCAGGATTGAAAAACTAGTTGTGGTGACGAGGGCCATTACCCATCTTATCTAGTTGTGGTCAAATCCATATGCTTTTAGTACTTCCCTAATGTATGCCCATCTTAGCTTATCATAAGCTTTCACTAGGTCAAGTTGTATGATTATACCTGCTTGCTTATTTCTCTTGAGAGAATGAACTACCTCGTGAACTTGAATGATGTTATTTAGAATTTGTCTTCCTTCCACATATCCAGTTTGTTCCTTAGACACAAGAGTTGGAAGAAGGGGCTTGAGTCTGTTTGCAATTACTTTGGATATAATTTTGTACACCACATTGCATAAAATTACGGGTCTAAATCTATCTGGTGTCATAGCTTTTTCCTGGTTTGGAATCAAAGCTATAAAAGAGGCATTAAGTGCCCTCAAGATAGTTTTGTATTTCCTCAAGTCCTCCACCACATCAAGGATATCTTGTTTGACTATTTTCCAACATGCTTTGAAGAAGTCTACATTGAACCCATCTGGGCCTGGAGCTTTCCAATTTTTCATATCTTTGATGAATTTGCTGACCTCCTCTTCAGTCACTGGCTTGTTAAGATTGTAATTGTTTATCTTGTTACAAGCTTAGGAATGTTTTTTGTGAAGTTGTTGATATATTGTGATTTGTCTATGAGAGGCTCCTTTGTTATGCTTTGGAAATGATGTACCAGAGAAAACTCTATTTCTTTGTGGGTGCTGAGCTATCTTCCTTGAGTATCTCTAAGTTTTCAAATCCTGTTATGAGACTTGTGATCAATGGTTGACTTGTGAGAAAACTTTGTGTTTCTTTCCCCTTCTTTTATCCATTTCACTCTCAATTTTTGTCTCCCAAATATCTCCTCTTGCTTGCATTTGTCTTCCCATTCCTGTTGAAGAGTGTCAACTTGTATTTTCCTTTCCTTGCTAAAGCCATCTGTGATGAGGACTTGGTTAATTCCATGTAGTTTCTATTCAACTTCTTTCTTTGCTTTGAATATATTTCCAAACTAATTTTTTTTCCACCATTTAAGCCTGAGTTTGATGTGTTTCAGTCTTTGATGTAGAAGCAACATATTAGTTCCCTGAACGGGTATATCTTTTCCCCACCATTTTCCAATATTGTTGATGAAGTCAGGGTGGGTGAGCCAAATATTTTCTAACCTAAAAGGTCTATTTCTTGGAGTGCCTATAAAAGAAGCTTCAAGTTGGATAGGCGAGTGATTTGAGCCTCTAGAAGGGACGATTAAAGAAGACAAGTCAAGGCCTGTGAGAATGAGGTCCTTAGAGATTATGAATCTATCTAGTTTAGAGGCAACTCTAGAAGTCCCTCCCTGCTTATTATTCCAGGTGAAGGTACCATTTTTTGTCTTTGTATCCACTAGCCTCATGTCATTTAGGAAGTTCTGAAAGGCTATGGAGTCTCTGCTTAGTGTTCTGGTCCCACCTTTTTTTTTGAAAGTTATCTGATCATATTAAAGTCCCCTCCAAGAATCTAGGGTATAACAGGATATCCTTCTCTTAGCTCCTCTAGTGAGGTAAGAAGCCTGAGTTTGTCTTCATGTTTTTGAGGACCATAGACATTTGTGATAAAATAGACTTCCTTATCACCCAAAGGTTGGATCACCATTGATAGGTAGTTCCTAGATGCTTCAGCATCTAGGATTCCAAGTTTCTGGGGGTTCCAAAGTGTGAGAATCCCTCTTGTTGTATTGTCTGCTTTAGCTTCTAAATATTCATACTTGATGAGCCATTTGCTATGTATCTCTCTTATTTTATGTATTGAATATTTTTTTTCTTGGATAAATACCATATCTAGTTTTTCTTCTTTTATTCTATTACCAATATTTCTTTGTTTCCTTTTGCTTCCAAGACCCCTAATATTCCAGGTCGTAAGCTTCATTAAGAAAGGTTTATAAATGAGTGACTATTAATGTCTTTCATCTTACCTGAGTTGATCATGAGTTTCCCACACTCTATTAGCAACTCATTCTGTCATTTTATTCCTCTTTTCCTACCTAGGTGTTATAGACATTTTTGTGCCTTATAGCATGAAGCATGAAATGTCAATAATATGAGGGATCCAAAGTCCCTAAACATGTTGTTCCTACCCCTAGAGGAACAAGGTCAGCAAACCACAACACTAAATATCAGTTCTCCACCTGAAAACACTCAAAAACAGGCTAATTCTGGATCATGTCAACTGCTCCACTGAGCATCTGCGCTGAATGTCAACTGCTCCACTCTGTACCTGCGTTGAATGTCAACTCTAATGAAGGCTACCTGCACTGGGCGAGATTGGCCAAGTGGCACAGTCATTCCTCAATGTGTCAATGCCCAGGAAGCTTCCAAAATGACACTTGGATCAGGGAATTCGCCTTGTGATGAGTAAGAGGATCTAGATCTCCAAGTGGAAGCAAGAACCTCCAAGTGGACTCAAGAACTGAAGAATAACTGAAGTGGGAGAGGACACTAGTCAGCTTCATGCCAACCTCAAGCTGACTCATCCTTTCTCCAAAACTCCTATATATAGAGCTCTCTCATGAGGTCTAGGAAGGCTGGAATCTTGTGAATGTAAGGAAGTGCTGTTGGTTTGAGTATAGAACTATTGGGTGATTTGCTTGAAGGAGGTGAAGAGGAGATTTCTTTCTGCTGGGAGTTGTTGCTGGATTGGGCCTCTTATGGTTGTAACACTCTCAGAACTTTACTTCTTCCATTAATAAAGCATTTGAAGTTCTTCTATATGCATGTGTCTCAATGGCGTATTGATACTTGTATATTTGATTTATTCTAATCCTTGAATCAATTATGAATGTATGCTTCTTGTAGTTTCCCTCTCTTATCGTTTTGCAGGATCTTGGTGTAGCTGGGCCATTGAAAGAGCAAGGAGCTGGGAGCAAGCAGCAAAGAGAGAAGATTTGATCAATCATTAGCGGAAGACAACGGTTAGTGGATCTCTTTCTCCCCTCTCTTACATCTCATAAAGAAGTAATCTCGAATAGCTTTGCATTCGGTTGTTGCTGAGGTACTATCACCCTTAGAGTGGGATAGGGTCATTCCGTATTGGATACCTTTCCCAACAAAAAATTGGCGACTCCGCTGGGGACCGTATCTTGTTGGTTGTTTGTGTTTTTTGCTATTCATTTCATAAACAAAGGGAGTACCGAATCGAACTGCATTTGGATCTTTCAAATGCAAATTAGAGGGCAGCTACTCTAGCTCAGTTTCTGGGCAAGTTTATGATTTGAATAGCTGATCCACAAGGACTCTAAATAGCTATTAGTGATAGCTTTTCATCCTCCTTTTCATCCCTTAGTGTGTACTTGACTGATAGCTTCTGATTTGGCCAAAAACTGTGAATTTTTTAGCAATCTGTGACCCGGAAACCAAGAGAAACGAAAGTTTTGTTCTTCAGTGCAGGTGCTGTGAAGGCAGTCTGCATTTCAGCGCAGTTCCCAAAGGGGCTACCTGCGCTGAAGGTAAAACTGCTAGTGTACCACCTGCGCTGGACCAGTTTTGCCTAGTGCTACTGGGATTCCCTCCTGTTTATTGCCCTGTTTTCACCCTTGTTTTTGCAGCCTGTTACCAGTCAATGTACCTATCTGAAACCAACTTTCCTTGCCACTATTCCGCCTCAGTTGTATAAAGAAACTGTGTTTTTTCTTTGTGTATTTCTTGTATCATTTGCAGTTTCCCATAACGAAAGTGAACTAGTCTTGCTGTGGCCTCTTAGATCTAGACCTGTGATTAAGTGTCGTTTTGATCTTAAGAGTTAGTTTATTTGCTGTTCATAGCTAATTGAGCTTTTGCTTTCGTCATATGGTTTGAATTTATATATTTCTAGTGTCGAAACAAGTAAATCTTAAGGTGTCTTTTGATTTTGGACAAGCTTGTTTGCTTTCGCTTGAAATTGAATTCAAAGTTATACAACAGCTTTCTTTTTGTATCGCACCAACATTAAGAAAGAGAAAAGAAATACTTGCATTGTGCATGTGCATTATGACGGTTTGCATGTTGATTTAGGAGAAAGTGCATTAGTGTGTTCTCTATGATCTGTGTGAAAAGATGTTGTCTTTCTTTTCCCTCAGTAGTTAAGATTTTCAAAGTTGAAAGATTGAAAAGCATGCTTATCATCTTAGACTGCATTTAGGAGTGTTACTATACATCTCGTGGTGATCCATAAAGGCAAACTGCTAAACAAGATCAACCTTAAAATAAATTGAATTTACATAACAACGCATTGAAACATAACGCAAACACATATAGGTCTAAGCTAGAGACGTGTTCCGGCGTCGTTAAACGTGATATCTTAGCGTTGAGTGGTTGGGTGATTCCTCCACGGTGAAGCGATAAATATCAATACGGACTTGTGCTCCCACGTACCGTCACGTATATATTGGGAGACCCCTATAGGAACAAAGCCTTTATCCATAAGAAACCGTGTCGGTCGCCCTACTGATCGCAATGCAGTGAACACAGCATTCACGAAGATCGACCACTCGTACCGTAAAACGTATTCTGTGGTTTTGCGAAAAGTTTGGCACACCCTCTGCCTAGAACTCCAGAGCAGTTTCTTTTGGCCTTTTTCAAACTCTATAACTGAAAAAGTCCATCCGAGCATTTGTCACTTTGGGCTCGTTAAAACATCGAAGGAGACTAGAGTCATCTTTAGCTTTTTCTCGACTCTTAAAAAGTGAAAAAGCAAGTTGTGTCTAAAGCGTCGTTATAAAATTTATTTTAAACGGAACATAATCACCTCCTATTCCTGCGTTGATCTGTAGGTTGAGAACATGGAACGCCCCAACCAAGGAATTCCACATGATGGAAATCCTAGTCCTTTCTCCTCTTGGGGAGAAGTTGGTGCGCCCCACATGGCCACATTGTCGCTTCTAGGACTGACAATTGGCCTGCCTATTTGGCTATTCTCAACCAATGTAGTTCAGAACACCATGGTTCCTGAACAGTCGAGTCAACAGTTAGATGAGTCTAGAGCTGCCCACCAGCCTTCTACTTCCTATAACTCTTCCTCCAATCCTTCATCTTCGCAAGGTAGAGCCGGCAAAAGCCAAGCTCCCATGGAGAAGAAGGAGAAGAAGAAGAAAGAGAAGAAGAAGAAGGAGCCTAAGGCGACTGGGGGCAAGCAAAAGACATCTGACAAAAATCCACACACAACACAGACCGGGCCTAAATCGCCATGTGTCATATGTAGAGGAGACCACTTCCATAGAGATTGTCCCTGTATTCCCCGGATACTAAGAGACTGGTCACCTCGTTTGCACAATTCGGGAGGATCAACCTCTGATAGCCATGTTGAATGCTTACCGTCAACCAGCGAAAGTGAAGGTTCAAGACAAAGAAGGGGAGCAAGATCCCCTTGCAGACTGTGTGAAGGCGATCACGCCATCCACCGTTGTCCCTTCTTAGATGAAGCGAAGAGAGTTTTGAAAGATCGCCTGGTTTCACCGTTGAGGCTTCCTCCTGGATACAAAAAACTCGTGCCAAGTCCTTCGTTGGTTGAAAATACAGCTGGCCCGCTCAAGTGGTCAGCTGAAGCATCAGTCATTGAAAATGAACCTACTGAATCCAGACCAGACGAAAGTCTAAAGTTCGATACGGCAGTTGACCCGGTTCTTCCTTCAGAGGTTTCATCCTCAAATGACACCGTCACTGAAGATTCATCTTCAAGTGACACTCTCACTGAAGAGAATAAGGATTCAACACCATCCAGATTCTTTTCATCAACACAGACTCTGATGAGCATTAGGGCAATGCGCCCATTCCTTTATCGTAGGAAGGAACATCGTCAGGGTCATATCCGGCCGTGTATTCGGTCCCACCACCAAGCAACCTGGTTGTATCCTTTGATTGGAACCAACTAGGCAGACCCCGGTTACCAGCTAGTATACCATTCAGAATCATAGTCCAAATCTACAGAATGGTAATGGCTGGAACTATCATTGAAGAAGGGGCATCTGTGAGTATCCTTTCCTCTATTGCTTGGAAAGCACTGGGTTCCCCGGAGCTTTTGCCTAAGATAAGAAATCTCTCGGGTTTTGATAAAGGAACCAGTCGACCATTAGGGATCCTCCCCAATGTGCCTGTTACATTGAAAGGGAAGACCGTTCAAATGAACGTGATGGTTGTTCAAGGACCCTTGGATTATAACCTACTCCTTGGACGAGACTATATATATTGCATGGGAGCTATAGTCTCCTCACTCTTTAGAGTAATGTGTTTTCCACACGAAGGAAGAATGGTCAAGCTTGTAGACCAACTTTCATTTCCGGGATCACGCATCGCAAATAGTCACATACCAACCCTCAATGGTCTATTCACTCAAGAAATGTCTCCACCCCCAGTCCTCCTTCCCGATGAGTGCGAGTGATTCGGAAAGATGGGACTGGAACCCAGGGGGCATGCATCCTAGTCTGCTTCGGGCAGAGGAAACCTTGGGTATAAGGTAGAATTTCCGCGAAAGAATATGACTAGTCCGTACCCCGTCCGTGGATGGAAGAGGGGTTGTTCTAGAACAGGATTCTTTTGTCAAGGTTACTTGATTGACAAAGGTCATTCACAATTGTCTACCTCGGTAGACAGTGCCGAGGAAATGTTTTCGTTTGATGGTGTTAACAAAACAATCTTTGGGTAACCAGAAAGAGGCAAGCCTCACCCTTTAAAACAAATGTTTTATCGGATAAGTAGGGGCAGCCTTGAAATTGTACTTTATACCTGGGGGCATGCAAACCTTTTGGAGTGCAAGCTAAGAGTGGTTATTTATCTGTTTTTGGGATTAGCCGTTTCCGAACTTGCATAAAGAAAGGATGAGAGGGAGCAAAGCTTAGTGAAGATGAAGCTCTATAAAAAATAGAGATCTCACAGGAGACATTCTTATCTTATGACTGGTATTATCGAGCAGTTTTACCGCGGAATTTATGCTCGTTAAAAAATAGAAAAGCGAAGATCCGAGCAGTTTTAGCACATAGTTCATGCTCGTTAAAAAATAAACATAAGATTGAGCAAGAGTTTCCTCCAGAGTTTAAGCTCATTAAAAAATGAACCTATTCCAGTAAATAACCATTGTGATTGTAAATTTATTAGCCATAAAAAGCCTTGGTCATGTTTGCACCTGCCACCTCCATTCTATTTGGCCGATCGTTCACCCCCATATGATTGTTTACCCATTTTGAGGAATAGCTGCGAAGAGTGATTTCACTTAGCCATCCTTGTGACACTGCTGTGATTGGAAAATTCCAACCTGTACCTGGAATCTGCTGCTATCCCTGTTTATCACTCGTTCCTCAAAAGACGAGTCTTCTTTGAGCTCTTTTCTCCTGACTCGTAAAATATGAAAAGTTTGCCGAGTTTTGGCCTTCCAGCTCGTTAAAAGGACCGGAAGAGCTATCCCTCCTCTAGATTTTAATCTTTTTGGACCTGAGGGATTATTGCACAAAAAGGTCGAGCGCTTGTTTTATTCGGCTCGTTAAAAGTTATCGAAAACTCATCCCTTCTGTATTGTTTTATACTTTTTCGGACTTAAGGGATTAGATGACAAAAAAGGAATTTTAGAGTTAACTTTCTGTACCTTTTTAGACTCTCTAAAAATGAAAAGGACCAAGTTTTCCTTGTCGTTAGACTCGTTAAAATGATTAAATAGCGACAAACTTGTCTTTAGACGAGAACGAGTTTCACTATCACTAGGCTCGTTAAAACATAGCGATGGGCTTGCCCGAAGGGCAGGTTATAGAACAAGCATATGTTATCCTCCTCAAGCTTGACAAAAATAAAGAGGTACTGGTCAGAAATGACTGGGGAAAAATTGGGAGAACCTCAAAGCTTTAATGGTAGCAAGTCACTCTTGAACATGACACTTTTCCTCCGTATCACATCGGGTTGGGTTGTTTCATTCACCGGTCTCATCACCATGTTCCTCGCCAAACCATCCACATTTGGGGTAATGCTACCGATCCATCGCATCAGTGTCGTTATATGTTCAAGAGATGTTGTTCAGAAAGAGTCAACCGTGTCCCATCCACTGCCATACATTATCCTTCATCCACCCATGATCGCCACCCTGAATCATATCTCACAGATTGTTTTCACCTCCACTAAAATCATTAGCTCCGTTCCGTGTCACTGATGTGGGATTCATTAAGGCCCTCCTTTGACGGATCGCTTCTTGTCGACTTCAGCTCATTATCCAAGAAGTTGATCTAGGAACACCCCCCTCAGTACCTTGAAGCTTGCATGCCTCAATGGAAAGTTTCTCACTTCCGGCGACAGGTATACGTCAATGACCTTCGACCAGAAGATTTTGCGTGGTGTTCGACGCCAAGTCCTTTATTCACACCACGTGAATTATACTGCAGTACCTTGAGGGTCATTATCATTATCGGTGATTCCTCTCGCGCTTGTTAACGGTTTACATTATTGACCGGTAATCAAGCGATGTCTTTCCATGTTCGACTTCAGCGCAATTCTCACATCGATCGACTTGTACTTAGAGTGAAGATCGAACGAGTTTGAAGACCTCAGATCTAGTTTCATCCATCCGGGCTGCGATATATATTCAGGAAACATAAAGACATTTGACATGTACATCATTGCAGCAGATGATCATCCTACTCAAAGGATGATAATTTCAGCAGAGAATTATCAGTCTACCATCAGACGATCGTCTGTTCTATGTACCAAAATGAATTTATAAAGCTGAGCATGGGAATGCCCGCCTCAACTAGATCATGAAAGAAGAATGAAAAATAGTGTATTGTATTGTATTTTATTACAGGTCACCTCTCAGCGATTGAATGAACTTCGGATCCTCCTGATAAAGCATTTCACCCGATAAACGACCTCATACTTTAGGGGGCAACTGTTATAGACATTTTTGTACCTTACAGCATGAAGCATAAAATGTCAATAATCTGAGGGATCCAAAGTCCCTAAACATGTTGTTCCTACCCCTAGAGGAACAAGGTCAGCAAACCACAGCACTAAATATCAGTTCTCCACCTGAAAACACTCAAAAAAAAGCTAATTCTAGATCATGTCAACTGCTCCACTGAGCATCTGCGCTGAATGTCAACTGCTCCACTCTGTACCTGCGCTGAATGTCAACTCTAATGAAGGCTGCCTGCGCTGGGCGAGATTGGCCAAGTGGCACAGTCATTCCTCAATGTGTCAATGCCCAGGAAGCTTCCAAAATGACACTTGGATCAGGGAATTCGCCTTGTGATGAGTAAGAGGATCTAGATCTCCAAGTGGAAGCAAGAACCTCCAAGTGGACTCAAGAACTGAAGAATAACTGAAGTGGGAGAGGACACTAGTCAGCTTCATGCCAACCTCAAGCTGACTCATCCATTCTCCAAAACTCCTATATATAGAGCTCTCTCATGAGGTCTAGGAAGGCTGGAATCTTGTGAATGTAAGGAAGTGCTGTTGGTTTGAGTATAGAACTATTGGGTGATTTGCTTGAAGGAGGAGAAGAGGAGATTTCTTTCTGCTGGGAGGTGTTGCTGGATTGGGCCTCTTATGGTTGTAACACTCTCAGAACTTTACTTCTTCCATTAATAAAGCATTTGAAGTTCTTCTATATGCATGTGTCTCAATGGCGTATTGATACTTGTATATTTGATTTATTCTAATCCTTGAATCAATTATGAATGTATGCTTCTTGTAGTTTCCCTCTCTTGTCGTTTTGCAGGATCTTGGTGTAGCTGGGCCAGTGAAAGAGCAAGGAGCTGGGAGCAAGCAGCAAAGAGAGAAGATTTGATCAATCATTAGCGGAAGACAACGGTTAGTGGATCTCTTTCTCCCCTCTCTTACATCTCATAAAGAAGTAATCTCGAATAGCTTTGCATTCGGTTTTTGCTGAGGTACTATCACCCTTAGAATGGGATAGGGTCATTCCGTATTGGATACTTTTCCCAACAACACTAGGTTCTTGGGAGCGTTGCCTGATGTTGCCTCAATTGTTTTTACCTCTTTGTTTTCTTGGCTATCATGGTTTCTTTTGACTCCAGATCCCTTTGCTTGAGATCTCCAAAGGAAGAGCTGTTGTACTCTATCAAACTCCTCTTGTGGTAGAGAATCAACCCCTTCGGTGGATCCTTGCTCCAGGAACTTTTCTAGATCGAGATTATCCCTTTCAAGAGTTTCCTGCAGATCATGGTCCTCCATTCCAACCTCGCTTGGGGTCATCTCATGGTACCTACCAAGTTCCATAGTGCTTGGTAAATCCTCCTTTAGTTTGTTGTTTTCAGGTATATCCTCCATGCTGTCATCTTTTTCCTTCTCTGCAGGACTATCCTCTAGTACCTAGTTCGTTCCATTGTTCCCATCTTCTTCTTCTAATATCTTGAATCTATTATGACTTGGTTGCTTCTCCTCATTGATTTTCTTCTGGTTCTTTTTCCCTCCTTTCCCTCTGCCTCCCACCTTAGAAAAGCCTTCAGTATCTTTGCCTGTGTTGGTTTTAATATTGCTCTCCATTTTGTTTAATGGGCAGTCTCTGAAGAGGTGCCCATGTTCATGACATTTGCGACATCTGAATGGGACATGTTCATAGTCCACCACCTGCACCCATTCTTCATCATATACTTCTAGAATTATTTCATCCGGAAGTGCTCCAGATAGGTCCATTTCTACGCATATTCGGGCAAAGGAGGTGTATTTTCCTCACAGAGTCGCATCTGCTATTTTTAAAAAATGACCTAGTTTATTGCCTATGAGTTTTAAGGATTCTGGTAGCCAATAATCTAAAGGTAGGGAGTAGAGTCTTATCCACATCGGCACCGATGTGAATGTCAATAATTTCAGGACAAAATCCATCACCCATGGTCACATGTAGAGTCTTGCAGCAGCATAAAAATATGGTCCTCCTTCGAACACTTTGCCTTTGTCCACTAAGTTTGTGAACACTACTATGAAGAAATCCTTGGACCTAAGGTGCAGATTTATTTCTCCCTTAGGTTTCTAGTGGTTCTTTATCCATGCATGGAGAGCCTTCTCGGTTGGCCATATCCCCATAAATTTGCTTATTACTACATACACCGCCATGTGATCCCTGTGCACCTGTAGCGCTGGATCACTTAAAAAAACTCGGGGTGTGATGGCTGACCTAAGTTTACAAAGTCCTGTCATATTCTTGTGCTTAGCTCTCTGACTGCCTCCTCATGTTCTCTTCTCTCTTCTGACTTCCTCATGATTCTCTTCCTATTCCTATGATCTGATGTTTTTCTATTTTTCTGTGTTGATACTCCTAGTTTCTACCTCCATTATTTTCTTGGAGTGGTTCAAAACTGCATGACTGTAGGAGGGAGTGGAACTCCCCCCTCCTCACCCCTCCATGGTAACCAGCACTGATGCCCTGGTGCAAACCCTAGTTCAGCTCACTTCCCCGCACCGTCCCTTGAAGTCTCTAATAGAGAGACTTCACTACCAATCGAGAAAAGTGCATATTTTACTATTAAACAAAAATGATAATTATTTTACATAGGAAAACTTTTCCACCCTACCATGCTACAAAAGTGCATATATTACTATTAAACAAAATTGTTTACTCTTCAAACTTTGGGGTCAGTGGGGGAAAAACTCTGCACACTACTAAAGAACAACCACATTACAATTCTCCACACAAACTAGATTCAAAGAAATTTTGCATCTTGACACAATAACATTATCTGAATCCTCCTCCAAAAGGATACCAACTTGGAACACAAATATTCGGTACACTGGCTTCCCCCACATTATAATTATAATTAAAAATCATTAAAAATGTAATTGTAACTCAATCCAACTTTAAAATATATATTCAAATTATTAAAAATGTAATTTCACAACAAGTTAATGGTTTTGCTAGAGTGCAAATAAAGAAAAATTATCTTCACAATAACCTCTCCCCAATACTACTCCAAACTATGTGTTATCCTTTATTATGTATATGCTTCACTTGAGAAATTGTTCCTTTATGATGTTTTTTAATTTGGAAAAAATCAATAAAAACTATAAATTCAAATTATTAAGTAATTATTTTTATATTTAGAAAACATAAATAAAACTATATCTTTAAATTATTAAAAACTTAGTTCCGCAAAATGATTGAATAGTTGTGTACTCGTGCCAATATAACACATTTTTCAGCATAATAAACTTCTCTACACTACTACTACAAATGAACTACTCTTAATGTTTATTATGCCTATGCTTAACTCGAAAAATCATTTCTTTATGATGTTTTTTAATTTTTAAAACATAAATAAAAATATATATTCAAATTATTAAAAAGGTAATTGTAACTCAATCCAACTTTAAATTATATTTTCAAATTATTAAAAACTTAATTGCACAACAAGTACGGTTGTGCGGAAGTGCAAACAAAACACATTTCTCCTCACAATTAGATTATTGTGCGAAGCTTTTGTTTTGTAGGGGCTTTCCGTGTGCAAAGCTTTTCAAAAGAAATGCTCTGCACACTACTAACTCTAAGCCCCTTTTCAATTCCAACTCACTCTCTTCAACTATTGGACTTTTTAAATTGTTTATTTCAATTTCAATTGTTTTAGCATGCCCCAAAACAATGAAAATGAAAACAAAAAAAATTGCACAAAACATTAATGATAAAAATAAAATGATAGCATGAAAAATACCTAATAGTTATTAATTAATTAGTTGTCCATAGTTAATTATGAAGCTATAAATGATAGCAGCATAATAGTAATAGAAAAATAAACTATAACTATTACTAAGTGTAATAATTAAATAACAACAAGAAAACCTATTTTTTGATAATAGTATAGCTATTCCCAAAGAAACCTACTAACCTATAATATAATACCGATTAACTATTTTCAGTAATAGTTAATAATTAATGAGTTAAAGTCCGCACTAAAATAGTTATTATATTTAACTATTATTAACTCGACTATTACTATTGTGCATTTGAATATAGCTATTAATTATCTTTCATTAGTGTTTTCTTTTTATTATTAACTTGACTATTAATAGACTATTGTGCATTTGAATATAACTCTCAACTCTCCATCATTAATGTTTTCTTTTTATAGTTATTTTATAAAACAAAATTTTTTTATTAATAGTTAATAATTAATGAGTTAAATTCCACAAAATAGCTATTACGTTTAGTTGTTATTAACTTGACTATTAATAGATTATTATGGATTCAATTATAGCTATTAATTTTCTGGCATTAATTCTTTCTTCTCTAGATAACTATTTTACATGGAAAAAATTTCCCCACACTATTAAACAAAAATGATAATTAGTTTACATGGACAACTTTTCCCCATGACAAAAGCACATATGTTACTATTAAACAAAAATGTTCACACTTCAAACTCTTGGGATCAATAGAGAAAAACTCTACACAGTACTGAAGAGGCTGCATAGTGACTTCCCACACATTACAATTCTCTACACAAACTATATTCAAACAACTTTCGCATCCCCTCACAATACCATTCCTTATATTCCTGAGATTGTGCCAATACATATTAAAAATTAAAAGCCTCTGAAACTATATTAACTTTGTATTGAGTTTGTGCCGATACATATTAATAATTAAAAGCCTCTAAAAGAAGCCGAGGCTTATGTTTCTCTTATTTCGGTAAGAACAAATAAGACCGTTAACATTATGGTTCAAATTAGCTTGATGAAATACCCCCTTTTTTATGGGGAGAAGGGGCAACAAAACAATTTCAAATTTGATGTTCCATAACAATTTGGACCACACTAATCTTTTATCTTCCAATTGGGTGAGTCAATTAATTAGTAAGCATCAAGGAACTATTTGTTCATTATCTAATGGGGAAGAAGATAGTGGATTTTTTATGGTTCTATCACCATCTAACTATTTTTGAATCGTTTTTATTATATGGGAAATCAATCAAATAGAAAGGATCCTATGAGAAAGATCATTGAATTTTCATGTCTCTTGGGTAATTTACATAGTATAACCCTATTTTCTAACTTGTAGAAAAGTATTATCAAAGAAACATTCCATTTTCCACAATTATTTCAATACTTTCCAAGTACCTAAATATTATTTCATGGAAAAGAATATTATAATTTATGATTTCAATCCATGCAGGAACATCATTTCCAATCTATTGGTCCAAATTGGTGCTCTTCCTCATTTGAATCCGAATTTTGCCAAAAAACATTTCCAGCAGTTAGTCTTGGACAATTGATTCCTAAAAGTGTATGGATATTTGAGGATGAACCACTCCCCGAATTTGGTCAAATTATAGCAATTGATGAGGAATCTTTAGTCATTAGATCAGCTAAACCTTATTTGGCTACTCAAGAAGTGACTATCCATAGTCATTATGGAGAAATTCTTAACAAAGGAGATACATTGATAACATTGATATATCAAAGGTTCAAATCCAGTGATATAATTCAAGATCTTCCTAAAGTTGAACAATTGTCAGAAGCTCATTTGAATAATTCAATGTCGATGAATCTGAAGGAAAGTTTTGAAAATTGGACCGGAGATATGACAAGATTTCTTGGAAGTCTTTGGGGGTTATTCATAAGCACTAGGATAACTATGGAACAAAGTCAGATTCATTTGGTCAATCAGATTCAAAAAGTTTACCAATCCCAAGGGGTACAAATTGGTGATAAGCATATAGAGATTATTGTATGCCAAATGACATCGAAAGTCTTAATTTTAGAAGATGGAATGGCTGATGTTTTTTCACCGGGGGAACTCATTGGATTATCATGAACACAGAGAATGGATCATGCTCTAGAAGAGGCAATTTAATATCAAACCATGTTATTAGGAATAACAAGGGCATGTCTGAATACTCAAAGTTCTATATCTGAAGCGAGTTTCCAAGAAACTTCCTGGGTCTTAGTTAAAGCTACTCTATAAGATCATATCGATTGGTTGAAAGGCTTGAAGAAAAATGTTATTCTCAGGGGGATGATACTTGTCTGTACTGGGCAACATATTCACCGTTCAGGGAAATGAAACGGAATAGATCCAAGAATAGGGAATAGGAATCTATTTAGCAACAAAGTGAAGGACATTTTATTTCATCATGACAAAGTAGATTTTTTTTCCTTTCGAGACAATTCTCACAAATATCACAATATATTAAAACAACAATTAAAATAGTCTTGAGAAATAGATTTTTTGTTATGTTCATGAATATCTCTTCTATAATAGGAAGAATATCAAATATTCTATGAGTGAGAACGTTTCTATCATGTATTAGATAGATAGGCAATCTTTGAGATGTAATTGATTACGTTGGAATAATTAGATATTACGATACATTTAATTTGGCTATTTTGGGGATGAAAGCGAACGAGAATGAGCAAAAGATATTAGAACATTGATTTGGAAGAGATGGTGGAAACAAGAGTTCATGGAACATTGATTTGGAAGAGATGGTGGAAGCAAGAGTTCATTTAGGGCATAAAACTAGGAAATGGAACCCTTAGATGGCACCTTACATTTTTACAGAGCGTAAAGATACTCATATTATAAATCTGGCTAAAACTGCTCGTTCTTTATTAGAAGCTTGTGATATTTTGTTTGATATAGCAGGTAGAGGAAAAAAATTCCTGATAGTCGGTACGAAATATCAAGCAACTGATTTAGTAGCATCAGCTACTATAGAAGCTCAATGTCATTATGTAAATAGAAAATGGCTTGGTGGTATGTTAACTAATTGGTCTACTACAGAGACGAGACTTCAGAAGTTCAAGGATTTAAAAAAAGAACAAGATACGAGACGATTCAATAAACTTCGAAAAAAAGAAGCAGCTATTCTCAAGAGGCAATTAGACCAATTGCAGAAATATCTAGGTGGGATTAGATATATGACAAGCTTACCTGATTTTGCCATAATTACCAATCAACGAGAAGAATCCATTGCTCTTGGGGAATGCATAACTTTGGGTATTCCGACAATTTGCTTGGTTGATACAGATTGTGATCCAGATCTCGTGGATATCCCAATTCCGGCCAATGATGATGGTATAGCTTCAATCCAATTTATCCCCACAAAGATTACTTACACTAGCTTCCCAGATTATAAAATACTATATATTTAAATTATTAAAAACGTAATTGTAACTGAATCCAAATTTAAAATGTATATTCAAATTATTAAAAATGTAATTGCATGAAAGTGAATGATTGTGCTAGAATGTAAAGAAAACAAAACTTGGAACACAAAGATTCCTACACTAGCTTCCCACACATTATAAAAAAAAAAATTATATATTTAAATTATTAAAAACATAATTGTAACTCAATCCAAATATAAAATGTATATTCAAATTATTAAAAATTTCATTCCACAAGAGTGAATGGTTGTGCTAGAGTGAAAACAAAACAAATTTCTACTACTGCAAATTATATCTTATCCTTTATTGTGCCTATGCTTGACTTAAGAAATTGTTTCTTTATCATGTTGCTTAATTTCGAAAATATGAATAAAACTATAAATTCAAATTATTAAAAACTCAATTGTTTATGAATTTTGAAAACATAAATGAAACCATAGCTTCAAATTATTAAAAACTCAATTGTTTATGAATTTTGAAAACATAAATGAAACCATATCTTCAAATTATTAAAAACTTAGTTTGACAACATGAGTGAATAGATGGGAACTAGTGCTAATATAACACATTTCTTAGCACAATCAACTTCTGAGCACTACTACTGCAAAAATAATATTTTATCATTTATGTCTACATTGGGCTTAAAAAATTATTTCTTTACAATGTTTTTTTAATTTTTAAAACATTAATAAAATTATATATTCAAAGTATTTAAAATGTAATTATAACTCAATCCAACTTTAAACTATATTTTCAAATTATTAAAAACTTAATTGAACAAAAAGTCAACCGTTGTACAGAAGTGCCAAGAAAACACATTTCTCCTCATAATTAGATTCTTGTACGTAGCTTTCCTGGTGTGGGATCTTTTCGTGTTCAAAAATCTTTTCACAAGAAATGCTCTGCACACTAGTAACTCTAACCCTCTTTTCAATGCCAACGCACACTCTTCACTTATTTGACTTTGTAAATTGGTTATTCCAATTTGTGTTTGACTACTGCCTCCACACAATCAAAATAAAAGAAAAACTATTTGCACAAAACATTAATAATAAAAATAAAATGAATGTATAAATAATAACTAATAGTGATTAATTATTTAGTTGTTTATGGTTAATTATGAAGCTATAAATGATAGCAACACAATAGTAATAGAAAAATAAATTATAATTATTAATAAATGTAATAATTAAACAACAACAAAGAAACCTACATTTTTATAATATTACAACTATTACAAGGAAACCTATTAATATATAATAGTGATTAACTATTTTCACTAATAGTTAATAATTAATGAGTTAAACTCCACATTAAAATAGCTATTATATTTTACTATTATTAACTCGTCTCTTAATAGACTATTGTGCATTTGAATATAGCTATTAATTGTCCATCATTAATCTTTTTTATTATTATTAACTTGGCCATTAATAGGTATTGTACATTTGAATATAAGTATTAATTGTCCTTCATTAATGTTTTCTTTTTATAGTTATTTAGATGGACAACTATTAACTTGTTTATTAATTAGTTCCGCATTTGTTCTTTCTTTTCTCAATAATGATTTTACATGAACAACTTTTCTCGCTGAAAAACAAATATATTACTATTAAACAAAAACATTCGCACTTCACATTTTTAGACATATTGGAAGCAAAATTCTCTAGGCTATTTCCCAAACATTACAATTCTAAAAAAAACTAGATTCAAATGAGCAAAACTCTCTAGACTATTTCCGAAACATTACAATTCTCAACAAAAACTAGATTCAAACAACTTGTGCGTCACCGCAGAGTACCATTCTGTGAATTCCTAAGTTTGTACTAATACATATTAACAATTACAAACCTTAACAAAAAAAAATATTTACTTAGAACACAAAAATTCCTACATTGGCATCCCACACATTATACTTAAAAATTATATATTTAAATTATTAAAAACTTCAAGTATAACTCAATCAACTTTAAAACGTATATTCAAATTACTAAAAGTATAATTGCATAATAAGTAAAATATTGTCTTGAATGGCGAAAAAAACCAAATTTCTGGGCACAATCAACTTCCCCCGAATAATACTGCAAATTATATGTTATCCAAAATTGTTTCTTTGTGATGTTTTTTAATTCCCAAAAAATGAATAAAGATATAATTATTAACTATTACAATCAATTATATTATCGTCAAATAAATACCTACGTTTGGCATATATTCCTCTATAACGATGCATGGGGATGAGAATCGAATTGTTCCACCGCTATCTAAATTTAATTTAGTCCTTTAATCCTTACTATCTCGGGACCCTACCAACATTCCGAGTACCAGTAAGACAACCCATGCCATTATCATAAATTATTGGTCTCTCAAGTGCCTGGTTCCTTTATATCCTCTGAGGGACGATTTGTTGTCTCTACGACTAGATTCTCAAATCGAAATGGCAAACAGGATGCATCCAGCTCCATAGAATTTATTCCATTGTCGCTATGTACAGCTTATGCGCTATTTGATCACTTTAATGTAGCTCGGTACAGCATTGCTGGAGTCAGTTTAAAAACCTTATGGACCAGACAAACTTTTTATGATTGCTTCTCCAAAATCTACTGTAACTGTAATCTGGTTCTGAATAACCAAGATTCTACTTGCCCTGTCTGTCACATCGAGATTTTAGTGTGGCAATCGTAACAAATCTGTCTGGTCCGCCATTTTCCACCTCTCCCAACGCTCACTTAACTAGGACATCTCACAATTTCTCCGTCGAATGCAATGGCATTAATCTTGTCATTTGGAAAATCAAAATATATTTGGATTCTTTTCCGATCTTTAAATTGAACGTAAGCACAAATAATCCTAAAACAAATTCGTCGCGTTCATTAAGGTGCATCACAGACAGTAATCTTAATTATCTTCCATGTATTTTGATAATCCTTCAAAGAACATGATAAACCGCAAATGTCTTTTTTCTTCCCTGACGTGTAAATGTCTTCCACATCCCAGTAAAGGTGATGATTTATTTCATGTTTATTTTAGTTCCAAGGAGATTTATATAATTTATTGGATTTTTAAAATGAAAGCGATTATTTAAAATTCTTTAAATTTTTATTTTCTAATTGAAGATATTTTTTAAGATGACTAAATTAAAAATGTTATATAGTTTTATTTAATTTTATTAAGATTATAGTAGTATCTGCTGCTTAGTTTAAATATAGTTTAATTAAACAAAAAATAACAATAACATTTTTTTTACAAAATATTTAATAAAATATTTTATTGTTGAATGTCATCTCAAAAGATTATGAAATATGATTAACTAATATTATTTGTATTAACATATATACACATATTTTATAATATATAATAATAAGTTAAATAACAGAAAGGAAAAAAATGGAAATAAAACTAAAAAAAGATATTTCTATTAAAAAACCTATATTAAAACCTCAACTAATCACCTTACAAATAAATAAATTTAAATAATAAAAAAAACCAAAATTAAATTGCTAATAATAAACAATTAACAAACATTATATTTTTTTCTCAAAAATAAATTAACATGCAATAAAAGACAAAACTAAATATGTTATACCATGTCTATAACAAATTTAATAATGGTTAAATTTAAGAAAAATTATTATTTTTTTCCATCTTTTAAAATAATAAAGGTGATAAATTCTCATATTTTGGAAATAAATCAATTGACGAAACTCATCCGAATTAGTTTTAATTTTAATAATATTTCCAAGTGATGGCGATTTATTAGATTAAAAAAGTGCAAGAGATTTCTCAGATTTATTTAAACTTTTATTTTTATGGTCAATGCATATGAAAAAGGTTCCAAGATCATAGTAATTCTACTGAGATAAAACATCATAATAACTCTATTGAGATAAAAGCTTAAAAGGGTCGGTGATTCTACACATATTTTAGAGTTTGGATTAATACGCCAAATTTAAGAGAAATCTGTTTTGTTTTCAATTCTCTCAAATTGATGAAAATGAATGATTTTTTAATCTCTTAGAATTTTGGAAGTTGATCCGTTTACCGTTTCATAAAATGGAAAAATGTTTAATTTTTAGTGATATTTGTACATACTAAGTGATGATGATGTATCCGATTACAAAAGCTTAAAAGCTTACCTTAAGGTATTAAATTTCATTTTATGTTCCAGACTTATTAAAATTAACAATTTAATATGATTACAGTTTTGTTGAGTAATCTTACAATTTTTTTAGAATTTAAACTTAGTTTGCATATAGGTTCAATTTATAAGAGAATGTTTTGAATTAGGAAAGTGAATTTATTTTATTGATATTTGGGAAATTAATTAATTCACACATAAAATTTATCAAAAATTTACTTTAAAGTTAGTAATATTTACTTTTTGCATGATTATGTTATCATTTCTTTAGGAAATAACATCTTATAAAAAGTAGACATGGTAAAAAGAAATGTGCCCACATATATAAGTTAACATTGGGAAAGCCAATTAAATAATTAATTAACTTGGTCTTTTTGCGAGGAAGTACGGTATAAATCAATCAAATAAATTTTGTGAGTTATAATTGAATATGCATAAATTGGATTTAGTTAAAAAATAATGAACAAAATTCGTAAAGGAAAAAAAATAAAAAATAAAAAAATAAAAAAATTAAATTAAAATTAAAATTATATTTATAAGAAAAAAATATAATATATTAAATCATATTTTTTTATGATTAAACTAATATAGCAGGAAGTCTAGTAGTGACTCTAGAAAAATATGAACATACACTAACAAAAACTAACACCTAGTCTGTCTTAACTGGCCATGTAAATGGAGATAATTCTAAAATAGTTATCCCAATAAATTTAACCTGATACATGTTAAAATGAATTTCACCGAAAACATGTACTTAAAATTTAAAAGTCACATGGATTCAAAAATCGTGCCGGAATTTTGTTGACACCGGGCAGCGCTTGTCAAAGGGCCAGAGCTTTACTATCTTTTATAAGGACATGTTTGCTTAAACTGAGTTATTATATAGGATGAGTAGTATCATTGAAATTGATGACAGATAAATGGTATTTTATGTAATTTTCGCTAAAAAATCTCTCACAAACTTGGTATTTTATGTAATTTTCGCTAAAAAATCTCTCACAAACTTAATATAGATCATAGAAACCTAAACTCTAAAATTGTATTTTATTTTTTAAATATGTTTTTTTATAAGAACGAAAACACAATCCAGAAAAACGAATATTCCTTTCAATTGGTTTGATTATTTACACAACACCAGGGAATTCATAATTTTTTGTAAGGTATGGATCGGTAATAATATGAATTTCATTACTTTTTCAACCTAGAATGTGCTCATAAAATATTGTGAAATTAATTTTAGAAAGGCGTATTCAATATTTTTTATTGTTAATTATTTATATAATATTTTTTTTCAAAGATTGTTATTCTTTTATATAATATTTTATTTTATTTGAAATAATGATATGTAACTATTTTTATTATAATAGCTTTTATAGATTTATTAAAATTTCCCTTTTCAGAGATATTTTAATAGTTATTTTATCAAAGATTGCTTTTTGGGTTTTTTCCTTTATATATTTTTTAAGAAAATTTGTTCATACAAGTTGAGAATATTGTACGATAAGATTTATTTTTATATATAAAAATATTTATTCCTTTTAATATTTTTTTTTGAAAAATATCAATATCATATGTATAACAAGTTGTAGCATGTTTTCTTCTCATATATTAACTAGGCTATCACAAGTCAATAATTTCATTCTTGTTCTATGTACTTAAAGTAAGATGAGAAATTTCGAAAGATTTAGCTTTTAGCTTTAGCCTAAGTTATTTCACTAGGTTACAAGGTCAAATCCATTTGGATCCTTTAGTGTTAGGTAACACAAATAGGGTTGGATCTTCTTTTGAGAGAACACCAAGTGTTAGAATGTATAGGCTTTAATCTTAAAAAATTGTTAAAAGTTACATGTATATCATAAGATCGAGTGAACTCCTTGATACAAATAATCCTTCCTCTTACATGATTTGAAACTTCATTATAAGTGAAGTTGTAGCATAGCTAAGACAAACATTTCCCACGTTGATGATTGAGCTCCAATGCTCGAGTGAATTCTGACTAGACTAATGCCCTAAATTGTAACTTCATGCACACTATGAGGATGACATCCACAACATGCCATTCAAATACTCCATAAGGATCACAAGAGTCATCATACCATCATTTAATCTCACGAAAGGAAGAGTGTCCTAGGTGCATACCCCTTCATTGACCTTACACTTCCCATCAACAGCAACATCCTAAGGAATATCAATGAACCCCATATATGTTTGCTTTGGAAATGAGAACACTACTATAATATAGAATTTTAGTGTTAAAATTCATATTGCCTCCCTTTTTTGAAGATTTAATTCATTTAGGGGCATCATAACATCCACAATTTTATTGTTGTTTTTGTGCCATGGTTGTGCATCGAAGTGTAGCACTACATTATCTTTGTGCATTGAAATGAAACTCAATTCAACCCATATATTTTATTTTATGACTCTATTTACAATATAGAGAAATTATTTAATTATTTGATTTATTAATTAAAATATATTAATAAATTATTTTTACTTATTCAATGTTTTAATAAACAACAATATTGTAATTTTCATATGTAAGTACCCTTATATTCTTAAAAATTATATATATTAATATACATAAATATATAGGATCAAGAAAAACACATCCCTAAATTCATAACAATAAATGGTTTGTTAGAAATGAAATGATATTTTAAGGTCCACGAGACTAAAAATAGTCTATGAGATCATTAGTTCCCTATTTTTTTCTCTTTGCAATTCAGTCCTTTTCCGATTCAAATTGATGATGAGTTGACCCAACCTTCCAACAATCTCCTCGCTAAAAAGACGATGCCAAGAAACTGATGCTAACATGTTCGCATAACTTTCCCTGATGCCTTTGAATGCATCACATTCCAAAATGAAATGTTTTTCCGATTCCACAGTCTCAGACGTGCAGAATGTACACACCCTTTCTTCCCAAGCTTCTTAGCCCTTTTCCACTGTCCTGTTTCACACTGAGGTTGATGTGAGTTGGTCCTTAATTGAGCAATAAGAACCTTTTCCCTCCATGCAATGCTAGCTCCAATGAACTCTTTCTGTTTTAAATAACACGTAGGGTTGAATTCCTCAATGTAATATTTCTTATTTCTACCCAACTCTTTTCCCCATACCTTTTTACGAAACTTCTCCATAACAAAATCCTTTAGCTCCTTGCTATTTGTGGCACATGCATTGAGGTAGATATCCTATTTTTGCATCCATCTGTAGTTTTGTTTCATCCATGTTTTCTTTCATTGATTCCTTCATTGAAGATAACATTAGGCCATCTACCTACTCTCATTTGTTCAATTCTTTGTGGATATCTTATGAGCCACACCATACCAATTGCTTCAATGGAAGTTGCTCCTGTTTCACTCAACATTATCTCATAAGGTACCAAACTTTTTATTTTGAACTTGCTCATGAACAAGTTTTTTCGGATTTTCTCAATTTGTTTCCATTTTGAGACGGGAGTGCTGCTAGCCCACTATTCACACCCATATAGCATCACTGGACAAACTAGGAGTCCAAAAAGCACTTTAATCGTTTTCCAATCCCATAACTCTGCCTCTCTACATCTATTTTGAAGAGCATATAATGCTTTCCACCCTCCTAAAATTCTCTACTTTTTGCAGTCCTCCCAATTGAGTTTGTTATTGAAATCAATTCCAAGGTACTTGTACTCCTTTACTTCTTCAAGAATTTTGTCTTCAAAGAATAAAGTATGCTGGCTCTGCTTCCTTTTATTAGAAAAAATCATTGTTTTGGTCCTTCTAGTATTGACTTGCATCCCCACTACTCTACAAAAATGCTCAAGGGCATATAAGTGCATTTGCAATCCATGGGCTGATTTAGAAATCAATACAATATCATTAGCATATAAAAGAAGCTTTTTCACAAACTCCCCCAACCGAACACCATCCCCAACTTGCAAATTTAGCCACTCTTCCAATTTATCAATATATAAACCAAAAAGAGTGGGGCATAGAGGGAAACTTTGCTTGAATCCAATGTCACTTATAAAGCTTTCTGAAATACCTGCTTGAGGTTCTAATTTTGACTTTCACTTCTTCATAAAGTCTCTAGACAATGGCTCTATAATTCATAGGAATTTCAAGTTCTTCATTCTATGCCACAACATATCCCTAGGGACTATGTGAAATGCTTTTTTGAAGTCAACAAAGTAGCAAAATACTTCTTCTTTGTCCTCCCAAAACTTTTCAACAATGTGTCTCAACGTGATGCCATGTTCCACTGTAGAATCTTTCGGCCTAAATCCCGCTTGTCCTCTTGCCCTCTTTTCTTTTACTTCTGCCCACTTGCTAATTCTATCTTCTACCATGCTGCCGAAAAGCTTTGCAAACAAAATATTGATCATAATTGTTCTATAGTTGGATGGATTATTAATGTCTCCACTTTTAAAAAGGGGCATTGCTAGGCTAATTGTCCAGTCTCTTGGGAGTTCTTGCTGAATGATGTTGTTGAATGTTTTCATGATGTGTGGTGCAAGAGCTTTCATTCACCATTTAGATACTCTGCTTGAAGTTCAACCAACTCCTTTACCTTTCTTGTTTTTAGCTTCTTAATTCCATTCTCCACCTCCTGTAATGTGAAGAGATTTGAATTTGTGTTGATCCTAGGGGGGGAATCCACCTCAGGTTCATTCTCATAGAGTTGCCTTGCATATTCAAACCATTGATTGGCCATAATATTATTTTCAATCTACTTCTTCCTTGGTTGTAGTTCCTGCCAGAAAAGCTTTGGATTATTCTCGCTTAAATATATTAACTCTTCTCTCATTGTTTGCATGAACTTATCTTTTTTCCTTTTTAGTATCTGCTTATATAACTTTTCATTCATCTTCTCTTTTCCTACCTTTTTCAAGGTTCTCCTTGTCATTTTGCATTCCTCATCAAATCAAGCATTTACAGGAAAGCAATTTGATTCCGATTTCCTATTTTTTGCTCTTTCTCACTTCTCAAGTGTACTTTGAATTATATTTGTTAACTCATGGTTGTTGAAGCATTTGAAGCCAATTTTCTCTTTCTGAATTAATCTCTCTAACATTGTCTTGGAGATAACACCATTTTCTTGTGTTAGAAGAATTTTTCCCCTTGATAGTGATTATTGAGAGCATTGGGTTTTCCTCTTATTCTGCCTTTCTTATAACCATGATAACCTTATAAAAATTGGGTTATGGTTAGATTTTAAGTCCCAAATATGCTCTCCAATACTAACTTCATCTATGTTTTCTATTAAGCTTTCTGAACACATCACATAGTCAACGACACTTGCCCCATTGTATGTGTTGTAAGTGAAGTTCCCAGACCTTTTCCATCTATATAGAACATTGCAAATAATTAAGTTGAAAGCCCCACATAGTGTAAGAAACTCATCTCCAAAATGATTGCTAACTTTGTCATCTTCTTAACACCTCACACATTGGGGATTCTCCTCTTCAGTGAGCCAAATATGATTGTTATCCTCTTTGCAACAAAGGATGCTAGCTTGATTATTTGTTGTTCTAACATTGAAATATCCCACTAAGAGAACTTCTCCCTGCTGAGAGTAGATGGAAATATCTTATTTTATAGCTGCATATGGATCCTTGCGGTTAAGCCCCTTATTTTTGTACGTTTTTTAGACTTGAGGGGCAAAATAGCATGCTGCAATTGTTATGTGATTCCCATTCTCTGATATATTCAACCATAAATATTGTTTATTTGCATCTTCTTTAATTAACTGAATGTGACGACCTTCTTTTTCTTTCACTAAAACTAGTATTCCCCCATACCCTTTGCCATTTTTTGCTACCGTGTTCTAAACTGCCAACTTCAAATAATCGTCAAACACAGGAGTTTTGCAACCATCATGCTCATGAGTTTTCATGAGACAAATTATGTCTCTACCTTCCACAATAGGCCCTAGCCCAGGTCCCCTCCTCCAAGGGTAACCTCTACAATTCCAACAAACTAAACTTAGGTAGACCTGGGTAGGATTTGACTGCTATGTAGTTTGGCACATAATGCTCAAATTTGAGTCTTCACCCCTTTTTGTCCATGCTGCTCTTGTTGTTTTCGCCTCTATTATTGAATTCTTTGTTTTTTCTTTACTGTTAGCTTGCTACCCTGATTTGCCTAGAAGCCCAAACACTGCAATAATGGCTTTCCCATTGTACAACCATACCCTTTTCCCTTTATTTCTTGTTGTTCTAATTTTCTCCACTTCATCCCTTCTCTCCTCTTGTTGTTTTTTGGTTAAATCTTCATCGAGGAAAAAGTATGAGCCTTTAGTGCACCATGGAAAATGAGAGCCTTATATACGTGGAAAATAATATATGTTTCCCATAAATAATGTGGTTGATCACCACTGAAAAGAAATATGAAACCTAAATATAGTCCACCGTAGGAAATGAGAGCCTTATATACATGGGTAATAATATGTGTTTCCCATAAATAATGTGGTTGATCACTACTGAAAAGCAATATGAAACTTAACTACAAATGTACATAAATCAAATAAAAAATATTAATTGAATCCATGTTAATCATATTGTGATATGTTTTAAATAGTATGGCTATCATCCAAAATCAATCATTTTTTCTCTATTTATTATTATTATCAAAATTAATATAATAACCTAATTATAAAAAAGTAATTAACATATAAATAAATAACAATAAATATTTCATTCGCACATTTAAATAATAAAATATAAATAAACAAACTATACAAAAAAATAATTAACATATACATAACAAACAATAAATATTTCATTCTCACATTTAAATAAAAAAAATAGAAGACTAAACTATCGTATTTAAAAGGAAGAATTATCTATAATTTAATCTGGTTACCAAATATTGCGAGTCCTTCGCAAGAGTTTGCTTAATGAATATTTCATTTCTATATTTTCTTTAATTCATGTTCCAATTCTTTGTAAGTTGAATGACATACATAATATTGCGACTTCATTTTCATAACGGACAACAATAATTAACATTTTCATAAGTTTATAATTTTATCTTACGTATTTTTTTAAGAAAAAAAAATTCATAACTTTCTTTTGCAAATAGATTTCCCCTGGTTGGATGGACTCCATTGGATATTTGATGGCACTCCAACCATTATGATTCATATCTCATGAGTAATATAAGAGATGCCGTAGTTAATAAGCGATCACATTTTGTTGGTAACTATTTGTTTTTTTCCCTTTACTTTTATTTCTAGTTTTCTCTCTAACTTCTATTGTGATTTTCATCATGATCTTTATCTTTAGGCTCAATAATATCACTAACAAAATTAAGAAAGTTAATAAATAAGTAGAGCATAGTTAGATTTTTAGTAACAAATAATTACAACATAAACGTAATGTAATGAAATCAATAAAATAAACACATATCTAAGCTAAAGCTTTGTCCAATGTTATCTTATTCAAAAATTGATATGGCAAGGGTATTTTGTAAATGTCAAAAATAAAAGAGGAGGGAGAAGGTAATATTGAAAAGTTGGAGAGAAGAGGGAAGATTAGACAAAAGATAAGGATGAGGAATAGGTAGAAGAAAATAAAAATGAAAGGAGGGGAAAAGAGGAACATGGAGGAGGTGTAAATGGAATAATAAACTTAAAAAAAAAAATAAAGGAAGCAAAGGAAGAAAATTCAAAAAACAAGGGGAGGAAGAAGAGGAAGAGGGGTAGAGGTAGAGGTAGAGGTAGAAAAGGAAGGAGTTGAGAATTAAGAGGTAACAAATTAAGGAAGATAATGGGAAGAATAGAAATATGCATGAGGTGTAAATGGAACACGAATGTGAAAAAATTGAAGTTGAAGGAAGAAAATAGGAACAATAAGAAGGGGAGGAAAAAGAGTAAGAGTGGGAGAGGTAGAAGAGGAATGAGCTGAGAGGTAAAAAATTAAGGTTGATAATGGGAGTAAGAGAAATAATAAGGAAGATTAGTAGGGAAAACCATGTTAGAGGAGCAAGGATTTCATGAAAACAAGGATCATTTGTGGAAGATAATAAGTTAAAGAATTATGGGAATATATAAGAATAGGGGGAAAGAGGAATAGTAAGAATGATTAGGGGAAGAAGGTGTTGAAAAAGTAAGGAGAATCTATAGAAATAGAGGAAGCGTAAGGAGGATTTGTGGAAATTAGGCCCATATTCATCTCTATGTCAACAAATACCTATAACAATGAAAATAGATAACTAGATATAACTAGAAACCCGATGAAAAATATTTATAAAAAAAATATAATAATCATAATTTTTTTTATATAAATAATGACGTCCATATTACATAAATATATTTAATTTTAACATCTATGTACCCCATTCCAAGGAACATACGAACACTCTAAATCTTCCCACATTTATATTTCAAAATATTCTTCAGTCATGGCTCTTAGTTTTCTTAATTTTGGACTTTATTACCATAATACAAAATTATTCCTTACATATGAAAAAACATGTAGCCTTAAAATTTTACAATAGCATGAATAACTTTCCAAACCAACATATTCACATGTAGTACTATAAATAAGAATAATATTTGAACCCTTTAAAAGTACCCTGATAATAATTAATAAAATGATTTCCAATTGGTTTGATGGTTATTAAGGGAGAATACATACCATTAACATTAAAATTCAAGGAAAATTGATGATTATCTAAACCTCAATTACATACAATATACATTCATATAACACTTTATGAACATAGTCATTAGTATAAATCTCCAACAACAAGAAAAATCTAGAAAGAGCTTGTCAAAGGTATAATGCTTCCTAACTCTCTTTTAGCATAAGAAATTGATGGGAAGAAATAGGAATACATATGATTAATATGATGTACGTTAATGGCCTTGGTTAAGTGTGTATACTAACAAATGTATAAATGGCCATAATTTTCTTAGAGAATGGATGTAACACTACTACCCTTTGCTCCCCAAGCTATAAAAAAAGTCTTAGGAATATAAAGTGTCATTGATGAAAAAACATTTTTTTGTCAACACCACTAAAAAAATTTCATATTCCTTCTTGGGAATATGAAATGCCCAATTTGAAAACTTATTCCATTACTTGTTTAGTGATGCCTAACCTCCATAAATATGTTGCATCAATTTGCATAAAACGAACACCACCTTTCATAATCAACGATTCCATATTAACTTCCTTATATTTGTCCACATGCACGTCTCTAAACAAGAGTCATATATACACACTCATAAATAAGGGACATTAAATGTATGCTTATTTCACCGCACACCTAAAATTGCTTGGTCTTAGTAACATTTCTTGAGTATGTAAATATACCTTATAAACCTATCCATTTGTTTCTTCACTGATGTTAGGATATCTATACACTCGATGCTTAATTAATTTCAACTTTGTATAATGTATCTTCAGGTAAAAGTGTCTTTCATTAGTATGCACTACTTGCATTGTAATCAATGGTCACAATATGTTCTAGACATAGAGTGGTTTAATGGCTCATATTATCCTTGAAACTAATGTATATTAATCAATGACTTAACACATAATTGGACCATGATGTCTATTTATAGAACACAGAGGGTCATTGTTGATGACCAATTATGAGGAACTTGTACAAATTTTATTTTCCATTAATAAGATTGTCCCAAATGGCAGCATTCATTAGGGTGATGTATTATTTCCCTCTTAGAGGGTTTTAACCACATTAATATGTTGAAGTTATCATCTTTGATCTACTTGTGTGAACAATTACTAAAAGTTTTCATCTTTTATTGAATACCATATTCACTTTAATATGGTATAAAATCTCATTTAAAGAGATGCTCCCATTGTTGATCAAGATCTTTAGTTCAAATTGCCACATTTTTTTATGTCTTCTATTTTCATACAATGTGATAATGGGAAGAATGCTCCATTATGTTCAAATAATTAATTTTAGTGAAGAATGTATTTTCTTTCATAAAAAAATTAGTCATTTTTCCTAGGATGTGCCTTCTCATGTTAGATTCAATGGTATATAGTTCGAATACATCCTTAAAAAACATAGGTAGTTCGGTTTTTGGTTCTATGTTACTAATTCGAGTTTGTATCTCTTTCTAATATGCATATGTTTTTTTGTTGTGCGCTCTTTTTTATCTCAGTAAATTAGAAAGAAGGTTAAAATCCTTTTATTTATGTATGCTCTTTGTTGTGTGTTACATGTGATCTTAGAAATTAGAAGTGGAGAGAAAACATGAATTGTTTTGGCAATATAGTAGATATATAACCTTATTATTATTATTGAGTTTTGTATTATTGTTTTCCAAATTACTGTTTTTTTGAATGAGCATAGCTTTTTAGGTAAACACATGCTTTTAGGAGAAACAATAAAAACAATAACAACCCTATTCTCCTTAGACTTTTATGTTTTTTTGTACTAAATCACTTGGTTGAAAGTTACTTCATTCAGTAAGAGATATTGAGTTCCAGTCTCTTTATTTCATAAAGTCATTTATTTGTAAAAGTGAGCTTGTGGGAAAAGCTAGTGAAAATGATTTCTTTTATCAAAAACATCCATCAACATGTGGAGAAACATATATCAACCATGGGGCTCTTTGTTACCATTAATTCCATATTTAAAAGTGCACAACTTTCACATCCAATATCTATTTTCACCATCATTTTTTAGATAGCCTTTGTTTTCAAGATATTTCCTTCTAAATAACCAAAATCAATTTTTGAACCCATATTGTCTACATTTTTTAATGTGGCTGCTCGAAGTGAACCTTCACTTATGAATAACAATTACTTCTCATGGAAATTTGACATGGAGGATTATAGTAAGAAGAGAATCATTGTACCAGATCTCAATGGTAAAAGAAAAATATCCCATTGATTTTGATAACAAATCCTCATCCATAAACCATTTTCGATATTCCACTACATAGTTTGTCACAATAGATCTGATAAAAGTATATTTAAAATTTTGAAATCTAGATTATTAGGGTTTTGTTTATCTTTAAATTTTTGGATCCGTGGATTATTTTTTATTCCTTATACATGCAAATCAAAATCTATGTAGAAAAATATAGAACATTGAAATAAAAACTCACAAAACATGATTTGATGCAGGATATAACATGGGAAACCATGTTAGTAGAAAACCCAACCAGAAGGTCAGGATTCTCTACTCTCTTTCTCTGAATAGAAAATACATTTGAATACAAATATGTATACCTTGTGGCTCGTGAGCTACTACGGTGAACAAATTCTCTCCCACTCTCTCCCTATCCCTCTCAGCTATTTTTTCTCATTTCTGGAATAAGTGCACTTGAAAAGAATAGAAACCTTTTCCCTCATAGTATCCTAGTTATAACATAGTATCATATCCTACTAATGGTTTTTTTAACTAACTCAAATCTTAACCAGAGTAACAATATTGTCATAGTCCCATTTTTTTATTATATATATATATATATATATATTGCAATTTCTAGCAACATAAAATCAAACAATTAAATTTCCTAGTATCATTTACTATATGCATCTAAAATATTTTGATATATTAACTACAATACGTATCATCTAAATACATGGTGCGAAGTATCAACACTATTGTTCATTGACATATTTGGTTAAGGTGGTTTTTTGTTGGAAATAATGTTAATACTGAGAGGGGGAGTGAATTAGTATTAAGGCTAATTTAAACTTTTATGCAAGTTTCCATATACTCATTCAAATTTTGCATCCACTAAATGAGAGAAACCATTAACAAACCATAACAGTAGTGATATCAACCAATACAAGCATACACAACATTAGAAGCAAACACATAGGCACAAAGGTTTAATGTGGAAACCCTTAACCGAAAAAACCATCAAGATTTTTTTGTTATTTATGTAAAAAGAAGAGCACCTACTCTATTATATCAATCTATTTGTGAGCCATCACTCACAGGACCCACCCACTCCTTTTGATTGCTTCTAAGAACCCACTAGCAATAAGTACTAACTCCCTCCTTTTGTAGACACTTGATGAGCTTACCAGAAGCACCATGTGAGGCACCAATTTCATGTTTTTGTTGCAAGAACCAACTTGTAGCTCCTTATATTTATGCAAGAACTAACTTGCATGATGAACCAACCCCTAAGTTTTCTACAAACACCCACTAGAGATGGAAGCAAAAAATTCTTGTATGCACCTCCAACCCACACTTAATAAGGAAATAATGTTCTATGTAGATGATAGCTACTCTAGCTGATATCAACTCTTTGTTGTCATCAATGCCCTTTTGGCCCATTCAACACTTTGTCCTCTGTACACTCTACAGCAGCCCATTGTTCCGCTCAACAGGATTCACTAACACAAATCCCACGCAATACTCTATTGTTCTTGGCCCACTACTCTGAACAAAATACATTGAACACTTGACCTTCTTCTTCTGCTTTGGTACTTTAAACCTATTTCCTTTGCATAAGCACTCCCGTCCTCTTCTTAGCAGCACAGGCTTACTCATCCCCACATAGAAACATCGACCACTCAACCTCCTGTTTCCATAACATAGGCACACATAACCTCTTTCTATATAACATGCACACTTGGCCTCTCTTTAGCAGTGCATTCATGCACTGAGCTCTCCACATAGCTCACTGACAACAATGTTGCTCCCATCTCCATTCTCAACTACAATCCTGGGTTTTGTTTCACTGAAACACAATGATTGACGTTTTCATTGTTAGCCATCATTTTTCCTTTCACATTATCTAAGTGTGCTTCTACACTTAGCACTCAATGTTGTTTCATTTGATACATGGTCACTGTAGCCTCATTAACTGAGAATGGGATCTATTTTCTCACTCATTGTTGCTACACTATATATGGCAATGGACACCTAAGTGTTCCCATGCTGAGACATAAGTCATCATTCAATATTGCACACTCCAACAAGGATCTTGTTCTTTTCATGAACAAATCTCTTGTACCTAAGGCTTTTGTCTTCATTTAATTTCTCGTTGCATGGAAGGAAGATCAGGGATGGCTTGTTTGAGCTCATAAAAAACTCCATTAAATCATGATGCATAGTCATAATCCTTGCTGCCTTGACTCAGCGATCTCTGCATTCACCATCACTCCCTTAAATCATTTGTGCAACCGTGGTCATTGTTGCCTTCACATAATGATATCTGCAGTTGCCATTACTACTACTACACAACCCTCATGATTCACGTTTACTTAGTTATCGACTCATTCATCATTCATACACCTTTGGGCTGCAATTTTAGAGCCCCACATATCATCACATTATTAAGGTGTGATATTACAAATCGTGATTGTTATCACCCCAAGAAACTCTTGTAGGTTGTATCTCAGAGATGCTTGGGAAAATTACAAACTAAACAAAATGTTGGAAATGGATGAATGGAAGGAATGATGCTTGTCCAAGCCAGATAACAACTTCTACTATGCTTAACTCTAGACATGGGTGAACACCCCCAGACTACAAGGCTTTAGACCACCAATTACTCACAGTTTGAGGATTAGGTGAACATGGAGAATACTGACCACACCAGCAGATGCACAAGACCATGTGATGGCCGGCTACAACTAGTAAAAAGATATGTAAATCTATTTCCTAATGCGTAGACAAGATGACAGCTCTCTCGCGCTAAGTAGACAGAAACCTGCATAACACATTCAATGATACATACTAGATATCAACACAGAGGTGGGATGACAGCCTGTTGGGTCCCTATAATACTAGTGATTACCCCATTACTATTGTAGTTATACCCCTTATTTATATTGTTGTGCCCCTATTACCCCCATATTGTTATTTCTGTGCCCCATAGAATCCCTCTATTGTTATTTTTGTGGCTTTATATTATTATTGTTAGGTCGGCTGGATTATATTGTGACTCCTTAGACTCCTATATATAGAAGGGAGGTTTTGTCATTTGAATCATCCAAGAATTGTTCATTTATGTAATGTAAAGGAGGTTTCCCCCTCGAAGAGGCTGAATTCTAAGGCGTTGATCTATCTTTTCTATCTTTTCTTGAGCTGGTTTCATAACATTTGGTATCGGAGCTTTGGATTTTAGGGTTTCGCTGCTCCAAACAGGTCATCGTGGAATTTTTGCTATAACTTTTTTTCTGTGATGTTTCAGAAGTCGCAAAAGAAACCCATTTGAGAATAAATCATGCTGAACCTTGGGTACGAATTTGAGAGCTCTTCGCACAATATTTGCGGAGATATGATCTGAGAAAGTTGGTCTTTTTGCAGACTCCTGAATTACATTCAAAACAGGTGACTTGTGGAAAATCGTCATAACTTTCTCTCTCGGGAATCAGATTTTTTGTAAGAAGGTACAGAAAGAGGACGGACTGTAGTTTCTTGCAGGCATTTTTCAGATCCATAGGTTGAAACAGTGACTCGTGGCACGTCGTACAAGTTTGCTCTACTGAACTAATCTATAATCAAGTCACTGTGGGAGATTTCGCATAACTCTTCCTTGGAGAAATCATTTTGGGTCAGACTTGTGGCATTGGAAAGAGGACGCAGAAGGATACCACAGGTTGCAATTTTAGAACTTGATGATCCAAAATTACAGAGATACATCAGATTCAATATCAGGCTTCTACAAAGTGAAAAAAGGTGTGTAGTATTTTTTTTTTTTTTTTTTTTTTTTTGCGTAAGCTTGGTTTGAAGTTATTCAAATGGCATAGTAAGGCATTATTATCGGTAACTAATGCCCTGAGGAAAGAAAATGCAAACACCTAGTAAGGAACCTGAAAGCTCTAGCATGACTCATGAAGAAGAGGAAGAAATGCTACATGATATATCACAATTACAAGAACAAGTGCAACAAATGTGACACTCACAAAAGCTAAGATAAATGGCATGGAATCTAAGATAAATGGCGTGGAATCTAAGATAAATGGCGTGGAATCTAAGATAAAGGGCATGGAAGCTAATATGGATGATTTGAAGATAGATTTGAAGACAGACATGGCAGATTTGAAGACAGATTTGAAAAATTTTCTACATGAAATACATAATAATGGTGGAAAGGTTGTAAAGGAAACTCATGATGTGAACAAAAGAAATGTTAATCATGATTCCATAGACTCTAATGTTGGATCGAAGACCCACCATATTCCAAAAATCGATATGAGGAAGTTTGATGGCAAGGATCCCGCCACATGGATATTACAGATGGAGCAATTCTTCGATCTCAATAATGTGCAAAACACACAAAAGGTACGTATGGCAAATGTATATTTGGAACCAAATCAGTTTGTATGGTATCAATGGCTTTGTTCTCGTAAAAAATTTATCACTTGGGCAATTTTTATGGAAGAATTGATAGCACATTATGAGGATACAAAAAGCAACACTTTTTTTAGCCAATTGATAAGTCTCAAACAAAAGGGTTCAATAATGGAGCACATTGAGGAGTTCCAAAAATTGAACATAAGGGTAAAAGATATTCCAGAGGAGCATAGGATTGATGTGTTCATAGGGTCTTTAAAGGATAATATCCAACATGATGTTCGCCTTTGGGAACCTGATTCATTAGAGAAGGCATTCAGGTTAGCAAGAAAAATGGAAAGAAAAATTATGGCAACCAGGAAGCATACCACTCACAACTATAAAGACGGAAGTGTTGTTGCCCCTAGTCTTCCACAACCTATAAGGTTGACACCACAACAATTGGAAGAAAAAAGAGCAAAAGGGCTTTGTTACAGTTGTGATAGCAAATACACTAAAGGTCATAAGTGTGCTGAGAAGAAATTATTCTACATAGATTGTGAAGAGGAAGAAGAAAAGGAGCAAGAAAGGTCAAAAGAAGAGGATATACTCCAGGAACAAAGCCTAGATGAAGAACAAATAAATCCGACCATATCTTGTAATGCATTGGCGGGAATTACCACTCCTCAAACCATCAAGATAGAAGGACAAATCAAGAAGAAAAAGGTAATAGTGTTGATTGATTCAGGAAGCACCCACAATTTTATTCATTGTAGGGTAGCAAAAGAATTGAATTGCTTCCTATATCCAGCACCAGAGTGTCAAGTGATGATTGCAAATGGAGGAACAATAAATTGCTCTGGAAAGTGCCATAATATCAAGCTATCCATGGGAGAATATGTATTGACTAGCCCAATGCTTTCCATTCCAATGGGAGGTGTTGATGTTGTACTAGGAGTCCAATGGCTACAATCCTTGGGTACAATAGCTTTTAATTTTCAAGAACTTTTCATCAAATTTTCTACAAAAGGAAAGGAAGTTGAATTAAGGGGTATTGCAGGGAAACCAGGAAAGATAATCAGCTCTAATGGTATGACAAAGCTTCTAAAAAAGGAGCAAAGAGGTGTAATTGCACAATTATGTTCGCTAGATGTTTCCACATCAGAATCATCTATTTCTCCAGATCTCCAAAAAGTCCTGGACAATCATTCCAAGGTATTTGAGACTCCCAAAGGTCTCCCACCTATGCGTGATCATGATCATGCTATTCATCTGATTCCAGGAAGTGTTCCTCCAAACATCAGGCCGTACAGATATCCCTATGTCCAAAAAGTGAAATTGAACGTATGGTTGCAGAAATGCTAGAGGCTGGTATAATTCAACCGAGTCAAAGTTCTTTCTCTACTCCAGTAGTATTGGTGCACAAGAAGGATGGATCATGGCGCATGTGTCCAGATTATAGGGAGCTCAACAAGCTCACTATTAAAGATAAGTTCCCCATTCCTGTCATTGATGAATTACTGGATGAATTGCATGGATCAATTTACTTCACCAAGTTGGATCTTCGTTCAGGATATCATCAAATCAGAATGAAGATTGAAGACATTCCGAAAATGGCATTTAGAACTCATGAGGGTCATTATGAATTTTTGGTCATGCCTTTTGGCCTTACCAATGCACCTTCAACATTTCAAGGTTTGATGAATTCAATTTTCAAACCATTCCTTAGAAAATTTGTGTTAGTATTTTTTGATGATATACTAATCTACAGCAAGTCTTGGAAGGATCATGTTGAACATGTTGACAGGGTGCTACAACTATTGGAGGAGAAACAATTATATGCAAAAAGATCCAAATGTTTCTTTGGAGTCCAGGAGGTGGAATATTTGGGTCATATTGTATCTCATGAAGGAGTTAAGGTAGACCCTAGCAAAATTAAAGCCATTAAGGAATGGAAAATCCCCACATCCATAAAGCATCTGCGAGGATTTCTTGGGTTGACAGGGTATTATCGCAAGTTTGTTAAGAATTATGGGAGAATAGCAGCACCTCTAACAACATTATTGAAGAAAGATGCATTTTCATGGACTCCGGAAGCAACAAAGGCCTTTGAACATCTTAAAGAGGCAATGTGCCAAGCACCGGTCTTAGCTACACCGGACTTCACAAAAACCTTTATTGTGGAATGTGATGCTTCAGGAAATGGAATTGGTGTTGTTCTAATGCAAGATGAAAGACCCATTGCTTTTGAAAGTCGTCCAATCAAGGGAAAGTTTTTAAGAAAAGCTATTTATGAGAAGGAAATGTTGGCAATACTCCATGCACTTAAGAAATGGCGACCCTACCTAATGGGAAGACACTTCAAGGTAAAAACGGATCATGATAGCCTTAAATACTTTTTAGAACAAAGATTATCCTCTGAAGAGCAACAAAAGTGGGTCACAAAGATGTTGGGTTATGACTTTGAAATCATCTACAAAAAAGGGAAGCAAAATGTGGTGGCAGATGCACTCTCAAGAAAGGATGAGGATGTGGAAGCATTGTTGTGCGCCATTTCTATTATCCAACCAGATTGGATAAACGAAGCAAGGGAGGAATGGAAGAATGACGAAGAAGTGTGGGCACTTATTCGAAAGCTACAACAAGATTCCAGTACGTCTGATACATTTAGCTGGCAAAATGATTCGTTATGGTACAAAGATCGCTTATACCTCTGTAAGAATTCCCAGCTAAAACAAAAGATTCTTATGGAATTGCACACTTCTCCCTTAGGAGGGCACTCAGGATTTTTAAAAACTTACCACAGGGTTAAGAAGGAATTTTTTTGGGATGGCCTTAAATCAGATATTCAAAAGTTTGTGGCAGAATGTTTGGTTTGCCAACAAAATAAAGTTGAAACAATTAAGACACCGGGTCTATTACAACCTTTATCCATTCCAAGCCAACGTTGGGAGGAGGTTTCAATGGATTTTATCACAGGTTTACCCAAGTCTGAGGGAAAGAGTGTCATCATGGTGGTAGTTGACAGACTTACCAAGTATGCACACTTTTGTGCATTATCACATCCATTTAAAGCCAGTACAGTTTCTACTGCATTTATGGAAACAATTCAAAAGCTACATGGAAACCCAAAGATTATTGTAAGTGACAGAGATCCCATTTTCACTGGAAATTTTTGGACAGAATTATTTTCTTGTCTTGGTACTCAGTTAGCTCATAGCTCATCTTATCATCCTCAATCTGATGGGCAAACTGAGATAGTAAACAAATGTTTGGAAGGATATCTTCGTTGCTTTGTATCTGATAAACAGACACAATGGGTCAAATGGTTGCCTCTGGCTGAATGGTGGTATAACACTTCCTTCCATACAGCAACAAAAATGACCCCATTTATGGCACTTTATGGGTATCAACCACCATCCATCACATCATATTTAAGAGAAAATTCTAAGGTTCAGGCAGTGGAACATCACATCGAACATCAACAACAAGTCCTCCAACTCTTAAAGGATAACCTCGTGTTGGCACAAAATAGAATGAAACAACAGGCAGATCAACATCGCAGTGAAAGAAGTTTTGATGTAGGTGATTGGGTATTCCTACGGCTACAACCATATAAGCAAATGTCCCTAAAGCAAGCTAAGAAGGATAATAAATTATCACCAAAGTATTATGGTCCATACAAGGTGTTGCAAAAGATTGGTACTATGGCATACAAATTGGAGCTTCCTGCAGCTTCTCGATTGCACCCAGTTTTCCATGTTTCATGTTTAAAGAAGGTTATAGGCGACAAGCTCCCAGTTCAAACAATATTGCCAGAACTTGATGAGGAAGGAAAAATTATATTGGAACCGGAAGCAGTCACAGAAACAAGAACTCGACAGCTACGAAATCGATCAATTTCAGAGTATCTTATCAAGTGGAAGAACTTATCCGCTGAAGATTCCACATGGGAGGATGAGAATTTTATGCAGAAGTATCCAGAACTACTCAAGCGTTGAGGACAACACTTTTTTGAAGGAGAGGGGCATGTTGGGTCCCTATAATACTAGTGATTACCCCATTACTATTGTAGTTATACCCCTTATTTATATTGTTGTGCCCCCATTACCCCCATATTGTTATTTTTGTGTCCCATGGAATCCCTCTATTATTATTTTTGTGGCTTTATATTATTATTGTTAGGTCGGCTGGATTATATTGTGACTCCTTAGACTCCTATATATAGAAAGGAGGTTTTGTCATTTGAATCATCCAAGAATTGTTTGTTTATGTAATGTAAAGGAGGTTGCCCCCTCGAAGAGGCTGAATTCTAAGGCGTTGATCTATCTTTTCTATCTTTTCTTGAGCTGGTTTCATAACACAGCCCCTCTAATGCTAAATATCAAGAGCACATGAACAAATGCATAACAAGCACAGCCTAGAACATACTAGAAATGGAAAGTGAGTAATTAACAACAAAAGAAGCTTGTATTAGCTGAAAATCAAGACCAGACACTGCAAGTATCAAAGTAGTTACAGTCTCCAGAAGTTGAACCTTACATCAAAACAACAACCATCAACCCTGATTACATCTGTGTTATGGGTATACATAGAGTTTGATTACAAAGATATGATGTTGTTCTATGCATGGAGGGGTCATAATCGACCACCAACTGCTTTAACTCTCTGATGGCGTCTCTGCTACAATCTGCTTGCTTCAATAAATTAATTTGACATTCTCTACTACTCTGTTATACTCCTCAAGTGTGTGGAGTGTCGTAAAGGATGAAATCCCTTAACTACAGGATGTGCTAATCTACTCGAGGCATGTCCTCTTTCCCTCAGCCATCCTATTTGTTGAATGTGGTGGTTGAAGATTAATTGCGCAAAGTGTTGAATACTGGCCACCTTCTTCCTTCGAATGCACGGGATAGGCTATGGATGCGGACAGTATGACAGAGGCATGATTATGACGGGAACAGATATCAGTCGTTAGATCGCGTAGATGAATGGCGGATGTGACTTGACGGGAGATATCGGGAGGAAATGGGAGCGAAAAACCGTGAGCCATCAGATCTCTAGTGGACAGATCCGCCAGGCATCTGGCTGGAAAGATACACGGGATATAATGAGCAAGGACGGGTGAGTGGGTGGTAAAAGGAATGTATCGCACTGCTTTTGGTGGGTGAGTAGTAAAGGTACGCCGGCGAACGATGCGATTCATCGGGCGACGCGTGGTGGATGTGACAGGAGGAAAACCGCTGTGATCACGAGTTAACGCGCGGTTAGTTTGCGGGCGTGGGAGGAGCTATCGCCGTTGGATTGAATGAATGGATGGCAAAGATCTCTCGGTAGGAGGCATTGGGAGATATGAGAGGAAAATGGGCATGGGTCGTTAGATATTGTCGGGACTGGTCGGACGGTGAAGGAGTGATCGCAATATCGCATCGGTGGAAGTCAAGGGGGAAAGCATTTCAATGCCTTTCCTGTGAAAAAACAAATTAGCAAAATTACCTATTGATCCATTGGGCATGGAGTCTACTTTGCTTACACTAAACTGATAAAACAAAATATTTACAACTTTAAGGCCAAAAGACCTTAAACCACATAAATTTTCAGCAAACACCCATGGATTGGGCCATCAAAAACTGCTTCTCCCCCCATGCTTTTCGGCATGAAGGTATTGTTCCCTTGAATCTGAGAAATGACAAAAGGCCCTCTCTAGAAAGCGTCAAACTTCCCATGATTTCCTTTCTTTTCTTTTAGTGCATCCCACCTCAAAACCAAGTCTCCAACCTAAAAAATATTTGTTTTTGTCCTTCTGTGAAAAACTCCCTTGATCTTCTTTTGATGTGCTATAGACCTTCCAATGAGCTGTTCTCTAATCTAGTGAACCTTTGCTAAGTCAGTGATCCCTCTTGCCATGTCTTCTTCCTCATTATGTTCTTTTTCAACCAGAGGAAGAAGCAAAGGGTTTGTTGGTCTCAACTTCTGCTTGAAAGGTATGGTGTCTTTCTCTAAAGGAATCTTATGTGGGATGATTTTCTTTCAGGTCACTATATTCCCAAGCAAAGACATTAGCAAACTGCCTCATTAAATGGCAGTATTCTGAACTTTGGTCAGCAGACAGATTGGTGGACAGATTTACCAATTTTGGCTGACTTGGACTGCCTATATTATGCTTACAAACTGCAGACTGATCTTCATTTTGGGCAGCTTTATAAGGCACGTCATTCTGGTCAAGAAATCTTTCTAGAGGAATTAAACCCTTAGGAATATAATTGCTAGGAAGCTGGACAATACTATCTTTGCCAATATTATTTATAAGCTAGAATTGGGGGCTTTCTTGCAAGGTTTCATTCTCTGGGTCAATTCGCACATCAGAAAATTCATCATGACTAGCAAGAATCTATTCACTTCATCATCATCCTCAAAAAATTTCCAATGGTGGACGTTATCAGGCAATGACTTGAGCTACAACGAGACCTTTTGAGATTCTTCAATTTGGAGGATACATGCTCCAAAATCAGTGTCCACAACATAAATAGGATGATTAGAAGGATTCTTCTCATCACTGATGATATATGCCAACTGTGCTTCTCTGTATAATCTCCTACTTTCTCCTCCAAAAATAGGGAAAGTGGCGTAAGATAGATCATTCTGTAGTGTCCCACCTAGTCTCTTAATCCATCCTCTTGACAACAACATGCCAAATTTGGGAGGGACATCTGTTACCACGATATCCATGATCATACTCTTCATGGGCAGCTGAGTTAGGGTAATGGCTAAATCTTTAATCAACCCCAGACATTTCACCTTTCTTGAATCAAACGAGAATAAATCATGATGTGGTTTGGTGATGTCAAGGCCTAACTGTTCCATGACAGCTTTAGGCATTAAATTGTGGCCAGCCCCTGTATCTAGAAGGTAGTTGTGGAGGATTTTATCATGAGTAGTCAAGGAGACATAAAAAGATGGAGAATTATCATCAGCAGGTTCAGTCATCGGGCTAAGCACAACTGCAGGCTTATCATCTTGCAAATTGACAGAGTCATTGGAGGTTTGTGTGGCTTTTAGCTCAAGAGCTTTAAGGATAGGCTTTCTAAACACTTCACTCTTCACAAGTTCTATTAGAGGCATAGATATTTTTAATTTCTGGACTTCTGACTCAGAGCTGAAAGGGGAAGGGGACTTGTGAAGACCTCTTACCTATTGAACTGGTTCTTTGAGAATGGCAGGATCAGCTGCTGGTCTTCTCTGTCTGCTATTCTGTGACTCTGTTTGGACAACAGCTCTTTGGGCAGGATTCTCCTTGAAATTTTTTGCATTTCACCTCAGATTATATCTTCGCTACTCCTCAGTTTGTAGAACAGCCTCTCTGTCCCACCTTTGACTGTCTTGTTCCTGTAGCAAAGATTCCTCATATGCAGTGAAGGTAAAAAATGGAGCACTGCCTTTATCTTCCATATAATGAATTTCATCCTCATCTTCAATCTGTTCCTCCTCCATGACTACATTTTGGAAAGGAGCTTTAACTCTTTGATCCTCATTAATTTCCTTACCCTTCTGAATAATTTGTGTTTTCTCATTTGCTCTTCTGAATGGATTTGGATTTCTTGGAGCAAATGTATTTGGGAGCCTTGTCTTCCCTAAGTTCTGTTCAACCTTTAGCTTAGATATCTCAGTAGCCAATGACTCTATCATTCGAGTCATTTTATCAAATTTGCGATCGGAAGATGAGGCAGAGGAAGAAGAATCTTCACCTCTCTACCTCCTTCTATCAGCATGGCTTCTAAGTTTTTCTGCTGCTATAACATTAGATTCTACTTCTAGTGTTGCATCTTGCATTTCAGCTAAGGTAGCACATCTTCTTTCTCTCAATAATAGGCAGAAATTAGAGTCAAAAGCATTGACATAAGTGAGTTTAGCAGAGGTTGAAATAGGCTTTACTTAAGCTAGTATCCTACTATACATATGATTAAATCTTTTATTAAAATCAGGCAATGACTCCCCATTTTCCCTCTTCAGGTTACCAAACTCAGTGTGGTAATACAACAAGTCCTTTTTATCTCCCCAGTGCTTCAAAAATGCTTCATCTAAGGCTTCAATATTAACAATAGATCCAAGGGCAATTCTCTGAACCACTTTCTGGCCTCTCCATCAAGGCTCTGGATAAAAAATCTCATCCACACATCATTTTCACTTATATCTAAGTTATCAACATAACTATAGAAAGATTCAAGGTGTTCTTCAGTTGTTACTCCCTATGTACTAGTAAACTTAGGCATGTATTTTTGATATTCTCCTACAGGCATAGCATTCAAAGGAACAGGCAAGACCAGAGGTCCATACCTGACAGCTACAATTCTTTCTATCTTCATAGGTGCTTGCTAGCCTGCCATAACTAGTGTATGCGGACAAATATTGGCAGGTTGAGTAGTATAGGAAAATGCAATGGGTGACAGAGACAACGGGATGTTATGGACTGTATGGGATGCTTTCTTTGGACTGAGATCCAAAGGGGAACTAAACAAACAAGGAGCCTTGTGAATCTCTGAAGTTGATTCTTCACTAGCAATACTAGGCTGTTATCTTCAATTATGTATTCCCAACTATAACCTTCTCTTGCAAAGATACATAAGATTTCTTAGGCTTACCTGATCCTGATGCTCCTTTCTGCAACGTTTTCTTCGGGTTAACAATCTTCTTAGGGTCAGGCACTGGAACAACTGGTGATTTCTGAGGATTTCTTCGAGTGTGTCTCACGAACTGAGCCAGGACTGTGATGTGGAGTTGCAAAAGGTTGGTTTTCCTCCAGTGGACTCGCTAGATAGATGATTACAACCAAAAATGTGCCCAGACTTTGTCTATCATCAAAATCTAGAACTGTGTCGTTCTCCCAGGGAAGCTGAGCTTCAATCTCCTTTCCCTGGAAACGGTGCCAATTAATGTTATGACCCCAAGAAACTCTCCTAGGTTGTATCTCAGAGATGCTCGGAAACATTACAAACTCAACAAAATGTTGGAAATGAATGAATGGAAGGAATGATGCTTGTCCAAGCTAGGTAACCACTTCTACTATGCTTAACTCTAGACATGGGTGAACACCCCAAGACTACAAGGCTTTAGACCACCCATTACTCACAGTTTCAAGATTAGGTGAACATGGAGAATACTGACCACACCAGCAAATGCACAAGACCATGTGATAGCCGGATACAACCAGTAAAAAGGTCTGTAAATCTATTTCCTAATGCGCAGACAGGATGACAGCTCTCTGGCACTGAGTAAAGAGAAACCTGCATAACACATGCAAGGATACATACTAGAATTCAACACAGAGGTGGGATGATAGCCCCTCTAATTCTAAATATCAAGAGAACATGAACAAATGCATAATAGTAACAGCCCAGAACAGAGTAGAAATGGAAAGTGAGCAATTAACAGTAAAAGAAGCTTATATTAGTTGAAAATCAAGACCAGATGCTGCAAGTACCAAAGTAGTTACAGTCTCCAGAAGTTGAACCTTACATCAAAACAACAACCATCAATCATGATTACATCTGTGTTCTGGGTATATATAGAGTTTGATTACAAAGATATGTTGTTGTTCTATGCGTGGAGGGGTCATAATGGACCACCAACCGCTTTAACTCTATGATGGAATCTCTGCTACAATCTGCTTGCTTCAATAAATTAATTTGACATTCTCTGGTGCTCTGTTGTACTCCTCGAGCAGGTGGAGTGTCGTAAAGGATGAAATCCCTTAACTATTAGATGTGTTGATCTGCCCAAGGCACGTCATCTCTCCCTTGGCCATCCTGTTTGTTGAATGCGGTGGTTGAAGATTAACTGCGCAAATTGTTGAATATTGGCCATCTTCTTCCTTCAGATGCACGGGATAGGCTATGGACGCAAACAGTATGGCAGAGGCATGAGTATGATGGGAACAAATATCAGCCATTGGATCGCGCAGATGAACGACGGATGCGACTCGGTGGGAGATATAAGGAGGAAATCGAGGCGAACAAACGTGAACCGTCAGATCTCTAGTAGATAGATTCGATGGCCATTGAGTAGGAAAGATACATGGGATATAACGAGAGGGGACGGGCGATTAGGCAGTAAACGGAATGTATCGCACCGCTTTTGGTGGGTGAGCGGTAAAGGTACACGAGTGAGTGATGTGAGTCATTGGGCGACGCATGGCAGATGTGATGGGAGGAAAACCACTGTGATTGCGAGTTAACACGCGATTAGTTTACGGGCGCGGGAGGAGCGATCGCCGTTGGATCGAATGAATGGACGGCAGAGATCTCTCGTCAGGAGGCATCGAGAGATATGAGAGAAAAATGGGCGTGGGCCATTGGATCTTTTAGGGACTAATCGGACGGCGGAGGAGCGATCGCAATATCGCATCGGTGGATGTCAAGGGAGAAAGCCTTTATACACATGCGATCGCCGATAGCGACTAAAGCCTAGACCCGACTACACCATTGTAACATGATTTAACAGCAATATCACATCCGATAGGGGCAATCGGTAATTGGCCATCGGCAATGTTAAAGGCGTGACTTATAAAAGACCTCTTGAAAGCTGTGATTGTGATTGCTATTGCAGCGGAGAGTCGTATGGGCGCGGGTTATATGTGGTTTTAACTTTAGCGCTTGGGGCTCAAGGATGAAGGTTTTTATATGATTTCTGATAGCAAGTCCCAGGAAATGGAGGTGGAAGGAGGATGGAAGAGGTGGAGGGGAAGGTGAAAGTGATCGGTATGAGCTTCCTTTGGGCCAAAACAAGGACCAAACCCACTTCTATCTTCTGAAGATCTGCAACATGTAGCAGAGCTAACAGTGATATTTGAATATTTTCCTATAGCCCCTTTTACTTCGCCTCTTATTTTTTTCACCATCGGACCCAATGTTGTGACCGATGGCATAGTAGTTAGGTGTTAATCCCTTCAGGATCCATCCACGGGCCTATATCATTGTCTTCTTTCTCTATTCCCTTGGTTCTTTGGGCTCCACGACCCATCGCCAATCAACATCTGATCTCCCTAGTATCAAGAATTTTCTCAAAATGAAATTATGGAGGAGTTAAGAAATATCCGACATCTAATATTCTCATGTGGAGTCTCCATAGAACTTAGGTGCTAAGCCTTTCAATACACCCTTAGTTCTTTGCGCTCCATGACCAAGTTACAACAACATCGGAGCTCCCTAGTATCGTGACATTTTGTTGAAATGAAATTACATAGGAGTTACGAAATCTTTAACCAGTGATATACTCACTTGGTGTCTCCATATTGTTAGGTGTTAATCCCTTCACTATGCCCTTGGTTCTTTGGGCTCCATGACCAACTAACAATAACATAAAATATCCCTATATCAGAACTTTCTTTAAATTGAAATTATGAAGGAGTTATAAAATATCGAACATCCGATATGATCCTAGGATGATATCTTGCTCCTTTCATACACCCCATGTGGCATCTACTTAGTGGTGACATGTGTCACCAGGATTTGCCCCGTTAAGCCACCTAATAATGTTGAAATTGACTACCACATGTCCTCCATACAAGCATGTCATGTTGATTCTATATTCCACTCACAAATCCTAAGGGCCAATCAATTGTTCCCATGTGTCTTATCTGAGGAGAGAAAAAGCATCCATTGGTCCTTGGTTTTGCAAAAAAATTCCTTTATAAATCCATACTCCCCACAAACCTTGACGCTTTTGAAAAACGATTCATTAGCAAGAAGTTACGAAATTACGAAATCATGAAGTTTCGAAGTTCCGAAGTTCAGGGATCTGATATTCAACCTTCTTCTGATTTACTGACATTCCAACCCTCTGAGACTTTGACTCTTTGAAGTACCAAGGTTCTAAAATTCGGGGATCCGATATCCAGGTTTCTTCTGATTGACTGAGACTCCAACCCTCTAAGCCTCCGACCCTCCGAAGTTCTGAGGTTTAAAAATTTGGGGATCCAATATTCAGCCTACATCTGATTGACTAATACTCCAACCCTTTGAAGTTCTGAAGTTGTGAAATTTCAGCCTAATTACCTGGTTCTGGGTTTCCAAAATTTAGCTTGCTTCTGTGGTTCTAGAATTCGGCCTGCTCCTAAGGACTTCAAGATCTTACTTCGAATCTCAGTAACTTTTGATCCTGAGATCCATTTATGGACTTCCACATACTGTTGGAAATCTCTTTTTTAGTAAAATCCACCGGGTTATCCACAAGAGTATGTGAGTTTGTATGTTGACGAATAATATATTCTAAAGCATGAGACTCCCAACCACTGTAGTCTTGATTTTATGGCTTCTCAAATAGGCATGTTTCTGTGATGATTCTCTACAGAGAACTCCAACAACCATGGGACTTCCATTGATCTTGATACACCAAGCACTTCAATGCTAGCATCTATTGTTATCAAAACTAGCCTAGTGGAATCAATTTTGTCTTTCCTAACATCATTCTAGCACAAACATCCATGCAAATTTGGTTGACATCAATGCCAACACACTTTTTAAATGTCAAACAATGCCCCATCAGAGCTTCCTAACTCAACCTCCTAGCATGATTGTTAACATTAATGACAAGACAGTTATTGCCAATAGCTAGACCAACAATGCCAACTTTCCAACAATCTCCCCCTTTGACATTTATGGTAACACCTCTTCACTTCTCCACATTGATGGCCAATCCTAATACGACTTCCACATATCTCCTTGCATGAGCCACCAATGGAGTTCTTTCCTCTACTTGGTCCATAACAACTTTTTGTCTAATAATCTTATCTCCCCCTTTGACATCAATGGAAAATGGATAAAAGTTCTTCTACTTTCGAATGGAATCATCGATTGTCAATGACCAAGAGTCCAATTGTTTATGTGCATTCTACTCTACAGGCTTGTATTCAAGGACTGATAGCTTTTTCTTGATCTATAAACTAGACATACGTGATATGGTCCCCCTAAACATATAATACCTTTGATTTTAATGTCTCCAGTTTTTGACACCTTATGGTTGTCGAATGAATAATCCATCTACTAGTGCATCTTTTGTACCAATTAAAAAGAAATAAATACCAATCAAAATTTCTCATGGTGTTATTGTTTGCTGAAATTATAACCCATCATTAATGCATTGAGCTTTCTCTTCACTGTTGCTATTGCTATCGAGACTGTGCTCACTTCTCTTGAGCATATTAAACACTTCTCCCCTTGATATCATACTTCTAAAATAGGGGATGTTTCTTAAATAATACCAATTGCACCAATAAATTGATAAAGATTGGATGTTATACCAAGTAACCTCTTATAGACATTTCTCAAAAATAAATTTCCACTTACACAAAAAGGGACATTGAAATATTATACCAATTGCGCTTTATGAAAACAAGACTTCTAGGAAAAATTAGATTCACAATATTAAATGAAATAAGGGTATTTCACACAAGATGCAAACCTTTCACTCTCTGTGCAATATTTCTTCCTAAGGTAGAAAATGGTTTCCTACAATTGTTATGAAAGCATCTCCCCCTGAGACAATTCTCTCTAATCTCCTTCATTTCCTTATCTTTACATGAGGACAGATCCTCTAGACCTGAATTGAATGCGAACCTTTTTACATTTCAAACTTTTGATCAAACTCGTATTCTTCTTCCCAAATCATAAGATGTTGCGTATTCCCCTTGAATACTAGTTTTTTACACTCCTCCTCTCCCTTTGAATGCTGATACATTTTAAATAAAAAATACATTATTGTATTTATCAAAGGGACTGGACCATACCTTCAATAGTTCGATGCACCTTTCTATTTACTCTTTCTAGCTTGATGCATCTTACTTATTCAACCTCCCTTGAGGCCATTATCTTCGTTTATTAAAGAGAAACGGAGGATTTATGCCCCCCGATAAAATCATATTCCTTCCTCTTCTAAACCTTCATTGTTTGAGTCCTGGTGGGAGCATTACTTTTCAGCATGTTCTTTTCCCATGTTTTGGCTTTCTCTTGGCTGCGCATGGCTAGAGGAAAAGTCTCCTTCATGTCCTCTTTCTTAACCCCAGTCTTATTGCTGCCTTTTTTTTCCCTACAGAGGGGATTACTACAAGAGTAAGAGGATCATTATTCTTGGTTTCCTTCTAATTTCTTCCTTCTCTTTTCATCTTGCTCTTTTGATATTGAGCATTGAAGATAAACTTGTATTCTTCTACTCCATTTTTTCTTCTTGTATTCAAATCTTGAGATGCAACATTTTCATGCATACACTGAGAAGCATGCTTTTTCCCCCCATATATGCAGTGTTTTTCCTCACGCCCAAATTTTCCATAGTGGTAGCATTCAATTGTGCTTAAGCATGGGGTAGAGGAGTTACTATTCTTGACAACACTCTTTTCAAGCCTTCTATTATTGTCAGCATGCCTTCTCATGGCCTCTTTATGCATTCTTAGGTCTCTACTACCCAACACATCTCATTTTCTTCCATGCCATCTTTTCTTCTTATCGCTTTATGCTCAAAATTATTGCAAGAAAAATAATACCCATACAATTTCTTTTTAGCACTGAAGAACCTTTTCTCTAAGAGATTTTTCCTTGAATGGGAAACGACATCTATTGGTTTCTCATGATCCTTCCATTGCAGTTTGAATTACTTCCTTGCTTTCTTCCTTGTTGTTGCTTTTTTGTTGATCTACTTGTTGTTGCTTATTACCATTTTGTTGCTTCCTTACCTTCCCTTGTTGTTGTTTCCCTACAAATTCTTTCCTCTTTTGTTGTTGTTGAAACCTCAAATTGTCTTTACATGGGAAGTTGACCCTTCACCCTTCACAACCTTGGAGCTTGGTTTGTCTTTGAAACCCAAACTAGCTTGGATGAGAGGTTATCTCTGCTTAATAAGCATCTCATTGAAATGCTTTGTGCTCTCCTCAAACTTATGGTATTGAGACAACTCTTTATTTGAATTTTCTATGTCATGTCTCAATGAGACTGCTTTAACTTGTAGTCTCTCACTGTGAGCTTATTTTTTCTCTAGCTGAATGGTTAACCTTCCACTGAATATGCTAGCCTCTTCTTGTTGAGAATTTAGATCAACTATTGCTTTTCTCAACTTCTCATTCTCATGCTCATGCTCTTGGAACTTTTCCACTTTCTTGAGACTTGCTTTTGATATCTCCTTGATATCTGTTAGGGTAGATATCAACTTCTTCCTCAAATATATCCTTTCATCTAAATCCTTTTCTTTGCTATCATAGGTTTTGTATGAGCCACCACAGAGATCTAAAACTATCTTTGTGTCCATGGAGTCTTCTGGAGGTTTAAGGGGTATCCCTTCTTCATCACTACTATGGGTACTTTTATTTTCTCCTATGGATGAGAACACTTTAGATCCCTCTTCCTCTTTACAGGATCCCTCTTTCGCTATTTCTACTAAAGTAGGTATGTCTTCATTACTACTAGTAGATGCATGACTATCTCTATCCTCAACTAATTCACATGAATATATAGATAATTATGTACCTATTTCTTTACATTTATCACAAAGAAATAAATTTCCTTCTGATATGCATGGCCTCTCATCCAGGTCTTATTTTTCACCATCCTTGGAGTGAATATTAACAATTTTCTCACAGAAAGAAATATATTCAATCTTTTGAGCATATTTCCTTTTAGATTCCTTCTCCTTTTTATTTCTTTTCTTCTTATGACTAACAACTAAATGTTTTGGTTCACTACATTAGCAACAAGGTTCTTCGGCCTTCTCTTTAGGCACATTGCCATGTTCTCCATACAAAGATGCAATATGTTTAGGATTTCTTTTGTTGTCTCATAGTGTCTTACTTACTCAACATCCTATTTAGACAACACTTTCATGATGATTTCCTTAGCTTCTTCATTATTGTCATTTTTTTCTCCATTAATAAGGAACACCATACATCAACATCCAAATCCATTAAATAGTCTTCCATTCTAACCTTCCAATGTAAATACTTTGATCCATTTAAAAAAATGAACCCATTTTGTTGTTAGCCAAACTTGATTAGCCGTTGTTTCTCTTGGATCTTCCTTCTAGTGGTCAATCTATTCCCGAAGGAACCTTTCTATGATAACAATTGTTGGCAACAATGTTAATTCTAGGGGGGGGGGGTGAATCAATAATAATGCTAATTTAAAGTTTTATGCAAGCTTTCCTTTACTCATTCAAAATTGGAATCCACTAAATGATAGAAACCATTAACAAACCATAATAGTAGCCATATCAACCAATACAAGCTTACCTATCATGAGCAACAAACACATGAGACACGAAGGTTTAACGTGGGAACAATTATGGGAAAAAGCCACCAAGCTTGTTTTTTTTATTGATGTAAAAATAAGAGCACCTACTCTATTACATCAATCTATTTGTGAGCCACCACTCACAGGAAACACCAACTCCCTTTCATTGTTTGCTATCACCTAGTAGTAGGAAGAATCAACTCCCTCTATTTGTAGACACCTGATCAGCTTACTAGAAGTGCCATGTGAAGCACCAACTTCGTCGATTTGTTGCAAGAACCAACTTGGAGCTCCTTGGATTTATTAAAGCCCTAACTTGTAGGAGGCACCAACCCCGAAGCTTTCTTCAGAAACCCACTAGAGATGGAAGCACCAACTCCCTGTCTATAGTCTCCAATCCACACTCAATAAGGAACTAATGTTCTCTACAGATGACATCTACTTTTCCTGATGTCATCTCTTTGTTCTCCTTAGTATCCTTTTGTCCCATGAAACACTCTATCATCTACACATTTTGTAGCAACCTGGTGTTCCACTCAATAGGATTCACTAACACACAACCCATGCAAGACTCTACTTCTCTCAACCTTTTACTCTCAAAAACATACATTCATCACTCGAACTTCCTCTTATGCTCTGGTAATTTTACCTCTTTCCTCTGCATATGCACTCTCAACCTCTTATTTGCATCATAGGCTCACTTGGCCTCACTCAACCTCACACAACAACACCAACCCACTCAACCTCTTTTTTCTGCAACATAGGAACACACAGTCTCTTTTTCTAGCATGAGCACACTTGGCCTCTCCTCAGTAACACACTCATGCACAGGGCTCCCCACACAGCTCAATGACAACAATGTTTCTTCCCCGATCGTATTCAATTGTAGTCATGTGTTTTGTTTCAGTGAAACATAGTGATTGGTGTTATCTTTCTCAACCATCATTGTGCCATTCACGCTACCCAAGTGTAGTTTCACACTTAGCACTTCTTCCTATTGTTGTGTCTAATACATTTTCACCACAGCTTGATTAACCAATAAGAATGGACTATGTTATGTCACTCATTGTTGCTACATTAAACATGAGGATGGGCACCTAAGTGTTCCCATTCTGAGACATAGATCCTTAGTCAATCCTGGACACCCAAACAAGGATCTTGTTATTTTAATGAACAAATCTCCTTCACATGAGGCTATAATATTCATTTAACTTCTCGTAGCATGGAATAAATATCAGCGATGACTTCTCTTGGCTCATTACACACACCTTTAAATCATCTTGCGTAATCTTTTTACCTTTTTTGAAGAAAGTGTAACTAGGTTCGGTCTTCATAAATATAATTTTCATCTTTGTACTTATAAAAGGAAAGAAATATTTGTATTCCTTGCTGCATGGATTTCATGAGCAGGAGGTTCATGTATTAGTATCTCCCATTCAGAGCATTAGAAATTCAAAGAGTAAAATAAAAGATTAAAGAGTGCTTCTTGAGCATTTATGAAATCGATACGAGTAAACCTAGTGTCTAGATCAACCCTCCAAGACAACCACAATCCTCTCCTACAAGGCATCCAACAAATTGATATATAATATAGTCATGTCAACCTAAAAGTATATACAAATGACATGTCAGCTCAATAAAAGAGACACATAAGTTAACATTGACATGTTATCTTATTATGGAGGCATACCCACTATAACTACCCCACTGAACTTCGCAAAAGTACTGACAAAAATTCAGTTTTCTCTATAGCTTCAGAGGTACATGAAGGTACAGTCTTGATGATGATTACTGTAAAGAAATCTCATACTTCTCTGCAATCTCAGATGGGTACAGGAGGTGCAGGAATCTCAAATTAAGGAAGCAGTTCAGGAACTCGGATGGAGAAGTATTATTGTGATTTTGTATGGGTAACACAGTGAGATACTCTTGACATGATGGAAGGATCTCACAGTAACACATTGTCTCGGCATGGTGGAAGGAAATCATACTAACACATTATCTCAGTATACATTAAGGAGTAGTCACAATCACGTTCTTTATGAAGATATAAGTGTCATTGTCTTTGTCATGATGAGATTATCATGATTTCAGTGAATCTACATACAGCTCTCCTATACATATGAAGATCTCATTGATGAATACCTAGGTGATGAGGAAATAGTGATGATGATCTCAACATTGATGAAGAAGAGGATTGGTGTCTTGGTCTTGGAGTGGCGTAATAGGTTAAGGGTCATGGTCTTGGTATTCATCAATTCGAATCTCTATAAGAATAATTTTATGTGTATTTTCCTCTAAAAAATGGATGTTTTGGCCCTGGCAAGATGCCAACATCTTCTGTTCTTGTCTCTTTGTTTTGGTAGTTATTTGATGAAATGATAAAGACACACTCTAATAATAATAGGTGAATATTGTAATAAGAAGAAAAATAAAAAAACATCTCACAAATATTTATCATGCTAATAAGAATTGCATTAACTACATTTTCCCTAGATTCTTCAATATGGTATCAGAGCTAAGGTGTTAAAGTCAAGGAAAGGGAAGAAAAAAGAGACACTTAATGATCAACTTCAAGAATGGCTTCAAAATTAAAAGACCAGTCTTCAACAAGTAGTATACAGCAACAAGAAAATCCAAGATCATGTAATCTCAGTTAAAGTGAAGTGCCAATGCTAGTGCTTAGAATTCAGATCATAGGGAAAAGAAGGAAAGCATAGTACCTCTCACAGTTTTAGTGCTAGACTAAAATTGGGTGTCATTAATATCTATGTCATACCACAGAGATATCAATGACTTAAGTATGAAGAAATTTCGATGCCTGCTATTGAACAATGCTCGAAGGCCTCAAAGATATTTGTTCATGTTAGTCAACTTAAGCAAGGTTCTACTCCAGAAAGGAGCGTTACAACAAGGCTACAATGATATGCAAGCACTTCATACATTATAATAATATCACTCCAGAAGGAGAAAACAATGACAAATCTTAGATGGGCATCATGACAGTCCTCTCAAAATTATTGATTTTGATTTCATACCCTCATAGTCAAGGAATCAAGTAATCTCAACATATTATAAAAGAAACATTTCTTGGTGTTGAACAATGCAAGGAGGTCCCAAGAAACGTCTTGGAACTTAGTTGTACCAAGAAACGCAAGCAATAATCTGATTGAAGGAGATCATTCAAGAAATCATCAAGGTGAAGATTTCATCTTCACATGACAAGTAAGTATCTTTTCATTCTATAATCAAGATTCCTTGCATGAATAAGGAAGATAGACATAGTCATCTAGATAGCTAAAGTCATTGAGCATATCAAAAGGTTTCCTTTGAATTTATGGAAAGAGATACTTATGAAAAGATCCCATCATATAGAAAAATTGGAGACATTAAAGAGATGTATATGACAAACTCATGCAATGAAGAAGATCACATAAATTATGATCTACATGGAAGTAAAGGTATCAAAGGATGTAGGTTACCTTCATAAGGTCTCATATACAAGACCATGGAAGGAAGATAACCATGACTAATATATAATGCACTAACAGATAATAAAGGTAACAAATGTTCATAGGATAAGAAAGTTACCTCACTCGACAGCTTATGGTATCTATGCTAAATAGAGAAAGGCAAGTTGATGGAAAAAGTATTGAAAAGAAGCTGAAGAAAAGGACCAACAAAAGAGGGAGTAACAGATCTCTACTATGACTGAGACAATATCCCTAACAAAATGGTCCTAGCATAAGCTTATGTTATAATATATGATAATGATAATAAGATGCATCGTGCAATCATGGAAGCACTAGAAATAATAGCTCGTGGCATCACCATGGGAATCATGAAGTACAAAATTCATTGTAGGCAAACATGGAGGATATAGCTATTGGGAAATTTAGTGAACATTGAAGGAAAGGAAGATGTTATCTAGGACAAGGTTCATCATACATCAAAAGGGAAACATTTTCCAGATGGGGATATATAAGATCCTCAATATTCTCTAATGGAATCCTCATCGAAGGGTTCACCAATCTAGAAAGGAAACAAGTGTTTCATCAATAACTCCAACTCGTGGAGCTCATGAATGATGTTATGGTGACATAGGAGAAGAAGCAGATGAAGGGGATGAAAACGCTTCAACCAAGGAAGTTGTTGAAACAAGCCTAGATGACCTAAAGGTAAAATAAGGTATATATGCTTGTCTTTATATTTATAATGTCATGTCATATGGTTGCAGGTAACATGGATCATTAATTCTATCTTGAGAAGCATGATCAAGAGAAAAATGATCTCCTCCTTCGAAAAGATGTAGGAAGGCATAAGAGACAACTGAGAAAATCTGATTAAAATAACATGGGAATGGAATGTGTGGAGAAGAAAGATATTGTGGGATAATCAACCCTCATGAAGGTAATCAACATCCAAAAGACCAAGAATACTTGACCAGGAAATCTCCTGGAAATATATGAAGACCCTTGACAATAAATATTATTGGGAGATGTGTCAACATGTATGTAGGATGTTGATAACTACAAGAAGATGTCATGATGAAGAGCCATATATTAAGGTATGATTTGTTTTAATTATATGTTTCTTCAATAATATGTGGATAAGTTCATATAGGGTTACTTACAAGTACAACTAGCACTCATGTGATGGATGGAAGAAGCATGATGAGAAAGAAGTAGTGATATAAAGAATGTTTGAGATATGAAGAAGGCCACTTTCCATGAAGAAAGGAATGACATGACGAACTAAGGAGGAAAGTGACCGATGGATATTTCCCTACAATCAAGAAGCTCAACTAAATTTCATGACATCAAGGAGATAAGTTGATCATGCAGTTGAAGGACCCATGAAGAAGAAGGTGGTGATGTATAGAAGAGTCCCTAGCTAAGAAGGAGCTTTGACAAGTCCCTGATCAAGAGGGAGCTTGGATTGGATCACCCCTGATTAAAAAGTAGTGACAATTGTGTTTTTCCATTCCATGTGTCATGGATTAGACCAGCACTAACAGCCATAAGTCTAGGTGAATGCCATTAAAATTAAGGTAAACACATGATCTCCTCCCTAGTTGAGAGGGAGAGATACACACAACATTCTTGTCTTCACTTTGGATGAAAGAATGGAGGATTGGGTACTCATCTGGCATCTGATTCTCTTTGAAGATGTGTAGGGCATCCAAGTTAAGAGTAGGAAAGAGGACTGATATTATTTGAGGGCTAGGAACCCAAGATAAGAATAGTCCTAGAAGGTCATACTCAATGAACACCTAGGTGGGTATGTACCTTGAGAGAAAACGATGAAGGTATCTATAATAATTGGTCTCACAAACATTTTTCTATGATCTAATAAGAAACATAGTTGTTAGTAAAGGCCTTGCTATGGAAAAAATGTTGGTTACTATGATGTTATACATATGAGTTACCAATGTGATTCTTATTATGATAAATTATTCATATTGAGAATGACCAAGCACCATTATGAATACCTCCACATTTGAGAGGGAGTGTTGAAGGAATTGTAACTAGGTTTATTCTTCATAAATATAAGTTTGATCTTTGTAGTTATAAAGGAAAAGAAATATTATTAGTCCTTGTTGCACGGGTTTCATTAGCAAGCAGTTCATGTATTAATAGCTCCCATTGAGAGAATTAGGAAGTCAAAGATTCAAAGGAAATATTAAAGAGATATTGAGCATTTATGAAATGTATATGAGTCAACCTAGTTTCTAGATCCACCCTCCAGAACAAGCACAATCCTCTCGTAGAAGGCAACCAGAAAATAGACATAGAAGAGAATCATGTTGACCTCAAAGTATATACAAATGACATGTGAGCTCAACAAAAGAGACACATGATTTCACATTGACATGTTTCTTTCTATAGAGGCATAACAACTATAAATACCCCGATGAACTTTGCAAAAGTACACAAAAAAAATTCAAATTCCTCTCTAACTTCATAGGTACAAGACGGTATAGTCTCAATGATGATTATATTCAAGAAAAATTAGATTTCTCTACAATTTCAAATGGGTACAGGAGGTGGAGGAATCTTAGATTAAGGCAATAGTTCAGCACCTCGGATGGAGAAGTCTTATTGTGGTTTCATATGGTACTCTCAGCATGATAGAATAATCTCATAGTAACACATTGTCTCATGACGATGGAAGGAACTCATAGTAACAAACTATCTTGGTATACATTAAGGAGTAGTCACAATATCCTTCTTGATGAAGGTATAAAGGTCATGATATCAATCAAGATGAGACTGTCATAATTTCAGTGAAACTACATGCAACTCTCCTATACATATGAAGATCTCATTGATGAAGACCTCGGTGATGAAGCAATAGTGATGGTAATCTCAAAATTGATGAAGAAGAGGATTGGTGTATTGTTCTTGGAGTGGCCTAGTAGGTCAAGGGTCATGGTTTTGGTATTCTTCAATTGGAATCTCTATAAGAAGAATTTTATGTGGGTTTTCCTCTCCAAGAGGGAGAGGTTTTGGTCATGGAAAGATGCCAACATCTTGTGTTCTTGTCTCTTTTTCTTGGTAACTATTCGATGAACTAGCAAAGAAAAACTCTAATAATAATCAATGAATATTGGAATAAGAAGAAAAATTGAGAAAAACCTTAGAAATAGCTATCATGCTAAGAAGAATCACATTAACTACATTTTACCTAGATCCTTCAACACTTGTTGCCTTCACTCGGTGATCTCTCCTATCACCATTATGCCATTAAAGCATATTTGCAATCATGGTCCTTGCTACCATGACACAATGATCTTTGTGGTTTCCATTACTCCTGCGAAACCGACCTTACTATGCACATTTACTTAGCTGTTGACTCATTCATCCTTCATACACCTTTGTGCTGCAATTTTGGAGCCCCATATATCATAACTTTATTATGGCAGGATATTATGAAATCGTGAGATTTTGATATTGGCCTTTAGCCCCTTTTCCTTCACCTCTTATTTTTTTTCACTATACAACTAGGTGTTGTGACCAACAACATAACACTTAGGTGCTAATCCCTTCAAGATCCTATCAAGAACATATCTCCTTGTGTTCTTTCTCTACAACCTTAATTCTTTGGGCTCCACAACCAAATCGTAATCAACATAATAGCTCCCTAGTATTGGAAATTTTCTCAGAATTCAATCATGGAGGAGAAACGAAATCTCTGACATCCGATATGCTCATGTGGCATCTCCATAACACTTAGGTGCTAAGATTTTAACTATGCCCTTAGCTCTTTGGACTCCATGACCAATTGCCAACAATATTGGAGCTCCTTAGTATCGAGAATTTTCTCAAAATTAAATTATGGAGGAGTTACGAAATCTCCGACCTCTTATACGCTCACTTGGCGTCTCCATAACACTTAGGTGCTAAGCCTTTCACTATGCCTTGGTTATTTGGGCTCCATGACCAAGTTCCAACAACATCGTACATCCTTGTGTCAGAACTTTCTTCAAATTGTAATTATAGAGGAGTTATGAAATCTTCGACCTCTGATATGCTCTTAGGATGATGTCATGCTCTTATCATACACCTCAACTATTGTCTCCTTATTGGTGACATGTGTCGCTAGGAATTTCCACATTATGCCACCTAATAATGCTGAAATTGACTACCACGTGTCCTCCATATAACTTTCCTGTTGATGTCATTTTCCATGGTCAGCGCCAGAGGGCAAATCATTGATGCCATGTGTCTTGTCCTAGGTGAGAGAAAGGGTCCCTCAGTCCTTGGTTTTGCAAATAATTTCCCTTTCAAATATCTACTCCCCATAACCCTTGGTAGTTTTAAAAAAGGATTCATGAATAAGAAGTTACAAAATTCCAAAATTCCGAAGTTTTGAATTTTGGGGATCCAACATTCAGCCTACTTTCAATTGACTGAGATTTTTACCCTCCGAGACTCTAACCCTCTGGAGTTTAGAGGTTCCAAAATTCAAGGATCTGATATTCAGCTTATTTACAATTGGCTAAGACTTTTGACCCTTGAGATTTAGACTGTCTGATGTTTCGAGGTTTCGAAATTTAGGGATATGATCTTCGACCTACTTTCGATTGATTGAGACTCCAACCCTCTGAAGTTTTGAAATTTCGTCCTACTTCCCTAGTTCTGAGGTTCGTAAATTCATCCTTCTCTTAAGTAATTCAAGATCCTTACTTTAGTTATCGATAAATTTTGGTCCTGATATCCATTTATGGACTTCCAAAAATTGTTGGAAAGATATTTCTTAGCATTAAACACCTATTCTATGCCCAAGAATATATGAGTTGATCTCTTGAGGTAGAATATCTTCTAAGGCATGGGACTCCCAACCACCATAGTCATAATTTTATAGCTTCTCTAATAGGCCTGCTACTGTGACGATTTTCTACAAAGCACTAAAACAACTATGGGACTCCCCTTGAGCTTGATACACCAATTACAACAATGATTTCATCTGCTACTATTATAGCTAGCCTAGTGGACATCAATGGTGTCTTGCCTAAAATCATGCTAACACATACATCCATGCTAATTTGTTTGACATCAATGCCAACACACTTGCTAATTGCTAGGCAATGCCCAATTTCAATAGCCCAACTTAATCTCCCAGCATGACTGTTGACATCAATGCCAACAAACTTTCTGCCACTAGCCAGACAGGAAATCCTAACAATCCAACATTTTTAACATATGGCATATAGGCACACTACACAATAATTTCATCATTGACGTTTTATTCTATAATTTGATATGGCGAAATCTAATTTGCATGCTAGTTTACCATGTACAAATGGCTTTGTATAATGCAACTCACATTACCGTGGCTCTTTCAATTATTCTGCCCATTGCAACTCTATTGGAGCATTTATATGATATTGAAATGGAAACCATGTGGAGTTGAACAACAGGTTGGTATTTTTGGGGTTGTATATGCGTTCCACTTGTATGCCAGGAATTTTTCGGATTGTCATTAGCCATGTCATGTTCGCATTCTTGTTGGACTCAAATATGTCAATAGTGGGAATGGGTATTGCTTTCATATTAGGGCTAAGAATTCGTTCACCGAACCCTATTTTGGAAACCCTTTTATTGTCTAATCTTGTACCCTAGGATTACTTTGATTCCATTTGGCATCGTGTAGAGAAGATGCTCCTCTGGTCAAAAAGGGGTATGGAATCCTACCTCCCACACCTTTAAGCTCATTTCTAGCAACTCCACCACGTGGAAATAAGGTAACCCAGTTAATGACAACTTTGCTACTAGTTCACGTATTTAGTGTGTTAAGTTTTTTTCTCATGCCCTAGTTTATTTAGTGTTATGTTTCACTCTCCTAAGAGTAATCAACATCCTATTTCTCATTTTGTTGCAGGTACACTTTTCTCTAGAGGCTTTCATGTGGAGAAGTTGTGTTTCAAAGAAAGGGTTTGGTGGCTTCTCTCCTTCCCTCATGGCGCCCTCATAGGTTGAATATATTCCAACATTCCTCTTACAAATTGGGGTTTGGTCTACCTGGAAATGAATTACAATATCATTTCATCATTTCTTTATCTTTCTTGTTATTGAATCAAGGTATTCCCTTGTCACAGATTTAGGAGTGAGTTATTATTATTCCTCTTGTTGTTCTTGCTAAGCAAACTAGACTAACTAGGTTGCTAAGAATACTCAATGATAACCATGGTTTTCGAGAGGTGTAGGGTTGGCCTGAAGTTGTCCTAAGCCAAATCCTGGTTTACTTGGTTAGCTATAAAGTAACCTATTTCAGTTTTCTTCCCTTAGTTTCTCTCTTCTTTTTTTTAATTCAAGCAAATTGTACATTTGGGGTTTTTGAAATAATTCTCCCTCTTTAACGTTATTTGTTTCCCATCGGATGGAATGGCTGGTGACAACTTTCCCCTTCACAAGTAGACTTTCCCTCTTACTTTTACTTTCTTTTCTCATATTAGTTGTTTTACTGCAATTTGTTTTTCCTAGGTCAAGTAATTTGATTGGTTTGACCTCATGAGGTGGTTTCAATGTAGGTATACGAAGGAAGGGAAAAGAAGAGACCATAATTTTGATTAATATTTCCCTTAATTCCCAATTTGACAATGGTTTAATTTCCTGTGTTACATGATCCTCATTAAGGACTTATTTTATGTATATGCCATTCCTACCTATTCCCTTATATGTGAAGTATCAACTAGTTTTTTTTTTTTTGTTCCTTATTTGGGGCTCTCTCAAGGTGTTCTCATACTCCTATGTGATAGTTTTTAATTTATTTCGATTTATGTTTTGTACACTTGTTTTTTGGACACAACAAACTGGACGGTCATATCCTTAAGCTTTGTACATGTAGTCATGTAAAAACTCTTATAATATTCCTTTAAGTTGCTTATGGGAAAACATCCATGTTTTGACATTTATCAATGTTTACATGATATGACAAAGATGGTTAAAATTTATATGGTGTTGTTTGCACTATTTCATTCACCTGGCTTCTTTGGTATTGTTTTGTGGGCCTTTTAGGGAAGATTCATCTTAGACTTAACCAACAACTATTGTTTCCATCATGGAAAGAAATATTTTAACTCTAGTGCTCCTTCCCAGAGTAATTTCAAACATTATTTTTTATTAACACTAGTTAATTAATTACATCACAATACTTCTATCAATCACATCACTCATAATTTTAACATGGCTTCGCTACCCATCCAATCTAAAATATTCCATGTGTAAAAGTAGTCAACACTAACATAGAAAATAGATGGGTGTTACATATTCCCCCTGCTTTTATTCAATATCATCCTTAGTGTGGAATGTTCAATTTCCTTCCTTCTAGAACAATGCTACAAACACATCCCATATTTTTTTCTCTATCTCTCAGGAGGCCTCCTTAGGTGTAAAGTCCTTCAACTCCAATTTAACCTAAGTGATGGCTCTATTATAGAGAAATATCTCTTTGCAATCTAGTATGCAGAGTGGTTCTACCAATAAATCTCCTTCTATTTCCACCTATATCAATTTCCAATCAATTATATGAGAATCGTCATGGGCATAATTTTTTGGAAAAGATACATGAAAAATATTGTGGACTTTTATATGGATGGGAAATGCTAGGTTATATGCTACTAGTCCAACACTGTCCAAAATTTTAAAAGGCCCACAAAATTGTGGTGCTAATTTAACACAACAACCCATCCTTAAAGTGATTTTCCTTGATTTAACTCTTATATATGCATGCTCCCTGACTTTAAATTCCTTGTGGGCTGTCTTTTGATCCTCATAACCTTTTTCTCTATCCTATGCAGTTTTTATGTTTTTCTTGATTTTTCACACTACTTGTACCATTTCTTGTAATGCATATTGTCCCATGATAAACCTATCTTATGACCATATACAGCTGAGAGGTGTATGGAATTTCATGCCATATAAGGCATCAAAGGGACTCATCTTTATAGAGGCTTGAAAACTATTGTTATATGGAAATTCAACTAGATGTAGGAAATATTCCCATTTGGTAGGCCTATCCATGACATACATTATTAACATGTCCTCTAGAATATGATTTGACCTCTCTGTTTGTCTGTTAGTTTGAGTGTGATACTCAATACTGAAATTAAGATGCTTTCCCATCTCTCCAAAGAAAGATTTACAGAATTTAGAATTAAATTTTTCATCCCTATCGGATATTACCATTTTTGGTGCCCCATGCAATTGAAAGATATCCCTCATAACAATGGTTACAATATGAGTTGTCCTAAATGTAGATTGTACATGTATAATGTGTTCTTACTTGCTTAGGGTTTCCACAACCGCGATGATGGAGTCATGTTTTCACTTTATTCTTTGAATTCATGTAATGAAGTTTGACCAAATCACCTCCCATTTCCATTCAGGGATGGGTAGTCGATTTAGCAGTCCAAATAGGTATTGGTGTTCTACCTTCCCCTGTTGGCATTCCAAGCATTTAGAAAAATATTATGCTACTTCCTTTTTCATACCTGGCTAGTAAAAATCATTTCTTAGTGTATTTATCATCTTTTGATATGGAGGATCTCAAGAATACAACTCCTTATGATGGTAATTTAATATTATCTTTTTTACAACACTTACATTGGGAATGCACAATTCGTTCATGTACGTTAACATTTGTTTGAATTCTCAACATAACCTGGAATTCCTACTTCTTTTATTTTTTTTTTGAATTTTCAAATACACTTGATCCTTTGGTATTGAATTATTTATTTGTTCAACAAAATTTGTAGTGACATTACTGACATAAATTTTCATGAGGACATCTGCATATCTACTTAAAGAATCTTCTAGTTTATTTTATTTCCCTTAATATGCTTTATATCAAATTCAAATTCACTAAGAAAATCCATCCACCTAGCCTGTCTAGCATTAAGATCTCGCTGGCTCAAAAAATATTTTAGGATAATATGATTTGTCACCAATCTAAACTTCTTACCCAATAAATAGTGTCTCCACAATTTCAAGGCATGTTTATAGCAACCAACTCTAAATCATACGTTGCATATTTTTTTGTTGTAGTTTCAATTTCCTAGATTCATAAGCTGCCACAGAATTATCCTACATTGGAATTCCACCTAAACCCTCCAAACAAGAACTTGCACATACAAAGAATTCATTTTATAGATCTACAATTCTCAAAATATGTGCCACCGTTAATAAATGTTTTAGTTTCGAAAAAATTTCTTGACACCTAGTTGTCCACTCAAATTTAGCCCTTCTTCTGTAATGACATGATAAGATAGGCAAATTTTGAAAAAACTTCAAAGGATCTTCTTTAGTATCCTATAATTCCCATGAAGGATTGAACATAACATACATTCTTAGGTATGGGCCAATTCAAAATGGCCCTAACCTTTCATGGATCAATAGACAATCCCTCCTTTGAGATGACATGACCTAGATATTGTATTATGTCCTTCTAGAGCTCACATTTACTAAATTTTTCATACAGGATGAAAAATTTTGAGTTGAACATGGTGATGAAATTTCAAGTTTTCCCTCTTTTATTAAATTGAAGGCCTCAAAATTGATATAAGCACTATGAATTTTTATTCGGAGTAAAAAGATGAATTTTGGAGAATTATGGTGTTTTCCTAATGAATAATTTTGCAAACTATTTATCATCGTATAATATGTCAAATTTCCATCAAATGAGATGCTTTTCCTTGCAAATTTTCACAAGTCTTAATAGGTATGCATGTGTTCATGTACCATAACTTAGTCTAAATGGAGAGAGCTAATAATTCCATATTAAAAATTTAATGCAGAAACATATTTTTTATTATTTTTCGAAGTTGGTGAATTAATATTTCAATTGCATTTTGCAGACACATGTGTTCATGTAAGATTTTTTTCAACTATTTAAATAAATTGAAAAAAAAAAGTACCCTTTTGAAGAGGAATTATGAACGAAGATAGTGGTATTTGTTTAAATTTTTTTGTTTTGTATATTTTATGATATTGATTTTTTATTCAACCTGTTTAAAACAGTTCAAAAACAATTCAACCATTACGTTTAAAAAAAATTAGATGAAAAATATCATATGAATTCGAAAATGTCAAACACATGCCATTGGAGAGAGTATTCCTTCATGAATCCAATGTGATCAACTTCTCCACCTAAGAACAAATTTAGCCCCAAGACTTCTAGGCTACAAAATGGAGTTGGAGAAAATTTTCTAAAATGGGTGTTGACATTATTAATTTTATGACTTAAGAGGCTCCATCGAGGGTTTCGTAAACCATCAATCGATCTATATATGTGGTTAATAAGGGCTCGATTGAGCGTTATGGCTTGAAGGAGCTATGTAGCTCCATCGAGCTATTATGCTAGACCGAGCCTCTATAAAAGAATTTTGAATGATCCAAAATTAAACTTTTACCTGATTTTAAAATTCCAAATCTTATTAGATTTTTTGTTATATTTCATGTAAAAAATTATTAAATTTAATGTTAATATTAGATTATTATTATTATTATTATTATTAAATTAAATGATGACATGATATTAATATAAAAAAATTAATATTAATATATTTTAATGTTAGTATTAAATTTATTAATATAATATTATTAAATTTAATATAATATCAAATTTATTATGTTATAATTTATACTAGCACAACCAAATTAATAAATGTGGTTGACATATGCCATATGCATCAACAAAAGAGTCATTAACACAACAAGAGTGATACAAGTTCACTGAATATATGATAATTTTATTTAACCTATTTTTTTTTATAAATTTTAACATAATAAAATATATATAATATTTCTAAAATCCCGAAGTAATCATAACCTAAAGATACCTTTAAATAAATAATACCTAAACATTTTCAGTTGGAAGAGATGAAGCGCTCTATGCATCTTTGATGGAGGCAGTTAGAACATTTTGGAAAATTTTACATAATATTTCCAAAAATGATCATTTTCCCTCCAGCTGAATGTACAACAAACATTTGAAATCTTGCATATATATATATAATGATAATTTTCCATCATATAAATTGTATGACATCAATATATATATATATATATATATATATAGATATATATATATATATATATATATATATATATATATATATATAGATATATATATATATATATATATATATATATATATATATATATATATATATATATATATATATATATATAGATAGATAGATAGATATATACATAATATTTTAATTTTCAAAGTACTTTAATTTTTTTGAAATATAGACTGAGAGAGATTGGGAGAGAAGGGTAAGAGAGAGAGAGGGAGGAAGAAATATGGACAGAGGGAGAGGATGATAGAGTCTCTCAGAAAGAGAGGGATCTCGGGAGATTGAGTTAGAGGAAAGGAAAGGGAAGGAAGAAGTTCAAGACATATAGAGAGAGAAAGGTGGAGAGAGAGATATAGAGAGAGAGAGGGGGGGTGAGTGAGTGACATGGGGGAGAGACAGAGGGAGCTGGGAGAGAAAGGAAGGGAGAGGAGACTTTAGAGGGAGGGAGGGAGGGAGAGGGCATTGGAGGGGGAGAGATAGGGAGGTAAGAAGAAATACATATAGAGAGAGAAAGGTGGAGAGGGAGAGAGGGAGTGAAAAGGGATATGGAAAGACAAGGAGAGTGGAGAGTAGGAGGGAAGCAAGATAGAAGGTGAGACAGAGGGAGACAACAGGAAGAGAGAGAGATAGAGGGAAAGGGAGAGGGATAGGGAGGGATATGTAGATAGAAATGGAGAAACAATGTTTATGTTTGGGGGTTGATATAGAGAGATGAAGAAAGAGAGACAGAGGGAGATAGAGATATATATGGAAGGGGGAGAGAGGGAAGAAGACAAATATAGAGGGAAGGAGGGGGAGAGAGATATATATGAAGAGAGAGAGAGTGTGTGCTTCTTGGGAGATGGGATAAGAGACAGAGAAGGATATATGGAGGGAGATATCGATATATATTGATCCATTCTCTTCAGTGTACAAATGTTGATTTCTAATGCTATTTTATTTCTTAGAAATTAGATCCATTAAGTTATTTGTAGATGTTTATTTCTATTCTATTTCATTTCTTGCATTAGATGTATTGATTTCAACATAGATGTTGATTCCTAATCCTATTTGATTGCTAGCACTAGATGCATTGACTGAGTGTAAATGTTGAATTCTAATACTATTTGATTGCTTGTAGCATTAAATGCATTTATTCCCATGTAGATGTTGATTTCTAATCATATTTAATTGTTTGCATTAGATGCATTGATTTTAGAGTAGATGTTGATTTCTCATCCTATTTGATTACTTTCATTAGATGCATTGATTCAACAAAGATGTTGATTTCTGATAAATAATGTGACTAGATATATGGTGTACATTAATTTCAAGGTAATTGGTTTAACATTGTGCGTTGATTTCAGTGTGAGAGAAAAACAATTATTGACAATAACTAAGATTTTGTACATGACCTCAAACAAAATAAAATTGAATAAAACTTGTATTTCTAGCTTTTACATTTCCAAATCTTGTAAAATTTAATATATAACTTATTTCAATCATATTTGAGTTTTTAAAAATTGAATATAACTTAAATTTCTATCATAAGGAATTGATTGAAGTACTTGGATAACTACTTGTAAATTTAGGAAAGTTGATAACATTATATAAAATTATAGAAATGTTGTCATATATTGTTGTTTGACGTGATTAACCCCAAACTTAATCTCCAAATGTCATGGATAATTTGGAAACCCTACTCACAATGAAAGAAGTTTTCTCTTTAGAAGACATTAAGTTTGGGGTTAATCGCCTTGCTAATGGGAAAGCTAAGGAAATTGAAGGTTACTAGGCGGAAATCTTAAAAATTGGAGGTCCTGTCCTCATCCCCCACATTCATAAGATTTTCAATCAAGCAATCAAGCAAGGGTTCCCTAAAACTTGGACTGAGAGCCTCATTATCGCTATTTTTAAAAGTGGGGATACAAATAACCCCTCTAATTATTGGACAATTATGATCAGTCCTCTCTTAGCCAAGTTATATGGTAGTATTTTGGAAAAGAAGTTAAGCATATGGCTCGAAAGTGAAGGTAAGTGGGCTAAAGGCCAAGCAGGTTTCAGAAGGCATCACTCAACAACAGAACACCTCATTACGCTTAGGATCATTGTGGAGGAATGTCGTAATGATAAATCCAATTTATTTTGTTGCTTTGTGGACTTTAGAAAGGCTTTCGATACGGTTCCTAGATACAACCTTTGGAATAGATTAGAAGAGCTAAAGGTTCCTCTCGAGTTGAGAGTTGTCGCTATAAGGTTATATGAGAATGTAATTTCCAAGCTAAAGAGAAATGAGGGGTGGTCGAAAGATATTAAGTGTAAAATTAGAGTTAAACAAGGTTGCCCCATCTCCCCTACCCTATTTGGCAATTACATCGATAAGCTTGAAGGATATTAGGAGGAAGCAGGATGTGATGGCACGATCTTAGTTGGGATATTTGTCATTCTTCTTCTCTATGCTGACGATATTGTTCTTTTGGCAAGGTGCACATCTGATCTTGATAAGCAACTTAGGCTTCTTAAGGATTTCTACTCTACCATGGGTATGATTGTTAACACCGACAAAACAAAAGTTATGATTATCAAATCCGAGAAGGACACTTACGCTAATGTTATGTATGACAATAATAACTTGGAGGAAGTGTATTCTTACAAGTACCTAGGAATTTATATTCATCACAAGCTCAACTGGAACCATAGCATTGAGAAAAGGATTAATGGGCGGTGGAAAGCTTATTTTGGTCTTGAAAATAATTGTAAAACAGCGAACCTTGTAATGTGGGATAAAAAGAAGTTCCTCTTTGAAACTTTAGTCACTCCTGTTATCTTATATGGTTGTGAGGTTTTGGGTTGCAGCATCTCCAGAGAATCATGGAGAAAGATTGAGCAAATCCAGAAGCATTTTATAACTTATAACCTGAAAATTAAAAGTAATACAACCTATCCTATTCTCCTTATAGAAGTAGGTCTTTCCCTATTGAGAGCCTAGCTATGATTAAATTTCTGTTGTACAAGCACAAACTCAATAACATAGATGATCATAGACTTCCTAAGCTAGCTTTAAATTCCAACCAAAACCACCTAAGGCTCAATCGAGGGTGGCATAAAGACACAAGGGCCTGATTAAACTATTGGGGGATCAACGAGAATGATGCATTGCAAAACATAAATAACATTAAAGATATTGTTACTTCTAAGTTCAAAGAAAAAATGTGGTGTGAGAAAGATTTAGCGCTAAAAGAAAATTAAGTTATTATAAGAAGATCATCAACCCCACCTTAGAAGATCAAAAGTATCTCTCTATTTTAACTAGCTCAAAGAAGAAAATTAATATAGCAAAGATTAGAATGAATTCTCATGAGCTCCATAGTGAAACAGGTCGTTGGGTAGTTCATAAAACGCCATGGATGGAAAGGATTTGCCATATATATGAGAATAGGAACATTGAGGATGAAAACCACTTCCTCTTAGAGTGCCCTGCGTACAACCACATTAGATCTCTTTTTCACAATCTTTGTTACAATATTGACCTTCCTAGCCTTTTACAATGTCAAAATTATAGTGAGCTCGGGAGGCTTCTCTCTAAGATTTTTTAGCATAGGAATAAAATCTTAAATGAAAATAAATAAGTTGTTTCTTTAGGTCCGATAGACCAATGTTTGGTCGCAGTAGACGTTAATCATCATCATCATCATCATCATCATCATCATTAAATTTCAATACAATTGGCTTATATCATGTTATGACTAAGCTTTTGTAGATAATCTCAAAATAAATAAAGCTGCATAAAACCTATTTGTTGTTTACATGAAATATTTTAATATTAAACTTGAATAAAACTTACTTCAATAATATTTAAGTTTTTTAGTTGAAACTTGAGATAAGAATTTGATTGAAATACTCAAAAATGTTGTCCATGCAATGGTATATGGGTGGGTCACAAAAATTTTCATATATATATATATATATATATATATATATATATATATATATATATATATATATATATATATATATATATATATATATACGGATGAATTTATAATTCAAATAATTTATTTTTAAAATTGAATTGTAATAATGTGCATGTCGATTGCATTAAGAGACACTTTCTACAAGCCACTATGAAGTATGATTTGAATTCTTTCAATGTTCAATATTAAATTGATACATGATATATTTTAGTTCATTTAAAGTATCACAGTGACTTGGATCATAACTTAAGATTGTATTTATTTTCTTAGTCTATGAAACTCAAAATGAAAATAGAAGATATATTTTACTAATAAAAGTTATAGCATATAGAAAAATTAATAAATTAGAAAAATAATTTTAACAGATCAATAAAAGTCAAAAGTTAATGAGCATCCATAAATAAGGGTAATACAAATCCATAAACTAAAATAGTGAATGCATGTATCAATAAACTATCCATATGAAAATATATACAAATTACAAATATCACATGAACATCCATAAAATGAAATAATAAACATCCATAAACTAAAATAATATCCATGATGTACATCCATAAATGGTCCATGTATGAAAATATAGAAACTATGACACTCTAAGTACATGTGAATATTCCATATGAAATGACCCTGAAAATATACAAACAATGAAACTATAAGTACCACCACAAATCCTATGTGAGTTCTGTTGCACAAAGTACGTGTCCATAAGCTCGTATCGCAATATAACACATTCAAATTCAAACTAATTAGATCATTAGTAGTACCAAATAAACAATATGGAAAAAAATTATATTCAACCACATTTTTAATTACATATACATGAATTTACTAACCTCGGTCGAGTCCAAATATAAGTCAGATAGGATGGGGGTCTTATCATGAATCTGGGTTTGTTGCTCCCCTACCTGTGGCTCAATGATATGGGCATGCATTGATGGAACCGCATCATCAGTGCCTCTAAAGCAAACATCCCACTCATGTATCCACATAATAGTGTCATCAATGGAACTCTACATATGGGCTTCTGTACACAATGGTAAGGAAAAATTATAATTAGTTTACAAATAAATTAGCATATTTTTGTAACTTAAAAAAAATTGTTGAAATCTTAGGAATGAAAAATTTTACCTCAAAAGTTGGTCCATGTGGTTGTACAGATTGAATCTCCTCCACTTTAGTGAACATATAAGGTGGAGTTCAAGGTGGAGGAGAATCCATGGAAACTTACGCGTGTCGAGGATGACCTGGTTGATCAACTACCCTCGGATGACCTCATAAACTCATCCATGTAGGTGGGTTGTGTCTACAGGTTTTCATGGACTCATTAATATAAATTCAATGTAATACGAACTATAAATTTTAATATAAATAATTATGCATAATTTGATAGTAAGATTAAAACATTTCACACAACACACACACACACACACACATATATCTGTGTGTGTGTATACCCGGCTTATGTCACATAGGCCATGCATCCTCTAAGTCTCACGAATTACATCATAATACATATAGGTATGTGTCAGAATCTGGCCAAAGGTTAAACTCACGATAAATACATCGTTATAGAACAGTACTCATGGGTCATGAGGCAATGATGGTGGTCTCCTAATCTCTCCATCTAATGCAACACACACACTAGCCAATGACCCACGCATTTTGTCTGCATTAGTGTCTCACGTCTCACCACTAAGCTACGACAACACCTCTAGCTATGTTAGTAATACCAAACTCTGAGATGGTAGTGAAAATAATATCGGAGGTGGTGGTACATGCCTAGGATAGCTACGTGCCCCCTCACGCTCATAGGTATGTACCATGTCAGTACCATAAAAATGAGATCCAATATCATTGTAATCCAGCCTCATATGGAACATAAACTCTGCATATAAATTCTTAGCAAAATAAATGGCAACCTGGTCATGGTTGGGGAACTTGCCCCAAGCTCCAGTGACTTTATCATATACAAAAGGGGTTGCATGAACATTGCTAAAACATTTCAGTGGGAGCATAACTTTATGTCTAGCAAGGAGATCTGGAGGCATGTCGAGCAACTCCCCATGAACATTAATGCCCTCCATGGCCTGTTTCACTAGTTCCCAATAATCTGGGCCTCTAACCTCATGCCTTCCGCCCCTATGTATGAACTATAATATGTGGTTATGTGGGCTTGACCTCTAGCATGTCTTGATCAACCTAGTCATGTTATCCAACATCAAAGACAATGCAATATGAGTCTGTGAATTGGCATGGATATTATCTATCCTTATTGTGATATGTCTACTATATGTCGTAACATCCTATAATTTGATATGATATGTTGAGTTATTACACAAAGGGATCGATGCTACACTTTGATCCTTAGCTTCAACTTGTTGAGGACCTATAAATCATATATGTAATTTAACATATTATAATTAACAAATTGGAAACATAATAACATATACATTAGATTCAAACACATCAAATGAAACCAATTTAAAAATTAAATACAATATCAATACGTAAGCACATAAAGTTTAAATAGGATTTAAAAATGTAGGAGATGTAGCTAAAATGGGTGAACAAGGTCCACTGGATGTAGCATGGTCAACAACAAAGACAAAAACACTGCCTTTGACACCTTGACTCACATTGGAGGTAGGATCTATGAGGGGAACATGAACTCTTGGTGGGTTAGTGGTCTATCACAAGCTCAACCATGTATAACAAAACCTCTTGCACCATTATGACCTACTGTTGGGGCGCATAAATGGGATGCATTGGCATATTAAATATAATACATATAAACCAATCCAAGAAAACATTGTTTACAAAAAATCATTTCTAAACTCAAGTAGAATAATCTAGTCCGAAGTCTTAAACTTTAGAGTCTATGTTTTGATAATTTATTAATCAAAGTACATTCAATTCCATGTGAACACAATAAAAATAAGTGATCAAAGCCACCATTACACTTTTTCTCAATTCTAAATAATGCATTTTATTCATAGTGCATAAATATGTAAAGATATATGTAAAAAATTGAAATAAACCTAGTTACAAAACTAATAAAATTTCATGCCAACCAAATAATACAATAGATTTTATGTTCTTAAATTTTGACCTTGACACATGACATGTAGTAGGTGTAAGCACATGAAGATAATGTTTGGTGTACAATACAATACATAATGAAACAATATGGTCCAAATTAGAAAAGAGTCCAAATATTTTTATTCACTCAACTAAATATAATTTTCATGATGGATTTAATGTATCTAAGAACGATGGATTGTTGAAACATGAACTTATATATATATATATATATATATATATATATATATATATATATATATATATATATATATATATATATATATATATATATATATATATATATAATGTTAAATCTTATACTTATATTATGTTATAGTTATGCATAATGTGCATCAACTACACTATGTTATATATATATATATATGACTACAATATGGAGCTATGTGATGTTATAGTAGAATAGTTAAATTATATATCTAGTTATACAATTATGTTATGAACTATCTGGTTATAGTTACATGTTTTATTATATATATATATATATATATATATATATATATATATATATATATAATGTTTTAACTGTGAAATAACAAGTTATATTATGTTAAATAGTTATAGAAAATTTTACATTACGTTATAAATAATTTTTATAGAACTAGCTATGTGATATATTATAAATTTATAATCTAGTTAAATATATATAGTTGTATTTAAATCACTGTATAGTTACATAGTTATGAAATAGTTAGAGTTATGTTACATATTATGTTATATGTGTGTTATGTTAAATAACTTTAAGTTATAAATTAACTAGTTATAGAACTATGTTATGTTCTAAACAATATATATATAAAACTATAATATATAGTTATGTGATGTTATAAGTAAGTTATAATTTAGTGAAATATATATAATTATATAGTAATTATGTTATGAACTATAGTTATATCTATATATATATATATATATATATATATATATATATATATATATATATATATATATATAGATATATATATATATATATATATATATATATATATATATATATATATATATACCTTTTTAGATTTTTAGCTTTAAAAATTAATATTTTATTTTTAAAACTAGAATGGTAAGTATATTTATTATTAAAAAAATATTTAAAATATAAATTAATTTAAAAGTAAAATAATAAAATTAAAATAAAATTTCCTATTTTATAAATAGAGGCTCACTATGAGCAATCATATTCATCATGTCAATCTCAAACTCGTAATTTACTTATTTGTTGGTTATAGTTTCATTGTTTTCTATTTTGGAGATTTTTGGGGTTTTTTCTCACTCAAATTTGCTAGAAATTTAAAATTCATTTTACATAACAAAAAAATTAAAAAAAATTGAAACTTTATTTAAAGAAACTCCTAAAGAAAAACTTTAAAACCTAAAATAATATGAAAATATTTTTTTTACCATTCAAAATTAGAAAATATGTATTTAATAAAGAAAACATTGCAAGTAAGAAACAAATTTAAAACTTAAATTATAGATTTTGTGGTGTTTTCTAAGTTGTTTTGATTTTTTCATGGTTTTCTTGGTTGGTTTTGTGATTTTCTATGTTTTTTTGAAGGGTCTTGTTGTGGTTTTCATGTCTTTTGTATGGTTGGTTTTTTTATTTAATTAATTGGTTTTCATGGTTTTTTTTGCATGGTTCTTTTTTCTTTTTAAATTGATTTGTTATGTTTCGCAAGAAAAACAAAAAAGACAAAGGATAGAGTATTTACCTTTGTTTGAGAATTTGTTATGTTAATGGGGTGGTTGGTGAGATTGATTTAAATGCTATATTGCTTCATCGAGCTCCAATATTCTCGGTTGAGCTCCAAAAATTTGTGAAAATGGCTCGTGTAGACTGCGGGAGCAATATATATTAAAAAGCAACACTCGATCAAGTGTTATAGCTCAATCGAGAATTATAGATCGAATAAGTGCTATTTTTAACCCTTGGTCAACCTACCCTTTTAGCACCCAAGGAGCTCCATCTAGCACTTCAAAAAGGCTCGATTGAGCCATTTTGTTTTCCACCCAAACGTGCCCTCTTTCACAAAAAAGTGTAACCCAACTCCATGATTTCACCCTACAATTGATGTTCTCTTAAATTTTGTAGTACCAATCTCAACTACTCTTTATGCTCCTCCTCATTTTTAGAATACACCACAATGGCATCTATAAATACCAACACAAATTTATCAAGGTATTTACTAAGCAAAATCTTCATTAAACACATAAATGTTGTTGGTGGATTAGTAAGACCAAATGGTAACACTACAAATTCATAGTGACCATATCTAGTTTGAAAAGTTGTCTTATCAATGTCTTCATATTTAATTCTTAGTTGGTGATAACCGGTTCTCTAATCGATCTTTTGATAATATGGTTGTCCCTCTTACTTAATCAAACATATCATTAATCAGGGAAAACATATATTTATTTTTAATGGTTAATTTGTGCAATTTCCTCTAATCTATGCACATTCTAAATGTGTCATCCTTCTTCATAAATAACAATGGACCCCCCCATGGTGAAATGTTAGGTATGATATAGCGTTTACTAAGTAGTTCTTCCACGTGCATCATCATTTCCAATAACTTTGGAGAACTCATGTGGTGAGGTGCTCTAGACACCATGGTAGCTCTTGACACTAGATGAATGGATAAATATATGTCCTTGTAAGGAGGTAGAACTAGAATTTCCTCCAGAAAAGAATCCTTAAAGCCCTTAATGATTGGCAGTCCATATAGTTTTTAGTTTTCACTTTGTTTCTCATTTTCTTCAATATGCACTGCAAATAGTTGACACCATTTTATGGCACTCTTTTTTCAATTGTAACACTGGAATTTTTCTAACTAAAATTGGTTTTAGCATGCCTCTTATTAACTGTGGTTAGCTTTCTTGATTTACACATGTCATTGTTTTCTTTAAGTAGTCTATTACAGGTCCATGTTTTTCCAACCAATCCATACCTATTAATACTTCATATGACCCTAAAGGAAGTATGTTTAAGTTTAATTTGGTGGGGAAACCATTCAAATCTATGGGAAACTAGTTTATATGACTAGTTACCTTCCTTTTTGTGCTTGTTGCTAGTTGCACCAACTATGCATTTTTATATTTTTCAGTTTTTAGTTTACATTTTTCCACCATTTGAGGACTAATGTAACTAATACTTGCCCCTATGTCAATTAAGAAAGAGATAAAATGGTTCAAAATAGTACCTTAAACCTAAATCATAGTGAATTGATGCTCTACTTGTCTAACCTCTAGTGTTGCACTTATCTTTAGAATATTCCTTGAAATGTCATTCAATGTTGTGGCTTCATGTATTGCGTGTATGTTTTGAAGAGTTCTGGGGTTATGTATAAAATCCCTCAACAAGTAACATTCTCTGCAACCCCAACATTTCAACGGTTCTTTTTCTTCTACCCCATCAAAATTTTTACTATTCAGATCTATGGCTTTGGACCTAGTTTGAAATTGGATAGGCTTGTTTGAATTGCCTCTGTTGAATTTCTTTTGTTTCTCATCCCTTCCAAAAATTTTAAGATATTTAGCTTTTTGTCATTTTGTCCCCATTGTGGATTTATTTCTATCCATATTTTTCCAAGATTTTGAACCTCCTCCTTTATTTTTAAACTATTGATAACACAATCTTTCTTTCCTCCCTGCTTTATCCATAGTTTTAGGATTTCGGAAATCAATCCTTTCATTGTATGAAACTGATAAGCACTTTAAAAATCTTTTCACCTTAGCATTATCTTCTTTATTGTAAGGGATATCACACAAAAAATTGGTGAATTTAGCCACAACTCATCTATGGCTGATCATCCCAGCCTGAATTCATGGAATTCCTTGCCATATCATCATCGTAACATTCATTTGAAAATCTAGATTTTAATTGTTTCTGGAACTCTTCCAAAGAAACTTTATTTTCTTCTAGAGTAAGTACTATTTTGGCCTCCTCCCACCAGAGGGAAAATGTCCTTTGTAATTGATATATGGCAAACTTTGCCTTGAAATTACTCTCACAGTCATAGACTTCAAAATAATGTGTTATATTGACAGGTCATTCATCTGCATCCTCATCCTTTTCACCATCAAAGGTAAGGTATTTATTTTTTTGAACTCCCCTTCAAATTACACTTTTATCCTTTTCTGTGACTTTCAATAGGTTTTGTATGATTCATCTCTACTTTCAAACTTCTCTATTTCTATTTTTACATTTTTCCTTTCATTGATTTTCTCTTCTTTGCACCTTCTTTTGCCTTTATTAATCTGTCACTAGATTTTTTAGTAAAATCCCTTTTCATTCTTTCTTGTTCTTCACTACCCTTCTGCAAATGTTAATTAATGGTTGAGATGAGCCATATCTTGTTGTAGACTCTTACGATCTCCATAAAGTGAGTTATTGGAGGAGTACTTCCTCCACCTAACTCCATGTAAATTCCATCCCCATCTACCACAGGTGGATTAGAGTCTTCAGTCATTCTGTCCTACGACTTGGCTTCACTTGTGATACCCTATAGATGTCACTAGTTCTCATTATTTTACAAATTTGAAACTTTTTTTCACAACTTTGATTTAAATATATTTAAATGTGATGGTCTCCTGTAGGTCTACTTTTTTAAATTGGTGTTTTGATACCATTTGTCACAAGCCCAAAATTATATATATATATATAACCACATTAGATCACAAACTAAATTTCCTAGTATCATTTAATATATGCATCTAAAATATCTTGATATACTAACTACAATATGTATAAGATAAATCCATGGCACCAAGGTATGCACAATGTTGTTCATTGACATAATCCATGAGGGTGGGTTTTAACTTATGGCATATATGCGCACTACAAAACAATTTCATCCAGTGGCATTTCCTTCTATAATTTGATATGGCAACATCTGATTTGCATGTTGGTTTACAATGTACAAATTGATTTTTATAATGCAACCCACATTACCATGGTTCTTTGAATTCTTTTACCCATTGTAACTCTATTGCAGCATTTATATGATACTGAAGTGGAAACCATATGGACTTGAATGATAGCTTGGGATTTGTCGGGCTATATATGCATTCCACTTATACGTAACGTATTTGTGTGACTTTCATTGGCCATGTGATATCACATGCGCGTTGAAATCAGGTCTATGAATGATGGGAATGGGTATAGCTTTCATCCGAGTGCTAATATGTTGTTAATCGAACCCTAGTTTGGCATCCATCTTTTTGGTCTAACCATCTACCCTCGGCTCATTTTGGTTTCAATTGGCACCATGTCGTGCAGAGGCTCCTTTGGTCACAAATGGGCATGGAATCCCACCTCCCACACATGTGATTGTTTTGTTAGTGATTCCGCCGCATGGAAGCACAACAACCTAGGTAATGAAAACTATGATATCAGTTCACTTATTTAGTGCGTTAAGTTTTTTTTTCTCTCGTGCCCTCACTTATTTAGTTATATGTTTCACTCTCCTACGAGTATTCAACATCCTATTGCTCATTTTATGTCAGTACCATGTTCTCTGGAGGCAGATCTGTGGAGAAGTCGTGTTTCAGAACAAGGGTTTCACGTCTTCTCTCTATCCCTCACAACACCATCAAAAGTTGATTAACTTCCAACATTCCTCTTAGATTTTGGGGTTTGGTTTACCTAGGAATGAATTCCAATATTTTCCCTCTTTTATTTATATTGTTTTCTACTTAATAGAAATATTCCCTTGCCATATATTCTAGAGCGATTTCTTATTATTTCTCCTCGTGTGCTTTCTCGGGCAATTAGGTTCCTAAGCATATTCAATGATAAGTGGGGTTTTCTAGGAGTCGAGGGTTGGCCTGAAGTTGTCCCAAGCCAACTCCTATTTTAGTTTGTTATACATTAACCTATTTTCACTTTTCTTTCTCTGGTTTCTCTCTTTTTTTAATTCGAACGAATTGTACATTCTGGGTTTCAAAATAATTTTCCCTCTTTAATGATATTTGTTTGTCAATGGAAGGAATGGTTAGTGACAGTCCTCCCCTTCACAACTATAATTTTCTTCTTAATTATAATTTATTTTCTTTTCTCAGTGGTCTTACTGCAAGTTTTATTTTCCTCGGTCCAGTAATTCCATTGGTTTGACCTCACGAGGTGGTGTCGATGCAGGGATATGATGGAAAGGAAAATAAGAGATAAAAAAAATTGATGAATATTTCTATTCATTCCCATTTTGACAAGGGTTTCTTGCATCACAGGTTTTTCATTATGGATTTATTTTTTGTTCATGCCGCTCCTACCTGTTCACTTCTCGGCGAAGTCTAAACTGGGTTTTTTTCCTTTTCATTTCTTCTCTCGTGTTCTTTGACAGTGTTCTCAAACTGGTCAGGGATAGTTTTTAATTTATATCCATGGATGACATAACTACGATTTTTGTTTTTTACACTTCCTTTATGACCATAACATATTCGATGGTCACATATTTAACTCTGGTATGTGTAGTCTTATAAAAAAATCATAGAATATCTATTTAAGTTTCCTATTGGAAAAAAATCTCAGTTTTGAAATTTATCAATGTTTACATGATATAGTAGAGATGGTTCAAATTTCTATGGTTTCGTTTTCATAGCATCGTTTGATTGGCTTCTTTCATTTTGTATGGTGAATGTAGCCAATCTGTGAAATGGTTAATAAAGTAGTGCCTCGCATCACCGAATTTAATTTTTATATATATTTTTTTATAAACAAGCTTTAAAGTTGGGAATTCATGGGTTTTCTCTCAACTCCGGAATTTAACCAAATCATTTAACCGGTTTGGCGACTACAATATTTACGGTGCAGGTATGATTTGAGTTAACTGTCTCTCATAAATTATTCCCTAGCCTGGCTCCACCGACCCTAAATTTTATTATTGGATACTTAAAAGTTCAGATTTAGTTTTGTTTATGTTCCATCACTCTGTAGTAGTATGAATTACCTGATTTACCTTATCTACATTTCGAGTAACATATGATACGTTTCTTCTACTCATGGAAAGGGTATTCCCACAACATCAATCGTGAATTAGCATCCCCCTAGCTAGTAGTCACAATTTCCAAACTATAATTATCACAACCACTAGAAAATATTTTTGGGGTTTGATTATGAGTTGAACTGACCATGTTATGCTGGGATAGTTTTCTAAGTTTAAACACACTGCCAAGGAGGTGTGTATATCTATGTGTATCAAGGTTACCCAATAGTCTAGGCATGCCTCTTGATACATGGTTCATGAACATTATTACTCATCTATTTGTTGTATTCTGGTTTGGTAGAAGGTTATTAGGAACAAAATCAAATATTTGACTGGATCCAAATAGAACTAATATTGCTACTCATTTTGCATACAAATTCTTGTTAGCGCCTTTCCATTTAGCCTTTTACCTTAAGATCTAAGTAATATTCTATAAACAAAACTCTATTTAACAATATTTTACTTCTTAGTATTATAAGGTTAGAAATTCAAATATTCTACAACTAATATCAATTATTCGAATTTGTTTACAAAGTAGTATATTTTCTGCATTTGTCTGGTAATTAAGGTGTTATATATATATATATATATATATATATATATATATATATACACACCATGCAATAAAATGATAAATTCAAAATCAGTACATATAATTTAAATCATAGCTTCGATAAATCAAATAATTTGGAAGACTAATCATAACGTTGGGAAAGTAACACTTGGAAATTAACTCAAGAATCACACATTCCTCCCAACCATTAAACCCTCTATGAGTTTCCCCTGAGCTATGATTTCCTTCCCAGTAAATGTTACTAGCATCCTTCTTTATCGGTCTTCCATCGCATTTTCTTAGGACTTTTTCATTTTGTTTTTGTTTTTGTTTTTTAATCGAAAAAGGTTCTTTCCTTTTTCCTTAAATCCTGCCTTTTTCTCCCTTAGCACTTTATTTCACCTAGACTTAGTATCTTCCTCCCACTATGTCACTTAATATGATCTTTCTCTCGCGTCCTATTAAATCCATTTATTTCTAATTATTTTCTCCTAGGTGTTTTCAAGATATTTTTAGGGCAAATTCATCGTAGACTTACTCACCAATCCTTGTTTCCACCAAGGCAAGAAATATTCTAACTCTGGCGATTCTTTCTAGAGTAATCTTGAACATTATTATTTATTAACACTAGTTAATTAATTACATCATAATAATTTTATCAATCACATCTTTCATAAATTTAACATTGAGTCCCTAGCCATCAAATCTAAAAAAACTCTATCTGTAAAATTAGTCAACACTAACATAGAAAATAGAGGGTTGTTACAAATATAGACTCTTCTATAGTATTTATCATCACATTTACATGACTATCCCATTTTCCATGAATATTGGGGGGCTGATATGGCATCCTCTCAAATTATGGCAGACAAAATAGGAAGGTCAACCTCTGAGTGGCATAACATTTGCATACAAACAATGATTGAGGTGATTCTTACAGTATTAGTAAATTCTATCTGTGTAGAATAGGAAAAAATTGTGTAGCATTAAAGAGGAAAAGTATTACCCGCCATAAAATGTCATTTAATTCCTCCAAATCCTCTTAGATGGGTTAAGACATCAATTTGTGAAACTAGGTCCCATTGGTAAAAATTGTCTTATGATATGATTCCTCCACTATTTCAATTTGAAGGAATCAATATTGATGAAAAATAATATAATGATCCAATTTAGATCAAATTCAAATGGGATAATAAAAATCATAAAGCATGTGGATTAATCCTAATGTAATTTTCCTAAATCAAGATTTCTTATTCAAGGAAACGATGTCCCAAATGTAGTTTACGAAAGATGAAAAAGGTTTTTAGTGGACCTAATGTGATTCTACCTCATCTCCTTGAAATTCGATCTCAAATATAAATCCTAATTATTTCTATTACATTTAATATTATTTATCTAAGTTCAAATCACTTACACATCTACTTAAAGATTTCCATGTTAGTTTAAAGGATGAAAACTACGTAAATGTTATTCTTTTAAAGATTGGCCATACATATTCTATTTCTATATCTACAACTTATGCCATTGTACAGCTTTTATATATTGCATGTAAAGACACAACCCATTACAACCATTGAATTATTTTTTTACTCTATGAGTAGAGAGCAAGAAAAACTCTTACATATTGGAGTGCTCAACAATGCAAGTACATATAACACAGCCTTAGTGGGCCAACTTTAAGATAAGACCATGCATCCCAGCAAGAAACATCCTTGTAAACTTAAGAAAAACAATGTCCCAAACCCTCTCAGGTATCTTCTACTCTCGATGGTAACAAAGGGCCAAAATCATGAGGTTAGAAGATTAGCAGAAAATAATTTATGTGGGAAAGATGATGAACCATAGACTACATGTTTTAAAAGGATGAAGGCCTTAGAGGTAGAAATGAAGAAGACCAATTTTAATCTTGATTCTTATTCTTCTAACACTTCTTCTCATTTGCACGCAATTATGTTTCTTGTTTATGTTTTAATGCAATTTATACTTCTTCTTCTTATGACTTACTTATATATTTTGGAAAATATTATCATAGACCTAATGATAAACCAAATTTTCATCTCTTAATGATTGCAATTTCAAAAAAGTATTTATTAGAAATGATATATCTCTTAATGTGGTATGATCTAGAATAGTTCAAGTAGATAATGGTGTTCAATGATGTATTATGTGTTCCAAATATTACCAAAAACCTTGTATGAGTAGATCAAGTCATTTAGATGAAGTTAAAGAAATAGGTTTTTCACTTTACTAAGTTGTATCAAGTATTTAGAAGATCCTAAAATACATAGAGAGATATATAAATAAATTTTCCCCTGCATTCTCCTTCCTTGATGGGGCAAAGGTATTTTAAAATATATTGGAGACAAATTCGGCCTATATATTACTAGTTCCCAATCGAATGAATATGATTCTATTGTGCCAAAATTTATATTGAAGTTGATTTTGTAGGACTTTATAAGGTGATTCAACTTGATTTGGCGGGTTGATCCCATCCCTAGGTGTAGATTATGCACATGTTCCTTTTAAATGATTTTCTTTCATGAGTATGGGAACTTCGAAAAAGGTGTCTAAATGTTCCAGAATCACTTCCTCTTATGTCTTCTAAAAACAATAAGGAAAAAGGAGCATTCAAAAACAGTTTCAAGGAAGCACAAGAATAACTATCCTAAGAAGACTCATTCCAGCAAAGCTAAATCTCATCAACCTCCTCCCTCCAGTAATAACTATGAAGTTCTATAGTCCTCCAAGGTAGCAAAAGCCTATGTTAAGCTAGCTCTAAGTCAATTTCCTCTAGTGAACACCACTTTCCCCATTGACAAATAAACATAATCCAAGGATATTGAAAAGAGAAACCCTTCAAAAGAAAGGTGAAAATGAGACTTCATCTAAGGATATTGAAGATGGTCATCTTTTAGAAAAGAAGGAAGAAGAAGTAGGAATGGAGTAATAGGATGAGGTCCACGTCTTCTCTTCTTTTGCTTCCTGTTCAATTGTTTTAAAAAATAATAGGCTCCTCTCCATTAATAAGAGGTAAGAAGGACTGGAGAATAAATTTCCAAAATCTAGTGGCCAACATTCTTTACGCTCCCATGACTCTATTGGACCCTCTTCACTCAAATATTAAAAATTACTTTCTTTTATATCATTTTATGTAAGAAATTTTAAAAGTATACTTTTGTTCTCAAGAAATTAATAAGTTCAACTTTCAAAATGTCTAACATTAAATATCCCTTACACTCTTATATCCCTTACTCTCCTTTCCTTGAGAAAATAATAAAATTTTCTATCTTTTTAGACTCTCCATAAATTTTCTATATGATCTTATTCAAACGTGCACAATAACAATTCCTTTATTAATACAAATTCTCTATTCTCATTTAAAAAATAAAGTTATAACTTTTTAAGAACCAGCGTATTCACAATTGAAACCGTCTAAAATATAACCTGTGATTTATTATTATCTTTTTAATAAATATCACATATAATTTTTATTCATTTTAAATATTAAATAAATTAATAAACCTTGACTTATTAAGAAAAACAATTATATATATATATATATATATATATATATATATATATATATAAAAGATTGATTACGTTTATAATTGGCCCCTCTAAAATGTAAATTATGATTTAATTATTAGCTTTTAATATATATCAACTGTAATTCTTATTCCTTTCCAATGTGAAATAAATGATTGAACATATTTAATTATGACATATTTTAAAAAGACAATGTTATATGTTAGAATTGAATACGTTCATTAATTTATTATATATTTAAAATGAATATGAATTAAATACGTTCATTAATTTAATACATATTTAAAACGAATAAGTATTATATTTAATATATATTAAAAGTTAATAATTAAATCAAAATTTACATTTTAGTGGGTATTATAAATATAGTTCAATTTAATATTTAAATACGAATTACATATATACATATAAAATCTTATTCAAAATTTTATTATTTTAAATGTGGAAGAAATTAATGAACGTATTCAATTCCCATAACATTGTCTTTTTAAAAAAATGTCATAATTAAAAAGGTTCATCAAATATTTTATATATATATATAGATATATAGATATAATAAAGTAATAAAATCAAAATATAATCATTAATAATAAATATTAATAATTTATAACCTTTCACGAAGCCGCATCTTCGGTTTGTTATATTTATAATTGAATCTCCCTACAATGATTAGCTTTTAATATATATATCCAATATAATTCTTATTCAATATATTAATGAACATGTTTAATTCTGACATATTTTTAAAAATTATGACATTTAATTTCGATGCTCTCCTTAGGTTTCATGGTTCATAAACAATTAATCGTGTGCTCCTAAGAATATTTGACTTAAATGCTTGAAAACTTAATAGATGTATAAATTATTGGGTAGTATATAATGGTAATAGATGTATTGGGTATTTTAATAGTTTAAAATGAAATGTACAAAAAGTTTATGGCTATCAATGATGATGATATAAATAGCCGATGAAAATAAAATAGCCTTATAAGAATACTTGATATAGTGAGAAGTATCAAAAGGTCATTATTATTAAGAAATATGATTATCAGAAATAGTGTATTTTTGTTGTTGAATTATTTATTAAATATTATATTGTTAGTATTTTTATATGTGGTTTATGTTTAAAATATAAGAAATTAGATGGTAATTTTATTATGATTTATAGTTATGAATTTTTTATTTGATATTTTTGGATTGGCCATTTACAGTGATTAAGTTTTATATTCACTAGAAAAAATAAGCACGAAGCTAGGGTTTGCAGAGGAAGATCAATGTTGGGCACCATGGAGGGCCGAGAGGGGGGAGCTCTACTCCCTCCTACAAGCAGGCAATCTCTAATCGCTTTAAGAAACCACTGGAAGCTGAAACCGAGTGTTGAGGAAAAGGAAAATAGGAGAACAGAAACACACAGGGGCAAGAAGATAAGCAGGAAGAAGTCAGAAAAGAGAAGCAAATAGAGGGAGACAGTCAGAAAGTTGAGCATAGAAGTCGGGCAGGACCATGTAAACCTAGGGTGATCATCACACCCCGAGTGGTGTTAAGTGATCCAGTGCTACAGGCGCATAGGGAGCACATGGCGAATTATGCAGTGATATGTAAATTCATGGGGTTATCGGTTATGGAGAAAGCTTTAAATTCTTGGAAAAAGAATCATTGGAATCCTAAGGGAGACATAGATCTGCACCTTGGATCCAAGGGCTTCTTCACAGTCGTTTTTACAAACATAGAGGATAAAGATAGGGTGTTTGAAGGAGGGCCGTACTTCTATGATACTGCAAGCCTCTATATGCAGCCATGGATGATGAATTTTGTCCCGGAGTGAGAGACATTTACTTCAGTTCCAGTATGGGTAAGACTCTATTCCCTACCTCTAGATTATTGGCAGCCAGAATCATTAAAAGCCATAGGAAATAAACTAGGGCATTTTTTGAAAATATCAGAGGCCACATTGTGAGGAAAATACACCTCCTTTGCACGTATATGCATAGAAATGGACCTTTCGGGAGCTCTACTGGATGAGATAATTCTAGAAGTATATGATGAAGAATGGGTGCAGGCGGTGGACTACAAGCATGTCCCTTTCTGATGTCGCAAATGCCATGGACACAGGCACCTCTTCAAAGACTGTCCTTTAAACAAAATCAAGAGAAATATTAAAGCCACCTTAGGGAAAAAGATGAAAAGTTTCACCAAAATGGGAGGTAGAGGTAGAGGAGGAAGAAAGAACCAGAAGAAATACAATGAGGAAAAGTAGCTTAGTCAGAATAGGTTCAAGATTTTAGAAGAGGAAGAGGGGCATGATAAAGAGAACCAGGAACTGGAGGATAGCCATGTAGAAAAGGAAAAGGAGGACAACATGGAGAATAGACCTGAAAACAACCAACACAAGGAGGATCTACCGAGCACTATGGAACTTGACAGGGACCAAGAGATGACCCCAAGTGAAGTGGGAATGGAAGATCATGATCTGCAGGACATTATTCAAAGGGAACATCTCGATCTGGAAAAGTTCCTGGAGTAGGGACAAACCAAAGGAGTGGATTCATTACCTCAAGAGGAGTTTAACAGAGTGCAACAGCTATTCCTCTGGAGAACTCAGGCAAAAGGTGTGAGGGTCAAAAGAAATTATGATAGTCAGAACAACGGAGGGGTTAAAACAATGGAGGCAACAATGGGGCAAGCTCCCAAGAACCTAGGTAGGAAAAGAGGAAGAAAAAGATAGAATGAGCTGCTAATAGAATATGGGAAACTCATGATCAACTCAGGTAAGATGGAAGACCTAACTAGCTATTCATTTACAAATATTTCTTAATGAAGCCTACCACATGGAATATTAGTGGTCTAGGAAGCAAAAGGAAGCAAAGAAATATTAGCAATAGAATGAAAGAGGGAAAACGAGATATGATATTTATCCATGAAACAAAATGTTCAATAGACTAAAGAAGATAAATACACAACTAATGGCTGATTAAATATGAATATCTAGAAGTTAAAGAAACAACAGGAGTAATTCTCACACTTTGGAACCCTCAGAAAATAGGAATCCTAGATGCTGAAGCATCCAGGAACTATCAATCAGTGGTCATCCAACCTTTGGGCGACAAGGAAGTTTACTTAATTACAAATGTTTATGGTCCACAAAAGCCTGAAGACAAACTCATTCTTCTTACCTCATTGGAGGAATTAAGAGAAAGACATTTGGGCATCCCTTAGATTCTGGGAGGGGATTTTAACATGATCAGATCCGTATCGGAAAAAAAAAGGTGGAACCCAATCACTTGGCAGAGATTCCATAGCATTTCAGAATTTCATAAACAACATGAGGCTAGTAGATACAGAGACAAGTAATGGTATCTTCACCTCGAATAATAAAATGGGAGGAGAGTCTCAAGTGGCCTCAAAACTAGACAAATTTATTATCTCGGAGGACCTCATCCTTACAGGCCTTGACTTTTTAGCTATGATACTCCCTTTTGGTGGCTCAGATCACTGACCTATTCAACTTGAAGCATCCTTTATAGGAACTCCAAGAAACAAACCTTTCAGTTTTCAAAACATTTGGCTTACCCATCTTGACTTCATTAGCCATATTGAAAAATGGTGGACAGAGGATATGAAAGTTCAGGGCACTAAAATGTTCCTTCTGTAGTATAGATTGAAACAAATCAAACTCAGGCTTAAAGATTGGAATAAGAATGAGTATGGCAACATATTTGAAGCTAAAAAAGTAGTTGAGCAAAAACTACAGGAAATTAATCAAATCCTCATCATAGATGGCTTCAATGAGGAGAGAAAGGAACAAGCTGACTATCATCAACAGGAATGGGAAAGATTATGCAAGAAAGAGGAGATATTTTGGAAACAGAAATTGAGCATACAATGGTTAAAATAAGGAGAAAGGAATACAAGGTCTTTTCATAAACCTACCATGGATCACAAGGCTCATAACAGGATCTCAAAAATCAAATATTCTCAAGGAAATCAACTCAATACCCACAAAGAAATAGAAGTTTCTCTAGTTCAACATTTCCAAGGAATAACAGAGGAACCTCTCATAGATAGATCACAATTCATCAATGACTTTACAAAGCATATTCCTATGTTGGTGACAAGAGAAGACAATTATAATCTAAACAAGCTAGTGAATAAAGAGGAGTTTAGTGAAGTCATCAAAGAGATGCAAAATGGGAAAGTGCCAGGTCCAGATGGTTTCAATGTTGACTTCTTTAAAGCATGTTGGGACATAGTCAAGCACGATATCCTCGATGTGGTGGAGGACTCAAGGAAAAACAAAACCGTTTTGAAGGCGCTCAACACCTCTTTCATATCCTTGATTCCAAAGCAGGATAATGCTATAACACCAGATAGATTTAGACCAATAGCATTATGCAATGTGGTGTACAAAATCATCTCCAAAATAATTGCAAACAGGCTTAAACCCCTTCTTCCAACTCTCTTGTCTGAGGAGAAAACGGGATATGTGGAAGGCAAGCAAATTCTCAACAATAGCATTCATGCTCACGAGGTGGTTCACTCACTTACGAGCAATAGGCAGGTAGAAATGATTATACAACTTGATCTAGAGAAGGCTTATGATAAACTAAGCTCGGTATACATCAGGGAAGTTCTAATAGCATATGGATTTGATCATAACTAGATAAGATGGGTAATGGCCTTGTAACCACATCCAGTTTTTCAATCATGTTAAATGGTTCACCGTCCAAAACCTTTAAACCTTCAAGAGGAATTAGACAAGGAGACCCACTCTCACCCTTCCTCTTTATTGTCATGATCGAAGGGCTAGGCAAAGCTATCAATTTTCCAAAGTTGAAGGACAAATTTAGGGTCTCAAACTCACCCTGAATGGAGATGCTCTGACCCATCAACAATTTGTGGACAATATCGTGCTACAGGGTACACCCACGGTCAAGGAAGCTCTAGCCTACAAACAAATCCTGAGTGACTTTGCAAAGGCTATGGATTAAGAGGTAAGCCTTGCCAAATCAAAGATTTTATTTTTTAATATTGACATTCCTATTCAGAGAAATATATCTAGAATTCTTGGCTTTCGAAGAGATATACTACCCTCAAAATATTTTGGAGTACCACTAATAGACAAACCTCTGAGCAAAGCAATTTGGGATCCTGTTACTAATAAACTCCAAGACAAAATCTGGAAGTGGACAAATAGGTCTTTGAATTTAGTAGGAAGACTAGTGCTCACAAAAGCTATCCTCCAAACGGTCAGAAATATCCAAAGAGATTTTCTTTGGGGCAAAGGGAAAGAGAAGAAAAAATGGGCTTTGGTAGCCTAGGAAAAGATATGTAAACCTAAGACACATGGAGGCTTGGGACTTGATGATGCTAAAACACTAAACAAAGTTTTGGGGGCAAAACTATGGTGGAGATGGCTAAAATAAGCAGCTTCCGCTTGGGCCAAAATTTGGAAACAGAAATATGCAAACAATTGGAAAGAAAGGGATCATATTAGAATGTTAGGGCTCATTAAAGGCTCCCACATTTGGAATAAAGCTTGGGAGAATAGAGCAATTGTTTGGAAACACAGTTTCTAGGAAATCAAATATGGAAACCTTGCTTGGTTTTGGGAAGATAATTGGCAACAAGAACCTAAACTGTTTAGAGAAGAATTTGTCAATCTCAAGAACAATACTGACAACAAAGGGTTACTCAGGGTAAATGACTTTTGGGATCAGGATAGAAGCGAGGGAAAATGGAGAACATTGAAGAGCCTAGTATACAGTGATGACTCCCCACTGAAGGCACAGGGAGAAGCTTTAACAACCATCTTGGACTAGAGAAAGATTCTAACATCAGCATCCTCAGACCAACTGAGATGGGGAAAAAATAATGAAGGAAAATTTAACCTCAAAGAAGAAAAATGTATGTCCCTTGGGTTTGACTTTCCAAACCCTGATAGAGTATGGAAGGACCTATGGTAGAACCAAAGCTGGATGAAAATCAAACTCTTCACGTGGTTAGCGCAACATAAAAAAATTCTCACTTGGGAAAGCCTAAGGAAAAGAGGAGTCTCTAGCCCATCTAGATACCAGCTATGTGAACTACAAGGAGAAACTATGGATCACCTACTCAACCTGTGCCCTTTCACATCCACCTTGTGGAATTGGGTAGCTTCAATATTCAGACAAACAGACAGGGACATGGGCAACATTACCAGTACTCTGAAGAACTGGAGGAAAAATTTCTCTGATAATGAAATAATCAACACAGCTTGGGCTTTAGTTCCAGGCTTTCTAATCTGGGATGTCTGGAAAGAACACAACAATAGAATATTCACAACCAAGAAAGGTTCCTCCCAGAGCATCATGGCTCAGATTATTAGATAGCTCAATGAGATGGTAGGAACCCTCATAAAAAACCCCCCCTAAGAAATAGCCTAGAGATTTAGATTTGTAGATACTACTGCATTTGGGTCTACAGTGGCTTTTCCCCTAGGGAAAAAACAATAATGTAAGTCATATAACAGTGGATAAGGATTTCTGGCAACCTCCCCCTCATGGTTTCATGAAATGCAATATAGATGGGGCCTCAAAAGGAAACCCTGGCATGGCTGGTTATGGAGGAGTCATAAGAGATGAAAAGGGATTCATAATAGCTATATTTCATAGTCATTTGAGGAAAGCCACTAATAATATGGCAAAGCTCATGGCCCTTAAGCAATGCTCAAAAATCTTGAGGGACTCAAGTCTACATAATACCATTATTGAAGCTGATTCCGAATTGATTATTAATTCGGTCAAGAAAATTAGCTATGGCTCAGCTCCAGACAAAGTTTCGAGACATTGGCAGCTTTTGCAAGTCTATCAATGTATTCAATCCCACTTGCAGAACATGAGGACCCTTAGTTTTATACATGTACGCCGAACAACCAACAAATTAGCGGATATCTTGGCTAATGAAGGCGTACTCTATTCTAAGAGTGATAAAAAATATGACTGGACAGAGATCCCCCAGGGAAGATTGAGGGAAGAATGTCTCAGACAGGCGACTTCAGATAGGGAGTTCTATCAGAGCAGGGGAAATAGGTAGGATGAGGACTAATGGAAACAAAGGACTTTTAGTCTACACGGTGAGACAGTTCATGAAAATAAGTGAACAGGATGTCAGGTACCCAGCCAATATCTATCTTTGGTCTTTAGGTGGGAAAGTGCACCCAGTAATCTACAAACCCATGGTTCTCAGGCGGGATACAATATACAGGAATAATCTTCATATGAAACCGAAATATAATAAATATGGCCTCTCAATTAGCAATGCCGGGAGTGTCGTTAACGTGTTGGCAGATAGACGGAATAGAAGCAATCCTATGAATTTCGTGGGGCAAACAGCAAGGCAGTTAACATGCCAAACGGACCCAAAATTCACATAAGTGGTGACTTTATCAGGCTTCGGGTCCGTAAGGGTTGTTAAATCCTGAGCTAGTTTCTCAACAAGGCTGGGATCATATCCATCTGGGGGATTTCAGGTAGACTTCATGGTTGAGGGTTATCCTCCCTAGTGGACCCAAAATCTTTTAGATCACTGACTCATAAAGCTTATTGGGTCCGATTTAAAGTTTAACGGGCGTGCAGTTTGGCTCCCCGAAATAACTTCCCAACCGTTAGATCTCGAAAGGAAGATCATACAGTTTTGGTAAGGATTGGCTTAACGGAGGTCTCGTTGTTTTTTTTGGTGGGCCGTCGGCCTGGACTGTGGGCCTTTGGCTCGTTTACCAAGGCTTAGTGTGGCTCGAAAAATCTATGGACCACAATGCCTTCGGGTTTAATGTATATTATGTAACTTGTTTTTAGGATAAAGTTGAATAGAAGGACCTACTCTTATTTCATCAAAAAAAAAGAATTTTTTATTTAGTAAATTTAGATTATAAAATTTTATTTATAAGATTTACACTTAACAAATTTATGTCATAGTATTTATGTTCATGGAATATTAAAGAATATTTCTAATTCCACTAGATATTAATTAAAACTTCCAAAAAAAAATTGTTTAATTTTTTTTTTCTATAATTTTTTTTAATGCATATTTTATACTTATAAAATATGTTTTTTTATATTTTTCGATATTTATAATTTTTTTTAACTCCACGACTTTTTTTTCTAAGTTTGGAACGATATCTTGACCATGTCCAATATATGTCTTAACAGAACACCCAATCACCATCTATCCAAAACCATGTAAAATTAACTCCACATGCTTACTTTAATAATTATTATACATTTTTTTAATAAAAATTATGGCTCATTTTAATAAATATTCTAAATTTTAATAAAATATTGCTTTTATATTCTCAATTACCCATAAAGTTTCTTACCTCCACATCCTCACTTTAATAGTTATAATATATTGACTGTATTTCTCACCATCTAAGATTTTTATAAAGATAATAACATATTAGTTAAGAAAATAAAGCACTTTTAGCGTCATTCCTCATAAATATAATAATTTTTTTTTGTAAAATATGGAAAATATCATAAATAGAAATGATCTACAAATTTTTACAAAAGGGTCACAAACTGTATATGATATGGTAATAGTTTTTATTCGCTTGGATATTCCATAAGGTAAGGTAAATGGGAAAATCTCAATCATTATGGTCTTTTGTATTTTTTTAATTAAGTTTCCTCAACTAATTATTCAAGCCATACATTTTTGGATGAGTGTGTGCCGTACAAATTACTAAAGGTTTCATTTTATACTACTTGACGTGATTAGACCTAGGTTGAATGAATACATTTGTGTTTAATTCACCAATGCTCAGAGAATATTTAGGCTTAAGTGGAGAATAAGAGCGCACATCACACACTTAAATCTATAAGTGCGAATATTCCTACATATTAGTTCTATTCTTAACGTGAAGAATATTACTTTGAAAGGAAGAATATTATCTTTTGACCAAACAAACCGTTCACAAATTCTGACAATCAAATCCAATCGATGTCCCTGAATTCCACTACGTATCGTATCTTTTACGATCAAATGGACGTCCCTAGGGCCTAAATTCCACGAGTACCTTATCTTCAACATTAGATTATTCTCTTTGCAGCGAAAGGGCCTAAAGTCGGATCTTTTCATTTAAAAATTGGGAGAAAATTATGCCCCGTGAATTCTTCCTATGAAAACTGACGGAAGAGTACGTACTCAGAGGTTTTCAAATCAGGAAAATATAATATGAATATAAATGTAAAAGTAAGTGACGTTTCTGGCCTTCCTTGATCCTATATGATCTCTCACTGTTTGTCCTGAAATTGTTTTGGCCGTTATGTCCTTACAATCTAATGGCCGCACTAGCGTTCAAAGTTAACAACAGTGACAAATTATTGAGTCATTGACTCTCCATTATATTATTGAATCAACGATTCAATAATTTATTGGCAATATTTGTTCGTCCATCCAGCTAGATTTTCTACTAAAACCAACAGTTCGAACCAGTTACTCAAGTTGATTCACAAGCAGATATCAACATGGCAACCCTAACTAAATATCTGTCATGATATACAATTTATTGGTATAGATTTAATACAATCTATACATTCTGTCATGATATACAATCCTGTCACAGTAATGGAATCCACTTAGGCCAACAAAGTTTTAATCACTCGTTGATCCATGAGATTTTTTTTATGATACTGTATATTTATCCTTGTAATTGATCAATTAAAAATATCTAGAAATACATATCTATGTTATCATTACTTGCAGGCATTCTCAATATGTGATGGGATAATAATGAAGTTGAATTGTTTATATCGATAGGATGATATTTTAAACTTATCATTACCTGCATAAGTGATGGGATAATAATGAAGTTGAATTGTTGATATCGATTGGATGATATTTTGATATTCAAAAGTTGTAGTTTCATGATGCCCTCACAAAAAGTGTTTTGTTTAGTTTGGTTGAAAATTTATTTTTTTATATTTTATAATAATTTATCAATAGTGATATAATATCGAATCACTGATTCGATATTCTGCAGATAAATTATTAAATCGTCGATTCCATAATCTTTTGGCAATGCTGGATCGCCCATCCAATTAAATTTTTAACTTACAACCAGTTACTCAAGTTGATGCACACGCAGATGTCAACATGGGATACTTCTCGATTTTCAAGGCTGGAAACTCTAACTAAATTTTGTGTGATGATAGACAATCTATTGGTATGATTGGTGGATGGAAAATTCCTCTGCTTTCCTATCCGCTCTTTAAGGTATGAAACAATTTGATTATATTCTCCATGATATAATTAAAAATTCATTTCCTTTTGCTGGAAATATTTTGTTGAATCAAAAGATAAGAAATGAAATATCTCATTTTTAGTTTTTGTTACATTTTCAAAGTCTAATTGAAATTGATATATAAATTTTTACAGCAGGATCGAAAATTTGAAATTGTTTAATTCTCTGATGCATCCTCTCAAGGCATTTCAAACAGAATGTACAAAGCCAATATGACATCTATACAACGCATGCAGAAGTTTATTATGACGTGAAAGAAAACAGAATTCACACTCTCTTCTTCATTAAAATCTAGGACGATCAGAATGAACCGATAGAGGATTGGCCTTCGGTAATGCACAGAATTGGTACATCCTTGTGCTAATAGGTGGTGTGTCAAAACAAGAACTAAAACAAATCGAACTGATATATTAAATCTCAAAGATCAGTTTTCACATTATTAATACACATCAACCTGTCACGAGGCTCACAAAGTTATATCTATATATATATATGCCATAGTTTAATAATTAAGATATACAATTAAGAATATGTATTTATCGTGTAGCATTATAAATTTTAGTAACTAAGTAGACCAGAAAAGGTAATCCCTCAACTAATAAAATAAAGGGTTTTATATTTTAAGGGGTTTTATATTTTAATTTGGTATTTCACTTGGCTGTGACTTATTATTATCAGATTATAATATTACATAGTAATATAACATTTGCTTGTATATTATTATTATTATCATATTATAAGATTACGTAATAATATAACATTCGCTTGTAAATTATTATTATTATAGCATTATATTATATAATAATATAATATTGTTATTTATTTTAATATTAGATTTAAAATAATTATGTTAACATAATTATTTTCATTTTACAATAAAGATTTTGGAATTTTGTTTAATAATTATTAAGTAGGTGGTAGATATTTAATAAAACTATATACAAATCATTTTTTTGAGATTTATCTTCCAAGTAGTTACACTTTTTTTATCTTTTAAATTAAATTGTTCAATTAAAAAAAAATATCATATGAACATGTGTAATATGGAGGGAATTATGGCTTTTGTATTTGTGGTATTGATAAGACATGATATTGACCCTTTAACAAAATTTATTTATAAATTAAGAAACTCCATAGCAAAATGGAGATGGATCTTTATGATTAAGAATCTTGTTCCATTATTTTAAAATATATATATATATGTTATTTATTTATACTTTTTGTAACTATTAAAAATAATAAGAATAATTTAAAATAAAATTATAAATTAATTTGTTTTTGGTTTTTTTGTTTTTTTTTTCATTTTAGCAACTTAGGTTGGGTCATGAATAAAGTATTTTGATGGTAATTATTAATTGATTCTTATGAGCAAATCATTAAATTTGTATAACTATGCTACTTTTTTATAAGCTGAATTTTCAAAATTTTAAGGTTTTATATATAGATTTTTAAAATTTTGCTAAAATATTTATAACCTAAATTTTTGTGATCTGATGTAAGTTATACATTTATGGATCTTATTTTCCACAATTTTAAGGTTTTATATATGGAAAATGAGAGTAGTTGAAAACTAAATATATTGTTAATATGATTCTAAATCTTAATCATAATATGGAATTTTGTTTCTTATACATTTTGGAAAATAATAAATTTGAAAAATGAAAATATATTTGAATTTGATTAAATTAAATATAAATAATGTTTTTATTTAAAAAAGTGAAATTTATTTTGCAATTTAATATTGAATATGTAATGAGAAATTTAATATGAATTGGGGTAGGCGGTGTTCGATGGGTAGAGGAATATTAGTTTGTACTTATGTTTAGAATGTGGAATGGTTGAAGTTTATACTTTTTTGTAAGGAATAAATTTAGCAAGTGCTTTTAGCATAAATAAGTTAATTGCAGGGGGTTATAAGAATTCTGTTAAACCTATGATAGTGAAAACATATCCCTTTGGACTCAAACCAAGGCCTAATAATCGATGAAATTATACACATCTAGCATTTCTCTCCTCATATTGAGATGCGTTAAGGGCAAACAATATTATAGTGCATTCACTTACAAATAATGAATCAAAAGAAAAAGTATGGTGGATCATCAACACTAACTTGTAACATCAAACGTATACCCTAATTTCTTTTGGTAAATCATTAGATCATTTACTCTGGGCGAACTTTCCCAATGTACCTAATAAAAGTGCCAATGAATGATGCAACACCTCCCACGTTCCACACTTATGGTACCCTCAAATTTTATTATATGTTGTTGACCTAAATCTTATAGGCTAAGTGATTAATGCCCAAATAAATGATGTATCACACAATGGATTCATTATTATCTAAGGTGAAATGGTGTCGTAGCCAATTTACAATGAATAAGAATCTATTCAGATTTGTGATTTTCCATCGAAGGGGCATGCTTTATTAAATGGTTGGAGTATGTGGAAGTTGGTGTTTTTTATGTGAGTGTTTGATTATTTAGTTTTTTTCCTAATTTAATATTCTGAGTTGAGCTAGGAACATTCACTCTCAACCTCTTCATGTCTAGCTCTTTAGTTTCATGTCTACCTCTTTTAAATTTCATAATGGAACGTTAAGAAATTTAGAAGTTGTGAAAAATGTTTTGATGGGACAAGAGGTTGACTCAAACAATTTTTATTGACATTTATGTTTTATTTAGGAAAATTCCAATCAAGGAAGCCAATTTTTTATCATAACTAGAATTAATCATACAACAATGGAAATTGTTTAAATGTGTAGAAGGTGAGTGTGTGGTGCTAGAAGCAAAATTTGAAGGCCTCTTTATTTGGCACCATCCTCAGCTTCAAAATTCTACCTTTTCTATTCTTTCCAACAAAGTAGAATAAGGTAATATAAAATTCAAATTAAACTTATTTGTTTGAAATAGAAATTTCCACTAGTATGTAGAATTATTGGTCAATAAAGAAAAAGTTTGAATGTTATCTAATATCAATCTAATTGTAGAAACCATTCTATATATATATATATATATATATATATATATATGAGCACATTTGTTTATTTATATACAAGAAAGAGGATTATTTGCTAAATTTAAAGAGTCAATTTATGAAATTATATATACTATGAAGAAAATTGTAACACGTTTGGAAAAAAATCTATGTAAAAGTTAATAAAGGAAAAATAATACTTTGGTGAGGGGACATGTATTACAAGCTGGATGTTGGCAGAAACATAGTGATGAGGATCGCTTGTGATTAATTAATGGCTATGGAAATTGACAAAGACGAGGGCTAAGACTTTCAAAAAGCAAAATGACATTTATTGGCATTTATTTATGAAAAGAATGGAAATTAGGAGAAAATTAAGGTTAAATGTCATAAGTTGCATGTGAGGAGGAAAATGATGAAAAAAATGGAAAATTGAAGAAAATCAAGGCATCATTAATAAAAATGTTTTTGAGGATTAGTTCATGTCTTTTGATCAATTCGGTTTTCAAGCTCTCATTTATCTTTCTCTCTCTCTCATACTCTTGGACACTTAGAGTTTTCTTGGAGAACTCTTGGAGGAGTGTGGCATACTTGGAATTTGGAGCAAGAATGAAAAGGAAAAGAAGGAAAGTGCAAGAGGAAATCAGGATCAACAACTACAATGGATTTTTTTTGCAAGTACCAAGTTGCATGTATGATTTCCCTGCTAGTCTTGGAATGCATGGCATATGCATGTGGTTATTTGGTTATGATTTAGCATCAGTATGGAGGATTTCCCGGATTGACAGTGGCTTCGCCTAACCTTTCCATTTCCTCAATAGCCATGGTGTTGTGGGTTTTAATTTTGCTTTCTTGTTGGTTTTCATCTGCCTTTGGCAGTGGGTTGAATTATTAGTTCCTGGAAGCCTTGGTTGGACAAAAACTCTTGAAGCCCTGTAACAACTTGGTTTGAGTTACTAGTCATGGAATCGTTGGTTGGACAAACACTCTGGAAACCTTTGGTGGGTTGAGTTACTAGTCCTCGAAGCCCTAGTTGGACAAATGCTCTGGACACCCGGTAGCATCTGTAGGTTGAGTTAGTAGTCCTGGAAGCCCTAGTTCGAAAAAACGCTTTGGAGCCCTAGAAACTTTTAGTGGAAACCAATCTGGTGATGGTTAGTGATGTTCGACTGTGAGGTGGAATCACTGGTTGAGGGTTGAGGTAGTTTGTCCTCCAGAAGCCCTGCATGGTTTTGATTGATTTCTTTTATGAGATCCCACATTCATGCTTAGAATGTGGCACGGGGGTGACTGGCTAAAAGAAAGATTGGGCTTAGCCTAGTCTATGGTCGGGTAGTTCGTGGAAGTCTCATACTTGGTCAACTTATGCAATCATCAATAAGACCTCTCTTCTTCCTTAGTATTTTAAGGCTAAATATACTTGTTTATATGTGGTGAATATTGTTGTTATATCCTTAATATTTCCGTTGATTATATGTTGGTTATGAGTGAGGTTTATGAAAATGAAAATGTATGTCTCTCATCATGTTTTGGTTAATCACTGAATGTACAATGAATATATGGCTTAATATATGGTAATGCAGTTATTTTCATGAGGAAAAAATGTTTCTTTGTGATACTCAGACAGGTGGGAGACCCATTTTCTCAGATCTATTTTTTATGTCCCCTCCTTTCTACGAACCTCTGAAGAGTCTTATGGATGAGGTAAGATAATTTATGGGGTTAGCGAGTTACTGTAAAAGGTACATCAAGAACCTATCTCGCATTATATATCCAACCACGTCATTGCAAAGAAATGGTAAGAAGTTTGAATGGATAGAAGAATTTGCAACACGTTTTTAGCAGTTGAAATAGTTGTTCACAAATACTCTACTACTAAATATTTCAAATCCAAACAGAGAGTTTGTGGCATGCACAAATGCTTGTAAGAGAGGACTTGTTGGAGTTCTTATGCAGGAAGGATAGGTAGTATGCTATGAATCATAGAAATTGAATGAGCACAAGCATAATTATCCGACACATGATCTTGAGTTGGCAGCAATCATCCACGCATTAAAGATGTGGAGGCTTTATCCTCTCGATAGGAGATTTGTACTGATGTGAAATCGCATTGGATTGAGGTATCTATTTGACCAACTGAATTTGAACACTAGGAAAGCTAGATGGTTTGCCACAATTAGTGAGTTTGACTCTAAGATCAAGTACATTATAGGCAAAGAGAATAGGGTTGTCGACGCTATTAGCAAGGAGATACAGGTAAACCAAATAACAGCTATGAGTTCTTATGGGACATATTTATAAGCTCAGATCTTACAGGTAGGTGAGCAAGATAATAGGTACATGGAGCTCATGCACATGTTACAACTGGGTACAACTAAAGGTACATGTGCAGATATAGGTGCACAAGATGTGGACTATTGTCTCATAGCAGATGGCTTAATCATATTTAGGGACATGGTATATGTGCGAGATGCCAGGGAGCTCAAGAAGCTTATCCTGAGATAGTTTCATGCAAAACCGTATTTAGGTCACCCGGGGTATCGAAGGACATTGACAACGGTGAAGAAGTTCTACTACTGTCCAAACTTGAAGAAAGAAGTGGTAGAGTTAGTGATGAGACGCTTGGATTGTCAACGAGTAAAGGTGGAGTCTAAGCATCTAGGTGGGTTACTACAACTAATATTGATTCTAGAGTGGATATGGGAGGTCATTTCCATGAACCTCATCATAGGTTTGTCGGGAACATCTAGGCAACATGATTTTATCATGGTTGTTGCTGACATGTTGACTAAGGTAGCACACTTCCTTTCAGTGAAGTATACGTATTCTGCTAATTATGTAGCACAAGTATTCATCAGGGATATATTGAGGTTGCATGGTTTACCAAAGAAGATCATATCAGAAAGGGATTCCAAGTTCACATCTAGGTTATGGAAACAATTATTTCCATGTTTGGGTATAAAGTTAGTCTTCATCACAACTTATCATCCATAGATAGATGGACAGACAGAGAGGATGAATAGGACATTGGCTAATATGTTGAGAATGTATGTGATGCATCAACAGTGAATGTGGGAAGAGTGCCTTCCATTGGTTGATTTCAATTACAAAAATGGGTATTAGGAATCTTTGTGGATGAGTCTCTTTGAAGCATTGTATGGGTGGAGTTGTAATACTCCCACTAGTTGGAGTGATCTAGTGAATAGGATGTTGATTGGACTCGAGAAGTTGGCAGAAATGGAATAAGAAATGCAGGTAATCAAGAATAATCTAAAGGCAGCAAGAGATATACATAAGGGTTATGCATATCAGGAGAGGTTGTTTAAGGAGTTTGAAGTTTGTGATCCGGATTTAAACAAGAACACAAAAAAATACAGAGATAACCATATACACAAGATGCAGTGGAAATAATACTTCATTTCATTAATGTAAAATACTAAAATATGGTTACAAACAGGAATGGAAATAAACCAGCTAGGGCAATGGTAGCTTATCTCTGAGAAGAGATGTGGTGGCTACATGCCTCTAAACTGTGTTACAATGAGGCTCAAAGGCCTACTTATTGTTGAGAAACAATGGAAAACCATAAACATCCAAAAACATAACCCTAGAAGATGAAACACCAAATAGTTGGCCCTGTTTGGGTAAATTGGTACATCAACTTCCCGAGGTCGTAACTTTGGCATACAATCTCCGTTTGACGCACACAGTATCTTGTTCGAAAGATCTATTCGAGAACTACAACTTTGGGAAGAGCAACATTGGCCCATGTTCCCATGTTGCTCCTAGTTTTTGCAAAAAACGTCATTTAGGGCCTCAAGACGGCTCCAGAAGTTCAGGACCCGAAAAAACTGCTAAAAGTAGTAAACTGTGCTACAATTAATGAAACTGAAAAGCTGAAAGAAACAATGGTGGGGGTCCAAGCGGACTTGTCAGGTGGCCACCAATATCCACTTGGATCATTCCTCCCCCCTTAGGAAGCAATGGTCCCCATTGCATTTAGTTCCTCCATGAGATGAGGAACCTTCTGCTGAACTTGGTCCCTAGTGAGTCACTTGCCTTGGTGAAGGAGTTGGCCTGCTTTGACAACTCGAGATATTTGGATATTCTGCTGGCGAGTGTGCTTGATATGTGTGTTCATGATTTGATCAGATGCAGCTTGTTCCATGCAATATGGATTTAACTTTGTGGGTGTGAACTATTCTGCAATGTTGGATGTGTCTAGTAATGGTGGAAAGTATGGCCAAAGGTAGTCCACATTGAACACTAGGTGCAGGCCAGGGAATGGGGGAATGTTGAGCTCAAATGCATTGTCTCCCACAACTTTGGAAATGTTGTAAGCACCATATCGCAGTGGTCTATGTTTCTGATAGGCTCCAATAAGGCGTTCCTTTTGCAAATGCAACCAGACTTTATCGCCCACCTGAAACTTATGTGGCACCCGTTGTTGATCATGTTGTTGCTTGTACTTGGCATTTGATTTCTCTAGAATGTCATGGACTTGACTTGCTGGTGAATATGTCGAATGTGCTCAATGAAGCTATTTGCCTTATCTATTTCGGACTAGACATGAGCCAAATCTACATGAGTAGCTGCAACTAGCATGGCCACATTAATCGGACATAGTGGCTGGAATCCCAAGCCCACCTGAAAAGGGTTGTGGCCAATCAAGCTGTGGAGAGCCCGGTTGTAGTTGTGTTGAACATAGGGGAGGCTCTCATCCCATGTGTGTGGATGCTTTGAGTTGTACATGCGCAGAATGTGTATGATCATCTTGTTGACAACCTCTCTCTTGCCATCAGTTTGAGGATTGAAGGTTGTGGACTTAGTGAGTTTGGTGTCGAGCATCGACTAGAGACTAGACCAAAATGTATTGAGGAACCTGTTGTCTCGATCTGAGATGATAGACTGTGGGATCCCAAAGTGTACCCACACTCGTTCAAAGAAGAGTTTAGCAGTGGCTTCTGCTGTGATATTCTTCTTATAGGCAGCCATAATGGCCATCTTCGAGAACCAATCAACGACCACAAAAACACAATCATTTCCATGTTTAGTAGAAGGAAGACCTAACATGTAATCCATGGAGATGGATTCCCAAGGTCGACTACATGTAGGCAGTGGGGTATAGAGGCCTTGCTTCTTGATGGTTAGTTTGTTAATGGCACAGGCAATGCATGATCTAATGTACTTCCCAACATCATGTGGAAGATTCGGCCAATAGAAATACTTTTGTAGTACTGCCACCATTTTCTCGACCCTGAAATGTCCAGCAGCTCGACTATAGTGTGCTTCCCAAATCATGTGGCATGCTCACTTGAAGGAACACAAAAGTGACCCAGGTGGCATAACATGGCATCTTGGAGGTGAAAATCTAGAACATGCTAACCCTCCAAGAGTGTCTAGTATGTGTGGCCAAATTCTGGGTCACTTTTGTAGAGAAGTGGCCAATGAGAAGTCTCGTGCCCACAAGAGTTGAGCACAGTGGTTAACGCCATGATCGGTGGTTGACTGAGGCAATCTGTAACATTATTGGTGCTACACTTCTTATACTTGATATTTAAAAGGAACTGTTGCAGGTATGTTGACCACTTCTGATGGCAATCATTCTGCAATATCCCTTGGGTTTGTATGAACTGCAGGGGTCGATGGTAGTGTGGATGACTATTTCCTTCCCCAAAATGTAATGCTTCCATTGTTGGCAGTCCTGTACAATGGAATACATCTCTTTGTCATAATTAGGATACTTCTAGACTGTTTCTGAAAGTGTCTCACTGTGATATGCCACTAGATGCGTGAGTTGAGTAAGGACTGCCCCAATAGCATAGTCAAAGGAATCTATCTCGACCTAAAATGGTTGTTGCAAGTCTGGTAATGCAAGCATGGGTGTCATGCAGAGGCAATATTTCAACGCTGTGAATGTCCTCTATTGAGATTTAGACAAAAAGAATTTTTCTTTCACTCATCCTTTGGTAACTTGACTGAAGGGCCAAGTGATATGAGAAAATCCCAACACGAACCTGCAGTAGAAGTTGGCAAGACCTAGAAAGTTGTGGAGCTATATCAGAGTGGTTGGAGATGCCCAATCTTGAATGAATTAGATCTTGGATGGATCCACATGCACCCCCTGTTCATCAATAATGTATCCCAGATATTGAACCTGGGTCATGCCAAAAGTGAATTTCTCCAAATTGGCACATAACTTGTGTTGACGTAGTGTTTTGAGAACTTGTTAGATGTGGTGGAGGTGCTCTTCCCAACTCTGGGTGAAGATGAGGATGTCATCCAAGTATACCACTACAAATGAGTTGGAGAAAGGCCACAAGATGTCATCCATTAGCCTCATGAAGGTTGCAGGAGCATTCGTCAATATGAAAGGCATCACCAACCATTTGAACAGGACGTCCTTGGCTCTGAAGGTAATCTTCCACACATTGGAGGGTTCGATTGGTACTTGGTGATATCCTGACTTCAAATAAATCTTGCTGAAATATTTTCCCCCCTTTAGTTGGTCTAAGAGGTCATCAATCCGTGGGATTGGGTACCTATTATGGAGAGTGATCTTGTTCAGTGCCCGATAGTCAATACAGATTCTCTAAGTCCCATCCTTCTTCTGTACCAACACAATCAGGTTCCCACAAGGCGATGAATTTGGACGAATGTGACCATTCTACAGCAACTCCTGAATCTACCTCTTGATTTCATCATTCTCCAGAATGGAGTGCTGATAGATTGGTCCATTGGGCAGCGATGCACCTGGGGTCAAATCGATGGAGTGCCTGACCACACAATGGAGAGTAACCCCTGCGGGGGAGGTGAAGATGTCCTCATACTCCTCCACGACCTTGTCCATCTGTAGTTGTCGTGTGGAGGGGCCTTGTTTGGAGGTCATGGCCACCGTCTTCTTATTTCCTTGAGGGCGTATCATTAGGAAAACAACTTTCCCAGTTTTGGAAAAGAGCTTACTACATTGTTTTGCAGTAATCAAAGAGATGGCGGTAGGTGGTGCTACCTTCAGTATCATGTACAACTTAGTGCCCTAAGAAACAATAATAGCACGGGGCCTCGATTCATACACAGCATGTCGCTTCCACAAGTATGGTTGTCCTAGTAATACATCACAAACTTCAAAGGGAGCAATGTCACATAATACCTCATCCATGAAGGGCTTGATGTTGTATGGAAGGTGACATTGCTGGCTCACATGAAGATCCCATCCTTGGTGAAGCCACCCGATGGTGTATAGTTGTTGATGTGCTGTGGTCGGTAATCCTAGCTGCTTCACAACACAACCTTTGTCGAAGTGAGGTTCTTTTAGCTCCCGCTCTCAATAGTGAACTATAGAGGGGAGCCCTTTACCCACATCTGGGAGTGGAAGAGATGCTCCTCCTCCTCTGGATCTTTGGGTTCCTCCTTCTGGATCTTCATGGTGGAAATGGTTGCATTGGGCTCTGCATCGATAATCTGCTTCCCTTTGTTATTCCCCTTGTCGGGTTCTGAATCAGAGTCAAAACCTACATCTGATTCTGAAACCTTTAGCTGAGCCACCAGTGACTGCTTGGCCTGACACTTACTTGTGTTGTGAGTGGAGCTCTTATGGAACTCACACCACTTTCCCGTATCCTTTTTCAGCTTTGCTATGCTATTCTTTGGTTGCAGCTTAGGTGGGTTGTCTTGGGCCGCCCTGCCTTGGCTTTATCCTTTGTTCTGAGGTTTGAGGGCACCTTTCCCTTGCTTCAGATTTGCAGATCCAATGTCTCGCTTCTTTTGTTTAAAATTTTGCTTGACCCTGACGGCATATCGGTATGCAATACCGAGTGAGGAGATGTTCAAGAATTCTATTTCTTCCTGGATGTACTTGTGCAGGCAGCCGCGGTATTTGAGTACCAAATGGTACTCCAAATCCTTGATACCCAACTTTGTGCGAAGGGTATGGAAAATATTGGTGAACTCCGGCACGTCTTGGTCCCTTCCCTGCCATAGTGTGGTCCACTTTATGTATTGATCATCATAGCTTCTGACAGGGTAGTACTGATCCTTAATGGCATCCCGAAATGAATTCCAAGTGGTGGGTGCAGCCAAAAATAGTGAGCCTATACTTTCATCCTTATGCTTGCGGTAGGTTTCCCACCAGTTCTTGACGTGGAGGGCTGCTTTGAGAAGAGCGAAAATAATCTTTTCCCGACTGGAAAAATAATGAACAGAAAAATAACCCTCTACCAAATTTAACCATTTATCAATGACATTTGCATCTATCTGACCCTCAAATATGGGGATTTGAAAATTAACGTGTACCTTAGATGGTGTGGCATTTCCAGAGTAGCTATTGGAAGTCGATGCATTTTCCTTGGGTAGCCGTTGAAGGATCTGGGCAAAGTTGTCCATCATCGTGTTCCTTTGTCGCTTGAGGGCTTCTTCGAGCAAGATTTTGATAGGATCTCCTACCCCCTCATCTTTCTTTTTGTCTACAATGGGAGGCCATTGGGATTTGTGAGGCTAGTCTTGCAAAGGTTCGACCAGTCCAAGCCCTAACTCCTTATATCCCGACCTCGTTGGGGACATGCAAAGAAAAACAGAGAAAAAAAATCAGACCACTCGGATACCACTGATCTAGATTTAAACAAGAACACAACAAAATACATAGATAACCATATACACAAAGATGCAACAGAAATAATACTTCACTTCATTAATGTAAAATACTGAAATATTCTTACAAACAAGAACGGAAATAAACCAACTAGGGCGATGGTAGCTTATATCTGAGAAGAGATGTGGCAGCTACATGCCTCTGAACTGTGTTACAATGAGGCTCGAAGGCCTATTTATTGTTGAGAAACAATGGAAAACCCTAAACATCCAAAAAACCTAACTCTAGAAGATGAAACGCCAAACTGTGGGCCCCGTTTGAGTAAATTGGTACATCAACTTCCCGGGGTCGTAACTTTGGCATATGATCTTCGTTTGATGTGCACAGTATCTCGTTAGAAAGATCTATCCGAGAGATACAACTTTGGGAAGAAAAACATCCATCCATGGTCCCATGTTGCTCCTAGTTTTCCTAGAAAACGTCATTTAAGGCCTCAAAACGGCTCTGGAAGTTCAGGACCCAAAAAAACTGCTAAAAATAGTAAATTGTGCTACAATTAAGGAAACTGAAAAGCTGAAATAATAAATGCTGGGGGTCCAAGTGGACTTGGCAGGTGGCCATCAATATCCACCTGGATCAATTTTGTAACAAGTGTACTTACACATCAAACCAATAAAGATCTCCTTTTGGATTGGATCATGTGGCAAGATCTCACCTTGTTTTGTGGGCCTTTCAGGATCCTTGAAAGGATTGGACCAATAACATATCAACTTGTAGTTCCTCCGACAGTGAAATTCCATGATGTTTTCCATGTGTAATTTCTTAAGAAATATGTTAAAGATGTTAATCTTATAATTGATTGGTCTGTATTGAAGGTGGATCCAAAAGGAGAATTCCAGGCAAAACCTTAGTGTATATTGCAGAGAAATACGGTTATGCTCCAGAACCAAGAAATCGAGCAAGCTAAAGTGTAGTGGAAGCACTTTGGGCCCGATGAAGCTACATGGGAGATTGCATATCATATGCAGGCTATGTATCATTTTCCATTCATTGGTTGAGTGAATGTCCTTGATATATGTCTTTGGTATATGATTGGTATGATGTTTTGGTATATGTACATATGCATATGGATATAAATACTACCACGAGATGTGTTATAAATTGCCAATAAGTGCACTAGTAGAAAAAAAAAAATTAGTGACTAGGTGACAAAAAAATTTAGTCACCACAACTTTTCCAATTGAAATACTATAGAAAATGAGCAATCTTAAGTGACCAAACTAAAAACGACTAACATAAATCACTAATTTAGTTGCGGGTTAAAATATGTGACTAGATAATAAGTAATACAACTAAAAATGACTAACATTAATGACTAATTTAGTCTAAGAATAAAATTACAACTACCTAACGAGTACTACAATAATATGAATCATTTTTTTTATGTTAGTCATCGTAATTGTGTCAAGCAATCTAAACTTACAAGTGATATGGGATTAAAAGTTTGTTAAAGATTGGTTGAAAGGTTATCCTTCGTTAAACACGTATTCATCTTCACATGGTGTATAGGTGAGCCAACTTTTCATTATTTATCTCTAATAATTTGCAATTTTAAAAATATATTTTTTAATAAAAAAAAATATTTTATGTATTTTTTTAAAATCTATTCCTTGAATCTAATTGGATCTAGTTCCAATTTGAAATTAATTTGAAGAGAAATTTTACTTTTTAAGACTATAATATCAAATAAAAACTACTTTAATTTCATAGTAACTGACCTAGATATATCTTAACCCCGTATCTATCATTCGCCGAGAGGGATCCAATCTCTTGAGGTACAAACTTTTTTTTCTATTGCAAAACTTGAGGAAAGGTTTGCACCTCGAGAGATTGTATCCCTCTTGGCACTTGATAGTTATAGGGTTAATATGGATCTAGATTGGTTATATAATACTATATAATATCTATATTTGTATGTGTGTCTCTTTTATTCCCTCCCTTTATCTCACCCCTCAAACATACACACGCACACTCTCCCTCTCTTCCCCTTCTCTGTCTATCTCTCTCTTCCCCTTCTCTCTCTCTCTAGCTATATCCTTCTCCCTATTCCCTCATGTCTCCTCTCTCCCTCATTGTCTCTCAATGATTCCCTTGTCACCCCCTCTCTCTACACTTTTCTCCCTCTATGTTTTTCTTGTTCCCTCCCTCTCCATCCCCCTTAATTTCTATCTCTCTCTCTTCATCTCTGTCTTCCTTCCTCTCTATCCCTTATCTCCCACCTCTCTCTCTCTCTCTCTCTCTCTCTCTCTCTATTCCATCCAAGTCTATCAGTACTATCCATCCCCTCCCTTTCCTTCTCCATCTCTATGTCTCCATATCTCTCCCATCCCCTTCTCTCCCTATCTCTATCTTCTCCTATTCTTTGTCTTCCCTCTTCTCCTCTCTCCCTCACTCTCTCTCCATCCCTCTCTTCTCACTCGTCTCTCCCTCCAACTCTATCTCACTATTTTTGTGCTCTTTCCTCCCTCTCTCTCCCACTCCAACTACATCTCTCTCTCTCTGTCTCCTCTCTCTTGCTTCCTCTCTCTTCCTTTCTCCCACCTCACTCTCTCTCCCCCCCCATCACTCTCTCTTTATGTCTCTCTTTTCCCTCCAACTTTTTCACTATCTCCCTCCCTTTCTTTGCCCCCTTCCCAACTCTCTCTTAAATTTGATCACATTTTATTGTGTTTAAGGAAATATGTAAATTAAAAAGAATTAATTGGTTGTAAAATATTAAACCTATATTTTGGATAAATCATATCAAAGAGAATTAAATAATGAAAAACTTTAAAAAATTATGCACTATATTTAATCTAGTATAATTAGTCAATTTGCTTTCTCTCATCCCTTAGGTCCTTAGCTAACATGGATCTATGTTGGTTCTTTAGATATATATATATATATATATATATATATATATATATATATATATATATGTATATATATATATATATATATATATATATATATGTATATATATATATATATATATATATATATAAAGAACCGGCATAGATCCATCTTAGCTTAATTTTATTAAAACCTTAATTTAATTTCTATGGTAATAATTTTAGTAGTTGTGAGGATAGAGGGTTTAGATATATCTCAAATTGTAACATTTTTTCTTTTAGATTCAATTAAAAAATGTTATTAAATTAAATTAAAATAAAATATTTTTACTATGAAATAAGTTACAGCTTTTTGGCATGTGGTTTTGATAAGCTCTGGTATTAGCCCATGGTATTGTAACAAAGCCGACTTACAAGTTAATATCCATGGTAAAGTGAGGGTGAATATCCATGGTTAACAATATTGCCATAATGTTAAAATATTTTGATTGGGAAATAATTTATGTTTTTTGGGCATGTGGCATTGATAATACATGGTATTGACCCACAGTATTGTAAAAAAGACTATCTTTTACAAGTTAATAATATCTATCGTAATCTGGGGGTGAATATCCACGGTTATAAAATATTTTGGTTGTCAAATAACTTATAGTTTTTGGACTTGTAGTATTGATAAGCCATGGTATTGTAACAAAGGATATTCACAAGTTAATAAAAAAAATAAAAATATAATAAATTGAATTTTATTATTTTTATTAATTTAACTTTTTATTAGTAATTGAGGTCATATTTAAATGTTTACACTCATCCCAATATCATTTTTAACTTCTTCTTCTTATTTTTAATTTAGCGTCATACCCAAAAATAACAAATTCTTATTAAAAATAAATCATTTAACCCAATTTCAATTTATATATTTTATTTTATATTATAAATATTTATTTTATTTTTTCCATTGTAAATATTTCTTTTCTTTTTCATTTCAACTTTAGCACTGGGTTCAAATAAAATATTCACAGATTACCACATCACATTGTAGCAGTGCATTTTTCTCTTCCTTGTTGATATATACGTGGAAATGCCAGAAGAAAGAAGACCATCAACATTATCTATGGATTACATGGGATCTACAGATGGAGTTTGAATGGGAAACACCTTAGGAGAGCATCAAGATTAGATGGAGGAAGGGCAAGGTCATTGGGCATGGAGATTTTGGCCATTTGTAGATGGGTATGTATTTGGACTCTCGAGAATTCTTCATTTTCACTAAAGATGGATTTTGGTCTTCTGGGTAAACAATTGAGGGTTTATATGATCAAAGCATAAATTTCATCTAGTGTTGAGGGTTTAATGATTATGATAATGCAAATCTTGATTGCGGCCAAAAATTCATCAAAAGACAATGCACAATTAAGCATTTTGTATATCCTTATTGTACAAAGGGTTTAATGATTATGATAATGTAGATCTTGATTGCAACCAACAATTCATTAAAATACAATGGAAAAGTAAGCATTTTGCATGTCCTTATTGTACAGATTAGTTCACTCCTCCCTAACTTTTCTAGTGTTAGAATGCATGGAATTTTATTTTTTCTTTTCACCCTTTTTTAGTGGTTGATTATTTGGGTAATGGACTCTACCATGTGACGCAAGTGGAAGCAGTGGCTTAAGAAACCCCAACAATCACCCCGCGATTCACCTTTTTATGATAACCCGACCTTTTCCTTTTAAAAAGGAATGCCTTTGAAAAAAGGACAAAAAAAGAATTTTACCTTTTAAATTTGGAACACTCGTCATACGCCGTAGATCACGATCTAAACGGACCAATGTTCTAGATTAAATCACATATCGGCAATCGTTATTCCCTCGAAGTCTGATCACCAACCAAATCCTCTTGATCTCCACCATTGATCTCTTCCCATCAAGTCAATGGCTGATTCCTTTTCCCGATAAGTCGACTGGCATAAAGCTTTATGACCTTCGATCTGGATCCATTTGATCTGACGACTGTCAGAGATTTCAGGTGAGACACATGCATGGAGAATAACCACCTGATAAAGTGTTTTTCTCTCTCCACTCTTCTGCTACGTGTCGAATGATGAATGGGATCAAGCGACTGCCCTTCAATACAACTTACAACTTTTGATCCACCTGAAATACCACTTACTGTTGTGAGACCGCTTCCACTATCCAACGGCCACGATTGTTCATGATCCAATGGTCACGATTGAATCACACAATCACAAGTTGCAAGTCCACTTGGCCAAGCTCCTTTTGCTTCAGAGTTGCGATGCGATTGAGGTCCACGAACCCAATAAAGTTAAAAGCCTTTGTTTATAATATTTCAAGTCCAGATCTCAGATCCGATCTATGTTTTGCACCAATTCTTAGTGTAAATTGGATTTTTTCTTGCAGGACCGAAACCATGTAAACGCACTTCGCCGATCTGATATCAGTGATCCAATGGCTGGGATTAAAGTGGGAATCAACCAATGATATTTATATAAAAGCCTCTGGCTTCTATCAATCCTATGATTTAGGCATGAAACATAGAAAAATAAAGGAATAATCACTCTGCCCCGAATACAAGGAATCTGAGAGCACAACAAGGGTTTCTGCATGCTTGATAATTGATCATATGCACATCATCATTTATGCACAATAAAACAGTTACAGAGTCTCGGCCTTGGCCCGATTACACAAACAAAAGACTTCTATTTCAAAACACAATCCACACACTATTCTCGTTCTCAGTCCACTCAATCCTCTCTTCATTACATTTTTTCCCTTCCTTTTATCAATTGAATATCACTATATTTTGTGCCTAACAACTTGTTGGGTCCCTATAATACTAGTGATTACCCCATTACTATTGTAGTTATACCCCTTATTTATATTGTTGTGCCCCTATTACCCCCATATTGTTATTTCTGTGCCCCATAGAATCCCTCTATTGTTATTTTTGTGGCTTTATATTATTATTGTTAGGTCGGCTGGATTATATGTTGACTCCTTAGACTCCTATATATAGAAAGGAGGTTTTGTCATTTGTATCATCCAAGAATTGTTCATTTATGTAATGTAAAGGAGGTTGCCCCCTCGAAGAGGCTGAATTCTAAGGCGTGGATCTCTCTTTTCTATCTTTTTGTGAGCTGGTTTCATAACATTTGGTATCAGAGCTTTGGATTCTAGGGTTTCGCTGCTCCAAACAGGTCATCGTGGAATTTTCGCTATAACTTTTTTTCTGTGACGTTTCAGAAGTCACAAAAAAAACCCATTTGAGAAAAATTGGCGCTGAACCTTGGGTCCGAATTTCAGAGCTTTTAGCGTGATATTTTCGGAGATATGATCTGAGGAAGTTGGCCTTTTTGCAGACTCCTGAATTACATTCAAAACAGGTGACCTGGGGAAAATCGTCATAACTCTCTCTCTGAAGATCGGATTGAAATTTCGTAAAAAGGTACAGAAAGAGGACGGACTGTAGTTTCTTGTGGGTAAGTTTCAGATTCAAAGGTTGAAACAGTGACTCGTGGCACGTCGTACAAGTTCGCTCTACTGAACCAGTCTAAAAGCAAGTCACTGTGGGAGATTTCACATAACTCTTCCTTGGAGAATCCAATTTGGCTCAGACTTGTGGCATTGGAAAGAGGACACAGAAGGCTACTACAGGTAGCAATTTCAGAACTGGATGATCCGAAATTACAGAGATACATCAGATTCAATATCAGGCTTCTATAAAGTGAAAAAAGGTGTGTAGTTTTTTTTTAATTTTTGTGTAAGCTTGGTTTAACGGAATTCAAAGGGCATAGTAAAGCATTATTATCGGTAACTGATGCCCCGAGGAAAGAAAATGCAAACACCTAGTAAGGAACCTGAAAGCTCTAGCATGACTCATGAAGAAGAGGAAGAAATGCTACATGATATATCAAAATTACAAGAACAAGTGCAACAAATGTCACGCTCACAAAAGCTAACAGAAGCTAAGATAAGTGGCGTGGAATCTAAGATAAATGGCGTGGAATCTAAGGTAAATGGCGTGGAATCTAAGATAAAGGGCATGGAAGCTAAGATGGATGGCATGGAAGCTAAGATGGATGGCATGGAAGCTAAGGTGAATGGCATGGATGCTAAAATTGATGGCATGGATGATAAGATGGATGAATTGAAGAAGTTGCTACAAGAAAGGGTCACTAATGGTGAAAAGGTAGTAAAGGAAACTCATGATGAGAACAAAAGAAATGTTAATCATGATTCCATAGACTCTAATGTTGGATCGAAGACTCACCATGTTCCAAAAATCGATATGAGGAAGTTTGATGGCAAGGATCCCGCCACATGGATATTACAGATGGAGCAATTCTTCGATCTCAATAATGTGCAAAACACACAAAAGGTACGTATGGCAACTTTATATTTGGAACCAAATCAGTTTGTATGGTATCAATGGCTTTGTTCTCGTAAACAATTTATCACTTGGGCAATTTTTACGGAAGAATTGATAGCACATTATGAGGATACAAAAAGCAACACTTTTTTTAGCCAATTGATAAGTCTCAAACAAAAGGGTTCAATAATGGAGCACATTGAGGAGTTCCAAAAATTGAACATAAGGGTAAAAGATATTCCAGAGGAGCATAGGATTGATGTGTTCATAGGGTCTTTAAAGGATAATATCCAACATGATGTGCGCCTTTGGGAACCTGATTCATTAGAGAAGGCATTCAGGTTAGCAAGAAAAATGGAAAGCAAAATTATGGCAACTAGGAAGCATACCATTCACAACTATAAAGATGGAAGTGTTGTTGCCCATAGTCTTCCACAACCTACAAGGTTGACACCACAACAATTGGAAGAAAAAAGAGCAAAAGGGCTTTGTTACAATTGTGATAGCAAATACACAAAAGGTCATAAGTGTGCTGAGAAGAAATTATTCTACATAGATTGTGAAGAGGAAGAAGAAAAGGAGCAAGAAAGGTCAAAAGAAGAGGATATATTCCAGGAACAAAGCCTAGATGAAGAACAAATAAATCCGACCATATCTTGTAATGCATTGGCGGGAATTACCACTCCTCAAACCATCAAGATAGAAGGACAAATCAAGAAGAAAAAGGTAATAGTGTTGATTGATTCAGGAAGCACCCACAATTTTATTCATTGTAGGGTAGCAAAAGAATTGAATTGCTTCCTATATCCAGCACCAGAGTGTCAAGTGATGATTGCAAATGGAGGAACAATAAATTGCTCTGGAAAGTGCCATAATATCAAGCTATCCATGGGAGAATATGTATTGACTAGCCCAATGCTTTCCATTCCAATGGGAGGTGCTGATGTTGTACTAGGAGTCCAATGGCTACAATCCTTGGGTACAATAGCTTTTAATTTTCAAGAACTTTTCATCAAATTTTCTTCGGAAGGAAAGGAAGTTGAATTAAGGGGTATTGCAGGGAAACCAGGAAAGATAATCAGCTCTAATGGTATGACAAAGCTTCTAAAAAAGGAGCAAAGAGGTGTAATTGCACAATTATGTTCGCTAGATGTTTCCACATTGGAATCATCTATTTCTCCAGATCTCCAAAAAGTCTTGGACAATCATTCCAAGGTATTTGAGACTCCCAAAGGTCTCCCACCTATGCGTGATCATGATCATGCTATTCATCTGATTCCAGGAAGTGTTCCTCCAAACATCAGGCCGTACAGATATCCCTATGTCCAAAAAAGTGAAATTGAACGTATGGTTGCAGAAATGCTAGAGGCTGGTATAATTCAACCGAGTCAAAGTTCTTTCTCAGCTCCAGTAGTATTGGTGCACAAGAAGGATGGATCATGGCGCATGTGTCCAGATTATAGGGAGCTCAACAAGCTCACTATTAAAGATAAGTTCCCCATTCCTGTTATTGATGAATTACTGGATGAATTGCATGGATCAATTTACTTCACCAAGTTGGATCTTCGTTCGGGATATCATCAAATCAGAATGAAGATTGAAGACATTCCAAAAACGGCATTTAGAACTCATGAGGGTCATTATGAATTTTTGGTCATGCCTTTTGGCCTTACCAATGCACCTTCAACATTTCAAGGTTTGATGAATTCAATTTTCAAACCATTCCTTAGAAAATTTGTGTTAGTATTTTTTGATGATATACTAATCTACAGCAAGTCTTGGAAGGATCATGTTGAACATGTTGACAGGGTGCTACAACTATTGGAGGAGAAACAATTATATGCAAAAAGATCCAAATGTTTCTTTGGAGTCCAGGAGGTGGAATATTTGGGTCATATTGTATCTCATGAAGGAGTTAAGGTAGACCCTAGCAAAATTAAAGCCATTAAGGAATGGAAAATCCCCACATCCATAAAGCATCTGCGAGGATTTCTTGGGTTGACAGGGTATTATCGCAAGTTTGTTAAGAATTATGGGAGAATAGCAGCACCTCTAACAACATTATTGAAGAAAGATTCATTTTCATGGACTCCGGAAGCAACAAAGGCCTTTGAACATCTTAAAGAGGCAATGTGCCAAGCACCGGTCTTAGCTACACCGGACTTCACAAAAACCTTTATTGTGGAATGTGATGCTTCAGGAAATGGAATTGGTGCTGTTCTAATGCAAGATGAAAGACCCATTGCTTTTGAAAGTCGTCCAATCAAGGGAAAGTTTTTAAGCAAAGCTATTTATGAGAAGGAAATGTTGGCAATACTCCATGCACTTAAGAAATGGCGACCCTACCTAATGGGAAGACACTTCAAGGTAAAAACGGATCATGATAGCCTTAAATACTTTTTAGAACAAAGATTATCCTCTGAAGAGCAACAAAAGTGGGTCACAAAGATGTTGGGTTATGACTTTGAAATCATCTACAAAAAAGGGAAGCAAAATGTGGTGGCAGATGCACTCTCAAGAAAGGATGAGGATGTGGAAGCATTGTTGTGTGCCATTTCTATTATCCAACCAGATTGGATAAACGAAGCAAGGGAGGAATGGAAGAATGACGAAGAAGTGTGGGCACTTATTCGAAAGCTACAACAAGATTCCAGTACTTCTGATACATTTAGCTGGAAAAATGATTCGTTATGGTACAAAGATCGCTTATACCTCTGTAAGAATTCCCAGCTAAAACAAAAGATTCTTATGGAATTGCACACTTCTCCCTTAGGAGGGCACTCAGGATTTTTAAAAACTTACCACAGGGTTAAGAAGGAATTTTTTTGGGATGGCCTTAAATCAGATATTCAAAAGTTTGTGGCGGAATGTTTGGTTTGCCAGCAAAATAAAGTTGAAACAATTAAGACACCGGGTCTATTACAACCTTTATCCATTCCAAGCCAACGTTGGGAGGAGGTTTCAATGGATTTTATCACAGGTTTACCCAAGTCTGAGGGAAAGAGTGTCATCATGGTGGTAGTTGACAGACTTACCAAGTATGCACACTTTTGTGCATTATCACATCCATTTAAAGCCAGTACAGTTTCTACTGCATTTATGGAAACAGTTCAAAAGCTACATGGAAACCCAAAGATTATTGTAAGTGACAGAGATCCCATTTTCACTGGAAATTTTTGGACAGAATTATTTTCTTGTCTTGGTACTCAGTTAGCTCATAGCTCATCTTATCATCCTCAATCTGATGGGCAAACTGAGATAGTAAACAAATGTTTGGAAGGATATCTTCGTTGCTTTGTATCTGATAAACAGACACAATGGGTCAAATGGTTGCCTCTGGCTGAATGGTGGTATAACACTTCCTTCCATACAGCAACAAAAATGACCCCATTTATGGCACTTTATGGGTATCAACCACCATCCATCACATCATATTTAAGAGAAAATTCTAAGGTTCAGGCAGTGGAACATCACATCGAACATCAACAACAAGTCCTCCAACTCTTAAAGGATAACCTCGTGTTGGCACAAAATAGAATGAAACAACAGGCAGATCAACATCGCAGTGAAAGAAGTTTTGATGTAGGTGATTGGGTATTCCTACGGCTACAACCATATAAGCAAATGTCCCTAAAGCAAGCTAAGAAGGATAATAAATTATCACCAAAGTATTATGGTCCGTACAAGGTGTTGCAAAAGATTGGTACTATGGCATACAAATTGGAGCTTCCTGCAGCTTCTCGATTGCACCCAGTTTTCCATGTTTCATGTTTAAAGAAGGTTATAGGTGACAAGCTCCCAATTCAAACAATATTGCCAGAACTTGACGAGGAAGGAAAAATTATATTGGAACTAGAAGCAGTCACAGAAACAAGAACTCGACAGCTACGAAATCGATCAATTTCAGAGTATCTTATCAAGTGGAAGAACTTATCCGCTGAAGATTCCACATGGGAGGATGAGAATTTTATGCAGAAGTATCCAGAACTACTCAAGCGTTGAGGACAACACTTTTTTGAAGGAGAGGGGCATGTTGGGTCCCTATAATACTAGTGATTACCCCATTACTATTGTATTTATACCCCTTATTTATATTGTTGTGCCCCTATTACCCCCATATTGTTATTTCTGTGCCCCATAGAATCCCTCTATTGTTATTTTTGTGGCTTTATATTATTATTGTTAGGTCGGCTGGATTATATGTTGACTCCTTAGACTCCTATATATAGAAAGGAGGTTTTGTCATTTGTATCATCGAAGAATTGTTCATTTATGTAATGTAAAGGAGGTTTCCCCCTCGAAGAGGCTGAATTCTAAGTCGTGGATCTCTCTTTTCTATCTTTTTGTGAGCTGGTTTCATAACACAACTCAATCCCTATTTTTAATCAATCTAACAGCAAATCTCTAATTCCTAGCTCTACCACATAGCTATGCTAACAACTCATCTTTGAACCTAAAATAAGACAATTTCTAACTATTACAATAATGAAATACAACTCATTTCTTGAGAGATCCAACCCTCTCAGTAAAACTAAATTTTGACCAAACAGGTCAATGAAATTCAACTTGTTTAGCCACAACATGTGAACAAACTTTCACAGTGCTGGCTAAGTCTAGATGCTCTTGCATCACCATGCAAAAGTTCAAAGGGTTTGAGTGATGCAAGAAAATTTTCTGGTAGGATGAAAATACTAGACCTTCCTCAAACTTTGTTACATGAAGTTAAAATTTCTTGTAATCATGAAAATAAAATCTTTTACGTTTCATCCTTAGATTTTGACCTCAATGCCTACAGTTTTAAACCATGTTACTATATTTTAAGAAGAATATACTTAGACCCATTAAACCTTACAACTCTCCAAAGGTTAGGTTAATTTCATCTAAAAAGTAGGAACCTAAATGAATTTTGCAATTTAGACTCAATTCTTATAGACAATGATTAAAAATGGAAGAACCAAAATGGTCTGGTAACTTTTACCCACCCATAAATTTCCAAGACCTTTGTTATTATTCTAAACCTAAATAGAGAGAGTAGAAGAAGAAGAGGAGCTTGGATGAGGTGGACACTCACCTTCTTGATACTTATCAAAAGTTGGGCATGCCCTTGACTAGAAGAAGAGACTCACCAATGTTGTTGTAGATGTTTTTTTTATAGTGTTTTCATTGCAACCATATATAGGTAGACTCTATAGGCAGTTGAGGTTGTCTTTTGTTCGTTATAAGAGGTAACTAAAGAGTATCTTGATCTAGTTAGGAAGTAGCTTGGCAGGGTTGTTCCTCCTGCTGATAACTATTATGTTACATTGTATTTTTTTTAGTGATAAATCCTTCTATTAAATCCCTAAGCACACTTTTCCACCCATGGAAATATCCACTTATTTAAGGATGAATGAGATGGAGGCCAGGGAGTTTGAGAGGACTCTTATTGTTATATATGAGAGGAGTTTTGTGAGATGAGAGGAGTTTTGTGACATATATTGAAGGATGCACTGCACCATTTTATGACACCAATAATCTCCATGCCACAACAGTGGATCTCTATTGCACCAAGGGAGCAACGATAAAGTATTCCACTGTAAATAATTGGTATGTCAGGTATGATGAATGAAGACGTGGGATTTCTAATTTTATTATGAAAAAAGGTTTGTGGGATGGATACAAATCAAGAATTTCGTGGACTTGAGTAGAGTCTGGTTCGACAATCACCTACAAATACTCAAGAATTGTTTTGAAAGAAGATGATTCAATTGGAGAGTTCTATTTTGTTGCCTTGAAAATTAAATATCGATGGGGGGGACAAACACGATCTATCTAGGGAAGAATTGCAGGAGGAGGATTGTTTCTAAGTTTATATCTATAGGAAATTAAAGGAACTAATACAGAGGATTAGTGCAAGTGCAACCAAATTCTCATAATGCAAGGAATTTTTCACAGTGTGATTCGATGATCATCGGTGACTAGGAAACTGAAAATACTTATCGTTAGATTTAGGTACAATTTTAGTTTCATTCTAAAGTATCTAATTTCATTTATTGATAGTCCTTATTCTGTCCTTGTCTCTCTTAGTTTCATTTTTGTAGGATTGGAATGGGCTAAAAAATCAAGCATATGATTGAGTAAAATAGACACCCACATGTCACTACATGTCATTGTGCATACTCTCTATTTTTTATACAATTAGAAGTGAGCAATATGATGTGTGCACAACCGCAAATCCTAGCAGGAATGATGAATCTCGTCTTAGCATGGAAATCGAAACCAAGAACCATAAAATATCAATAAATTTGTGGCACGGAGTAAAAAACACAATAATATATTCTTTGACAATGTTGTCTATTTAGTGCAAGATACTACTAATATTTCATAATTTTCAGAGATGGCGGATGTCATGAAGACTCCCTCAAGTACTATTACTAACTTGAAGATAATATAGTCAGTGGAACTATTTACTTTAAATAGAATAAATTTAGGTAATTAAAACAAGTTTGAAAATCACTAGAAACACTACACCTACATCATTTTATTTCCAGTTGTATAAGATAATATTGAATAAAATTACGAGAACTTCCATTTAAATTGACCATACATAAAATAACAAACAACGTTGATGCTTTTAAAAGCTATATCCATCATTAAGTATAAGATATGACAATGATGGCTCATAATTTTAAACATTATATCCATCACCAACTATAAGATAAGAGTTAATGAGATGAGAAAAAGCTTGTCTTATAACATGTAAACCTCATATTACTTATAGCTCATGCATATTGTATCTTATTGTTCATACGTTAATTATATAACTTCAATTTGGGTAATTGTTTACGTTTAAATTGTCAAATATGTAGAAGTTACATTACACTATCTTAAATTCGCACACAAATAACATATAAAAAATATGGCAGGGGAATGAGTAAGCATTTTGACACTTGTTTAAAATTTCCCCTTTGTTGTTGAAGAACCAATTCAATGTTATTTTTGGTGGAGTATTAAGTTATTAACCAAAGATAAAAAAATGTTATTCTCTGAAATGATTGAAAAAGGATATTTATAATGTTATATAGAAGTTACATTTCATGTAGCTATATCTACCCTAAAAGAACTATAATATTCCAACTCCATTTTTTATATAGAAGTTACATTTCATGTAGCTATCGAAGTTACTTTTACATGTTTTAGATAGAAGTTAAATTTCACATAGTGATATCTATCGTGACATAACTATAATATTCCAACTCCATTTTTTTCATGCTTTCCACCATTTTAAATATTTTTCTATTTTAGTGTGATTATGCAATTAAGTAGTTGATATTGTTTATCTCCTATTTGCATCAATTTTAATTCTTAAGTGGGATCTTGGGTAGCATTTTTTTACTACCATATATCATTTTTTAAGTAGATTGTGTTTTATAATTCACCCAAGAGACTTTAGGAGCAATCTTGAATTGCATGCTTTTTTCCATTATACATCTAATATTTGCAACCTTTTCCATGTGAAGAACCTAATAGCCCATGTGGAACATGCAGTAAGTACCTCAAAAATTGGGGAATATCAGTTATTCTATTTCTAGATGGGGATATATTGAGAGAATGCAGTGACAACGATCGTAAATGGCTTTTGTTGGGTTGTATTTAATGAAATCCCACTAGAATTTGCTACTAAAGTAAATCAATTGATGAATTTGAAGCTTGAAGGTAGTGTTGAATAGGTGTTGCAAGGTATCTCTATAACACTGTCTATCTACATGATTCTAATTATGCCAAGAGATGTTGTCTCAATAACACTATTGTCTAGTGATGGGTGCTAGATGTAGGTAGCTTTCTCATGTCCTATAGGTAAATCGTATCACTATATTTCTATGAAATCTCGAAATGTTTTCAAAGTTTGTATCAGATACGGAAATATGTATGTACTCTTGAATTTATCTATGTTGTAATAAGATCCAAAAGAAAGTTTTCATTGCAAATAATTGTGATCTACCATGTAATTTTACTTTACTACATTAAATTCTTGATTTGTTAGATCCCAACTAGTTAGGGTTGAATTTAATTTTGTTGTAATGAGATTAAGAATACCCTTTCTATTTTAATCACAGGAATCTACCATGCAAGGTTTATTCACTACATGAAATTTTTATTTGTTAGAGCCCAACTTACTACGCTTATGAAGAGTCTTCTTTCATGACAATATTTATGAATGCTCTATTCCTTCTCAAAGAAATACATATTACAAAAAGGTGGAAAATAAATGAGATGCAACTGAATGGTTTCTATTCTAAAATATGTGGAGGAAGTATAAAATCATTTTTAGTTTCGTTCAAATATTTTGGAGCACCCACTAAAGTGCTTCATTTTCCTCCTAGTTAATTCCATTTCTACTATCCCAATGCTTCTAGAAGTCCTTCTCCAAAGTGATCTCTTATCTATCTTGCAGGGAAATTGATTACATGATTGGAATCCATGAATTACAATTTGATTAAGGGCAAGGGATGAAAAATATTCATATTCTTCAATATATTCCACAAGTTAAAAGCATATCGAACGATTTCCATTCTATTTAGTTTATATGACAATCACTCAAGCAATTGCTAGGATTTTGAGACCTTTTTCAATGAATTTTTTTCTTCTGAAAGTTATGTTCTCAATTAAATAAATTAAAGAAAAGGTGAAAATGATGCAATGGAAGAATTTTATGTTTTAGTGCCTAAGAATCCCTTGCTAATGTGAAGAGCTTGGTATTTTCTTGACTTAAGATTAGTCACATTTGACCTCCTAGCATTTCTTTTAATTTCATTTCTTTTGGTGTTTATATTGCTATCCTTGAAGTTGGTGATCTACTGTGTATGTAATAAGAAGTATTAACTACTAAGCACTCTCAAAGGTAATATTGATGGATAACTAACTTTAAATGTCCCTACTTGACACTTTCATATTACATGGTCATGAAAATAAATTATTAATCAATATTAAAGGGAAGATGATTAACGTGTAGTGTTTCTTGGCTTGTCATATAATTACTGCATTTTTGCCCCCAATAATATATTTGATGCTACTTTTTGGTTGCTACTTGTGGAGCTTCCCTTTGGCTCAAAAAAACATCGAGGATAAATGTCCATTGCATTGGCATTGAACATCGTCAAAGAGGAATTCACCAAATGCAGTAGAGGACAAGGGAGGAATTGGTACAACACTAAGCCACCATAATTTGTTTTTTGTTTAGATTCACTCGAAATTAACTAGTCACAAAAAGCACCTTTCTTTTCCGAATATTTTCATGTACATAGAAATACTAAAAATGCAATTTCAAACTAATTATTCAAAATAATAATTATGTGATATTCATAGTTTATAATTAGAGAGTATAATATGATTAATATTATAAGACACAACTATAGGGTCTGACTGTGAGGGGCATTATGACAATATATGTACACTTCTCATTGTATTAGACAATCATCTCTCAGAGTGTGATATCGAAGCAATGAAATGTACTCCGAGAGGCCATTGCGGGATTAAATGTTTTTCTTTCAGTGGACAAGTGGTGATATATTTTCTTAGGCCTTAGTGTTCTTCTTCTCTAAGGTTTTGACACTACTCACAACTAGCACCTTCATTCAACCCCTTGAGGTACTCATCTTGGAAAGTTGAAACATTTTGTCTCCACAATCCATTATGATGTTGGATATGATCCTAAGAACATAGGTCATAATAGCAAGGAACTTTTATTGTGGGAAAAAGAATATCCTAATTTAAGGAACATAACTCTTTTAGAACAAGCAATAAGGATATTTTTTGCGCTGGTCTTTTTCTTCTTCCATTTGTTTTCACAAGTTATCTATTGCTTGATATTTTTAACATGTAACTTAGTTGGTATGATTGTGCCTAAGATTTTGTTTAAGGTTTAATACTAAGTTCCTAAGGTGTTATTTTCTATGGTGGAATTTTATTATCTCTGTTTATACAGGTCATCTAGCTGCATAGTGGCCATTATCGAATGTTGAGGTATATGTCATATAAATATTTTATATTCTACTTTATTTTATATTAAAGTGTTCATAGTCTTTCATATCTTATTCTTTTAATTGTATATTCTTTCTCTTTGAGGAGAGGAACTCAATCATGATGGTAAGAAGCAACAATTGAAGCAAGAGGACAACAATAACACTAGAGTGAAAAAATGCGGAATGAGAGAGGTAAGGGAATATCTAGTGATCCCCTTAAAGACAATATCTTACATAAGACACACTCATAGAGACTGATGGTCAAGCTATCAAAGTTGGTGAATTCACTTGCAATGCTTTGGCAACATAGTGATAATGTTTTTAAATGATGAAACAATATTTCATGTGTAAATTGTAGTCCAACTGATATTAATTTGGAAACTCATATTGTAAGATTTGATATTTTATATAATGAAATTTATATGGCTGAAATTATTTTTATTTGCACTTGATATTATTTAGTCTTGTAATTAACCTATGCAACTTTGCGTTATTATATTAGATAAAGATGCACATTGTATGACATTTTTTTTAGATTTACTCGTAAAATCACACTAATTAATTTATGTTGATTAATAATGAACACATAAAATCAATCTAAAACTAATAAATTACTATATTAATTAATAATGAACACAAATAAAATGGATATATGACTAAATTAGTCGTTTATAATGATTATGAATGAAATTAAATGAAATGAATAGAAACTACTAAATCATTCATTTGTATAATGGATGTGAAAATACTGAAAAAAAAGAAGATAAATGGCTACTACAAACGATAATTTTTTTATTAAAATGATGACTAAATTTTGTATATATAAAACTATTAGTAAATAATTTATAGTATCCTATAACACGACTAAAATTTATTCATATTTCTTTGGTCATTAATTGGTTTCAAATGATGACTAAAATTTTCATATATATGACTATTAGTAGGTAATTTACAATATCTTATAACATGACCAACATTTGGGTCATTAATTGGTTTTCTCGAGGATTCATATAGTAATATATTTTTTTGTATATTTGGTCATTAATTGCGACAATTAATGACTAAACAAATGGAAAATTAATGACCAAGATTATGATTAAATATACTACTAAATGGTAAAATGGAGGAAACCAATTAATGACTAAAAGTTGGTCACATTATAAGATACTCTAAATTAGCTACTATTGGTCACCGACTAAAAAATTGGTCATTTATATGCAAATTTTGGTTGTTGTTTTAATAACTAATTAGTCATTTTGTACTAGTGTTGGTATAGATGTCATGTCATTATGGTTTCCATGTTATTATGTTATCTTGTTGGTTTGCTTCTCAGTAGGTTGATTACTGCAATGAGCTAGGCTATAAAGCTCCATGGGCAGTATGTTTTTCTTTTAGAAGTCTTATTGGTTATAGGTGTCATTGAACACCAAGGACAATGTTCCCCCAAGGGGGAGGGTTTTGTAACAACCCTGGTAAAAAATCCATGTAAAAGTTAATAAAGGAAAAATTAGACCTTGGTCATGGGACACATATTCCAAGTTGAACTTTGGGTAGAAACATAGTGATGGGGATCACTTATGAATAATTAATGGCTATGGAAATTGGCAAAGGCAATGGCTAAGGCTTTTGAAAGGAAAAAGGGCATTTATTTATGGAAATAATGGAAACTAGGAGAAAAGGAAGGTGTAAGGTCATAGGTTGCATATGAGGAGGAAAATGAAGGAAAATAATGGAAAATTGAAGAAAATAGAGGCCTCATTAATAAAAAGACTTCTATGGATCACTTCATGGCTTTTGATCACTTCAGTTTTGGAGCTCTCATTTCTCTCTCTCTCTCTCTCTTACTCTTGGACACTTAGAGTTTTCTTGGAGCAACTTTGGAGGAGTGTGGCATACTTGGCATTTGAAGCAAGAAGGCAAAGGAAAAAAAGAAAAGTGTACTAGGAAATGAGGATCAACAACTACAATGTATTTTTCTTGTAGGTACTAAGTTGCATGTATGATTTCCTTTCTAATTTTTACATGCATGGCATATGCGTGTGGTTATTTGGTTATGATCTATCATTGGCATGGAGGATTTCATAGATTGATAATTCTTTTTCCTAGCCATGACATTTCCTGGATAGCCATGGTGTTGTGAGTTTTACCTTTTTTTTTGGTTGATTTTCTTTTGCCTTTGGTTGTGGGTTGAGTTATTAGTTCTTGGAATCCTTAGTCGGAAAAACACTCTAGAATACTTGTAACATCTTGGTTTGAGTTACTAGTCCTAGAGGCCTTGGTTGGAGAAACACTTTGGAATCCCTTGGTGGGTTGACTTACTAGTCCTCCAAGCCTTGGTTGGACAAACACTCTGGAAACCCATCAATAGCTATGGGTTGCGTTACTAGTCCTAGAAGCACTGGTTGGAACAAATTCTCTCGAGCCCTAGATAGGTTGGGTGGAGACCAATCTGGTGATGGTTATTGATATCTAACGATGAGGTGAAATCATTAGTTAAGAGTTGACGTCGTTTGGCCGCTGGAATCCCGAGATTGTTTTAATTGAATTTTTTAGTGAGATCCCACATTCAAGCTTGGAATATGGCACGGGTGTGACTCGCTAAAGGAAATATTTGATTCAACCTAGTCTAGGGTCAGGTGATTTGTGGAAGTACCATAACTGGATGGCTAATGCAATCATCGAGATTATTTAATTAGTTAACTAATTACCAAATTTAAGGTATTAATTCACAAAACTCCATATATTTTTATGTGTGGATAAATACATTATTTTTTTGTTTCCTTTTTTCATATTTAGAGGAATGACCAATTGGGTTGGTCTCACACTAGCTCGAGTTGTTCCAACCACTACCATAATAACCTCTAGGTGCATGCGTAATTACACAAATTATATAAATGTACGTAAACTGAACAATTACACATTCACTTACTAAATTTAGGAAAAATATATGTAACATTAAACTCTTTATTGAAACTAATAATAATCTACAAGGTGAATACAAGATGTTCCATCCCCTTCTCCATTGAAAGAACTTTCTTTTAAAGCTTCACCTCTAATTTTAATATTTCTTTGCCACAAGAGTTTCTACTTCCAAGTCATAGTGGTTGGAAAAGATCATATAATTATTCCTTATAGGCAATTATATTAACACAAGTTTGTCATTTTACAATTTAAGGAATTATTTTTACCTAAAAATTTCAATTAGTAACATATGTAACTCTCTTTGGTTAAGGAATTTGAACATGCAATAGTGAATATCGTTTACATGTGAATCCCCAAGGGTTATCTCAGTTGGTTGAGTTTTCGTTGCTAAGTATCTCGTCAGTTAGATTGTCACGAGGTCAAATCTCCTCAATGCCCTTTAGGTTAGGCCCTTCTTGTTGGCTGACAGGTGAATCCCATCAATTTGATTTGCTTGAATTTTGTCGTGAATGTAGTGGCCACTCAATGTCCATGAACCACCCTTAAAAAATATCATTTACATGTAAATTTTCTTTTCCTCCTAAATATACTTATTCCTCTCTTTAATTTAGAAATGCATATAATAAATAAATTATGAAAAATTATGTCAAAACAATTCTACTTAATTAATATATATATATATAATTAAACAAATAACTAGTAATACGGTTCAAGGATTTAACCTCTTTTTATTCTACTGAATTTAATTCCACTTCAAGAAATGCGGTATCTAATATAAAATATCTAGAAGGATGGTTGAAATTTTATTGGGGCCTAGTTAGCATAATTAATCTGATGAATAAATTATGATAAATGGTTATAAGTTTTTCATTACTTAATGTGTTTTAAATGAGGGATAGTATCTGATAGTATATTGTGTATTTGTTTTAACCCATTATCATATATCATATCTACATATTATATTTGGATACATATACAATAGATGGATATTTGGGTGCACAAGTAATTCCATAATCTATTAGGATTTTAGAAATAACCTCGAAGATTTCAATAATTCCAAATAACTTCGCAAATTTTTATAATCCTAAATAACCATGGACCTCAATACATCTGGAAATTAATGAAATCTAGAATCCAAATATAAGCTATATAAATATTATATGAGAGACATCTGATATAAATTTAGGAGGTTGAGACCATCTAAATTCATCGAAATAATGGAGGCTTGGTTAAAATTTGGTCAAATATTCACAGGTTACATGCAAATATAGATTTAGATTCCTTAAATAAATATATTTTCCTCCTATTAAAATCATTTCCTCCTTTTTAGGACCAAAAATTATGGATGGCCTTAAAAATTCTGCAAATAATAATAAGGAAGAATCACCCAAATGCATTAATATGTGGGACCATTTCCACTAAAAAGATTAAATGAAATTTAATATTAGTCCAATGGAATATATATCTATAACAAATTTAAAAAAGTAACTCAATTTCATTAAATCTCTGCGTAGGTAAAAATATGAACTTTTTTAAAAATAAATAGTTATTTAAAAAAAATATGAGAACATATCTTATATCTAATAAAATATTAATCTAAAAAATAATCAAAACAGGAAAGGAATTTCACATATCAAAGTGAAAATGTAAATTGCACAACCTACAAATATGTAAATCACACATTGGCATGATTAAATAGGAAATTTCTAGACAAAATATCTAATCTTCAACTATGTTAAAACTAATAACAATATGGAGGTTTAGTATAGTGTTTTCTTTCCCATTGTGTATTGGAAGAACCTCTTTTTAAAATCTCCCTATAAGAAACACAATTAATACCCTATTCCTTTGCTACAATAGTTTCTATTTTCCAACTCATAGTTATTCGAAAAAATCATAGGATTAATCCTTACTAGTAATATTTTTGATACAAGCTTCTCAATTCCCAATTTAAGGAATTATTGTTGCATACCAAATTAAATTTTGTTATACATTTAATGACAATGAAAATGGATATCCTAATCAAATTATGAAAATCGAAGCCAAATAAATGTTATTTACGAGAATTCATAATAAGAATAATATCAAGTGATTGGTTAAATAATATTTTCCTTTTTATTTTATTGACTTCAATTCAATCTTTAGAAATTTAAGATAGGATTTAAAATAGTTAATGTTATTTGCAATAAATGTATGATATTTTATTAGGGCCCACCTAGGATAATTAATCCAACATTTCTGAAATAAAATCATGAAAAATGGTTAGTAATTGTTTCGTTACTCAATGTGTCATGTCATGTGTGTGATAGCTTATCAGATAGATAGTGGTATAGTGTTTATTTCTTTTATCTCATAACAGTATAACATACACAAAAAAAAATTAATATTTACATGAGAGATAATCTTGAATCTAGAAATATAGAGGCTTTCCAAAAGATAAAAATAATCAAACTTGAATTAATCAGAAGGAGTTGCAGCTCACAGGTGAATACACCATCTGGAGACTGCACTCAACAAACATGGAGGAGACTCTCGCTCACATTCACTCTACATTACATGAATGAATATTACATATTAAATACATCACTCAAAAATAGGTAGTTGTAAACAACCTCCTAAATTTTAGGAACAACTCCTAAACTAAGAAGATGCGTTACAACCACATAACCGTTTCTCCATTATTTCTAACTCCCCCCCTTAATGGAGAAAGGGTTATTTGCACACCTAACATCCCTCTAAATAACTCAAACTTTACTCGCCCTAGAGGCTTAGTAAAAATGTTAGCTAAATTATCACAAGTATTACAATAATCCACACAAATTTCCTTAGACTGTATCTTTACTCGGACAAAGTGAAACTGAGTATCAATGTGTTTAGTATTCTTATGGAAAACTGGATTGTATGCAAGCTTTATTGTGCTTTGATTGTCAGTTTTGATGCTGGTTGCTGCTTTTTGTCCTTCGCCTGCATCACTAAGCAATCTCCTCAACCAAATGGCTTCACATGTAGCTGCACACAATGCCTGGTACTCTGCTTCACATGACGATAATGCTACAGTGCTTTGCTTTTTGCTACTCCATGAAATAACCCCGGATCCAATGCTAAATGCATAACCTGTGATAGATCTACGATCATCCAGGTTGCCTGCCCAATCAGAATCTGAATAACCTGCTAAAGTAACATCAGAAATGTCAGTGTATAAAATACCATAATTACAAGTACCACTAAGGTACCTCAACACACATTTTGCTGCATTCCAGTGACTGTCGAGTGGTCTGGACATAAACTGGCTCAGCACACTAATAGAGTATGCCAAATTAGGCCTAGTTGTTGTAAGATATATCAGACTTCCCACTAGCTGTCTATACAAAGTGGCATCCACATGTTTCGTGCCATCGTCACTGCTTAATTTGAGATTTTGTTGCAATGGTGTTGCTGCTGTTTTACACTGTTTCATTCTGAATCGTTCCAACAGGTTTCTGGCATACTTTCCTTGAGTTAGAAAAGTTTGACTAGAATCTTTCCACACTTCTAGTCCTAGGCAATAATGAAGATCACCAAGGTCTTTCATTTCAAATTCCTGTGACATTTGCTGCTTGATTTCTTTGATTAAACTATTAGCATTCCCTGTTATTATCATGTCATCCACATACAAAGAAATCAAAATTATTTGCCTCTATTTATTTATCTTGGTGTACAGATTTGCATCGTTGAGGCTCCTATGGAAACTATGCTGAACAAAAAATGAATCAATTTTGTCATACCATGACCTGGGTGCTTGTTTCAATCCATAAAGTGCCTTATGTAGTTTACACACTAAATGTTCCTTCCCCTTTTTCACAAAACCAGGAGGCTGTACTAAATATATTTCTTCTTTTAATTCTCCATTCAGAAATGCAGATTTAACATCTAACTGGTGTAGCTTCCATTTATGTTTTGTTGCTAAACAGATTAGCATTCTAATTGTATTAAGTTTAGCTACGGGGGCAAAGGTGTCATCAAAATCAATTCCTTCCTGTTGTGAATAACCCTTTGCTACCAGTCTTGCTTTGAATTTTTCTACAGTACCCTCTGCATTTATCTTAGGTTTATACAGCCACTTACAACCTATAGGGGTTTTTCCTTCTGGCAGCTCAACTAAGTTCCAAGTATGGTTTCTATATATGGATTCCATTTCTTCATGCATTGCAGCCCTCCATTCATCTGATCTACTTGCTTCTTCATAATTTGAGGGTTCTACAATATTTAAAATTTTGGACATTAAAGCATAGTCTCTAAGTTTTGCAGGTAGTCTAGTCTTTCTACCTGATCTTCTCGGTAAAGGACTCACCTCAACTCTTCCTGTTACAACACTGTCTGGGCCTGCATCCTCACTTATTGAGCTATCTGCTGCTACTTCTTCCTGTTTCTACTCCTGCTCCTTTTCTTCCTCTTCTTCTTCACTATTCAGTTCTATCAGAAATGGAATGTGGCTGTCGTTGTTAGAGTCTTCCTTTCCATCTCCTATTTGTTCATGAAAAATGACATCTCTGCTTGCAAACACTTTATGAGTCACAGGATTATATAATTTGTATGCTTTATATTCTGTGCCATATCCTACAAATATGCATTTCAAGGCTTTGGGATCTAGCTTTTTCCTATCTGCTTTCGGTACATGAGCAAAAGCTTTAGATCCAAATATTCTCAGATGACCAACTGCTGGTTTGAGTCTAAACAATGCTTCAAAGGGGGTTTTGAAGCCTAAACATTTGGTGGGACTCCTATTCTTTAACTAAACAGCAGTATTAATGGCTTCTGCCCAAAGACCATTAGAAATGCCCTTACCTTGAAGCATACTTCTCGCGCACTCCACAAGGGTCCTGTTCTTGCGTTCTGCTACTCCATTCTGCTGTGGAGTGTGTGGCACTGTGAATTGCTGTATAATCCCATGCTGCTTGCAGAAGTTCATGAACTCATTTAACCTGTATTCCCCCCCTTGATCCGAGCGGAGAATCTTTATCTTCTTTCCTATTTGGTTCTCTATCATAGATTTGAATTCTTTAAAATATTGGAAAGCTTGACTCTTTTTGCTTAAAAAATACACCCAAGAGAACCTAGTGCAATCATCTATAAACAGTAGAAAGTAGTATGCACCTCCTAAAGACCTAGTCTGCATAGGTCCACAAATATCTGTATGCACTAGTTCTAGGATGTCTCTTTGTTTTCTGTTGACATGCACAGGGAATTCGTCTCTATGCATCTTCCCTAATGCACATCCATCACATTGCAGTTTGATATTATGTAAAGCAGGAAGTCCATCGAGCATACCTTTATTTTTAAGCAAGATGAGATCTTGTAGATTGATATGTCAAAATCTTTGGTGCCAGAGATTCTCAGCTGTTGATGTTGCTGCAACCATCGCTTGTTGTGGCATGCTCCTTGCATCCAGTTTATACAAGTTCCCCATGCGTACTCCTGTTGCAACTGTCTCCAATTTGCTATCCTGAATGACACATCCATTCTTGAAGAATTGTACCTGCATGTCCTGGTCTGTTATCATAGAGACAGAGATCAAATTCTTTTTAATTCCTAGAACATATAAAACATTTTTGAGATGTTTGATGTCGCCACTGGGTAGCTTCACAGGAATATCCCCACAACCTTTGATCTCATACCCACTATCATCACCTAAATAGATTTTGGATCCACATGTAGAATCTTCAAGAAACTCAAAATATTCTCTCTTACCAGTCATGTGCGAGGATGCACCTGAATCGACATACCATGTATTGTCCTCATCTCCTCTTGATGCTGAAAGTGCATAGTCGACTGTAAATAGCCGAAGATCATAGTTGTGGTCTTCCTCTTCTTCAGCAAAACAACCCTGATGCTTCTTCTGTTTACCTCTCCTTTCATCTGTTTGCCTCTTATAACACTCTTTGATCTGGTGACCAGGCTTTCCACAGTAAAAACATCTCTTAGCATAGTTATCATTCATACCTCTAGATGGTCTCCTTTGAAAGGAGTTATCCCCTTTCTGCTGCTGCTGTGGTTGCTGGTGCTGATGTTGGTGCTGGCGCTGCTTTCCTCTGTGCTGTCTTTTCTTTTCCATCAGAGCAAGGTCATTCCTCTGGGTCTTCAAATTTTGTCTTCGCTCCTCCTCCTGGAGCAGGATTGCTGTTAGATCATCAAAAGAGGGGACTTTCTCCCTCGCTGACAACCCTGAGATGAATGTCTGATATTCATCGGTTATCCTGTTCAGTGTGAGGGTAACCAGATCTGAGTCTGATACCTTTTCTCCAATGGATCCCAATTTGTCTTTCAGATCCTTGATTCTGGCTGTGAATCCATCAACAAATTCATTCTCGTCCATCTTTAGTGCATACAATTTTCCTTTGAGTGCGAGAACACGATTTGTGTTCTATGTCTCATATAGAACCTTGATCGTGCTCCAAATATCTGCGGCCGACTTGCAATCTCGAATATGAGGGATAATGTTGTCTTTGACAGACATCTTCAGTATGACTTTTGCCTTTGTTTCTCTTTTATCCCAATCCTGTTCTTGGGTTGTATTTCCGGATCTCTGTTCATTTCCCAAGACGATCGCCCATGCGTTCGCACTCTCCAGCAAGGTTTGCATTTTGAACTTCCAGTTGGAAAAATTCGTTCCATCGAGCTTGCCGGACTCGTGGAGGTATGATTCCAGACTGTTGTTCATTTTCGCACTACTGAACACTCGAATCGGCCACCACCGGGCAAGTCCGATCTGCTACCACCGAACAGATCAGGAACTTCTCTGTGCCACCACCGGGCAAGTCCAATCTGTTGTCTCCAAACAGATCAGGGACTTCACTATGCCACCACCGGGCAAAACCGATCTGTCACCACTGAACAGATCACAGAGCTCTGATTCGCCACCACCGGGCAGGTCCGATCTGCTACCACCGAGCGGATCACGGAACCTCACTTCGCCACCACCGGGCAGATCCGATCTGCTACCTCCGAGCTGATCAAGGATCCTCAATTCGCCACCAATGGGCAAATCAAATCTGCTGCCACCGAGCAGAAACCTTCACGTGCCTCCACCGGGCAACTCCGATCTGCAACAAAGATTGCAGATTTACAGAAAGAAAGGGCTGGCGCTCTAGTCAACGCCGAATCCGCGCTAATTGCGGAAATCAAAATTTCTTAAAGTGCAGGAAAAATTGGCGCGATTAACCAGCTCGGATCCGCGCTAATTTGTTCGTTCTTTTCTCTGGCGCGATTTTCAGCCTCAAACCTGCGCTAATAGCGCGACTGTTCCTCCAAAAAATGCGCTAATTGCTGCAATCTTCCCAAAAAAAAAATTCCGCTCCGAATTTCCGCTCCAACCCTTCCTTCGGCTCAGTGATGATCAGTCATCTGATGCCTTTTCGCTTCAGGTGTTACTGCAGCTCCACCTGATCACACAGCTATCTTTACATGTACTCCTACCACTACAGATGTGTAACTAATAATACATCCCAAAAAAAATAAAAATTAAGGCTACCTCTACCCTAAGCTCTAATACCAAGATAAAAATAATCAAACTTGAATTAGTTAGAAGGAGTTGCAGCTCACAGGTGAATACACCACCAGGAGACTGCACTCAACAAACAAGGAGGAGACTCTCGCTCACATTCACTCTACATTACATGAATGAATATTACATATTAAATACATCACTGAAAAATAGGTAGTTGTAAACAACCTCCTAAATTCTAGGAACAACTCCTAAACTAAGAAGATGCGTTACAACCACATAACCATTTCTCCATTATTTCTAACTCCAAATTCATTTAACGAACCTTCCTCTAGATCTAGATGCAGGTGAAATGCACTAACTAACATGACATGTCACTATAGCAAATCATCTTCCATGTAAGACACCTTATCAACATGACTAATAAATTAAGTACAATATATTGTCACATATGATGAAATGTAATACAGGACATCAACATGACATGTCATATTCCATGTCAATATAATGGTTCTCAAACCCTTAGAACCTCATTTCACAGGTTTCCATATATCAAATCAAAACCACGAGAGAGTTGATAAATGAATTCTTGATCTAGATATCCATTATTCAAACATATACTAATTACGAATATCAATCAAATGAAGTTCATTCAATTCTAAATAAGTTGAGTTTAGGACATAACCAAAAATGAGTAACCTTAGTTGATTGCATCCATATATGGAAATCAAATACTAGAATCAAAATATCAAATATTATGATTATGATGATCCTCATGCTTGATTTGAGTAACCTTGGTTGATTGCATCCATACTCAAATCAAAATATAAAATATTATGATTATGATGATTCTAATGCTCGATTTGGTTCCAAACACTTAGATTATAGCTAGGATTAAATTGATTCTAATGCTTAATTTGGATCCAAATAAATAGATTCAAATCCCTAAGATCTGTGAAGAACAATTTAGAAGATAAAAGAAATTCAAACTCCATGATATGGAATTTGTAATTAAGACTATTTCTATGATTTTTTTGAACAGATATTTAATATTAGGAAATTAAATTAGGTTAAATAATAATAATAAATTATTTATAAGGGAAATCATAAAAAATCAAGATAACTAAAAACTTCCGAAATTTTTAAAAGCTCATAAAAAGGATCAAGATAAAAAATAATGACAAAAATGAAGATACATATGGTATAAAATCTAAATAAAATGATAATAAGTGAATAAATCGAGGAAAAAATAGAAAATTTAAACAATCCCCATAAAAAAATCATATAATATTGCCGGTCTTGTTGTTATATAATACAATAAAAAGCCCATGGATGTGTCACTATACTTTATTAGTATTATCAAAATCATATGAGAACCTCTCAAATGATGAAGCAACAAATTAATTTTTATCATATTATATAGGTCGATATATCCACAGGGGTTTCAATGACGGACCAATACGATACTATGTGCATTTATATTGGGGGATATATAATGAGGAAAAAATGACATAATATATTGAGCATATAGTAGGGGGTAAAGGGTTTTTATATTGGAAACTATAAAAAGTGGAGCTCAAAGTTAATGAAAAAATATAAAGGGGTATAAAAGATGTTAATGAAGAAATGGATACGTACAATATCTAGTGATAGTAGGGGTTTTTTTAATTGGGAAGTTGTATTGGGTTCATATTGGTAGGAGGTTAAATAATGTGATTTTTATAGGTCTTTTCCAAAAGGTACTTAATTTAAGGGTAGTGTTCAGTATGCCACGAACGCAGATGCTATATTAGAGGTTCATTAAGTGAAGCCCCCTGTGGAGTTCTCAAACCATCCCACATAGCTTTCGGATTCCTCAAGCACATCTAAAGTCCCCTCAGGAAATTCCTCCAATTAGTTTCTTAACCTTCTCCCTTAGATATGGAATTTATTCCATGTCAACTTATCCAAATATATCTATAAAAAAATGTATTTATGTTAGCTCAAAGGTAATAATTTCTTAATTACATTAATGCTTGAACCAATAAATATCATCCCTTTATATATCATCCCTTTATGGCCAAATTTGATTCCCTCAGAACTCCACAAATATTGTTATTTCTAGATAAATTCAAATGGTTTCGTCATTTAACATTAAATATGGACTTATATAGATGGTCCACAAATATTGTTATTTCTAGATAAATTCAAATGGTTTCATTATTTAACATTAAATATGGACTTATATAGATGGTCAAAGAGGGAAAAAAGGAATTTTACTTCTAAGACTTTGCTTAATAGGATGTTTTTGAATTTTCCATCAAAGTCTAAGCCCATAGACATAGTCATAAGCAAGGAGCTTATCATCTCCACTTACAATTCGTATTCTTGTCAAGGATGAAACAATGGGTCTCCTCCTCCTAGATTGGATGAGTATGCAATGATTAGACAAAATATTCATAAAGGAAAAGAAAGAAAAAAACTAAAATTGATGGATAAAATTTGTTAAATGAAAATGTTGTTGTATCTTGTTGATGGTAAAAAATGACCTCCATCAACATCAAGGAGACCACTCGGTGAGGGCCCCAAATCAGACCCTTTTCCGCTAAAAATGGTGCTTCTAACTAATTATGGGCTCAATTACCCTTACCTATGATTAGCATAAAATTAGGCTAGGTATCATTATTACCTAATTCTAATATACTAACCTATATGTAATGTCAATTGTTAAAGATAATATTATATATTATTATAAATCTCATATTATGCCTACACTAATATTAATATAATATTTGTTACTAGCATTCCTATTTATCTCCTATATTAAATCTAAACTAATATATCTTATATCAAATTTTATACTAGTATCTATTGCTATCTATTAATATACTTAATATAATCTATGTATATTATACATATATTTTATACTAATATAACATGGAGGCAATGGAGACTAGATTGCAGGTTATAGAAAAACAAAACCAAGATACTAACCAACCATCCCAGCAAGGAGATGTTGATACTTTAGAGAGTCTTAAAATGAAAGACATGATTAATGAACCAGAATAAAAAGCTAATAGCCACCTCACCCTAAATAATGTGGTAGATAAGTTATATATCAAACCAATTAAAGATGAAATGAAAAAATTAATAGAATTAGACCATGAATGTAACAAAAGGGCCTTGAACCTTATAATCTTCGGTTTAAAATAGGAAGTAGATGAGGATACTTTAGCCTTAGCCCAAACAGAATCACGTAATAGATTAGAAATTGAAATAGTGTGTCTCACAGAAGCAACAAGGTTGGGGAAATTAACTGAGAATAAAGGAAGACTAATCTGCATAAAGGTGAGCTCCACTGATCATAAGTACGACATACTTAGTAAAACCTCAAGTCTAAAAGGAATGGGAATATTCATAAATGAAGATCTCATTCCAGAAGATCAAGCATAATTAAGAAATGAGTTTCAAAAGGTAAAAGAAGCTAGAAAGGAAGGAAAATGGGCAATAATCAGAAGTAGAAAAGCCTTTATGTGAGATAGAAACCAAAAAGATAGTAATCAGTAGCAATTAAACATGCTCTGGATCCTTTCTTGGTATTGTCGGGGCTTCCCATGGAACAAAGGCCCCAAGCTAAGTTGGATTTCAAATGATGTTGATATTATTTTGCTTGTTGAAGCTTGGGAGCACGAAGAATCTAAGGTCCCTAACATAGATGGCTTTACGCTATGGTCTACCTGGAACAAGCGATCCTCCCGTAGAGGCATTGGGGGAATAGCTTGTTACATTAAGAAGAACATCTCCCCCCATGCTAGGATTTATAAAAATGACCCTCACAACCAATATAGTTGGATAGAGATCAGAGACATTAATAATAAAAGGTCCTACGTAGCAATATGTTCTGCTTTGTTTGTGCTTGTACAACAAAAACCTAATCATAGCTAGGCTCTCAATAGGGGAAAAACCTGCTTCTATAAGGAGAATAGGATAGGGTGTACTACTTTTAATTTTCAGGTTATAAGTTATAAAATGCTTCTGGATTTGCTCAATCTTCCTCCATGATTCTCTGGAGATGCTGCAACCCCCAACCTCACAACCATATAAGATAATAGGAGTGACTAAAGTTTCAAAGAGGAACTTCTTTTTATCCCACATTACAAGGTTTGCTGTTTTACAATTATTTTCAAGACCAAAATAAGCTTTCCACCCCCCATTAATCCTTTTCTCAATGCTATGGTTCCAGTTGAGCTTGTGATAAATATCTATTCCTAGGTACTTGTAATAATACACTTCCTCCAAGTTATTATTGTCATACATAAAATTTCGCGTAAGTGTCCTTCTTGGATTTGATAATCATAACTTTTGTTTTGTCAGTGTTAACAGTCATACCCATGGTAGAGTAGAAATCCTTAAGAAGCCTAAGTTGCTTATCAAGATCATATGGGCACCTTGCGAAAAGAACAATATCGTCAGCATAGAGAAGAAGGATGATGACTATCCCAGCTAAGATCGTGCCATCACATCCTGCTTCCTCTAAATAGCCTTTGAGCTTATCGATGTAAATGCTAAATAGGGTAGGGGAGAGGGGGAAACCTTGTTTAACTCCGATGTTACACTTAGTATCTTTCGACCACCCCTCATTTCTCTTTAGCTTGGCAATTACATTCTCGTATAACCTTATGGCGGCAGCTCTCAACTCGAGAGAAACCTTTAGCTCTTCTAATCTATTCCAAAGTTTGTATCTAGGAACCGTATCGAAAGCCTTTCAAAAGTCCACAAAGCAACAAAATAAATTTTATTTATCATTACGAAATTCCTCCACAATGATCCCGAGCGTAAAGAGGTGGTCTGTTGTTCAGTGATGCCTTCTGAAACCTGCTTGGCCTTTAGCCTGCTTACCTTCACTCTCAAGAAATATTCTTAACTTCTCTTCCAAAATAATACCATATAACTTGGCTAAGAGAGGGCTGATCATAATTATCCAATAATTAGAGGGGTTATTTGTATCCCCACTTTTAAAAATAGGGATAATGAGGCTCTCAGTCCAAGGTTTAGGGAACCCTTGCTTGACTTCTTGATTGAAAAGCTTGTGGATGTGGGGCATGAGGATAGGACCTCCAATTTTTAAGATTTCCACCTGATAACCTTCAATGTTCTTAGCTTTCCCATTAGTGAGGCGATTAACCCCAAACTTAATGTCATCTAAAGAGAAAACTTCTTTCATTGTGAGCAGGGTTTCCAAATTATCCATGACATCTGGAGATTCATAAAGCTTTTTAAGATAGGAATTCCAATCATGAAGAGCAATTTTATTATTATATTTAGTCTTCCTAGTCAGAATCTACCTCCAAAATTTCTTAGGGGCTACCTTAGAGAGGTGTAAGAGATTCTCCTGTCTTCGACAAATGTACTGCCTCTTTTTCCTTTTAGTTAGGGCTTTGTATATTTTTATCTTGTCCATTTTAAGAGATGCATCAACAGCTTCCTTAATTGCTCTCCTCGCACTTTTACAATCTTTATCATACCATGGATTGGTTTTGCTATTTCTTTTATTATTTGAACGGGTTGTAGTAAAACTATGATAGAGGTCTTCTATGTTGTCTATACTAGATAAAGGAAGAAAATTAGTTTTAATTCATTTAGAAAGAGATCATTTTTATTTCTATCAAATATTAAGTTCTTTTGGCTATAAGTATTATTTTCTGTGGGAAATCTATGCATGACAAAATTGAGAGTTATAAGTAAAGGCCTATGATTAGAGCCAGGTTCGTGGTCGTTTAAGATGACAAAATTTATTATTTCGTTGTATAATGGGAGATCGGAAATAACATAGTCTACCACGCTGCTACCAAGTCCATGGATGCAGGTCATCTTGCTGGAATCGGGCCACCTCTTTAGACCATTACAAATTATGAGATCCTGAGCACTACAGAGCTTGACTAGCTACGACCTAAACAAATTTTCCTCGAGGTCTTCAAAGCTCCTTTTGTACCTACTAGCCAGCGTAGGGTCTTTTTCTAACCAAAGAGGATTAGGGTTGGAATGATTGCTTATAATAATAGCTTGGTTGTTTGAAGTTCAAGCATTAAAGTCACCTATTAAAAGGATATTACTATCATTCCTTAGGCTAGAAATATCATTCTATAAAGCATTGTAAGGGTTAGTTTATCTAGATTCTTCTTCTTACAGAAGCTAGAATTGATGGGGGGGGGGGGGGGGGGGAATAACATATTGCTATGTAGGAATTTTTATTATTAATGTCTCTGATCTCTGTCCAACTATATTGGTTGTGAGGGTCATTTTTATAAATCCTAGCATGGGGGGAGATGTACTTCTTAATGTAACAAGCTATTCCCCCAATGCCTCTATGAGAGGATCGCTTGTTCCAAGTAGACCATAGCGTAAAGCCATCTATGTTAGGGACCTTAGATTCTTCGTGTTTCCAAGTTTCAACAAGCAAAATAATATCAACATCATTTGAAATCCAACTTAGCTTGGGGCCTTTGTTCCATGGGAAGCCCCAACAATTCCAAGAAAGGATCCGAAGCATGTCTAATTGCTATTGATTACTATCTTTTTGGTTTCTATCTCGAATAAAGGCTTTTCTATTTCTGATTATTGCCCATTTTCCTTACTTTCTAGCTTGCTTTACCTTTTGAACCTCCTTTCTTAATTCTGCTTGATCTTCTGGAATGAGATCTTCATTGATGAATATTATCATTCCTTTTATACTTGAGGTTTTACTAAGTATGTCATACTTATGATCAGTGGAGCTCACCTTTATGCAGATTAGTCTTCCTTTCTTCTCAGTTAATTTCCCCAACCTTGTTGCTTTTGTGAGACACACTGTTTCAATTTCTAATCTATTACCTAATTCTGTTTAGGCTAAGGCTAAAGTGTCCTCATCTACTTCCTCTTTTAAACCGAAGATTATAAGGTTCAAGGCCCTTTTGTTACGTTCGTGGTCTAATTCTATTAATTTTTTCATTTCATCTTTAATTGGTTTGATATCTAACTTGTCTACCACATTATTTAGGGTGAGGTGGCTATTAGATTTTTATTCTAGTTCATTAATCATGTCTATCATTTTAAGACTCTCTAAAGTATCAACATCTCCTTGCTGGGATGGTTGGTTAGTATCTTGGTTTTGTTTTTCTATAACCTGCAATCTAGTCTCCATTACCTCCATGTTATATTAGTATAAAATATATGTATAATATACATAGATTATATTAAGTATATTAATAGATAGCAATAGATACTAGTATAAAATTTGATATAAGATATATTAGTTTAGATTTAATATAGGAGATAAATAGGGATGCTAGTAACAAAAATTATATTAATATTAGTGTAGGCATAATATGAGATTTATAATAATATATAACATTATCTTTAACAATTGACATTACATATAGGTTAGTATATTAGAATTAGGTAATAATGATACCTAGTTTAGGCTAGGTTAATTTTATGCTAATCATAGGTAAGCGTAATTGAGCCCATAATTAGTTAGAAGCACCATTTTTAGTGGAAAAGGGTCTGATTTGGCGCCCCCACTGAGTGGTCTCCTTGATGTTGATGGAGGTCATTTTTGACCATCAACAAGATACAACAACATTTTCATTTAACAAATTTTATCCATCAATTTTAGTTTTTTTCTTTCTTTTCCTTTATGAATATTTTGTCTAATCATTGCATACTCATCCAATCTAGGAGGAGGAGACCCATCATTTCATCCTTGACAAGAATACGAATTGTAAGTGGAGATGATAAGCTCCTTGCTTATGACTATGTCTATGGGCTTAGACTATGATGGAAAATTCAAAAACATCCTATTAAGCAAAGTCTTAGAAGTAAAATTCCTTTTTTCCCTCTTTGACCATCTATATAAGTCCATATTTAATGTTAAATAATGAAACCATTTGAATTTATCTAGAAATAACAATATTTGTGGACCATCTATATAAGTCCATATTTAATGTTAAATGATGAAACCATTTGAACGTATCCGGAAATAACAATATTTGTGGAGTTCTGAGGGAATCAAATTTGGCCATGAAGGGATGATATATAATACTATGGTCTAGATGTGGAAATAAATATAGTTGGTTCAAGCATTAATGTAATTAAGAAATTATTACCTTTGAGCTAACATAAATACATTTTTTTATAGATATATTTGGATAAGTTGACATGGAATAAATTCCATATCTAAGGGAGAAGATTAAGAAACTAATTGGAGGAATTTCCTGAGGGGACTTTAGATGTGCTTGAGGAATCCGAAAGCTATGTGGGAGGATTTGAGAACTCCACAGGGGGCTTCACTTAATGAACCTTTGATATAGCATGTGCGTACGTGGCATACTAAACACTACCCTTAAATTGAGTACATTTTGGAAAATATCTATAAAAATACATTATTTAACCTCCTACCAATATGAACCCAATACAACTTCCCAATTAAAAAACCCCTACTTTCACTAGATATTGTAGGTATCCATTTCTTCATTAACATCTTGTATACCCCCTTTATATTTTTTCATTAACTTTGAGCTCCACTTTTTATAGTTTCCAATATAAAAACCATTTACCCCCTATTATATGCTCAATATATTATGTCATTTTCTCCTCATTATATATCCCCCAATATAAATGCACATAGTATCGTATTGGTCCGTCATTGAAACCCCTGTGGATATATCGACCTATATAACATAAGAGGGGGGTGGAAAGCTTATTTTGGTCTTGAAAATAATTGTAAAACAACAAACCTTGTAATGTGGGATAAAAATAAGTTCCTCTTTGAAACTCTAGTCACTCCTGTTATCTTATATGGTTATGAGGTTTGGGGTTGCAGCATCTCCAGAGAAATTGAGCAAATCCAGAAGTGTTTTATAACGTATAACCTGAAAAATAAAAATAATACACCCTATCCTATTCTCCTTATAAAAGTAGGTCTTTCCCCTATTAAGAGCCTATCTAGGATTACTTTTTTGTTGTACAAGCATAAACAAAGAAGAACATATTGCTAAGTGAGTTTGACTTTGAGATCAAATACATCAAGGGAAAGCAGAACAAGGTTGTAGATGCTCTTAGTATAAGATTATAAGTGAATCATATTTCAAATGTGAGTTCATATGAGACATATTTTCATGAGTTAATCTTACAAGTAGGGCAGTATGATGACAGGTACCAGTAGCTGAAGTAGAGATTGCAGCAGCAAGGTGAACATGATAGGGATGAGTAGTATCACTTCATGATAGGTGGCTTAGCCATATTTAGGAACATGATTTATGTTTAAGATAGGAGTGAGATGAAGAAGCTTATCTTGAGGGAGTTTCATGTCAAGCCGTATACAGGTTACCTGAGATATCATAGGACTCTGACAACAATTAAGAAGATATGTCATTAGCTAACCTTGAAGAAAGAGGTGGTTGAGTTTGTTGCAAGATGCTTGGACTGTCAGTAGGTGAAATTTAAATGTAATCACCCTGCTAGTTTATTACAGCCTATTTTAATTCTAGAATGGAAATGGGAGGTGATTATCATGGACTTCATTATAGGGTTTTTGTGCACATCAAACCAACATGATTCGATCATGATTGTAGTTGACAGTTTGATAAAAGTAGCTCACTCTATTCCAATGAATTCTACAAATTCATCGAGTGATGTATCTCCCATTTTCTTCAAGGAGATAGTGAGATTGCATGGTGTTCCCCAAGAAGATTATATCAGACAAAGATGCCAAGTTCACTTCCAAGTTTTGGAAGGAGTTGTTTGCAGGCTTGGGGACATAGTTAAATTTCAGTATAGCTTATCATCCACAGAAATATGGACAAACAGAGATGGTTAACATGATTCTTGAGGATATGTTGAGGATTTATGTAATGCATCAATCGAGGAAGTGGGAGGAGTATCTTCAATTGGTAGATTTTGCATATAATAATGGGTATCAGGAATCCTTAAATATGGGTCAATTTTAGGCTCTCTATGGGTGGATTTGTAATACTCCTATCAACTGGACTGATTTAGTGAACATGGTACTGATTGGACTAAATATGTTAGATTATATGGATCACGAGATGTAGGTTATTAGAAGAAATTTGAATGAAACATCGGACAAGCAGAAGAGTTATGCAAATCAACATAGAGAATTCAAGGAGTTTCATATTAGGAAGCATGTGTACTTGCACATCAATCCTAGGAGGAGCTCCTTGAGAAATAGGTCATGTTTCAAGTTGACACCTCGGTATTATGGGCCTTTCGAGATCCTTGAGAGGATAGGACTAGTGGCCTATAGACTTGCACTATTGCCAATAGTGAAATTCCATGATGTTTTCCATGTTTCACTGCTTAAAAGATATGTCCAGTATGTTGATCATACGATTGATTGGTATGTATTATAGGTGGAACCATAGGGAGAGTTTCATCGATAAACTTAGTTCATTTTGTAGCGGAAACAACTCATGCTCCAAAACGATGCAAGAGAACAGGTTAAAGTTGAGAGGAATAACTTTAGGCATGATGAATCTACATGGAGGATGGTTGGTCAGATGTGGGATTTGTATCGTTCTTTATTTTTTTGAGAAAATGTGTTTGTTTTATGTTTTTTGGTCTATGTTTATATATGTATATGTATATTATATTGCAATGAGTGATGTTATAAAGCTGCAATCAGTAGTATGGCGTTCATGGTTTCAGTAGTTTGGTATGATGCAGACGTTGCATTGAGATATGTTATAAATAACCACGGGAATCATGTTTTATTGGTTATAAGTGACCTTGAACAATGAGGATGGTGTTACCCCGGTGGGGGATTCGTAACAATCCCTAGTTGATTTTCCATGTAAATAAAATAATACCAAGGTCATTGGACACATATTCCAAGTTGAATGCTGGGAAAAACATTATAGTGGGCATCAATTATGATTAATTAATGGCTATGAAAATTGGAAAAGGCATCAACAAAGGAAAAGAGGAAATAATTGGATTTTAATTATAAAATAAAGGAAAATAGAAGAAAAGGGAGGTAAAGAGACAAAAATTTGCATACAAGGGAAAATAGAGGAAAAGAAAGGAAAATGAAGAGAAAATTAGACATCAGTAATAAAAAGGCATTAGAGAACTGGTTCATGACTTTTTTCAGTTCATTTTTGTCTCACTCCTTTCATTCTCTCATTGTCTCATACTCTTACACATCTAGAGTATTCTTTGAGCACTCTAGTATTCTCTTTGCTTTCGAAGAAGACAAGAAAGAAAAAAAGGAAAGAAAGGAAGCAAAAGGGAAAAGTTGGATCAGCAACTATAGTAGGGATACTTTGTAGGTAACAAGTTGCATGTGTAATTTCCTTGCTAATTTTTGGATGGATGGTATATGCATGTGATTCCTTGGTTACGTGTTATCATTGGCATGGATATTTTCCTGGATTGATAGTGTTTTTAGCCTTGCCTTTCCATTTCCTATATAGCCATGGTGTTGTGGGTTTCCCACTTTATTTTTTGATTGGTTCTTATGTTCCCGATGGTTTTTGGTTGGAACAAATCTATGGAGCCCTTAAACAACTTGGGTTGAGTTACTAGTTCCTAGAACCTATAGATTGGGATAAATGCTCTGGAGTATTACGGGTTGAGTTACTAATCCCTAGAGCCATGGGTTGGAACAAATGCTCTAAAGCTTTGATTAGATTTGGGTTGATATACTAGCTCGTAGAGCCCTAGACAGCTTGGGTAGACCTTGATTTGGTTGATGTTAGTGATTTATAGACCATATAGATGATATCACTATGGTTAAGGGTTGAGTTCATTTTTCCTCTAGAAACCTTGGTACATTTTCTTTTCGTCTAACCCTTATGATCCCACATTCATTCTTGGAATATGGTGTGGGGGTGATTGGCTAAAACATATATTTGGTTCAGCCCAATCTACAATTGGGTGGTATGTAGAATTCCCTGACTTGGTTAGGATTTTCATATGTTAATATGAGATATTTTCCTATTATGATCTATGAACATTTGTAGTGATTATGTTGGTGATTTTATCACTCAATTTCCACGGTTTCCATTCTTTTTTTATGTTGGGTATATGCTGGTTATATGATGTATTATATCTATCAATATTAACATATTTTAATAATTTATTGAATGGTTGATGAATGCATGGTCTAACAAGTGTTATTGCAATTATCTTAATAGGGAATTAGACCGTGCTAGTGGTTCTGAGATGAAGTGCATTATATTATAATTATATATGCATCCATGACCTTTAGCTTCTATATTTTTCATATGTTTGACGAAATTTAAGTCATGGATTAGGAATGACTACGTCAAGTTCCTATTAACGTTCTAAATGGTTAGAATTTTTAGCATCTCTTTTATGTTTCTAGAAAGTTACAAGCAGTTTTGGGTAGTGGTCTAGAGGCTAGCCTAGGAAAGTGGCTTAGATCTTGGGATTGATGGCACAAAACTGGATTTTTTGGGTCATAGCCACATGGAAGTAGGATTCTGAGTTGCGCTTATAGTCTCGTAACCACATGCACGGGTGTTAAGGTTGTGGTTATGGATTTAGGTCAGTGAAAAGGTGTTCCAACTCTAGGATTTATCACCTTGGGTGGTTACCTGTCTCCTAAGTGGTTTGTAGTCCCTAAGGGATGTCATGAAGTTTTTAGTTTTTGGGCCCCACTTCCATCATTGGAACTTGGAGTTCAAGTCATGTCATAATAGAAGTCATCTCATATTTACTTTGAGGAACTTATAAAAGCACGTAAATGTAGGATGGATGGTTATAGTTTGTGTCTTAAATAAATAGGTCAAACGAAAAATGGGAAGAAGTTACTTTCTCACATATGCTTGTGATCACTAGATTTATTTGTCCTAATTTAATGCAAACATCAAGCCTATCAAAGAGAACCATCAATGATTGGTAATAATCATACCAATAAAGTATCATTATGAATATTGTTAAATACTTCTAATGAATTCTTTAAGAAAAGAAAGAATTTTAAAATATACCTTTTACCATTTTCATATTTTCTCAAAATGAAAAAGAAAAGAAACTATACTAGGCCACACCTATTCCTACTCTAATGATATGAGGAAAAGTATGACTACGTATAGCCATATTTCCATTAACACCAAGCAAGCTCTTTTTTACCTGCAAAAATATACAATACATATACTAGTACAAGAAACCAAATATTAAACTATGTATAAGAATCCTAAAAGTTGGCATACACACTAATTCTTAAAAACAAAATTAAAATAAATCTATAATTAGAAAACTTTCTACGATAACAATTCTCAAATTCCAAATAATTTATATCGAAATATGTAAACCCTAAAGGGTTAGCGATATCACTATTAAGAATCTGAAAAAAATAAAAAACTTTCTTCTGAAGATTGTATAAGATAGAAAGAATTAAATTTAGTTGTCCCCAAAAGCTTAAGTGAACCACCTGTTTCCTTTATGAGATATTCATCATTACAGGGAAAGGAAAAGAATCAATATCCTTAAAGCCATCTGTTATATATACATGTGAATCAAGGAAAATGGTAAATGCATGATTATCTACAAAGGTAAAAGGGTCATCAGATGGTTGTGCCAGCAAGTGTTTATCACAACAAGTTTTTGATTTAGGATAGATATTTATAATATCAGGAGCTTGTGATGAAGGTTGATTATCAAAGTCATAATGAAAACAATCGGGTCTATGGTCATAAAAAGAATCTGATGAACTTTCCTCTTTATTTTCACGATTAGTTATCTCAGTATGTTTTTGAATAAGAGAGGTAAATTTGTCAAATAAAATTGTTTTAGATGGTAAATCATTATAATGAAATATGTAGCATAATAACATGAATGTGTCTAAAAATTCGCTGACAATTTCATTATCATAAATAGTAAATCTATCAAATTCCAAGCACAATTCCTCATAATAGTTATTATGATGATCAATACAAATACTTGGATAAATTATTACTAAGAATGAATTGACTTAGTTGGTAACACACTAAACCAACCTTGAATCATTCCCTGAAAGGTGAGAGAAAAAAGTAACAAAGTTCATCATTATCAGTAATTCAAAAGAGTTTACATTCTTCAATTAATAAATAAAGATTATCAATGGTAGAAGATACACTCTCACCATCAAACTATAATTCAGATAAGGAATCAACCACCGATTTAGAACTTCTTCTAGTTGGATGGGATGAGCCAAAAGAACAATCTAGAGCAAAATAAAAAATAGCCATTAGTAATTAAAATGAAGAGTTAAGTTTCCACCTATGGCTACTTATTGAAGGAATGCCCTCCTTATAGTGTCAAAAATCTTGATGGCTAAAAATGACCTCCATCAACATGAGGGAGACCACCCGATCAAGGCCCCAAATCATTCCCTTTTCTGTTGACAATGATGGTTCCGACTAGCTATGGATCTAGTTACCCTTACCTAAGAGTAGGTTAAAATTAATCTAACTTAAACTAATTATTATTATTACCTAATCCTAATATACTCATTTATATGTAGTGCTAATTTTTAGAGATATTATTCCATATTAATATAAATCCCATATTATACCCACACTAATATTATTAATGTAATATTAGATACTTAAGTATTCTTATTTTTGTCTTAAAATTTATATCTTACGTGATGTTGTATATTACTATATATATATATCTATATATCTATATATATATAATAATTATACAAATATACCCATATTATTTTTATACTATTTCAATATGTGTTTAACATAATAATTAACTTTACAGAAAAATTATAATAATATAATCATTATAATTTTAATTTTAAACAAATGTTATTATTAAAATATATATTACTAACTCATTGATATTAGTTAGAATACTAACTATGCTAACCCAATTTAATGTAATATGTATATAAATTAATATAATACATAGTATTCTAAATAAACTATCTAAATATATCTCTAAAATATATATAATATGCTAATAGAATATTATAATAATTTAATAATACTCTGATATGATATAATATAATTATATTAATATAATAAAGTTAGTTATATATATATATATATATATATATATATATATATATATATTTCAATACTATTACATAATAATATATGTAAAGTTTTGTATTATTGTCATTCTAACATATATCTATTAATTACTATAGACATATAATATTTTAATTTTAAATTATATTAGTATAATACATATATTATTATTTCAAACATGTATATGTGTAAAATCCCAAGTTAATAATTTTAATGTTAAAACTAAAATTAATTTTATAATTAAATGTGATAATAGAAGTATGGTAAATAATGCAAATTACTAGATAAATTTTCAGATCTAAAATGGGCCTTAAATAATTTATCAGACTAGTAAATTGAGAAAGCAAATTCACATAGCAAGAAAGCACAAAATACTAGTTTTTAAACCAAATACACATAAGACTTCTTTGGTATTATAGAAATACATGGAAATTTACAATTTTTAAGTGATGAGCTTAAGAGCTTCTTATATAGATAAATTCCAAAGAACCTTGGCTGTTTTCAATACTTCCCTTATCTTCGAACTAGATTAGAAATATCAAACAATCTTTCCTATACTAGCAACTTTAATTTCCTCAAAGTAAAGGTCCGTAATCACATAGTGGAGATTCCATCATTATGAACCCACAAAAGAAAGCACTTAAAGTTTTGTACACTTAGAATTTTGTTTACAGAGAACCCTAAGTCTCAAACAATATTACTCATACTTACAACTTTAATTTCCTTAAAGTAAAGAATGGTAATTACATAGGGGAGATTCTATCATGAGGAAACCATGAAAGCTAGTACTTAAAGTATTTACATTGAGGAGATTCTTTACAAAGAACCCTCAAAAGCCAGAAAATCATGAATTATTGTCCTATAGAAATCTACCAGTTTTATCATTTAGGACTCCTATCAAAATCATTGATACTTTCATCATGATCTGTATTGTACCAATCTGGATCAGTACTAGGAATAATTTGTTGTAGCCATGGTGCTTCATGACCAAAGAAAACAAAGAAATGTGAGAATGGCATATGAGGGTCAAGTTTATTTGGAGGGAACCTAACATCTTCGAACCATTCTATGTTGATAGTAAAGTTGTGACCAGTTAGAGAGTTTTCATAGTTGATCTCCACTGTAATTCCTTTGTATGGGAGATCAAATCCAAAATGTCATATCTAATGGCCCCTTCTTCCATTTCCTTATGTAGTACTGATAATGTTCTGAATGGGCTTCTGCAATCAAAATCTTCTTTTCTAGGAATATATGAAGTCATTAGAACATCCATCCAATTGCTCCAATGTTTGAAGGGGACATGATATCTTCATAATAAATGATAATGGAAACCCTTTCAAAAGTTCTAGCATACTGGTGTATTTCATAGTATTCCATCCAAGTGATATTTGGATCAAATATATCGACAATTCTCGAATACAGTGCTCGAGCTTGGCCAAAATAAACATGATAATTATTTATGAGATTCAAGTTAATATTATAACTGTATCTTATTTCTAATGATTTGAACCCTTTTTCTAATATTATCTTATGAATCTCAACTGGAAAATATTTGATTGTTTCAGTAAGGAATTCCCAAAATTATCTATAATGAAATGATGAGCATAGTTCGAATTGCGATCTTCTTTTAGAGATTTTTCCTTTTTCATTTTTTTGATTGAAATAGCCTTGGTTACTTTTATCCATTCTCTAGTTAACATATCGGCAAGGTAATTTTACCTTCCTGCTTTTTAAATGATGTCAAACTCTAAACCTTCTAACCAGAGTGCCCATCTGAGAACACAGGAGTTTCCTTACTCTAACAATCTTTTATTCTATGACATGCCCTTTATATTTTTGAGATCTGTTTTGAGAGTGAAATGCACACTTTTCAAATATAGACGAAATCTTTTAATCCCGTTATTAATAGCCAAAATTTCTTTATGGGATGAAAGATATTTGATTTATGTATTGGAAAAGGTTCATGAACCATAAGCACATATTTATTCCTTTTTCTGATGGTTTTGTAGGAGGATTGTAATCCAATAGGAGTCATAAGCATCAGTTTCTAATATGAAAAACAAATATTGGGCTGGAATTGATAGGGATGACAAACATTGGATGTTAGCATTGATACGATGTATAGCTTCCGTCATTTGTGTTGTCCATTTTGAACCCTTCTTTAACATTTGTTGAAACACTCTGGTGTCTTTAGCATATTCTGGATAGAACTATCAAATGTAATTGAGACATCCCAAAAATCTTTGAATAGATTTGATGTCAAGAAGCTGATCAGGAAATTTCAATAATCACTGTAAGACATGAGGTTGTAACTGGATCTTTCCTTGAGACATATACAACCCAACATATTCAATCTTGGTCTGAGCAATAATGAATTTATCTTGTGTGGAATATAATACCAAGCTATGCTTAAAAACAAGCTGATAAAACAACTCTAAATGCTTTTTATGTTCCTGTACATCCCGACTGAAAACTAACAAGTCATCAATATATACAATAATAAAGTCAAAATCATGAAAAATATCTTCCATGCGATTTTGGAATTTAGAAGGCGCATTTTTCAAGCCAAAGGGCATAACAGTCCATTGATATTGGCCACCTAGAACAACAAAGGTTGTTTTGTATCTATCTTCTGGATTTATGCCTATTTGTTAGAATCCACTTTTCAAATCAAATTTACTAAAAACATTAGCACCAGATATTTTTGCTAGAAGCATGTATTTGTTGGGTAGTGGATACCTGATAGGTTCTAAGGCTTCATTCAACACTTTGTAGTTTATTACCAACCTCTTTTTCTCACGTTTCTTTTAGAATGTTTATTAACATAAAAGGTTGGGCAAGCCCATGAACTTTTGCAGGGCTCAATTAATTTTTTGTCCAGGAGATGTTTAATCTCTTCTTGGCATAATTTCTTCTTTGTAGGACTCATATGATTTGCAAAGGCCTTTTGAGCTTTGTGGTCATACCCCTTTTTAAAGGAAGTGAAACAAAATACTTTTCCCTGAACCAAAATGCATCAGGGTGCTGAGTTGTGCATTATGTTCTGAGTTTATGGGAAATGTATTTTAAGACTTCTTGTGCGTGAATGTGAGCATGCCGTATGATATTTTTTATTTTTGATAATTCTTTAATTGCTTCTTCAACATTGTCCACTTTATTAGACTTGATCTTCATAATGTATGTATTTTTTGCAGGAACAAACACTTTTTCATTTTGAACAGTAAATGTTATCTCATATTTGTCAATGATCATAGCCATCTGTATTTTAACAAAATCTTAGCCAAGAAGTATGTCATATATAGTATCATAATTATACAAGGTTACATATACTAGTGTTGAATCGATAATCAAAGGAAAATCAAGAGCAACATAAGAAATTTGCATAAGTTGTTTGTTAACAGCTTTAACATGTACCTTTGTTGGTTGTGGGTAATAGGATGGAAAATCCTTATACTTGCAGTAGCTGCTCATGGCTCTTCTGTCTATTTCAGCATCCAAATAGTATCTCTTATAATCTGGGACTTTAATGGCTACTGGAATTACGATTCTATCTCTAATTCCACTGATCTCTTTTACTGGTTCACCTTCTGTGTTTTTTGTACACAAACCAAATGGTGTGTGTGTTTTATCAAACATAGATGAGACAAATTTGGAATTTAGCTCATCTATATTTTGTAATTTTTTTTAGATTTGTTCTGCTATTTTAGCCATCTGTTGTTTGTCTTCTTGCAAACTTTCTTCAATCTTTCTGATTTCTTCAAGAACACTATCACGACTGGTTTTTTGTTCAGGATTTATTAAGCTAGATTCTGCACCCAGCTTAAACCATTCTTCGGGATCAATTTCATCTTCAGAGGGGGAATCAACAAACATTGTTTCTCTAATTTTATCAATTTTTTCTTGGATCCTTCTCCTAGGAATAATCAGGCTAGGATCAAGGGCATCCTTTTGTTTTTGGAGACTTGCTATTTGGTGCTTTACGTTATGAAAAGAAAACATGAAACAGTCTGAAATATATGTATAATCATCTTCACTCTCAGTGTTTTCTATAATTGTGATCTTCTGGAAATCATTTTCAACTTCACTATCAGAGTCAATATTTATAGAGAAATATTCACATTTAGAACCTGATCCAGAAACTAGATCCCAATAAGTTGGATCATAAGTGGAGTTGAATAATTCCATGATTTTGTTCTGAATTCCTTTCTTATTTTTCTCTAGACATTTTTTTGCCCAATGGTATTTTCTACCAAAAATAAAACATTTAGACTCTCTGGCTAGTCTTGATCTTCTCCTGAACACATACATTTTTCTGGGATTCTTGAAGATTCTATGTTTTTGTTTGTAACACTGAAACTTTGGACTTTTAGATATATGAGAACCTTTCTTGGAGGAGTTCTTAAAACATACAAAGTGGTAAGTTTCTGAAAAGGAATTTCAGAGATTAGGACTGAAACCCAACTGCTTCTTAACATTCTTACGAGTTTTATAGGTTGCACATTCATTTCTATGAATTGTAAGAATATGTTCCTTTAAAGCAGATGAGGACCAATAGGATTCAAGGTGATAGATGTAAACCATGGGGGGTGATTCGCCATATTTGGAGTAAAAAGGTAAAAAATAAAAAAAATCAACTCATATTTTCAACTTATCTCCCTATGGTTTTATGTTTTACTCAAATTTCTAGCATGAGGACACATTGGATGCAGAATTTAATTCTTCAACTGAAGAGTGCGCATGTTGCATACTTTTGATGGACCTTGCTACATGAAACAATATGATTGCAAACACCTTTTTCATGTCTTTTTCATTCTTCTTGTAGCAGACTCCATTGAAAGTATGCAACATGGGTACTCATTCGATGAAAAATTAAATTGTGCATCTAATGAGTGCTCCTACTCGAAATTTGAGTAAAATCTTAGGGAGATAAGTTGAAAATATGAGTTGAAAAAATAGTTTTCACTTTTTTCCATCTAAAACTTGATGATGTAATCTAATCTTATTTTATTATTTTCACTAGTATTTTACAATATTCTTTAAGAGAGGGCGGGAGCAGGGAGCAGGGAAGAATGATCTCAGATCAAAACATGTAGAGGTTTTCTAAATGCCTATGAAGGGCGGTCGAGGAGGGGGCTCCACTCCCTCCTACAAGGAGGCCCTGGCTAGCAAGGGGGAAAAGCCTTTAGAAGATATTAGGGAATCAGGGGTGGAAGGAGAGAAAAGAACGGTAGCGGGAATAGAGGAGCCCACAGAAAAGGTTCAATATAGCACAAAAGACAAGGAGGTAGAGGACAAACAACAGGCAACTAAAGATAAGAAACACGGGGTACCATGCAAGCCCAAAGCAGACATAACTCCCAAGGTGATATTAAATAATCCAGAGCTGCAGGTGTTCAGGGAACATATGGGGACATATGCCATCATCTGCAAGTTCATGGGACTATGGCCCATTGAAAAATCTCTTCAATCATGGATCAGATACCACTGAAACCTAAAGGAAGCATAAATCTTCACCTTGGGTCTAAGGTTTTCTTTACGGTGGTGTTCATAAACATTGAAGATAAGGACAGAATATTTGAAGGAGGTCCCTACTTCTATGCTGCTGCAGGACTCTACATGAGACCTTGGATTATGAACTTTGTGCCAAAAAAGGAGACTTTTACTTCAGTCCCGGTTTGGGTAAGACTCTACTCTCTACCTCTTGACTACTGGCAAAATGAATCATTACAGGCCATAGGCAATAAATTAGGATGCTTTGTTAAAGCCTCTGAAGCTACTAGAAGGAGAAAATACACTTCCTTTTCTAGAATTTGTGTGGAAATGGACCTATCAGGAGCTCTACCGGAGATAACCTTAGAAGTTTTTGATGAAGAGTGGTTACAAACAGTAGATTATGAGCACATTCCATTCAGATGTCACAAATGCCATGAACATGGACATCTTTTTAGGGACTGTCCGCTCAACAAGGAAATAAACAAAAGCAGAAGCACTACAGTGAAAGATGCAGATAGCTTTCAGAAAGTAGTTAGCCGAGGCAAAGGAAGTAAGAGAGGTCCGAGAAATCAGCAGCAAGGAGAACAACATTTCAAGCAAAATAGTTTCCAGGGGCTTCAGGAAGAGGAAGAGAATACTAAAGTAGAATAAACAATGGAAGGAAGTTTTGTAGAAAAGGAGGATGGGAACAACCCAGTACAAACACAAAATGAGGAGTACCAGAAAGAGGCCACCATGAATGATTTTGAACAAGAAATGGATCAGGAAACAACCCAGAGAGACATGGAGATGGAGGATCATGAACTACAAGAAATTTTGGAGGAAGAGCATCTAGATCTAGAAGGCTTCTTGGAACAAGGAACCATAGAGGGAGTGGATTCATTACCTCAAACGGAGTTCCACAGAGTACAACAGCTATTCATATGGAAATCTCATAACAAAGGATCCGAAAAGCTACGGAAGAATGAAAAACAAGGCAACGAAGGAGTGAAAGCTTTGAAAGCCACACCAGGATTAGTACCAAGAATCCCAGGAAAGAAAAGAGGCCAGAAAAGACAGAGCGAGCTGTTGATGGAATGTGGGAAGTTAATGATAGAATCAGGTAAGATGAAAGACCTATCCAGCTACTCCTTTAATAATCTTTGATAATGAAGTTTACGTCTTGGAATATAATAGGTCTAGGCAGTAAAAGAAAACAAAGATTATTAAGTAATAGAATGAAACAAGTAGCCCCGGATGTGATCTTCATTCAGGAAACTAAATGTTCCATTCAAAAGATAAGAGAGATACATGGCAAATGGCTCAATAGATTTGAGTTTTTGGAGGTCAAAGTAGAGAATACAGCTGGGGGTATTCTCACCTTTGGAACACCCAAAAGATTGACATGATAGATGCCGAAGCATCGAGAAATTATCTTTCAGTGATCATTCGGCCAGTGGGAGATAAGGAAAGGTACTTGGTTACGAATGTGTACGACCCCCAAAGGTTGCAGGACAAACTCTTGTTTCTTCATTCACTGAAGAAGCTCATAGAACGTCATGTAAGAATCCCCTGGATCATGGGGGGGGATTTCAATCTAATAAAAATGCTGTCGAAAAAAAAAGGAGGAACCAGAATTCTATCCAAAGATTCTTGTGCGTTTCAGACCTTCATAGATAGTATGAAGCTCGTGGATATTGCCATGAATAATGGTACCTTTACACGGAACAATAAAAGAGGAGGAGAGTCTCAAGTGGCATCCAAACTGGACAGATTTATAATCTCAGAAGATCTTATGATCAAGGACAAGGAAATAGTTGCGAGTGTTCTTCCCTTTGGAGGCTCGGATCACTGGCTAGTACAACTGGACATTCAGGGTATTGGAAAACACAACAACAAACCTTTCAGATTTGAAAATATTTGGCACTCTGACCCAGACTTCTATAGCAAAATTTCTATCTAATGGGCAGAGGATTTGGAGATTCAAGGCACAAGAATGTTCCTTCTTCAAAAAAGGCTCAAACACATTAAACTCCGACTCAAGGAGTGGAAGAAGAAGGAATATGGCAACATATTTGTAGAGAAAGAAATTGTGGAAGGAAAATTGAGAGACTCAACCAAACCCTGATTACTAAGGGTTTTGATAAGGAACAGAATGAACTAGCAACTAAATATCATCAAGATTGGGACAACTTATGTAAGAAAGAGGAAATTTTTTGGAGCAGAAATCCAAAGTGCAATGGCTAAAGGAAGGAGATCGCAACACCAGATTCTTACACAAAGCCACTATGGCGAACGGAGCTCACAACAGGATTTCTACTATTAAGGACAATAAAGGTAACATGCTCAGCACGCATGAAGAAATAGAAGCAGAACTTGTTCAACACTTTCAGGACATTGCTCAAGAAACCTTCACTAACAGAGATTACTCTATCGGGGATATCACTAAGCATATATCTAAGCTAGTCTCCAAAGAAGACAATTTCAACCTCAACAGACCAGTGTCAGAAGAGGAGGTCAAGGAGGTCCTTAAAGAGATGCAAAATGGCAAGGCACCAGGTCCGGATGGGTTCAATGTAGACTTCTTCAAAGCCTGCTAGAATTTAGTTAAACATGATATTCTGAGCATGGTGGAGGACTCAAGGAGGGTTAAAACTATCCTGAAGGTGCTTAACACCACCTTTATTGCCCTGATCCGTAAATAGGATGTAGCCCTAACTCCTGACAGGTTCAGACCCATTGCCTTGTGCAATGTTGTCTACAAAATTATCTCCAAAGTGGTGGCCAATAGACTCAAACCCCTTCTTCCTACCCTGGTGGTAGTGGAACAGTCAGGATACATGGAAGGTAGACAAATCCTCGACAACATCATTCAAGCTCATGAGGTGGTTCACTCTTTGACTAACAATAAGAGAGCTAGTATGATCATGCAACTGGACATAGCCAAAGCCTATGACAAGCTAAACTGGACATATATCAGAAAATTTCTTGCTGCTTTTGGGTTTGATCATAACTGGATCAGATGGGTAATGGCCCTAGTCACTTCACCCAGCTTTTCAATTCTGGTTAATGGTTCACCCTCAGAGACTTTCACTCCTTCAAGAGGCTTAAGGCAGGGAGATCCACTCTCTCCTTTTCTTTTCATAATCATGATGGAAGGGCTGGGAAGGATGATTAGATAGGCCAAGGTAGTGGGTTCAGTCAAAGGTCTCCAACTATCTGAAGAGGGGCGTGCTCTAACACATCAACAATTTTTGGATGATACTATGCTTCAAGGGATCCCCACGGTCAAGGAAGCTCTTCCATACAAGCAAATCCTGAAAGACTTTGCCACGGCTTCAGGTTTGGAGGTAAATCTCTCTAAATCTAAATTTTTTTTCCTTAATACTCACATTTCTATTCAAAGAAACATTGCCAGAATTATGGGATTCAAAGGGAGATCCTCCCCTTGAAGTATTTAGGAGTTCCTCTCACTGCCAAACCTTTACACAAGAGCATATGGGAACTAGTCATTAACAAATTGCAAGACATGGTCAAGAAATGGACCTACAGATCCCTAAATTTGGCTGGCATGTTAGTGCTCACCAAAGCTATCCTGCAATCCATCTCTGCCTTTATGTTATCTGTTCTACCAGCTCCTAAAAGTGTACTACATCAGCTCAGATCCATTCAAAGATACTTCCTCTGGGGAAAGGGGGAGGAGCGTAAGAAGTGAGCCCTAGTAGCTTGGGATAAGATATCCAAACCTAAGAGATTTGGGGGGCTAGGCTTGGATGACCCTGAGTTACTTAGCAAGGTTCTAGGTGCCAAATTATGGTGGCATTGGGTTAAAGAGCTAGAGACTCAGTGGGCAACCATTTGGAGAGAAAACTATGATAGCGCCTGACATATCCATGATATAATAAGAATGTCAGGTCATAGAAAGGGCTCACACATTTGGAACAAAGCTTGGGATAATCGGGGTTTGGTCCAAGGAAACAAATTCTAGGAAACCAGAGAAGGAAATCTCAGCCTGTTCTAGGAGGATAGATGGCAACAAGTACCTATACTATTAAATGAAGACCTAAGGGATCTCAAGGAATTCATGGATAGCAAGATACTTTCTAAGGTGAAAGACTTTTCGGAGCAAACCAATAACAATGATAAATGGAGAATCTGGAGGAATTGTGATTTTAGGGATAACAGTACCCTGAAGGCTAAAGCAAAAACTCTCAAGGAAGAGTTAGATCAGAGGAATATTCTGAAAGCTGAAGGCCACGATCAACTGAGATGGGGTAACAATAATGAGGGGGTTTCTAACCTCAAGGAAGCAAAGCTCATTCTCCTTGACCTTAATTCTCAACCTCCAGACAAAACCTGGCTTAACCTTTGGAGACAGCAAGGCTAGATGAAGATTAAACTTTTCATGTGGCTCGTTCAGCACAGGAAATTTCTAACCTAGGAAAATATTAGGAAGAGGGGCATTCTGGGACCTTCCAAATGCCAGCTTTGTGAGAGGCATGAGGAAACCATGGAGCACCTTATCAATAGCTGTATGTTCTCTGCTAGTCTGTGGGACTCTTTTGCCTGTTTTTTCCATCAGACGGATAGGGACAAACATTGCATCCGCAACACCCTGACCAACTGGAGAAAAGATTTTTCAGACAATGAAGTTCTAGCCACAGCTTAGGCCCTCTTTCCGAGCTTCATTGTTTGTAATGTTTGGAAAGAGCGGAACAACTGAATCTTTAAAGAGGTAAAGAGAACTTCCCAAAGCATTTTGGAGCTGATCTTAAAACAGCTCAAGGAAATGGTTAGCACCATTGTATGAAACCTCCCCAAGAACCAGCCTTCGGCTACCGACCTGAGAATTCTCTATGATCTAGTCCTGGAAGGCATCTCTCCTCAGGTTCTGGACAGAAATCTAACCTCCCTGAGGGACGCAAAGGATTTCTGGCACCCTCCTCCAAAGGGTTATCTGAAATACAACATAGATGGAGCTTCAAAAGGTAACCCGGGTACAACTGGTTATGGAGGGGTTCTTCGCGATGAGAATGGTATTGTCCTCTTCATATTGCACTATCATCTGGGACAGGCTACTAAGAACTTGGTGGAATTGATGGCTATGGAGCAATGTTTAGAGTTCCTAAGTCGGGAAAACAGGAAAAATGTGATAGTGGAAGCTGATTCTGAACTTATTATCAATTCAGTCAAGAAAATCAACGAAGGTTCTAAGCTAGAAAAAGTCTCAAAAAATTGGAGAATTATTTAGGGATTCTAATGGATTCAACACCACCTTCAAAGCCTCCGTACTATTGTCTTTAAGCATGTCCGCAGGTTAGCGAACAAATTGGTTGATTTGCTTGCTAACCAGGGTGTTAGTAGCACAGAGATTAGAATGACATAAAATTGGCATGAGCTTCCACAGAGCAGGTTAAAGACGGTTCTACAGGAATAGGCTGAAAATGATAAGTTGGAGTATAAAGATAGAGCCTGGAACTAGGGATCAAATTGACTCAACCTTTGCTTTCAACATCAGCTTGTGTCATCAGTTTCGTATAGGCGGTTCTGTGGTGTGGCAGATACCTAATCTGGTCGCTCACATTCCCAGTGTAATCGAAAAGAAGATCTCTATTTATAGTGGAGAACGATTCGTGTCCCTCATCTATTCAGTGTTCCAGGATCATGCAAGGGAGATCCTCAAATGCAGACAGAGACCTGCTTCTTCTGGCGACTGGCCCTTTAAAATTTTGGAGTCTCGGCATGGTTTACAGCCACCACGCGGTTTTACGATTGATCACACCACATCCCATTGGGAAGTGGTTTTGTTAATTTGGCAGTGATTCCACTCACCCTCCGACACGTGGCAGGGAAAGGGGTCCAAAAACCGCTCTTCCCCACTCACTAAAGTTGGCCCTTCTTATCCCGTGCGATATCAACATCATTCGTTGGATTTAGTCAACGGTAATCTATGGCTACATCAGTTCGAGCATCTTGGGTTATACTTCGGTCTTTTTGACGGAGCGATATCCCCCTCGACCGTCGATCTTAATGTTTTTATTGGACAGCTCAGATGAATAGAGCTTCTCCTAAAGCGAAGGTGCCGGTTTGTTCATGGGCTCTCCGGAAGCCAGTGGCATTTTTGTTGATTTTCAGTTGGTTCGGGTTTCTTTGTAAGACTTTTTGGTTCTGACCTGGGGTCTTGTCCTCCTTTCTTGTAAATTTGTACACTATTTTTCCGGTTTTTTGAAATAGAAGGATCCATACTTGCCTTAGAAAAAAAAAATATTCTTTAAGAGACTCATTTTAAACTCCAAAATTTCTCCTATGGTTAAAGGTCACTAATTAAGCCAAACTATGTACAAAATTATACAATTCCTTTTGCTTCGTTTTGGTGGTGTGGATGAAGGATTTACTTGAAGCGAGAATATTAATCGATACAAAAGGTAAATCAGCCTACCATGGTCTTTTGCCTCTTGGAAAGAAGACTTAAAAGATAGGTGAAATGTAAATGCAATCCTATCTATGATGTAAACTAGCCAAATCTGAAGATATAATAGGGGATTCTTAAGAGAGCTTCAACAAAAGGAAATAGGTCTCAATTCTTGAATCTGTCATGAGTTCAAGGAATGAGGAAAGTTCAAAAGTTTGCGAAGATTTGATAGAGAATAATCATGTCTGTTAAATAAAAACATAGAACGGTAAGCAATAAAACTAATAACATGAAAGATAAAGAAGGAATTAGTTCACTTCCATCTCCTCCATGAAGCTTTGAGTGCAGATGTTCATTCATGCTTTAGATTGTTGATTCCAGGTCGAAATTGGAAATGAATAAAAAGTGAAAAAGTTACAAATTCTGAAGGAATTAGTTCACTTCCATCTCCTCCATCAAGCTCTGAGTGTATATGTTCATTCATGCTCTAAATTGTTGATTCCAGGCGGAAATTGGAAATGAATACAAAAGTGAAAATGTTACAAATTCTGAAATGAAATGTCTACATCAATTTTCCATCGAACTCATGAAAGTATAAAGCCAGACAGTAAATGTAGTAAGCATAAATTTGAACTTACAAATTCCTAAAAATGTACAGCGACGGCTGAGCAATCAAGAAATGTAAAAGGCACGCTCCTTGATAGTAATAAATCGTTCGTTGCATAGATATAATTACCAAGCAGTTTTATATATAGACTTCCCTCTCTTAGATTTCCATTAAAGGAAAAAGAATCCCCCCTCTCAAGCTGCTAATTTGTAGAGAAAAATACAAAAGTGCGCCCAATAGTGGATCTGGAATCCCCCTTGTTCAAGCAAGTGGGCTCTTTTAAAGGAAGATTCTAAGTTGGGAATTGTGCCCTGGCTCCTTTGCACCCTAGATCCCTTTTTGTCAAAGTAATTTTTTATTTTTTTTTGTGCGATCGAATTAGTCCATGCCTCATGCCTCAGTGGAATCAAGGGATTTTTTATATTTTCTTGTTTTAGTTTTCTGAGCTCGTCCCTAGAAAATCAATTCGTTCTTGGGTTATTATTCAACTAATTCCCTTGTGGTGCAATCACCCATTTCCAAATTCTCGTCGAAATTTCCTCTTTTGCATGTGATTGGATCGGTTCAACCAATGTCTGGGTGCAATAAAAAAACATTGTTTTGTGTAAATTTTGAATTGGTTGCAGGTGGAGAGGTAGCACGAATTTATTTTTGATTTGGTTTCGCAAACATATTGATGGTGGAGGATATGATTAAAAGCACCAGTAAAACGCTCCTTGATTCAATCTATGTGTGGATATGCTGCCCAGAAACCTGGAAGTATACTCGGCCTCAATGAGATTCTCGAATCTTGTCTATGCTCTAATGTGTTTGTTTTTTGGCAGTAGAGAACGCCCTAGAGGTCGAAAATGCCGTAATGAATTATTTCATCGGTATTAATTCTTCACATTACTAATTAACCGTTTATGCTAATGCTATGTATTAAGACTAAGTAATTTATAGAAATAAAAAGTTCCAAAGAAGGAAAATGTTTGTGTGTGAACGCATATGGCTGTGTGAAAGTCTCTCGATAATATAGCAAATTCCTTAGCAATGAGAAGACTGCAATATTTGTCTCCCATGGTTTCGCAAAGCATAAATATCAATTTGATCATCGAAAGATAAGGTTGACCCCTGGATGGTGCAAACAGTTAACGCGTAATGCAACGTAGCCTCCGAAACACAAAAAAAAATTAGATATTTACGCAATGTTTAATCTCGAAAAATTATGCACGGTGGTCTTTTCATGCTTTGATCATGACTTATTTTTTCTCTTATTACATCTCACTTGCTTTGTATATCTATTATTTAGTTGAACTTTTTGTTTATGTGCCTTTTACCAACCCTTCCACGTAGTCATATGATCTCTCACTATTTGTCTTGAAATTGTTTTGATCGTTATGTCCAAGGCTGCACTAGCGTTCTAAGTTGTCAACAGTGATAAATTATTGAGTCACTGACTCTACATTATATTATTGAATCAACGATTCAATAATTTATTGGCAATATTAGTTCGTCCATCCAACTAGATTTTCTACAAAAAGCACCAGTTCCAAGCAGTTACAAAAGTTGATCCACACGCACATGGAAACCCTAACTAAATATCTGTGATGACATACAAATTATTGGTATAGATTTTATACAATCTATACATTCTGTCATGATATACAATCTATACAATTCATCACTGATGGAATCCGCTTAGGCCAACCAAGTTTTAATCACTCGTTGATCCATGAGATTTTTTTATGATACTGTAAATATATCCTTGTAATTGATCAATTAAAAATATCGACAAATACATATCTATGTTATCATTACTTGCAGGGATTCTCAAGAAGTGATGGGATAATAATGAAGTTGAATTGTGTATATCGATAGGATGATATTACCTGCATAAGTGATGGGATAATAAATGAAGTTGAAATGTTGATATCGATTTGGATGATATTTTGATATTTTATAGTTTAATGATGCTCTCACAAAAAGTGTTTTGTTTTATTTGGCTGTAAAATAATTTTTTATATTTTATAACAATTTATCAATGGTGATAAATTATCGAATCACTGATTCGATATTCTACGGATTAATTATTAAATGGCCCATTCCATAATCTATTGGCAATGTTTGGTCTTCCATCCAATTAAATTTTTAACTCAAAACAACTGTTCGAACCAGTTACTCAAGTTGATGCACAGGAAGATGTCAACACGGAATACAACTTAATTTTCTTTGATGATAGACAATCTTGTTACATTTTCGAAGTATAATCCAAATTGAAATATAAATTGTTCAAATTGATATATTTTCGAAGTGTAATCCAAATTGATATATAAATTATTACAACATGATCGAAGATTTAAAAATTGTTTAATTCTCTAATGCATCATCTCAAGGCTTTTCAAACAGAATGTACAAAGCTATTATCATATCTATACAACGCAGACAAACGGCTTTAAAGCGTGACTAATGCAGAGGGTTATTATGACCTGAAAGAAAACTGCATTCAAACTCGGTTCTTCCTTAAAATCTTGTAAGAGCAGAATGAAACGATAGAGGGTCGGCTTTCGGTAATGCACAGAAATGGTACATCCATGTGTTTAGTAGGTGGTGTGTCAAAACAAGAACTAAAGCAAATCGAACTGAGATATTAAAGCTTAAAGATCAATTTTCACATTATTAATACACATCAACCTGTCACGAGACTCACAAGGTTATATATATATATAGATATATACACCATAATTTAATAATTTAGAATATGTATTTCTTATCATAATATTACAAATCTTAGTAACCAAAGAGATAAGAAAACGTAATCCCTTAACTTATAACATAAAGGGTTTTATATTTTAATTTGGTATCATTGTCACAGGACAATATTACATAAAAATGTTATTATAATATAGTAGGTATTTTATATATTTTATTTAAAATAATTATATTAATAAGTATTTTATTTTAGATTAAAGATTTAGAATTTTGATTTAATTATTAATACTTATTAAGTAGATAATAAATATTTAATATTTATAGAATATTCAAGAAAGAATGTTTATAATAATGTATATAAATATTTATTGAAATTTATCTTTAAAGTGGTTACATTATTTTTACTTTTTTAATTAAATTGATAAATTAAAAAAATGTAATATGAACCATTGTAATATGGAGTGACTTAGGATTTTTGTTCTTGTGGTATTGACAAGCCATGATATTAACTCGTAATATTGTAACAAAACCTATATATAAATTAAGAAGCTCCACAAAAAAATGGAAATATATCTCCATAATTAAAAATCTTTTAATAAAAATAATAAGAATAATTTAAAATAAAATTATAAATTAATTAGTTTTTATAATTTTTATTTTTTTTTGCAACTTCTGTTGTATCATAAATTAAATGTTTTGATACTACTTATAAATCTATTCCTATTACTATTTACAAATCATTAAATTCATATAATTATATTCATTTTAAAATAATTATATTGTACATAATAAACTACATCTCTATTATATCTTTTAATATTTAATTTTTTTTTCCTCTTTATTCTAAAAATATTTATAACTTATAATTTTTTCATCTCGTATAATCTATACATCTAACTCATTGAAATCATGTAAAAATTACACTTAACTATCCCAAGTCAAGTCTTGAATATTGTCCAAATCATAGTTACCAAATTCCCCTGAATCCGGCTAAAAAATTCGGAAATTTGCCAATTTGATACGAATACAGTATTATTCGATGAAATTCGATTTGGTTTTCAAGGATAAGTGGTTAGATAAGGGGTTAAATGAAAAATTAAATGCCTCAAAATCCGTGGTTGGTGGTTTAAATAAATAGAACACATTGTTTATTCACTACGAGAGAATGTTAATGGTCGAACAAATAGTAGTAGGATGGCATTCGCGCAGAAAGAGAGAAACTAGAAAATCACACTGAATCAGAAAGTTTATAATTTTCCAACTTCATTATTGTTTTATGGGTTAAAAAGCCAGTAAAATAGGGAAAGGAAGAATTTGTTACACTGAATGTTAATTTGTAATATATGTTAATTTTGCAATGAGTGATTTTATGGAATTTCAGATATTTTAAAAAAAAATTATATTTTTTTGGAAGGATTTTACATAAATCAGTTTTAAAATTAGAAACATATTTTAAATTTAAATTTAGAAATAAAGAAGTATTGAAGGGAAGTGAAGTTTTTTTGTGGTGAATTGTATTTGTAAAGTTATTATACTATTTAGTTTATTGGATCTTATTCAAAATTCAAAATAAATTTAGAAAAATGGGTTGAAAATATAACGAACACAACAAGAAAATTTTTAAAATGATATTTTTTAAGATGTATAGTGTCGAATTTTTTTCGAATTAAAAATTTCTTATTGGGATTTTTATCGTAGAATCCGAATTTGAATTCGAATTTGGTAACTATGTTCCAAATCCAATAACACTAACATAAACATTGAATTTAAAAAATATCCCTCCAATTCTAGTAACACTAACATGAATTGATATTTATTTATGACTTATAAACATATTCTACACTATCAATTTCATTTAATTCGTTGCCATGCATTTATGGATCTTATATTTCCACAATTTAAGGTTTTATATATGGAAAAGGAGAGTGGTAATTTTAAGGTTTTATATATGGAAAATGAGAGTTTTAGAAGATAAAATATATTGGTAATATGATGCTAAATGATAATGATAATATGGAATTTTTCTATTATAAATTTTGAAGAATAATAGTTTTAAAAGATAGAAATATATTTGAATTTGATTTTAAAATTAAATACAAATAAAAAAATTTTAAAAAGTTGAAATGTATTTTACAATTTAGTATTAATGTGTAATAAGAAATTTAACTTGAATTGGGGTGGGACGCTTGAGATGGGTTCTCATAAATTATAGAGGAATATTGGCTTTTCATTAATTCTCGAGGAATATTGGTTTGTAATTAAGCTTACAATGTGGAATCACTTCTAATAAAATGGTTGAAGTTAATGTTTTTTTGTGAGAAATAAATCTAGTAAGTGTTTTTAGCATATATAAGTTGATTGTAAAGAACTATAAGAATTCCTTAAACATATGAAAGTGAGAAAATCTCCTTGCACTCAAACAAAGGCTTAATCATCAATGAAATCATACACATCTTGCATTTCTTTCCTGCTATTGAGATGTGTTAAGATGTGTTAAGGGGGAACAATCTTATGGTGCATTCATTCACAAATAATAAATCGCAAGAAAAAATATAATGGATCATCAACAAGAAGTTGTAACATGAAACGTATACCCTAATATATTTTGATAAATCATTATAACATTTTCTCTGGGCAAACATGCCCAATGTACCTAATCAAAGTCCCAATGTAATGATGCAACACCTCCCATGTTGCACACTTATGGCACTATCATATTTTATTATATGTTCTGGACCTTAATATTGTAGGCTATGTGATTAATCCCGAACTAAAGGATGTGCCCACAAGGGATTCATTATTCTGTAAGGTGAAATGTTAGCGTATCCATTTGCAATGCATTCAGTACCATGAAAATCTATTCAAATTTATTATTTTCTATCGAAAGGAAGCATGCTTTATTAAATGGTTGGAGTATGGGGAAGTGATTTTTTTTATCCAGTGTTCGATTATTTAGGTACTTTCTTAATTTAATACCCTTGGTTGAGTTGGGAATATTGACTCTCAACATTTTCAGGTCTAGCTCTTTTAGTTTCTAGTCTATCTCTCTTAAATTTCATAATGGAAAGTTAAGAGCCTTAGAAGTTGTGCAAAATTCTTTGTTGGCACAAGAGATTGATTCAAATCATTTTTATTGACATGTATGTTCTATTTATAAAATTCAAGTCAAGGAAGCCAATTTCTCATCATAACTAGAATGAATCATAAATCCATTTAAAAATTTTAAAGTTGTAGAAGGTAAGTGTGTGGTGTTATAAAGAAAATTTGAAGGTCTATTTATTTGTTACCATCCTTGGATTCAAAATTCTACCTTTTCTATTATTTCCATCTTTTCTAGGTCTAGGTTAAGGATAGCCCCAATGTTTAATCAAAGAATGAATTGTGAGATTAATCACCATTATTGTGCAAATCTTAGTCTAGCTTGAATCCTCTTGAATTAGTCTTTATCTAGCTGGTGGTTCCGCTCAACCCCTCTCTTGAGTTAGTCTTTATGTGGCCGATGGTTCCGCTCAACCCCTCCCCAGAACATTTGAATGAGTGACTTAATTGGGAAAAAAATTGATCTACAACTCATTGATTATTCAAAATTCTACTTGATAAGAGAATTTTGCCATGAGAAAATTAACCATTCGAGAGTTAAATTTGAAGGCACATAAAATAAAGCAAGAAACAATTAATGTAATTAGTATCAAAATTGATATAAGTGTATTATTATGTTTTTCAAAATTCTAAAATTCTCTACATTTACTATACTTGATATTGTAAAAAAGTTTTTGGAGTGTTCTTTCTGGATTTGTTCATACTAAATATTTATAAGTGAAAGTTTTATATTTTAATAGTTCAAACTATAGAAATATTTTTCTCTATTATATTTTTGTAACATTGATTTTCTAAATATCTTTTATTAATATAAATATGTATTAATTATTTTTTAAAAATAATATAAATAAATAATAATGAAATTTTTTTATATTATTTTATTATTAAAAATATATATATATATATATATATATATATATATATATATAATATTCTATATATTCACATTTAAATGGGTAACATTGGTGATCATGATGGGTTTATAATTGTGTGATATAAAATATAGTTTCATGGTTACCATTATAACCACTCTATGTATGACATACATAAAATTAATTGAAAATTTAAATTAATAATTTTTTAAAAATATATTAATAACTCATCTACATCTTAAAATACTACTCGTCAGTTTTTCCTACACTCCTCCTCGTCATTATTATTAGTATTTTTTTGTATTAGATATGTATATCATAAATAAATTATTAAAAAATGATGTCAAAATAAATATATTTAGAAAACAAACTTTATAATTAAAAAATTATTCTACTCAATTTAATTCAACTTCTAGAAATGCACGATGTAATATAAAACAGTTACAAGGATGGTTGACATTTTATTGTGGCCTAGTTAGCATAATTAATCTCATATTCATCGGGAAAAATAACGATAAATTGTTTTAAGTGTTTCATTACTCAATGTGTTTTATGTTATCGTATCTGGTATAGATTATGGTATATTGTGTATTTGTTTTAACTCATAATCATATATCATATCTACATATTATATTTGGATACCTATGTTGGATATTTAGGTGCATAAATAATTCTATAATTTATTAACATTTTATAAATAACTTTGAAGATTTCACTAAGCCTAAATAACCATAAGCCTGTAATCCCAAATAAGTGAGGAGATTTCAATATGCCTAAATAAATATGTGCATGGATACAATAGAAAATTAAAGAAAATTAAAGGAATTAAAATAATTTAAGAGATTTCAATAAATCTAGAAGTTTAACCTCAGAGATTTCAATAAGCCTTAGGACGTATAGATCATCTAAATTCATCTATATTCTAGAGGTTTGGTGAAATATTCAAAAGTTACATGGAGATCTAGATGTAGATGTCTTAAGACAAACATGAATCTTTTCCTTTTACTAAAATCATGCTCTCCTTTTAGAACCAAAAAATATTGATGGTCCTCAAAATTGTTCAAATAACAATAAGGGGGAACCACCCAATAGGATATCCAAATTAGACCTACTCTCATTTGAAGTAGCTATTTGCATTAGTATGTGGACCCTATTTTCACTATAAAAAAAAGGTTAAATGCAATTTAATATTCGTTCAATTGAATATCTATATATATATATATATATATATATATATATATATATATATATATATATATATATATATATGAATGATGATGATGATGATGATGATGATGATAATTAACGTCCACTAAGATCAATGTGGTCTATTATACCTTAAGAAAGAAGCAGTTAATTGAGATTACTTAAGATTTTATTTCTGTGATAAAAAAGGAGGGCAATAAGTGTTTTGAGGTCACTGTAGTTTTCATGACTCAACAAGCCAAGGAGGTTGGTAGCGGGAAAAATGTTATGGAAATGAGAACGGATGTGAGTAAGGGTCGAACAATCCAAGAGAAAGTGTTTTTCATCTTCAACTCTCTTCTTATGCCAAGGGAGGCATATTCTTTCATCCCAAGGAATCTTGGGAATAGACCAACGCATATCTATCTATCTATCTATATATACCAAATTTAAGGAAGTCATTCATAGAACTTAATAAATGTTTGTGTAAGTAGAAATACAAACATTTTTTAAAAAGAAATGCCTATTTAAAAGAAATATCACAATGTAACACCCCCTCCAAGGTCTACCTAAAGTACCCAGGCCAATCAGGGTAAACATGAGGAGATATGTTACTACAATCACATTCGACATCCTATGTCACCTTAAGGAAGTGGAATCTATGGAGGATCACATATAGTCATCCAACATCATCAACAAAACCCTCAGGAGACAAATAAACCACTCATACATCCTGTCCTTGTGTCCTACTGCTATTCTACAAATCTTAGGCCATAGTCGCTCTCATGCTATGGGCAAGGAAGTGACAAAAAATCCAAATTCACTCTCATAGGTCTAGCAGCCAACAACTATGGACTGAAATTGCTAGTTATGTGCCATCGACCCCAAGATTTAAGCCACTTTTCTAGCCTAGAATCCTGGCCTCTGCCTATAACTTCTTGTAACTTCCAAGATTCATTAAAAACGAAATAACATTGTTGATCAATCAAAAATCACCCTCAGGACTCGACCTACATATCCCCAATCGCGACTGACATTCTGTCAAACACTTGGCATCAATGCAACCTACAAGTCTATGATACAAGACATAGCATAAACCACTGAAACAACTTATGAAACATAAGCAAAAGGATCACCTCCTTCTCCATTGAACTTCTCCATAATCAACTAGGTCTTGCATCTATCCATTTAACCATTACAATTGAATACATAAAATAACCCTGACATGAACCAATCATTCAACAATGCTTATAACCAGCATAAAACCGTATAAATTTCAGAGGAATGACATCCATTAAATCTACATATAAATCAACGCAAAAGTAATAGAACTTAATTTTTATTAATCATAGGCAAATTCAACCTGGTTCAACACTTCCACGTACCACTCAATCATAGACATGGCTGAACCAAATCTCTCTTTCAGCCAGTCAACCCGGTGCCATATTCTAAGCATGAATGCAGAATTTCATAGAAGAACAAATCCAAGAACAATCAAACGATTCGAGAGGTTAAACCACCTCCACCTTCATGAAATCGTGATCACACCAAAACCGGTGCTCTGATCAAAACCGAGTAGAACTTGGAATGCCATCAGGAATCCATCACTGTCCTCGAGGAATTTTCCATCTTGTTGTCTTTCAGGCTTTATCACAATCCAAATCTGGATCACTAGGCCCTAAACGGATACTTCTCCCTCAAGATTTATCATGTATCCTTCCAAAACCAGTCAAGGGATTCCTAGGCCTTTGGGAATGAACCTTGAGACCACCTCCGCCCCAGATTCTGAGATCCATCTTGCAATTCCAAAATTCTAAAACTAAAATAAACATCCCAACATACCATGGAATTCAGAAAAAGGTTAGGCTAGGATTAAATCTAGGCTAGGATTAAATCCATTGTCATAACTCAGCAAAACCAGGCCACTACTACCAAGAGAGCCATATACAAGAATGAAAATCCATGCATGTCCAAACCAGATAGGAAACCACACATGCAAAAGTTTGCCTACAAGTATTCTTGTGGAAGTTGCTGGATCCTCCTTTCCTTTCCTTGATCCTTGCATGTTTTTCATTTCCTTTCCTTGATCCAAACTAGATTGCCTTGAGAAAATTATAATTGACCAATAGAGAGAGAGAGAGAGAGAGAGAGAGAGAGAATAATGAGAGAGCTCCAAACTTGAACTGATAAAAAGTTTAAATCACAAAAGCCATGAACTGGTCCTCAGAAGCCTTTTTATGCATCAGGCCTCTAATTTCTTCATTTTCCATTATTTTCCTTTAATTTCCTCCTCACATGCAACCTGTGACCCTTTACCTTCCTCCTCTCCTACTTTCCTTTATTTTCATAAATAAATGTGCCAAAAATTCTTTTTTTCCTTTTAATGCCCTAGCCTTAGCCTTTTCCAATTTCCCTTAGCCAAAACACACGTCCATTGGTTCCCACTAGGATATCTTTGCCCAACATTTAGCTTGGAATACGTGATCCTTACCTATGGTCTTATTTTGCCTTTATTAACTTTTATTACATGAACGTTTCACTAGGGTTGTTACAGAACCCCTCCCCCTTGGGGAACACCATCTTTGGTGTTAAACCACACCAAGTCCTCAGTAAAACCACTAAAAACCAAAAATATTGCCTATGGAGCTTTATAACTTAGCTCATTTTATTATTTACAATGAAGAACCTACTCAAAAGTGAAACATCATGACAACATGACAAGATAATAACCATACCTCTTATTGGGGCTTTATCACCTAGCTCATGGCAACATTTAAATCCATATACACATACATATACAAATATCAAAACATTAGAAAAACATATCCCAAACATAAAGAAACATAAAACCAAAAGTTCTCTGCCTCAATCGGCAAATAATGAATGATAAAGTCCCACAATACGGTGGTGCCAACTTGGCCCATGAACCAATCCTCAAAGAGGTTTTCTTGGGCTTGATGTGAAAATGCACATGCTCCACAACTTGAATCTCTTTGAACACCATGTGCTAATCTACATAGCTCTTGTTTATATCTTGTGTTGCCTTCAAATTCTTCTTTATAACCTGCCTTTCGTACTCCATGTCTGTCAAGATGTCTGGTCCAATAAGTTCCATGTTCACTAAATCACTCCAAATGATGGGAGTGTAACAAATCCATCTATACAATGATATAGATGGATATTGGTGGCCACCCACCTATTCCACCTAGAACGTATAGTAATTTTCATCTGTTTCCTTGTTTATTTCAGCATTTTTTATTTTTAGAAGTTTTTCTGATCTTGAACTTCTTGAGCACTTTTGACCCACTAGAAGTTTTTTTGAGGTCCTTTGTAGGGCCATATACATAAGTAGGGGCCTATGGGATAACCTGTAGTACTTAGAGAGACCTTTCCAACAAGGTATCGTACACACCAAACAAAGATAATATGACCATGTTACGACCCCAGGAAGTTGGTTGCCCAACTAACCCCAACGGGGCCCACAAAATCTTGGGTTACATATCCTGGGGTTAGGTTTTGGTCGTTTAGGGTTTTCTCATGTTTTTAAATAATAAGTAGGCCCTTAAATCTTATTGTAACACAGTTCAGTTGGCATGTAGTCGCCCGTATCTTCTCAGAGATAATCTACCATCGCCCGATCTAACTTATTTCCCTTCTGTTTGTAAGAATAGTTCAACATTTTTCTATTAATGAAATCAAGTGTTTTTCTGCTGCATCTCTGTATTTATGATTATATCTGTAATTTTTTGCATTCATGTTTAAATTTGGATCAGTGGTATCAGAGTAGTGTGATTTTTCTCCATTTTTCTTTGCATGTCCCCAACGAGGTCAAGGTATAAGGAGTTAGGGCTCAATCTAGTTGAACTGTTCTAATATCAACCTCACAAACCCCGAAAACCTCCCATGGTGGAAGAATAGAAAGGCGAGGGGGCAGAAGGTCCTTTTAAAATGTTGCTCAAGGAATCCCTCGAGCGACAGAGGAATGCGGTGATGGATAAATTTGTCCATATCCTTCGACGGCTACCCACAGGCGACACATCTTCCTTTAACAACCACTTTAGAATCACCACTCCTTTTAAGGTACAAGTTAACTTTGATATTCCCATATTTGAGGGCCTAATAGATGTAGACACTGCAGATAAATGGTTAATTCTATTGGAAGGATATTTTTCAGTTCATGACTTTTCCAAGCGGGAAAAGATTATTTTTACACTTCCTAAAGTTGCCCCACACGTTAAGTACTGGTGGGAAACCCACTGTGAACAAAAGGACGAGAGTGAACCCTTTTGTTTTCAACTATGCCCACATGGGATTCTTTCCAAGATGCCATCAAGGGACAATATTACCCTATCAGGAGCTATGAAGATAAATACATAAAGTGGACCATGCTATGGCAGGGAAGCGACCAAGGTATGTCGGAGTTCACAAATAGTTTCCATACCCATCACATGAAGTTTGGTATCAATGACACTGAGCAGCATTTGGTACTCATGTGTCGCGGATTTTTACGCAACTACATCTACAATGAGATGGAGTTACTGGACATTTCTTCGCTCAACATGACATATGGATATGCTGTCAAGATTGAGCATAAGTTTAAACAGAAGAAGCGGTACTTTGGATCTATGAATCCAAAGTAAGGAAAAGTCACCCCCAAATCAAATAGAAAAGGATAGAGCCAAGGTGGGGCTACCTAGGATAGCCCATTGAAGATGGAAGAAAACAACAACACCATGAAGACAATTAAGGGCATGGGAAAGAGGTGTGAGTTCCATAAGAGCTCCACTTAGAACACAAGTGAGTGTTTGGCCAAGTAGTCACAGGTGGCAAAGCTGAAGGCCTCCAAATCAGATGCATGTTCTAACTCTGAATGAGTACCCAATAAGGGGAATGACAAAGGGAAGCGGGTCATCAATGCAGAGCTAAGTGCCACCGTGGACACCACCAAGATCTACAAGATTGAGCCTGGAGATCCAAAGGAGGGGGGACACCTGTTCCACTCACAGATGTGGGTGAAGGGTTCTCCATTTTAATTATTTGTCGACAACGGGAGCCAAAACAACTTCATTTCAGTAGAGGTCGTGAAGCAGATGGGCCTAAATACTACAACATGTCTACAGTCATACACCATCTGGTGGCTTCACCAAGGAAAAGATCTTTGTGTCATCCAACAATATCACCTTCCCTACAACATCAAGCCCTTCATGGATAAGGTACTGTGTGATGTTGCTCCTCTTGAAGTTTGTGATGTATTGTTAGGAAAACCATACTTGTGGAAGCGGCATGTTTTATATGAGTCTAGACCTCACTCTATGATTATTCCTTTGGCCAATAATTTGTACATGATACCATAGGTAGCCCCACCTACCACTATATCTTTTATCACTGTAAAGTGATGAAGTAAGATCATTTCCTAGATTAGGAAATTTTTTTCCTGATGGTTTTCCCTCAAGGAAAGAAGAACGTTGTGGCCATGGCTTCAAGGCAGGGCTCCTCTGCACAACAGCAACAGATGGATAAGGTCATGGAGGAGTATAGGGATATTTGTTCCTCACCCAAAGGGGTACTTGTGCACTGCGAGGTCAAGCACTTCATCGATGTAGCCCGTGCCTTTGCCAATGGACCGATCTATCGATGCTCTATTATGAGAACGATGAGATCAAGAGAAAGATTTATGAACTATTACAAAAAGGGTACGTCAGGACAAGTTCATCACCATGTAGTAGCCTCACTGTATCGGTACATAAGAAGGATGGGACCTGGACACTTTGTATTGAATATCAGACACTAAGCAAGATCATTGTTCAGAATAGGTACCTAATCCTGTGAATTGATGACCTTCTATACCAGATCAAGGGGGAAAAATATTTCAGCAATATTGACTTGAAGTCACATTATCACTAGGTGCCTATCGAACCCTTCGAAGTGTGCAAGACTACTTTCAAATCCAAGGAGGTCCTTTTCAAATGGTTGGTCATGCTGTTCGAATTGACGAATGCCCCTACAAACATCATGAGACTGATGAATGACATCTTGTCACCCTTCACTAATGAATTCGTGTTGGTGTATTTACACAACATATTTATCTACAGCCAGAGTTGGGAAGAGCACCTCCACCATATTCATCAGGTCCTTCAAACCCTGCGAACAACACGAATTGTGTGCTAACTTGGAGAAATGCACTTTTGGCTTGACCCATGTTCAATATCTCCGATATAGCATTAATTAATAGGGTGTACATGTGAACCAAGCCAAGATACATGTCATTCGATATTGGTCAACCACAACCACTCTAACAGAGCTCCGCAACTTTTTGGGTCTTACCAATTTCTACCGCAGGTTCGTGTTGGGCTTCTCTTGTATCACTTGGCCTTCAAGTAAAGTCACCTAGGGTGGAGCGAAAGCAAAGTTTTTTCATTTGAAACCCAATAGCAGGAATTTTCTATGTTGAAGCATCACCCCTTCTCTGAACCAATGCTCACATTACCATACCTTCGACAACCATTTGACACTGAGACATATGCCTTAGAATATTATATTGGTGTGGTTCTTACTTAGCATGGTAATCCAGTGGCTTACCCCATTGAGACGCTTTCAGACAAAGTCCAAAAGTATCCCACTTATTATAAAGAAGTTTATTCCATTGTGAAGGCTTGTCGTTAATGGAAGAATTACGTTCTGAGAAGCAAACGGTCATCCACACAGACCACCGACCCCTACAATTCATACAGACATAGGGGAAGCTATAAAACAATTTCCATTAGAAAAGGTCCACCTACCTGCAACAATTTCATTTGAACATTAATTATAAGAAGGGAAACACCAATAATTTTTTTGATCGCCTTAGCCAACCACCGGTCATGGCGCTGATCACTGTGTTCAACTCTTGTGGGCATGAGACTTTGGGGTGGTCGCATCCTTATAAGAGTGATCCACAATTTAGAATCATATACCAGACACTCCCAGAAGGGAAGAAAGTTCCAAATTTTCACCTTCAGGATGCAATGTTATGCCACCCAGGACACATCTATTTTCCTTCAAGAGAGCATGCCAATATTATTTGGGATGTGCATTACAGTTGGGTTGCTCAAGATTTCGGAGTAGGAAAAATAGTGGTGGCATTGCAGAAGTATTTTTACTGGCCAAAACTTCGTCAAGATGTTTGAAAGTACATTTAATCTTGCACCACCTGTGCCATTGCCAAACCAGCCATCAAGAAGCAAGGCCTGTTTACTCCTCTACCTACTCCTAGTCGGCCTTGGGAATCTGTCTCCATGGATTACATATCATGCCTTCCTTCTATTAAGCACGACAATGATTGTGCTTTCGTGGTCATCGACAGATTCTCCAAGATGGCCATCATGGTGGCCTGCAAGAAGAGTATCACAGTAGAGGCCATTACTAAGCTCTTCTTTAATCAAGTATGGGTACACTTTGGGATCCCACAGTCTATTATCTCAGATCACGACAGCAGATTCCTAAGTGCATTTTCGTCCCATATCTGGTCAATGTTGGATATAGAACTTACTAAGTCCATGTCTTTCGATCCCCAAATGGATGGCCAATCAGAGGTCGTTAATAGGATGATTGTATATCTTTTGTGCATGTACAACTCGAAGCATCCATGCATGTGGGATGAAAGTCTCCCTTATGTCCAACACAACTATAAAAAATTTCTCCACAACTCAACAGGACACAGTCCCTTTCAGGTAGGGCTGATATTTTAGCCATTATGACCCATTGATGTTGTCATACCATTTGCAGCCACTCTGGCAGATTAGGCTCACGTCCAGTCTGAGACCAAAAGGGACAATAGCTTCATTGAGCGTATTCAACACATTTGGTAGTAGGTCCATGATATATTGTGTAGAGCCAATCCTAAGTATAGGTAGCACCATGATCAGCATCGAGTGTCGCACAAGTTCGAGGTCAACAATAAAGTTTGTCTACATTTGTAGAAGGAGTGCCTCGCTAGACCCCATCACAAGCTTCACCACTCCAATATCAAAGATACACTATCCCCAAGGTTGTCGGTGATAATTCCTTTGAGCTCAGCATCACACTGGTCCTTGGTCTACACCCAGTGTTCAATGTCAACCACCTTCGGCCATACTTTCCACCATTGTTGGACACATTCGACATTGCAGAACAACTCAACCAGAACTGCATGGAACATGCCACAACTGAGTAGATCAAGGACACACAGATCAAGAACACTCACCAAAGGAGAATACAACTATATCAAGTTGTCAAAGAAGGCCAACTCCTTCACTGGCACAAGTGGTTCACCAAGGACTAGGTTCAACAGAAATTTCCTCAGCTCATGGAGGCTCTACAAGAAATGGGGAAAATTTCTTCCTAGGGGGGCGGATGATCTAGGTGGATATTAGTGGCCATCCACCTATTCCCATCTAGACCCTACCCTCAGTTTCATTTGTTTCCTTGTTTATTTTAGCATTTACTATTTTTAGTAATTTTTGAGGTCTTGAACTTTTGGAGAAATTTTGACCCCCTAAACGATGTTTCTTTAAGGTCCATTACAGGCTCATGGTTGTAGGTGGGGGCCTGCGGAAAAACCTATAGTACTCAGAGAGACCCTTCCAACAAGTTATCGTATGCGCTAAACAAAGATAACATGACCGTGTTACGACCCTCGGAAGTTGGCTACATAATTAAACCCAACGAGGCCCACAAAAATGGGTTTACATCTCATGGGGTTAGGGTTTTGGTTGTTTACATAATAAATAGGCCCTTGAGTCTCATTGCAACATAGTTCATTTGGCATGTAGCTTCCACGTCTCTTCTCAAAGATAAGATACCATTGCTTGAGCTATCCCTTTTCCATTTTATTTCTAAGAATAGTTCAGTATTTTTCTATTAATGAAATGAAGTGTTTTTTGATGCATCTCTGTATTTATGATTATATCTAGAATTTGTTGCGTTCTTGTTTAAAATTGGATCATACAATTCCTTGAAAGGACTCATCCTCAAGGACTCCTGATAACAATTATTGTATGCAAACTCCACCAATGGTAGATAATCTTCACATTCCCTCTGCTAGTGCATCATGTAGATCCTCAAAATATCTTCCAAGGTCCTGTTGACCCTCTATGACTGACCATCTATATATGGATGATAAGTTGTACTGAAGGCCAACTCTTTACCGAAGCTTGCAAATATCTCCTTCCAAAACATGGAAGTGAACTTTGCATCCCTGTCCTACACAATTTTCTTTGGAACACCATGTAATATGACTATCTCTCTGATGAAAACCTATGCTACCTCATTGACTAAATATGTAGTCTTCGCTGGAATGAAGTGAGCTACCTTTCTAAACTTTTCAACCACGACCATAATATAATCATGCTACCTCATTGTCCTTGGAAGACCTGTGATGAAATCCATGGAAATGAACTCCCATTTCAATTCCAGAATCGTAATAGGTGGTAGTAGACCACCTAGGTGCTTTCATTCTTCCTTTACCTACCGACAGTCTAAACATATAGCCATGAACTCTTCCACTTCCTTCTTTAGATTTGGCCAATAGTAAACCTTCTTCACTCTTGCCAATGTCTTATGATGTCATGGATGACCCGAATACAATTTCACATGAAACTCTCTCTAGATAAGCTTCTTGATCTCATTTCATTTCAACACATAGATCCTATCTCAAAGCCTCACCAAGCCATCTTCCATGAGACGATAGTCTGCATCGTGATCCCCTATACCTATACCTGCACCTAAACATGTACCTGTGCATATACTATGTTGTAACCTGTGCATGATCTCCATGTATTTTTCATCCCACTTTCCTGCCTGCAAGATCCTATCCTATAATTTTATCCAATAGGAGCTTATAATTGCTATATTATTTACATGTACCTTCCTGCTAATATTGTGTGAAACTCGGTTCTCCCTCCCTTTGATGTATCTAATCTCGATGTCAAACTCACTAAGGGTAGCCAACCATCTAGCTTGCCTAGCATTTAGATTTGGATGGTCAAACAAATACATCAACCCATTATGATTTCTCATCAATGTAAACCTCCCACCCATAAGATAATGTCTCCACATCTTCAATGTGTGTATAATTGCTACTAGCTCAAGGTCATGCGTTGGATAGTTCTTCTCGTGCACATTCAATTTTCGTGATTCATAGCACATTACATGTCCTTCCAGTATGAGAACTCCACCAAGTTCCATCTTGTAAGCCTCTATACCAACTACAAACTCCTTGTTTGGATCCGCAATCTTTAGCACTGGTGCATGTGTCAAAAACTTCTTAAGTTTCTCAAAACTATCTTCATATTTTGTCGTCCATTCAAACTTGTTACCTTTCTATGCAATTATGTGATAGGATATGCAATGCATGAGAGCTTCCTGATGAACCTCCTATAGTAGCCTGTCAATCCCATGAATGATCTCACTTCATCTACATTCTTACAAGCTGCCCATTCCATAATTGACCTTATCTATTTTGGATCTACTGCTTATATGCCTTCCTTAGAGACAACATGTCCCTACTAGTGTACCTCATTCTTAAAGAAGCTTCACTTTCTAAGCTTAGCATACAACTATTGCTCTCTTAGAAATCTCAACATTGCTGCTAAATGTTTGGCATGTTATCCTCATTCTTATAATATACCAGTATATCATCACTGAATGCAATATTATCCAAATAAGGATGCAACACACTATTCATCAAACACATGAATGTAGCTAGAGAATTAGTCAAACTGAATGGAAAAATATCAAACTCATAATGCCCATACCTTTTCCTGAACGCAGTCTTTAAGATATCATCTTCCTTGATGTGTAACTAATGATATCTCGATCTCAAATCAATCTTAGAGAACACTGCTACTCCCTTTAGCCAATCAAACAAATCATGAATCCTTGGCGAAGGGTACATATTATTAATTGATACCTTGTTCAGTTTCCTGTAATCAATGCACAATCTGAGAGTACCATCTTTCATCTTTATGAACAACACCGGTGCATCCGAAGGCGATACACTGGGTATGATGTATCTTTTGTCCAACATTTCTTTTAGCTCCAAACTTCAACTATACGAACACAGGTGTGCAACTCCGTAATTTCCTCGGGAAATACATCCCAAAACTGCTGCAATATTAGGTACCTTCTCAACACATTGGCATCCTCAACCTCCTTCCCCTTGTTACTGGAAATGTGTAGTGTAAACATCACACAACCTTTTCTACAACTATGCTTAACACGCATAGCGGTAACCATCCCCATCGATGTAGGCTTCTTATTTCCCTGCCAGGTCCTCTTTTCCCCACTATCATCCACACACTTAACGGCCTTGTCAAATAAATCCACCTTCGTTCTATGAAGGTATAACTAATCCATACCTGAAATCATACTATACAGTCCCAATGGCAATACATTCAAATGCATTGCTATAGGCATACCATTTAACTCAAGTGCACAAGCTATTACACAATGGTGAATTCAATTCTTTGTACCTGTAGCAAACTATACCAACAAATATTTTGCATGAACTTATTTTCTCAAACCACACTTATCCACTAGGTATGGATTAATATAACTATAGTTAGATTCAGGATTAATCAAAATAGAAACAACTTGACCACAAGTCTTATCGTCCATCTCAATGATCAATGCTTGATGATCTGCCTCCCTATTTTCCATGGCTGCATATATCTGAGGAATGATATGACCAACATCACCAATTGTATTCGCCTCATAAGCACTATAGATCTTGGGTTTACCACCACTTTGATACTACGGAAAATCCCTCTTACAATGATCCTTACCACATGTCCAACTTTGCAATGTTTCCCTACCCCCACCTCTAGCCTGCTGCTCTCCATGTCCCTTCTCAATTGTATTGAATCTCTTTTAAGGAACTGCATTATCTTTCTAACTTCCATCTTGAGGACTTCCTTGCTTTGGTGGCCATTTTCCTTTGTCTCCGTCACTTCTTTTCAAGTCACATTTCGGCTCAAATTTGCACTTCGATTGCTCATAAAAATGCTTCAACTTTCAGATGGCCTCCTCCAATGATCTAGGCTCATTGATCTCAATCTAGTCTTTGTATGTAATTGGAAATCCACTGATAAATCTCTAAACCTTGGCCTTCTGCTCCTTTAGGTAAGACACATATCTCAACAACTCCAAAAATCTGATAATATACTCCTCTTTTGTCATAAAACCCATTCACAATTCATACAATGCCTAGCTCTGTCATCATAATACCTCTTTGATAGGTACTTCTTCTTGAACAAACTTTGAAATTCATGCCAAGTCAAATCATCCTCATGTATTTCCTTCAAATTCTTCAAGTCTTCCCACCAAATATCCACTTTACCTTTGAGACTGAAAAGTGTTATCCTTGCTTTCATGTTTTCTGAGTAATTATACAATCTAAATAATTTCCTCATGCCAAGCAACCAAGCCTCAGCATCTTACAATTTCTTCATCTCTGCATCAAAGGTAGGTGGTTTTTCCTTCTTGAGCTCATCCAAAAAGTATCCCCTATCATTCCTCCTATATGGATGATAATGATGACGATCATGATGTCTATCAAAAATTGAACTAGAGTAATACTTCTCAAGTCACCCCTCCTATCCAGAGTGTCCAATATTTTACCATCTCTGATTGTGTCAAATTTATCTAACCTATGTATACTATGAGACCTGCTACCATATGCACCATTTGTTCCGTCCTCATGTCCATGGTTGATCCGAAGAGGTCTCTATCGCTACAAATATGACAAACTCTAAAGTAATATCGCATTCACCTTTACTTGTTTCTCTTATACTTGCATGATTTTGTTATTATCTGCTTTCCAACTCCTTATTTCTTCCTTCGGGCTTCTCAATGTGTCTGCCAAGTCAGAAGAGTGCCCCACACAACTCTGCTTATCTAATGCATAGGGAGCTTATATGTAGTCTACAACCTTTCTAGCCATCTGAACTCTTTCCTGTAGTGCACACTATGTCAGCTAAACCAAATCACCATAAATCAAAATACCTTAGCATATATCGCTGAGGATACCTTGATTGGAAGATCAGAAAGTTAGCGTGACTCATGTACAACATAGCCATAATAACATATAGACATATATCAATAAGTGCATCAACATAAACATCATACTAACTAGGGTCCAGTCATCAATGCAAGACCATATCAATAATGCAAGTTATGACCTCATGCATGACAACGACCATTACTCTAGTATACACATTGCCTCATGCAACTATCCACCTAAAAACGAAATTCCCAATCAGCTACACATAAGAATAACTACACTTATTCGAGAATAAGAGACCAATTCTTATAATCAACATACACGACTGATGCATCTAATAAAATAACCAAGAATGCAACCGAATATACAAGGATGTAATCAAGTTGCATATAATTGTATAACCAATCATATACTCATGATGATGCATTCCATAAAATCAACATCAAGTTCCTCATGATAACATTACTACCACCATGATCAATATGATGCAGTGCAACAAGCATATAGAATGCAAGTGTAAGAGCCACACACACAATTGACATGCATGCATGACCAACACATTCACCCATATCTGTAGCACCATATATGACCCAAAAAGAGGGAAACCATGCTTTGATACCAATTTGTAACACCCCCTCCTAGGTCTACCTAAAGTACCCAAGCCAACTGGCGTAAACATGAGAAGAGAAGCTACTACAATCAGGTTCGACCTCCTATGTCACCTGAAGGAAGTGGAATCAACAGAACATCACATAGAATCATCCAACATCATCAATATAACTCTTAAGAGACAAGTCAACCACTCAGAAATCTTTTCCCTGGGTCCCACTGTTATTCAATAGCTCTTAGGCCATAGTCGGTCTCACGCTATGGGTAACGAAGCAACTAGCAACCCAAAGTCACTCTCATAGGCCTGCCTACCAGCGACTGTGGATCGAAATTGCTAGTTCTGTGCTAGTGACCCGAGAATTTCAGCCACTTTTCTAGCCCATGATCCTGGCCTCTACCCAAAAATTGTTGTAACTTCCAAAAGTCATTAAAAACATAATAACAATGTTAATCAATAAAAAATCACCCTCAAGACTAGGCCTGAGCATCCCCAACTGGGACTGAAATTCTAGCAAACACTTAGCCTCAATGCAACCTACAGGTCTAGGATACAAGACAGAGTGTAAACGACTGAAACAACTTATGAAACATAATGAGAAGGATCACCTCCTTCTCCATTGAACTTATACATCATCAATTAGGTCTTTCATCCATCCATTTAACTGTTGCAAGTGAATAATGAAATAACGATGACGTGAACCAGTCATTCTACCATGCTTATAACCAACATAAAACCATATAAATATCATAGATATGAGAACCATTAAATCCACATGTAAATCAGCACAAAATTAAGAGAACTTAGATAAGAAAATCCAACCAAGTTTGGGAGTTCCATGTACCACCCAACCATACACATGGCTAAACCACATGTCTCTTTTAGCCTTTCATTCCATGCCATATTCCAAGCATGAATGTGGGATCTCATAGAACAACCAATCCAAGAACAACTAAGGGAATCTAGAGGTTAAACCACCTTCACCCTCAACAAACCGTGATCACACCAAAACCGGTGCTCTGATCACAATCGAACAGAACATGGAATTACATCTCGAATCCATCACTATCCTTAAGGAATTTTCCATCTCCTTGTCTCCCAGGTTTTACAGCAATCCAAACCCGGATCACTACACCCTAAACCGAGACTGCTCCCTAAGGCTTTACCATGTATCCCACAAAAACCATTCAAGGGATTCCTAGGCCTTTGGGAAAGAAACTTGAGACCACCTCCACCCCAAATTCCGAAGTCCATCCAGAAATTCCAAAGTTTTAAAACTGAAATAAAAATTTCAACATAACATGACATCCGAAAAAAGGCTAGGCAAGGCTGAAATACATTGTCGTAACCCGACAAAACCATGCTATCGACATCAAGAGAATGATACACCAACATGCAAAGACATGCATGCCCAAACCATCTAAGGAATCACACATGCAAAAGGTTACCTACAGGTATTCATGTTGAAGATTCCTAATCTTGCTTTCCTTTCCTTGATCCTTGCTTTCTTTTCCTCTCCCTGATCCAAGCTAAAGTGCTCCAAGAAAACTCTAAGTGACCAAGAGAGTGAGATAGAGGGAGAAATAATAATGAGAGAGCTCTAAACATGAACTGACAAAAGGTTGAACTGGAAAAAGCCATGAACTAGTTCTCAGAAGCCTTTTATGCATGAGGCCTCTAATTTCTTCATTTTCCATTATTTTTGTTCAATTTCGTCCTCCCATGCAACTCGTGACCTTTTATCTTCCTTTTCTCCTAATATCCTTTATTTTCGTAAATAATTGTGCCAAAACACACATCCAGTGATGCCCACTAGGATATCTTTGTCAAACATTCAACTTGGAATATGTGTCCCTTACCCATGGTCTTATTTTGCCCTTATTAGCTTTTATTACATGAATTTTTCACCAGGGTTGTTACACACAACATACTCTTATATCTAATAAAACATTAGTTGAAGAAATAATCAAACTATGAAAGGAATTTCACAGGTCAAGATGAAAATATAAATTTCAAAACCTACAAACATGTAAATCACATATTTTCATGATTAAATAAGAAATTTCTGGAAAAAATATCTAACCTTCAACTCAGTTAAAACTAATAACAGCATGCATATTTAATATGGGATTTTCTTTGCCATTCTCTATTGGAAGAACCTCTTTTTAAACTTACCTAATAAAATTAATATACTATCTCTTTTCTACAATAGTTTTTATTTCCTAACTCATAGTTATTGGGAAAATCATAGGATTATTGCTTACAAGTAATATTTTTGATACAAGCTTGTCAATTTCCAATTTAAGGAATTATTGTTGCAAAATAAATTCAAATTCGTTATACATATAATGACAATAAGTATGGATATCCTAAGGAGATTATGAAAATTATAGTCAAAGAAATGCTATTTACAGGAATTCATAATAAGAATAATAACAAGCGATTTGATTAAATATTATTTTCTTTTTTATTTCACTAACTCCAATTCAATCTTTAGAACTTTAGGATGGGATTTAAAATAGTTACTAGGATGTGGAATGTTATTTCCAATAAATGGTTGATGTTTTATTATAGCCAATTCAATCTTTAGAACTTTAGGATGGGATTTAAAATAGTTACTAGGATGTGGAATGTTATTTCCAATAAATGGTTGATGTTTTATTATAGCCTAGATAGGATAATTAATCCAACATTCATCAAATAAAATCATGAAAAATGGTTAGTAAGTGTTTCGTTACTCGATGTGTTTCATGTGTGCGTTAGTGTATCATATAGACAGTGGTATATTGTTTATTAGTTTTATCCCACACTAGTATATCATATACACACAAAAAAAACTGTGATTTACATGAGAGATCATCTTGAAGCTAGAAGTCTAGAGTATTTGCAACGTCAATTAACCAAGCTTCATATAGACAGTGGTATATTGTTTATTAGTTTTATCCCACAATAGTATATCATATACACATAAAAAACACTGTGATTTACATGAGAGATCATCTTGAATCTAGAAGTCTAGAGTATTTGCAACGTCAATTAACCAAGCTTCTTCTAGCTCTAGATGCAGGTGAAATGCACCAACTAAAATGACATATCACTATGCCAAATCATGTTCCATATAAAACACCTTACAACATTACTAATAAATTAAATAAAATATATTGTCACATATGATGACATGTAATATGACATCAACATGGCATGTCATATTCCATGTCAACATATTGGATCTCAGACTTGATACCTCATTTCACAGGTTTCTATATATCAAATCAAAACCGTGAGAGAGTTTATAAAATGATTCGTGATATAGATATCCATTATCCAAACATCTACTAATGACAAATATCAATCAAACGAAGTTCTTTCAATTCTAAATAAGATAATTTTGGGACATAACCAAAAATGAGTAACAATTCTAAATAAGATAATTTTGGGACATAACCAAAAATGAGTAACCTTGGTTGATTGCATACATATATTGATATACATATAATAGAATCAAAATCTAAAATATTAGGATTATGATGATTCTAATGCTTGATTTGGATCCAAATACATAGATTATAACTAGGAGTATGTTAATCCTCATGCTTGATTTAGATCCAAATACTTAGATTTAAATCCCTAAGATCCTTGAAGAGCAATTTAGAAGATAAAGAAAATTCAAACTTTGTGATGTGGAATTTGTGACCAAGACTCTTTCTATAATTTTTTCAACGTATATTATAAATAATAGGTAATTAAATTAGGATAAATAATAGGAAAATTATTTACATAAAAAACAACATAACTAAAAACTTTCAAAATTTTAAAAAAATCATGAAATGGATCCAGATGAAAAATAATGATAAGAATAAAGATACTTATAGTATAAAATAAAAATATAATAATATTAAGTGAATACATGAAGGAAAAAGTTAAATATGTATACCATCCCCATTATTTTATGAAGAACCCATAGAATATTGGTGGTCTTATTGTAATATGATACAATAATAAGCCAATGGATGTGTCACTATACCTTGTTAGTATTATCAAAATCATATGAGAACTTCTCAAGTGACAAAGCAACACATTTTTATTTTCCTATATAGGTTTACTTCTAAAACCCCCCACATAGCTTTAGGATTCCTCAAGCACATTTAAACTCCTTCAGGAAATTCCTCCAATTAGTTTCTTAACCTTCTCCCTTAGGGATGGAATTTATTCCAAGTCAATTTATCCAAATATATCTATGAAAAACAATTATTTATGTTATCTCGAACGTTATAATTTGTTAATTACATTAATTCTTGAACCAAATATATTTATTTGCACATCTTGACCACAGTATTATATATTGTCCCTCGGTGGCCAAATTTGTTTCCCTTGGAACTCCACAACGATTTCTATTTCCAAATAAATTCAAATGGTTTCATCGTTAAATATTAAAGAGGATTTATATAGTTGGCTAAAGAGTGAAAAAAAATAAATTTACTTCTAAGACTCCACTTAATAGGATGTTTGTGAATGGTCCATTATAGTCTAAGCTCATTGGCATAGTCATAAGCAAGGAGCTCATCATCTCCACTTAGAATTCATATTCTTGTCAAGGATGAAGCGATGGGTATCCTTCTCCTATATTATATGAGTATGCAATGATTAGACCAAATATTCCTAGAGGAAAAGAAAGAAAAAAAATCTAAAACGGGTGAATAACATTTGTTAAATTAAAATGATGTTGTATCGTGTTGATGGCCAAAAATGACCTCCATCAACATCAAGGAGACCACCCGGTCAGGGCCCCAAATTCGACTCTTTTTCGTTGACAATGGTGGTTCTAACTAGTTATAGGTCCATTTACCCTTACCTAAGTGTTGTAGCGGCTACAACCACCCTCCAAAAATTTTCCTTAGCTTCGTTTTGGAGACTCCCTACCAACCATCGTCAGCAGCATGTCTTACATTGTCAAGTACACAAGCTTCAGTGGTTTTCTAGCAGCATGATAGCCTGTGCATGATAGCTTGCTGCACCCCCCTCACATGCTTCTTCTCGGACTTGGTCCCACTGCAGGTTGAACAACTCCCTCAAGAAATTGTGCAATTTTCGAGGGGAACCAACCTTCCCTCCATAAATTCTGCAATCCTTACTGGTAGCTTGTTGGCCTCAAGAATTGCGTACTTCTGCCTGTCAACCTTCCCCACCAAAACTGTGCAATCTAGCCACGTAGGACTGCTCAGCCCAAAAATTGCATAATTTTGAGCAGCAATCAACTGCTCAGCACAGAAATTGCATAATCCTTTTGGGCAGCCAACCCAACTTCCTCTCAAAAACTGCACAAAATCTTGCCTCAGTCAGACAGGTTGTTGTATGTGCCATTCGGTTGACCAGTTCCACCAGGGACTGAGAAAACTTGAATTTCATGCTTGGGCTACTTTTTCCAAAAATTTAAAAAAGAAACATGCAAAATGCATCCCTAGATTTTAGGGAGCTATTTTTAGCAACTAGAGGTTACATGCAAACATCATTTTAGAATCTTTCCTCCAAGTCTCTCTTTTTCCTAGATTTGTGGCATGCACGTCATGATCCTCTAACTTATTTATTTGATGCTTCAGAGCTCAATTATTCGCATCTCTCTTGGAGCTCTGACATCCCACAACACATCTAGGAGTTTTCGACACATCCAGTTCAACTATTTCCAGGTAAGTCCTCTTAACTTGTCTTTTGCAGCATTTCTGTCAATTTTTGTGTTTTGGCTTGTGTGAATGTTGTTTGCTTGATTTCTGTGAACGTTTGTTGTCATTTGAATGCATATTATCTTGTACTAGCACCATTTGAGTTTTCGTTAGCATGTCACTGTTGTCGCATGCATGACACTGTTTTTCATGAACGGTTGCCGATTCGACAACTCACTTCACCCACATGCATGTTGTTCCATATTTTGAATTTGTCATTCATTATTTGCATGCATGATCATTCACTCCTGTTTACACTTAGTATCGCCATGCATTCACATTCACATCTACTTTCAGTTGCCCGTCGATGAGTCTGGGAAGCTTTGGCCCAGGCTCTACCTTACCAAGACAAAATTGCACAATCCTAAGAGGGAAGGCTCTTCCTTCTTCTGAGAAAATGTGCATTTATTCCCAATGATTTTCTTCAAGTCTTGCATTGCGCAATTCTGAAAGGCAACAACTGCTGGCCTAGAAAATTACGTAACGCAGTCACTGGGCCTGCAGCCCTTGCCAACTGGAATTGCACATTGCACAATCCCAGTAGCCAGCAGGCGAGTGTAGATTGCACATTCCATAATTCCAACAACCAGCCAACCTCCTTGTAGCTTGGACTACCTTTTGTGTGGTTCTAGAAACCAGTCTCTCAGCCTCCCAAGAAAAAATGTGCAATCCTTGCCAGTCAATCCGCAGGTATGTTTTAGGTTGTTCCTCAAGTTTTCTTTGGTTTTAGCGGACATATTTCTTACCATGCATGTCACCATGTCTCCAAATCTAGAAGGTTTTCCTCAACCTCTTAGTAGTTCAAGATCAATCGCCTCCAAGAGAGTAGGATCAAAGGACAGTGACAAAAGTGCAACTGGAGAAGCAGTGGAGCGATTGTCTACATGTTTGTCGATCTATGAAGACACCAAGTTGATTGTACATAAGGACATCAAGATGAAATGGAAAAAGGTCAATGATGCATTTTCAAGTACATTTGGGGAAGACCTTGAAGAACGTCAAGTCTGTGTGAACATCGATAAGTCTGTCTTGTACCGGATTCCATGTAGGTATCCCATATTCTCATGCGCAGACATGATTCATTGGATCGTCTCGCACATTGATCCCAAGATGATGACATTGAGTAGTGTTAGTGGGACAAATATTGCTACCTTAAGGGCACAGTATTATGAACATATGTATCATATGTTGAAGCTCGTGATCACCATGGAGACACCCTTCAGCATACCCAGCAGCAATGCCAACTCTAGGGATATCTTGAATAACTGGGTAAAGGAACCTGCCAAATTTAGGATAACACCCAACCAGATATACAAGACGAGGATACTGTGGAAGGCATATCAATACTTGGTCATTTTTTCATGTCACTTTTATGGCCAAGAGAGCACAAAATCCTTGTCATAGAGTTGGGTGATCGCATTGGACTAACTAGCCAGTGAAGGCAAGGCATGCAATTGGTCCGACATGTTGGTTCACTGGTTGAAGGAACAGGTAGCAAGAGCTCAACAACCACCCAAAGGTCAACAAGAAAAATCTACATGTCGACTTACATCTTGGACGCAATCCATGCCTACAAGGAGTTCCCAGGCTTGAAGTGGGCATGGACATCAGCGAAGACCTCTGTGAACACTTATTGTAAAATTTTGTCTGAATACAACTTCAGAGGAGTTATCACATAGTTGTTCGATCATTGTGTCACCCCAGTGTACAAGATGATATTTGAACAGGATCCACCCTGCATGTCAAAGGTAGCAATGGAGGCACTGGTCGATATAGCATATTGGTATGCCTCACCGTCAGGCACCTTCATACGGATGTATAGCGTGGATAAGCCTTTGCATGTTCTACCAAAGTTTGCCTTGGACAAGCTTGTCATGCAGGAAGTATCATACCACATCTCAGTAGGACTGTCATCTAGGCTACACTGGAAGAAGAAGGCACCTTGGCATGCTCTTCCATTGTGGATCGGGTTATATGAGATAAGGAATTTCAAGCATGCAGATGTCGAAGCAGAGGAGATCAATAAATATCCATTCGACGCCTAAAGCTACAATCTGTATGACTAGCATTGTCTTGTAAAATATCACTACACGAGAGTACATTAGTGGATCCATGAGCAATGTCATTGGATGGAGGAGGATCCATGGAGATATTGTCATAGATTCTCTAGGACCAATGAACCAGTTAGCATCCTTTTGGAATGGTTAGTGAAGCAGCATGAAGCAACATCCTAGAGAGCACCAGAAATAGCAGAAGTAGAGGCAAATATACCAGTGTGTGACAAATGAAAGAGGAATATTATTGACAGCATGGAGGAGGAACAAAGTTGCAAGTTCCAAGATGACCACTTGTGTAGAAAGCAGCTTTGGCAATAGAGGCGAACAGGCAACAACACAACAAGAGGAACATGCAAAGGCAGAGAAAAAATGTAAAATGGAGGAAACAGAGAAGGAGTTGCATGAGTTGAAGGAGAAACTCAGGAAGGAACAGGAGTTGTACAAACAAGAGAAGGTAGCGTAGTAGGAACAAGTGCAGTATGGGGTGCAACATATATAGACATATGAAACTATGCCTGTACAGGTAGTCAACTCATCTGAACAGCTAGCACTAAGGAGACAAGGTGATCCATCGCAGGAGTAGGACATTGCTTAAGAGATTTAATAAGCACTTGAGTAAATGGATACAGACATGGAGAAACAGGAATTAGAGCAAGACATTGACCTCATGCCTCACCACGAAGAGGTCAACCCACCAGCTTCACTGAATCTAGAAGTAGAGTAAGTCCCAAGTGACCAAGGAGACATTGAAATCCTTGGAGACAATCTAGATGGAGAGATGCACAACATCTCATTCGGTGAGTCCCAACAAAGAGTTCTACAATCTCGTAGAGTGTTGAGTCTACAACATCATACATCTCCTGCGCATTTTGAGTAACAAGTGATCATGTCTAACATGCACAAGCATCCAAAAGCATTGGTCGATGCTACCAGAGCATATGTCGAAGCCAATAGCTTGAGTGATGGCTTCCTGATAGCAGAAAACAAGCGAATGGCTAAGTAGTTACAAACGAACAAGCACGGAGGAGAACCAGTTACAACATCTTCCCAAGCAGAATTGAAGAAGGAAATACTAGATAAAGTATTGTCCCTTCACACAGTCATGTGGCCGTTGTATTCCAAGTTTGGTACCATGCATAAGGTAGTTTCCATCTCAATGGTTGGCAGCAATGATGTGCAAGGAGAGCACATATCTTGTCAAATGTGAACGCTATTGTTGATTACATGCAAACATGGACAATGAGATACAAGGGATCCCCATTACACTTTCCTAAGATGATGAAGCCCGCAGCGGTTGAGCTGAAGACACGCATCCAAAGTTAGATCCAGGACTATTAAGATCTCCCGTAGCTCATCACTAATCTACAGGCTTCCCATTCATGAGAATTCAGGAGTATGGATGTTGTTGTGCACGCACATCCGATCCCATCTATTGGGACACTCACCCCAGGCAAAGACAAAGGTACAAGTCCTACTGGAGCTTGACTCATACTTTGATGAGTTGACGCACATAACCACTAGCCCAGACTTGGTGATTAGTGCAGACATCATGCATAGGTAGGTAGTCGGTCCGGCCGTACTTAAGACAATGATGTGCATGCTATCGGATGAGTTGTACAGAGGAGTTTGAGAAGTGTACCTAGATGATATGGAGGCAAGAGTTCTTTTTAAAAAGATGTCACCTTAGAGTACACAGACACCATCATGGACTACCAAGCTTGGCATTAGTTCACAATTGTTGACCACCATGAGAATGTCAAAGAGTCATAGTGATGCCTTGCCTAGCTTGATCAAGCCTATTTTGTCTCTCATGGGTACATGTGCAGATTGTATGTAATTTATGGTCAAGTGTAAGTTCAAGTGTCGATAGTTGGATGTAACAGTCATAGAGTATATGAAGAGTTTTGAGGTTAGGTGAACTGTCACAAAGTGGCATGTCAAGGGTCACCCCACCCTTTGTTATATACAGTCCCTCATAACTCATTGTATAGGATTTTTTTCAACCAAGCCTCCAATAGGAGTATCATAGAGAAAGCTTGGACAGTATTGTAACGAGCCTTGGCTTCTGCACTACACAGAGCAAGTATATCTCTTTGGAGGAGCAGGCAGCAGTGACTGTAACATTCCGTTGTCAGAACTAGTGGTTGGTCATGGTTGTATTGTATGACTAGAACTTACACTTATTAATATAACAGAGTCAGCATGTTTCATGCATATGTCATATTGTATTCCAGCTATCTTGTTTACTCTAAATGATATATGTATCTATTTTCTTACGCATGCATGTGTAGATATTTTTTGTATATGTATGTCTGAATGTTATTGAAACATGTTGTTGGTTTAATCATCACTTTGGATTGTTAGCTAACTGGATTTCCAGTTTGTGATGCATATTCACTCGTGTGTTCACTTCCAAGCTTCATCGTATCACAGGTTTTCAAGGGGCACACTCACCTCACCCTCCATGTGTTAGAACCGCTCATACACCTTCCTTGACTTTCCACATAGGTCACACCCTTGCTACCAATGGGGACATATTACTTTCCTCTATGCGAAATTGTAGTCAAGGTGATACTGTACGATCCACTGCTGGGACTCTTACACCAAACTGTCTAAGGTCTAATTGGGACTTATTACCAGGGAGATGCCCTGACATTTTGGCGGGTCCAGCACCGTCATCATTTATGGTGCTAGAAGGAGGGCCAGATGACAAGCTGTGTCCTCTCATCTTGTTTTGAACCTTAGCACATCTATCATGGATTCTTTTACACTCATCCCTCCATGATTCTTTTCACATGCCAAACCTCTCCACATTGCAAAGGAGTTTTTTGATATCTTGTTTAAATTCATGTATGATGGTGAAGGTGAAGTGGCCTGGCATGTGTTCTTACATGAATTCCTTTCCATGCTTGATGAGGAAGAGGGATCTTCTGACGAAAAGGGTAGTCTTTTGCTTACACACTCACTTTGTGAATCCCCACGACAGTGGTGTTGAAGCCTCCCAACTGATAGCATACACTCACTTGAGCATTTCTATGATCTCATTGAAGATAATTTCCATCATTTTGATCGAAAACATCTTGACCAAAAACTGTCACGACAGCAGAAGGCCCCACATGAATCACCTATGGATTTTTTGCAGTGCTTCCGTGCGTTGCAGTTTCAAGCTTCAAATATCCATATGAAATTTCCATATCTTTGGGATAGATTCAATTATTGTCTTAACAAATCAATCCATCCCAGGAAGAAGCTTGAACCCAAGCCTCACTCAGAATACTTCAGTGATGGATTTGTGCAATCACAGATGGACACGGTCGCTGTCAAAAGTGACTGTCTGCCATCCCCTCATCAAACGAATCTACCACTGCAGAGTGATGTGGGAGAATAGGCACACACATATGTTCCACTGTCACATCCTCCCTAATTCACTTTGCTTAATTTTCACACAGATTTGGTTGTGAACCCATTGAGTTCTCACATGCATTTGTGCCATAACCTCCATCTTCATACTCAGATGATCCTCCAGATGATATTGTCTTGTGTTCTTCCATTCCGGATTCTACACTTGCTGTGAACAAGGATCGAGCCATCGAAGTAGTTGGGGTTGCACAACCAACATGCATTGTCGTTCATGAGGAGGATGACTGGGAGCTTGAGCATCAACACTCGGCAAAGGATGATTCCCTTCTATCTGATCCTCCTCCATTCTTTCCTGACATCTTTAGTGAACCTGCCATCCATGATTTCATGTGTGTATCTCCGTCTACAGATGCACCCATTGTTGATCATTTGCAGTACACACCAGATGTTAGTCCATCATCTGAAAAAGGAGAGGATAAATTATTCATTGAAAGTCCACTTGTCTTTTCATCTACCTTTTCCGGAAACATGGAGGGTGAATTTGTTCACTTCTCATCTGCCCCTCTATTTGATTCATTAGATCATGATGATGCCAATGAAATCATTGATTTTAATTATCGTGGCTGTCATGATCTATTTAATCCCATATCTGATCATGATGATAATTCTATCGCAGTTCATATTTTGAAGCCACTTGTTTATGATGATCTATCTGTCGACAAAGTCAAAACCCCCTAGACTGTCGAGGCACTTTAGCACGAGCTGATGGCTATGTCAGGTCCTCACTATCCTAAGGTTGGTTTCACTTCTGATCATGAAATTTTTGAAATACCCAAGGGTCCTCATCACTCATCTGTATGCATTGAGGATCAATCTCACACACAGATCATACTTCCACTTGAACTTCACGATCCCATAGCTCATGCATTGGAGGAATCTTACATTGTAAGCACACGTGCACGATGCAATTTGTCTTTGTTTCTTTCATTTTCTTGCATGTCATAGTCAAGAGTATGCATATGCTTCACAGTTGCATGTAGTGTCACACAACACCATGACAAGTCCACGGACTGCATGTCATGCACTTGCACTCACTTATGCTCTGTGGACACATTTAAACATGTAGTGTGTTTGTCTTCACTGTTGTATCTTTCTTCTTTGTTGGTTCACACAAGTGGGTTGCTCGTGGACCAAGCCTTCACCAAAATGGGTCAACCAATGCGCTGGTGGCTGCATTGGAAGTATCACTTCATGCGATCAGGCCCATGCACCGTTAGCTTAGGAGTAGGAGTAGTGTTTGATTTTGTTTGTTTGCTTACTTACCTTGCATGTTTGTTTGTCTTCTTGCTTATTTTCTTACTTGCTTTTCTTTCAAATTCACTTCTGCTTCCACTTTGTTTGTTATTTGTTTGCTTTTTTTGCACTCGTAGGTTAGTTTTGCATGAAACCATGTGTGACTCTTGAAACAAGCTGCGTAAAGTGCAAGAGGCCTTGTGCAACTATCACCACTTGGTTATCTTTCATCCTGCCTCTATATGAAGAACTTGTTATCTTCAGTCCATGATATGCCAATGGAAAATATGTATTGTTCGAAGTGAACCTTGGTGAAAACATAACGCTTGCAGGCTAACTAGTGTCACATATTATAGTCGGTTTTTTTTGGGTTAACCCTTGTTAGCTCAGTCAAGTAGAGTAACGTGAGGCAGAAAACCTTAACAAGCATGTCATAGGTACATATAAACTACTTCTCTATAGGAACAACCTCTTCTGCTATGAATAAGGTGGGATCCCTCTTCCGCCTCTGAAATGGATAAGTGCTATGCACAGTTATAAAAAATAAAAAAATGAAGGTGAAAATTTCCAAAATTTCAAAATGAATAAGGAAAAATAAGAGAAAGGCTTCCTACATAGAGAGGTGATGCAAGTAACTCCGCTGAGGTATTCACTAGGCTTGCTGGCAGCAGAGTGATGCTTGTGTTCCTTCGTGACTCTGTCGGGATATTGTATAGGTCTGCTGGTAGCAGAGAAACACCAGAGATGAAACTAAAACTCAGACGTCTATATTGCTTGTGCATCAATATACCCCTCAATCCCAATCAAACAACTATGTTGGCTTGGCTTGAAATGTGTGTCAACCAACCAAGAGCTTGGCAGATGCTACATCTTACAATCAAGCAAGTGTAGAAACGAGATGAATAGAGAACTGAACAATACTCTGGAGGTCTTAGACTTACCTTTCACAAACAAGGTCCATTCAAAGAGCTGGAGTTCTACCAGTGTGTGGCCAAGTGTTGTAGGGGCTACAACCACCCTCCAAAATTTCTCCTTAGATTGGTTTTGGAGACTCCCTACCAACCATCCTCAACAACATGTCTTGCACTATCAAGTACACAAGATTCAGTGGTTTTCTAGGCGCATGACAACCTATGCATGATAGCTTGTTGCACCCCCATCACAGGCTACTTCCCCAAACTTGGTCCCACTGCAGGCTGAACAACTCCCTCAATAAATTCCGTAATTATGGAGGGGAACCAACCTTCCCTCTAGAAATTGTGCAATCCTGACTCGCAACGTGTTGGCCTAAGGAATTGAGAAATTATGCTTGTCAACCTTCCCTAGAAAAATTGTGCAATATAGCCCAGCAGGACTGCTCGACCCAGAAATTGTGCAGTTCTGGACACCAGTCAGATGCTCAACCCAAAAATTGTGCAATCCTTCTAGGTAGCCAACCCAGCTTCCTCCCATAAACTGTGCAAAAGCTTCCCTCATCCAAGCATGCTGTTGCAAGTGCCATCGGTTTGATCGATATCACCCAGGATCAATAAAACGTGACTTGCATGCATAGGCTGATTTTTCCCAAAATAGCAAAAAGTAACATGCAAAATGCATCCCTATATTTTAGGAAGCGATTTTTAGCAGCTAGAGGTTAGATGCAAAGATCGTTTTACAATCTTTCCTCCAAGTGTAACTTTTTCCTAGATTTGTAGCATGTGTGTCATGAGCCTAAAACTTATTTATTCGATGCTTCAGATCTCACTTCTTCACATCCACCTTGGAGCTATGACATCCCACAACACATCTTGGAGTCTTCGACACATCTAGCTGAACTATTTCTCGGTAAGTTTGCTTAACTTGTCTTTTGAAGCATTTTTGTCGCTTTTTGTGTTTTGGCTTATGTGAGTGCTTTCTACTTGATTTCTGTGAATTTTTTCTATCATTTGCATGCATATTAGTTTTTACTAGCACCATTTCAATTTTCGTTAGCATCTCACTGTTGTCACATGCATGACACTATTTTGCATGAACGGTCACCGATTTGGTGACTCGCTTCACCCACATGCGTGTTGTTCCTTTTTTTTAATGTCTCATTCACTATTTGCATGCATGATCATTCACTCCTATTTACACTCCTTGCACCTAGCCTTCTTCATCCTCCCTTAATGTTCATCCCCGTGCTCCTATCCTTCTTCATCCTCCCTTAATCTTGTTGTCCAATCTCAGATTTGTTCCTTTCATATTGGTGTACTTAGGATATCTCAAATAGGCCTCAACGAGCCCTATTATTTATACCATTCTTAATGGATCCAAAAAATTATCTCCATGGGATTGTATAGCTATCATTAGGCCTCTAAAAACTAGACCGAATTGACCAAAACATGTGCAAACCCAACCATAACCTTCAAAAATTAGTATCTCTTCAACGAAAACTTGAAATCAAACTATTCTTGATATGTTGGATTCATCTCATCATCTACTATCATCCTAATCCAACACCTTTCACAATCTCATCATGGTTTCAGCTCGAACATCGATGGGCGGAAATCCCCAAACTTAGGTTTCAAGTCCACAAGACCACTTGTGGAGTTCCTTCCTCCAAACCCTCGATCCTCATGTCTTGGAGTAAATCCCAAGCTACAAAAATCAACACTCCCTCTTAGCGAGGGAGGTACTTACAAGGCTAAGAAGCAACCATCATCATCCAGCAACACTTTCCCATCTAGAATCCATCACTGCAGCATGCTCTGTAGAATGAACCCAACAATGTCGATAGTGCCTCTGCCTCATTGTATCTGAACCTAAATATCCCAAACCTCCATAGGATTTTTCCCTCTTAGGCTAGAGTCCCTTGAGCCTAAACAATCTCCGCTATCTCAATCCTACAAGTTCTCATCCTGCTGGATGATATACAACTTGTAAAAATCCCTCCGATATTGGATATGGATCATCATGATCCGAGAAGACTCTAACCTACTAATATCTAGTCCATCACATGAAGAAATCTTGATCATGTTGATCTCATCCATGCCAAAGAAACCCTATAGTTTTCCCAACCATCCATGATAAGATAAGGGAACTCCAAGATCTGCAAACTTCCATCCAACATATGAAGTGCACCAGGTTCACCAACGATCCACCAGATTTCCTAGCCTACCTCCCCATGTAGCCTATTTAGACCACATCTCCATGTCTTCAGCTGAACTCTCTGCTCCATGATCTAAACACCCATAACTCCCTCTTAGTTGCTTCATTTTGCACACTCTGATTCAATGTCCCACAAAGTAGCTCAACCTAGCTCTGAAACCATGTTGTTTTTCCATGATCTTGGTGTTTGGGATAGAATCTTAAATATCTGATGCTACCAAACCAATAATCACAATGAAACTACTTTTTACAACGAAATATAAACAAAAATAAATCTACTAGTGCACAAAATATGGACAACTTTTTATAATTTAAAACCCAACTTAGCTATATTAATCAACATATAATACAACAGTTTAGGGCTCCTGTACCAGGGATAGGGGCCCTCAAATATCCACTAGTACAAGTATACAAAACTGGGGCTTGATGGAAATCCATCAACGACCAATCTACCCTCAACAAGATATTATGATCATTCGGTTGTTGCATGCTCTCTCAACTCCTCTTGGTCATACCCTGTACCTTCCTAGTCCTTCAGCTCTTGATCTGCAACACTACCTCTATCAACGATCCAAGTCCATTTGGGCACTAAACCTAGGCTATCAAATCTGCTCACTTGTTGATCGCTCATCCATCAATGCATCAACACATTGAGACTCTTGTTGAGTTGTTCACAACTCTGTTTGTGAACAATTCACAACTACCCACTATTGCTCCTTAGCTGCTCAAGGACTTCAACCCACTATGGTCTTTTTGCACTGCTCCAATGAAGACCAACATAGGGCATGGAGGGTTTCCACTAGTCACTTGAAGATGTCTATCACCCAAAATTAACCCACACTAGGAGGATTTCCCATAATCTGTTGTAGATTTCCTTCTCTATAGACAAGTCTAGGGCTACTCTACTGATCGTTTGGCTTATCAAACCTTGAGCTCAACCTATTCCACTCTATAAAACACCTCTTTCGATGAATATGGTGCACATTGGGCTCCAATTTGGACACTATCACACTATCCTCCAATAGACCATAAATTCTCAATCCTTGTCCACACGTGGTCCACTCTCATGCTTCCCTCCAATAGACCACGAAAGACCAATCCTGTTGTAACATATGCTCCTATTTAGGGCATCTAACACCTATGGATACACTTCCACATGGCTACTAATAGAGTTCTCCAATCAGTACTCTCATAGGACACTCATCGTCTAGCATTTAATCATCAAACAAGAAGACATCTACAACATATTGTTGTTTTCCTCATTGTGTCAGGATCTGTGCATGTACGTGACTGGTTAGGGCACACCAAAATCCCTACACCAGTTCCAAATCTCTATGTTCACCTTTCTCCAACGAGTTTGCTTCACTTTTTTTTTTAATTTAGGTATCAAAGCATATTAGTAGAGCTTGAGGATCCTCCTCACAACACCCTACAACATACTTGTACCTTCCAGTAATACAAATTTTCCCAAACTCATGGAGAAAAGGTTTGTTTAGGATGCAACCTTCAAGAGATGAATGCGGCTGGGTTAGAGGGTCTCTCCTAGGCTTCTCGTCCCACTCAAATCTCCCTCCTCAATGTTACTGCAATTCCTTTGATCTGTAGCCCAAACAACATGTAATAACACACTTAAACAATGCACAAATAGTTCCCAACACAACTCTAACCCAGAGACTTAGGATCTGCACTTATGGAATACTTCAACCAAGCTAATACATGTCTCAATTTATCGTTTACATCCCTATTGCCATATTCCTAAAAAAGCCACACTTCTAAAATAGGCCCAAACTCATGCTCCTAGCCTTCTTCATCCTCCCTTAATATTGTTGTCCAATCTCAGAGGTGTTCCTTTGATATTGATGTACTTAGGATATCTCAAATAGCCTCAATGAGCCTTGTTATTTATACAATTCTTAAGGTCTCCAACAAATTATCTTTTTGGGCTTGTACAACTGCATTAGGCCTCTAAACACTAGGCTGACTTGACCAACACATGTGCAAACCCAACCGTAACCTTCAAAAATAAGTATCTCTTCAATGACAACTCGGAATCAGATGATTCTTAATGCATTGGATTCTTCTGCTCATCTACTATCATCTTCATCCATCATGTGTCATAATATCATCATGGTTTTGGCCCAAACATCGATGGGTGAAAAACCCCAAGCTTGGGTTGCAAGCCCACAAGGCCACTTGTGGAGCTCCTTCCTCCAAACCCTTGATCATCAAGGCTTGGAGTACCTCCCAAGCTACATAAATCACCAATGGACACCTCTTGCCATGTCATCGGACTCTACCATGTGGCACCAATATGGTCCCCATGTGGTGCCCATGTATTTTTGACATGTCATTTTCTCAAGAGCCCATGTTGTATCTATTCAAACGTGACTAACATGGCCATGCCACATAACTATACATGATCCATTTGTTCCACAACATGAAATATGTGTGTGTGTATTTATAAAATAATCCACTCAAACTTTTCCTTTGGTAGTATGTATAAACTTACCATATAGCATGACCTCATATTTCAATGGGCTCGCATTGCTATATAACCTAGGATAAAAATCTCAAGCGTTCTTCCGAGTGCTTCAACTAAACACTCCAAGGTTCAGGAAGTAGGATAAAATTCCCTCAACATTATACGTTGGGAAAAAGGTTCCCATCCCAGGACATAAAACCCAAACCTTCAGCATGATGCCTCTATTTTTAAAACACTGGGACGACATCAGGTCTAAAACCTATCAGGATGATGTCACATTGATGTCTCTCGCCCAAATCATTGGGTTCTTTGAGTCAAAATCATGTTTGTGTTTTGCACCATGTCCATAAAATCCCTGAAATTTTGCATCTAAATCCCCACTTCAAAATAATTAGGATGAATTCAACTTGGGGTGATGTCACACCCACATCATGCTAACATCATATGCTCCATGTAGCATGTTCTGGGAGTGCCATGTGTCACTCATTTTTGGCCCTTTTAGACCCACCCAAAAGGTTAATTTTATGTGCCAAATGTCACATAATTGTGGTGCCATGCACCCTTTTGATCACATCATCGACCATGTTTTTTTGGGTTCCACCAAGGGCTTCAATCCTTGCAAAATGAGTTTTTACTATTATAACAATTTATTGGGATTTTTGGTGTTTTCACAGTTTAACCAAACTTGGTTATTTTGGCATTATGAGGTTTATTAACCCTGGATGAACACATGTGCATGCATGGATAACCAACAGGGTTCTGAATCCGTCTGCCCCCTTTCATCCAATGATGATAAATACCATGAGATGATCAACAACTACAATTGAAATGTGAGACACCTCCCCCCCCGTGGCATCACGAGGAGGGGGGTCTCATACTTATGTTTCCATCTCTCAATTCCACTATGAAAAATCAATGGTGGACATTATCTAAGGCATACTAAAGGTTCCCATTGAAATGAGAGACCACCCCCCCCCACCCCCATGACGTCAGTGTCATCCTCAAGGTTCTACTCTTGGAATTTGGTTATAGAATCTTCCGATATGGTGTATCAAGGCTTCAAACATAAACCTCTAAGATCTTGAACGTTTCTTACCCATGAAATAACATTTATAAATGTATAAAGAGCTCTGTCAAGCTATCTCTCCTAAGCTTTACAAAGACTCAGCCTAGCTATTAAATCTCTCTCTCTCCCTCTTATACATATATATATATATATATATATATATATATATATATATATATATATATATATATATATATATATATATATATATATATATATATATATATATATATATATATATATATATATATATATAAACAATGTGTTATATCCTTTGAGTTTTCCCCTTCATCCCATCCTACACACACACACACACACACACATATATGAAGTACAAAGGCATATCCCTCCTTACCTTTTCGAGCCTTATACAAGCCAACTATGAAAATAAGTGATAAATGCAAAGGTCATTTCAAGGCAAGGATTTTCTCTATCTTTCACATTAAGGTAGATAGATTAATTGTAGACTCTAATAACACATATATTTATATCTATAATGTATTTATACCATTAGACTAGGGTTCATGCCCAAGTTAAACATAGGAACAAGGCCATTCCTTAGAAAACATTTAGGAATTCAACATTTTTCTTTCACGCATGAATCACATTCCTTGATTTAAATATGATTTATTTGTCAACAATATAGCCAATATGTAATATTAAATTTAGAGGAGCATAACCAAACATTAACAAATAAAACATACAAAATTCAACCACTCCTCATCATCACAAAGGAAGGAATGCACATTAGCATCAACACATACACTTAATACATAACACAATCTTACTGATACTATGCAATTTAAGCACACTATTTTACCTCAAATGTGAATGTCAAACCCCATATCAAACCTAATAAACATAGAGTTCAAGAATCAAACCATTTTTCAATAATCACAGAGAACACACCATTTCCCAATATTATGAAAGGATCTTTCTATACACTCCATTTCCCAATGTTATGAGGTTTACATGCATATAAAGCTATATGAGCACTTATCTGGTAATGAAGAACCTAACAACTAAGATTGGGACTCTAAGTTTCCACCTAACATTAGATTTCCTTGCATTGTGATTGTTCTTACAACCAATCACCCTAAGCTAGATTTTAGAGCTTAAGGAAGGGTACTCAAAGGAGATTCTCGCCTTCAACACCAATGGGAATCCAAAGATTCTCCTATATCCACCCAAGGACCAAATGATCCAAGAAAATTCAAGCACAATATCTATAGTGGCTCCACCCTAGACTAGGAACCCATAGCTCACCGAATCAATTGTTGATCTTGCAAAAATAAAGTAAGGTTCCAAGACACGTTTCATCTAATAATCCAAAGAAACAAGGACTCCACCCAACACAGGGAATCCATAAATCCTTTTAACTTCACCTAAGAGATGCCTAGACTACCTTTATCTACTCAGAACCAAAATTTCCACCTCTTTTTATCCAATTTTCATATTTGTCTCCTCTTTTTAGCATTTTGGTCATTCCTTCCAAGGGAAAAAATCCCTTCTCCTAAGTGTTGTGTGTGCAATCCTATACCTGCAATCTCCTTTATATTTCCTTTTTTCCTTGTGTATTATTCCAAGGGATTTTTCCCTCTTTCCCCTGACTTGTCTTTATCTTAATGTCCCTTATTTCTACATTGGTCTCTATTTTGGTCTCTTAACCTCTCCAGCATTCAATGTGGTCATTATAAGTCCTAGGCATGTTGTCCTATGAGTGCAGCCCACTCCTTCTAATTAATATTCCTTGTCCTTTTTTCTTTAGGAATTGGTGAAGAAAGGAATGGTTCTTGTTCTTCTTTTTCTATCTAATTTAGGTATATAACTAGTGATTAAAATCACACTAGTCAACCCATGATTGAGATTAATAACCACTTCCTATAACTCCCAAGCAACCTCCTCCCCAAGCTTTGAAATTTGTGTCCCATATCTCAACCTTTTATATTTTGTTACAAAAATATTACAATTGTTTGTAAGAGGGGGTTTTCCGAAAGGCACTATCACATACCCCACCCCCTTGGAGGAACATTATCCTTGGTTTTCTAGTCCTCAAAACAATGGAAAAACATGCTTAGTCCCAAACATAAATAACTATGATATTTATAAGGGAGCTCAATTTTTACATATTGTTTCTTGCTCGACAACTAAATAGGTATAAAAATTTCATTATATTATCCACTTTCTATGATTTTTCTTGCAGTTTCATAGTGCTTTTGCTACACCCAATCCAACTTGAATCCTTTCCTTTTCCTGGAGTGTTTCCTGCCTCCAATATCTAGTATTTCTATACTTGTGCTCCTTGCTCCTTCAGCAAATAGTTCTCATCCCATTACCTCCTGGAACACCCCCAATGTGCATTGTTGGAAACTATGAACACTACTTGTTGGGGGGGGGGGGCGGTTGAATCAATAATGATGGCCTTTATACCAATTTGAAATCTTTTTCCACAATCACAAATATCCATGCACATTCACAACATTAACTCATCAAAACATGTAAGCAGCAATAAAATCAAAACATAATAATCATGAGAAATAACCATCAGGAATATGAACACAAGGATGCAGACATAAGAACACAAGTTTTTTGTGGTGGAAACCCTTTTGGGAGAAAGCTACCCTATTGTTGTTACACTACTCAATTATTATATTAATATGCTAAACAAACTGTACATGGATTAGCTTACACCCATAATCTGAAATACATCGCTTCCTCTATCATATGATGGCATCTATCAATTCAAAATCTTGTTTCTCTCATGGATCTACGAAAATCTATCTGTTGGAATCTCCTATGACTAACGTTCCTCGCCCAACTACCATTGGATTTTTCGAATCCTATTGGATGGAGAAATCTCTTCCTACTACTAAATCTACAAAATCATTGTCTATTATAAAGCATCTATTCTTCACTTCCTCCATGTGAACCATGTTTCATAAATGTTTCATATTGGGTTCTCAATTTTCTCAACATGAGAAACCCAATAGCTCCATCATTCTGCACATAAAATCTAAAACAAAAATATTACCAAGACAAGGGAAATTATTCACTACTTCACTACTTCACACACTAAAACACTTCTCTCCAACACACCACAAGCTGACAATTTTCTGCCACAAACTACATATATATTCTAAGTCTTCTTCTCAACTCTATTCTGATTTCTTCTCACAATACTCTGATATAACTCTGCAAAACTATGTGAGCAGCTGTTTGAATCTCTACTCACTCACAATATCCTCACAATTTCATACTTACTCACACTCCAAAATAACCAACCAATTAGACTCAAATCCTTCCTCTATTTATCAAATTTATGTGTTCATTCACTTAGTAAATGCTACAGGTTATGGACCACTCAACAATCATTTTCACATGCTTCAAATTTTGTTTAGGTAGGATTCTTGATAAAATCAACCTCTAACTCAACTTTCCTTTTGATATCTTCAACCTTGATCAACTTCTACAGGGCCCACTAATCTTTTCCAACCATATGCCGAAAAATTATGATCAAGAACATTGTGACAACACCAAAATTAGCTAAGAAACATGAGGAATGTAGAGAAAATCTCATGAGAAATCTTGATCACACCCACATCATAGGATCCATGCCACTAGAACTCCTTAGACTCTCCCATAGGCCACCTTGCCAATGACTAGAGCTTTTCAGACACTCCCATGACTTAGCATCCATGTGACTAGGGAGGAGGATGAAGGAAAACATCTTTCCTTAGCTCAAAAACTCTTCCACATTCTTCTAGAGCTTGATAAGCCTCTATAGGACCTCTCAAAGTCATTGACATTGCTGCAATACTTCACCAAATCACTTCCACATCACTACCAACATCATTAGTGAAACTAGGTTTACTGGGATGCCAACCAAAAACCATACTAGCACCTGGGCCATCAAACTTCTCGTCAAACACTTTTCCATCAATATGCAGCTCCACAACATGTCAAACATTCTCCAAAACTTGTCAAACATTTCAATCATTTACTAACACTTGTAGATCCTCCCCAAGCTCAGTGTATAACATCATCAACATGAGAGACCTAATCTGGGACATGGAAGCCTAATCCACAAGGATCCTCAACTCTAAGTATTGTAGCAGTCACTAACATATGTATGCAGCAAAATGATCAAGAAGGTCATCACATATCCAATAAAAGTCCTCCTCTACACAATTGATCATCATGAGAAGGCCTAAAAAAAAATCAACACAAGCTCATCCAACTCAACAACAACATGATCATTAGGACCATGACATCCTCTGTTCACACTCTATAAGAAACAAGTTGACATCAATTCCAACCAGCCACACATCTGCAACACTACAACACACATCAATGCCAATAATCCAACTTGAATCCTTTCCTTTTCTTGGAGCATTTCTCACCTCCAATATCTAATGTTTCTATACGTGTGCTCCTTTCTCCTCAAGAAAATAGTTCTAGGCCCATTCCTTCCTGGAACACCCCTAATGTGCATCTAATTCCAATCCATCATGACTGTGACCCTTTTTTAGGGTTTATATTGCAGTTTCTTGGTGCTTTTGTTGCACCCAATCCAACTTGAATCCTTTCCTTTTCCTGGAGTGTTTCTCGCCTCTAATATATAGTGTTTCTATACTTGTGCTCCTTGCTTCTTCAACAAATAGTTCCTGGCCCATTACTTCCAAAAACACCCCCAATGTGCATATAATTCTAATCCATCATGACCATGACCATTTTTAAAACAAAATTATTTTTGGGCATCCCCTTCTCTGAATCCCGGTCCCTCAGGAAATGTAGTCCCTCTTTTGTGTAGTCACACACCTTCCAAGTTCAAGCATCATCTTCTCTAATTCCTAATCGCTTGGGTTCATTTCAAGGTTTCCTCACATCGTAAGAGTCTAATAACCAAGGTAAATCCATGCCTCAACCCTTTATACTAATCATAACATGATTCATGGCAATCAATGGACACTATTGGGTGTTAGTGTCCCACAATGGCCCTATTCCTTAATTTTTTAACCAGCATGTCGTTGTGTTTCTTTAATACCTTTGTTGTTACTTTTATTAACCTTGCAACGTGTCCATTCACCGTAATTGGGTAGTTTCCATGATTTCCTACATCACAGAACATAAATCTCCATAAGAGTCATCATAAGGGAATTGCAATAAATTTAAATCATACCTCATTAGCATCTTATCCATGAAGTGAACCTTGGAATTTCATTTTTCTTCCTATCAAAGCAAGCCAAATTATCTCATAACCCAAATCATCATAAATCATAGTATCAAATTATGTTCATAATTTATAAATTCATAAAATCAAATGACATAATGATACTTCGATTTGATTTTTTCTTTACTACTTACTTTACACACACTAAATCAATCTCCAAACCCAACAACCATCCACGGTCATTCTCTCCACTTGTACACACATTGGATTGGCTACAAAACCTGGAAAACGCCTAGTTCATGTTCTTATCTTTTCTTCGACACACACACAAGGCCATATATATATATATATATATATATATATATATATATATATATATATATATATATATATATCTATATAGATATAGATATATATATATATAGAGAGAGAGAGAGAGAGAGATAATTGAATATAGATATACATAGTAATGCAGAATTTATGCATCATCATGACTTTCCCATCATAACAACTCCTATTGTAACTCCAAGGCTCAAGAAATTCCCAATTCTAGGTCGTCTACCTGTCCTAATATGAACTCAAGAATGATCCAAATTTATGTAGGAATGAAATTAAATACAAAATTAAAACAGAATAATAGATATACAATGAAATTAGACTTCGATTAATAAATAAAAAATGTTGAAATATGTTTACATACAAAATGAAAGAAAACTAGCTCGCGCAATGCTAGCTTATCTTTGAGAAGAGATGTGACAACTACATTCCTTATGAATTGTGTTATAATGAGGCTAGAAAGCCTTTTTATCATGAATAAATAGTGAGAAACCCTAAACACCCAAAAACCTAATCCTACAAGATGAAGCACCAAACAATATGGACCTCGATGGGGTTAGTTAGAACGTTAACTTCCTGACACTGTAACTTTGGCATATGATATCCATTTGGTGCACATGATAGCCCGTTAGGAATTTCTATCTAAGGAAAATAAATTTTAATACAAAAAACCATGTTTTCCTATTCCACGAAAAAAAAAAAAAAATCGTTTAGGGCCTCAAAATGTCTCTAGAAGTTCAGGACCCAAAAACTGCCAAAATAGGAAATTGTTCTTAAAAATAGCAAACCGATACAAAAAAAATTGGGGTCCAAGTGGAATAGGTGGGTGGCTACAAATATCCACCTGGATCATTCCTCCCCCCTTCTTAAGAAATGGTCCCCATTGCATTTAGTGCCTCCATAAAGTGAGGAAACCTCTATTGGACTTGGTCCACGGTGAGTCACTTTCCTTGGTGCATGTGTTGGCTGGATTTGAAAATCCGATAATGTTAGATCCTCTATTGGTTATTGTTCTTAAATTTTGTATCCATCGTCTGATCAGATGTTTTGTGTTCAATGAAATATGGGTTGAGCTCTCTTGGTTTTGGCTACTTAGCAATGTCTGATGTGTCCAACAATGGTGGAACTTATGGCCGAAGGTGGTCCACATTGAATATTGGGTGTTGGCAAAGGAATGGAGTGATAATTATCTTGAAAGAGTTGTCACCTATACTTTTGGTGATGATGTAAGGCCCGTATCAGAGTGGTTGAAGATTTTGATGCGCTCTAGCAAGGCACTCCTTCTACAGATGTAACCAAATCCTATCACCCACTTGAAACTTATGTCACACCTGATGTTGATCATGCTAATGTTTGTACTTAGTATTGGATTTATCCAAGATATAATGAACCAGTTGGTGGATGTGATGAATTCATTCAATAAACTTGGCAGCCTTGTCAGCTTCAAATTGAACATCTGTAGATTCTATCCGTGTAGTTGTCAATGGAATTGCAACAACAATGGGAAACAATGGTTGAAATCACAAACTCAAATGAAACGGGCTATGGAAAGTTGAACTATGGAGAGACTTGTTGTAGTTGTGTTTCACATAAGGGATACTATCATCCCATGTTCATTGATGCTTATATTTGTATATGCATAATATGTGCACTATCATCTTATTGACGACCTCTATTTGACCATTAGTTTGGGAGTGGAATGCAGTTGACTTGGAGAGATTGGTGTCCAAGAATGACCAGAGACTGGACCAAAATTTTCTTAGGAACCTATTATCCCAATCTAATATAATGGTTTTTGGGATCCAAAATGCACCCACACTTGTTTGAAGAAGATCTTGGTAGTGGCTTATGTTGTGATACTCTTCTTGCAGGAAACCAATATGGCCATCTTAGAAAATACATCAATGAACAAAAACACATAGCCATTAACATTCTTGGTAGAAGGAAGGCCAAACATATAGTCCATGGAGATGGATTTCGAAGCCCATATAGGAGTAGGAAGAGGAGTGTACAAACATTTATTCTTAATGGTTGGGTTGGAAATGACACAAGCAATGTAGGATCTAATATATATTCCAACATCCTATCATGGTTTTTGCCAATAAAAATACTTCTGCAGTACTACCATTGTCTTATCCACTCCAAAGTTTCCTACGGCCCAGCTATAATGTGCCTCCAAAATCATCTTCGCACACTTGCTTGAAAGAACAAAAAGATGTCCCAGATAACACAAAAATCCATCCTGAAGGTAAAATTTTGGAACTGTCTTTCCATCCATCAACATATTATAAGTGGCAGTGAATTCTAAGATATTTTCATGTAGTTGTGGCCATTCAAGGGTCCTGTTCCCAGAAGAGTTCAGAATTGTGCTCAGTGCCAAAATCAACAGCCAGTTGAGGTAGTCTGTGACATGATTGGTGTTATCCTTCATATATTTAATGTTTAACTGGAACTACTGCAAGTGTGTGGACCATTTCTTATTGTAATCATTCTACCACTTCCCATATGTCTGCATAAATTAAAGAGTTCAATGATCCTTGTGGATGATCATCTCATTCCCAGAATATAATGTTTCCATTGTCACCAAACTCATATAATATAATACATTTCCTTATCATAGGTGGGGTATCTTCAAATAGTATTAGAGATCGTCTTGTCGTGAAAGGCCATTGGATGCCCTTGATGAGTAAGGATTACACGAATAGGATAATCAGAGGCATCTGTCTAAATTTCAAATGGATGTTGTAGGTTTGGAAAGGTGAGGAATAGTGCATATAAGAGGTGGTGCTTTAATTCAAAAAATTCCTTTTATTATGAATCAGACCCAAAAAACTTTGATTCTACTCCACCCTTGGTAACTTGACTCAAGGGCCACATGATATGAGAGAAATCCAATATGAATCTTTGATATAAACTAGAAATTCCTAAGATGTTGCAAAGCTCTATGAGAGTCGTCAAGGCTGGCCAATCCTAAATGACTTATATCTCAGTTGGATCCACATGCACACCTTCCTCATCAATTATGTAGTCCATATATTGGACCTAGTACTTGCCAAAGGAACATTTCTATAGTTTGGCACATAGCTTGTGCTGACACACAGTTTTGAAGGACCTACTGAATATGTTGCAAGTGCTCTACCTAAATCTTGCTAAAGATGAAGATATCATCTAGATATACAACCATGAATGAGTTGGTGAAATGTTGTATGATGTCATCTATCAACCTTATAAAAGTTGCAAGGAAACGTTTCAAATTGAATGGCATGACCAACTGCTCAAAGAGACCCTTCTTGGATTTGAATTCGTTCTTAAATAAATTTGTGGGTTCTATTGGAACTTGATGATAACCAAACTTGAAATGAATCTTGTTGGATTACTTAGCCCTCTTTAGCTAGTCAAGAATGTCGTCAATATATGGTATCTGTTATCGATTCCTAGTTGTGATTTTGTTTAGTGCCTGATAATCAATGCAAAGTCTTCAAGTCCCATCTTTCTTTTGCATGAGTACAATTGGGCTCCCACAACATGAGAAACTTGGTCAGATATGCATTTTTTGTAGCAACTCCTGGGTCTACCTCTAGATTTCTTCATTTTCTAAAAGAAAGTGATGGTATATTGTCCCATTAGGTATAGGTGCACTGGGGGTTAGACCAATCGAATTCTAGACCTGACAATGCAAAGGTACACATGTGGTGAGGAGAAGGTATCCCTATACTCTTCCACAACCTTATCCACTTTCTTCTATTGCGCGGAGGATCCCTTTAGAGAGGCCATGGATGTGGCCATGATATTCTCCTTACTTTGAGATCAAATCAGGAAGAAAACAAAATTCCCAATCTGGTAGATGATGTTATTGCATTTCTTAGTAGAGATTAAATAAATGGTGGTAGGTGGGGCTACCTCTAGTATCCTGTATAGTTTTCTACCCAAAGTAATAATGACAGTATGAGGTCTGGATGCATAGATAGCATGATTCTTCCACAAGTATGGTTAGCCTAATAAAACATCACAATATTCAAGCAGAGAAACATCACATAATACTATGTCTGTGAAAGGCTTGATGTTGCAGGGAAGATGGCATTATTGGCTAACACAGATATCTCACCCTTGGTAGAGCCACCTAATGGTGTATGGTTTTAGCTTTGGTGTTGTCACCATGCCTAACCACTTAATGACCTCTATTGATATGAGGCTATTTTGACTCCCACTACTAAGAATTAATTGTAGTGGAGCACCCTTCAACCACATCTATGAGTGGATCAGATGCTAACCCTCCTCCGGATCTTTGTGTTCACATTTATTGACCTTGATGGTGGAAACAGTGGAAATGGGTTCTCCATCAATGATGTGTTTCCCTTGTTAGGTTTCTTCTTAGAGTCAAAACATGCATCTGACTTTCAAGCTTTCAGCTCAACCACTACTGACTACTTCACAGGACATCCACTTGTGTTGTAAGGGGGCCTCTTTTATAACTCATACAACTTTCCTATGTATTTCTTCATCTTCCCATTTGTATTATTTTCGGCTTTAAAAGGTTGTCCTGGACCATTACACCTTAGATCTATCCTTTGTTTTGACATTTTTGGGTGCCCTTTCCCTACTTCAAATTCGCAGATCCAAAGTATTGTTCCTTTTGTCTCAATTTTTTCTCGATATTGACAGAATATTAGTATGTTGCACCAAATGATGATATTTTCAAGAACACCATTTCTACCCAGATCTAGTTATGCAGATAGCCATAAAAATTGACCACCATATCTCACTTAGGGTCCTTGATACCAAACTTGGTGTGTAGGGTATGATATATACACATGAACTCTAGCACTTCTTCGTCGCTTTCTTGTTGTAGCGTGGTCCATTTTGTGTACTTAATTTTGTAGCTCCCAATGTTGGAAATAATACTGAGAGGGGGGGTGAATCAGTATTATATAATTCTTTTAATAAATCTTCCTTATTTGTTCTTTGAATTATTTTTGCATGTCAGTACCATAAAATAATGAGCATGAACAAAAGAAAACAGATAGTCACACCAAAGAACACAAGATGTAAGGTGGAAACCCAATGTGGGTGAAAACCACCTGCTGCAATATGTCTCTATCTTCTTTCAAATTAGAAACTCCTTTTACAATGGTTTTGTACTGGTGCAGTCCTTTACCAGTACGCAGGCTGCAACCTGCAGAGAGCTACAACTCTCTCTTTTCCAGTCTCCCCTAGAAGGGAGCTACAACCCCCTACTTCTTTTCTTACAAGGACCACTTTTCATAAATTTTCAAACTGGATCCATAAGCATCAAATGATCATCAAGTATAAGAGAATCACCCAGTCAACTGTAGTAGCTACATCAACAATAATAGGACCAAACCCAGAACACAGCAATGATAAACAAAGATTTTAAGAGAAGTAAGCACCCTGCTCAATTGCTTGCCTGCTTACGTAAGCACCCTGCTCAACTGCTGGCCTGCTTACTGTACTCACCCTGCTCAACTGCTGGCCTGCTTACAGTATGCACCCTGCTCAACTTCTAGCCTGCGTCCAGTACGCACCCTGCTCAACTGCTAGCCTACGTACCTCGCTCTGAGTCCATTGAACTGCCTGCGGACCTCCGCACCTGCAACCCTTCTGTGCCTGCGTACCGACGCACCTGCAACCCTTCTGTGCCTGTGTACCGGCGCACCTGAACCCTTCTGTGCCTGCGTACCGGCGCACCTGAAACCCTTCGTTCCTATGTATGTACGCACTTTTCTCTTACTGCACCTGCGTACCTCCGGGCATAGATGATTTCAAGACTTCAGAATTAACCCAGACAGTCAGATCTACAGATCTGAACATGCACCGAAGAGATCTCGGTCCATCAGTAGATTCGCCTTGTTTAGATCTAGACCAGATCTAGCCCTCATAAGATATTCAACCCAAAACATGCTCAAGCCAAATGATCTCCTTTGCTTTATATAGGAAAGCTCTTCCTTAAATCATGGATCAATACCACGAACCGACACCATAATAACACAATACCGTCGGCTAAATACCAAGATTAAAACATAAGAAAACCCCACATGTGAATTTCTTTGCCTTGAAAAGTGTGCACTGGGGGTACGCACCTCCTGAACGGGATAACTGAGGGTATGTACGCACTTTATGTAACACTGACCTGCGTGTACGCACCTTATGCAAGGTGTACCTGCGTACCCTTATTTTCTTCAATATTTGATAGCAGATCATCAATCTCTTCTGCTGATATGAAGTACTGTGATCTATCACCTGAATGGGTTGCCATCAAGGACAAAACTTTAGCCATAATGCCAACAATCTCCCCCTTTGGACTTGATGGCAACCTCAAAACTTCAGCTTCATTCTCCCCCTTTCACATCAAGGGCAAAGGGTTATGCTCCCCCTAAGAACATGCTCCCCCTGAATATGAACCAGATCTGCAACGAGGAACCATAATCCACCATGAAAGAGATAGAGACATATTGCAGCTACTTCCAAGATCTCCTTCTGCACATCCTCCATAATGCCAAAAATGCATTATGTGCTCCCCCTGAACCTGTACCATCAATCAGAAGAGGTTCAGCAATAAGATGATGCATCAACAACCCCCAACTTTTGCCTGAGGTATTCAAAAGTGTCCCTGGGCAATGGTTTGGTGAGAATATCAGCAACTTGTTCCTTAGAAGGAACATACTCCAACTTGACCTTCTGTTCAAGCACTTGTTCCCGGAGAAAATGATACTTGATTGGTATGTGCTTGGTTTTTGAATGCATAACAGGATTCTTTGAGATGCTGATTGCACTTGTGTTATCACATAAGATGGGGATTGGTGGTGTACAAGTGATTTGAAAATCCTGCAAAGTCTGCATCATCCAAAGGAGTTGGGTGCAACAAGATGCAGCAGCAACATATTCCGCTTCAGCTGTAGACAAGGCAATCGAACTTTGTTTCTTGTTGAACCAAGATACCAGTCTGGAACCCATAAAGAACGCACCACCACTTGTGCTTTTCCTGTCATCCACGCTTCCGGCCCAATCTGCATCTATATAAGCATGAAGTGTTAGATCTGTATCTCTAGGATACCATAAGCCATAATTTTGAGTCCCTTGAAGATATTTGAAAATTCTCTTCACTGCCTGAAGATGAGTCTCCTTCGGATTTGCCTCAAATCTTCCAACTATTCCAACTGCATGCATGATGTCTGGTCGGGTACCTGTCAAATAAAGTAAACTTCCAATCATAGATCTGTACCTTGGTTGATGTATTGCTGCAGATTCATCATTTGCACTGAGGCTACATCCTGTGACCATGGGTGTACATACTGGTTTTGCATCTTCCATACCATATTTTTTCAAAATCTATTTGAGATACTTGGTTTGAGATAAAAAGATTCCTTCTTATTTTTGTTGGATTTGCAAACCAAGGAAATATGTCAGTTCTCCTAGCAAGGACATTTCAAATTCTTTCTGCATGACCGAGGTAAAGCTTTGACTCATAGCTTCTTCATTGCTCCCAAAAATAATGTCATCTACATACACAACAAGTATTAGCAATTTGTCATTTTCAACTTTTATATAAAGATTGCTATCTGCCGATCCTTTTGAAAAGCCTTGTTGATGAAGATATTTGTCCAAACGGTAGTACCAAGCCCTTGGAGCTTGTTTGAGACCATAGAGAGCCTTTTTCAATCTGCATACAAGATTTGTATCATTTCCAAGAATGAACCCATCTGGCTATTCAATGTACACTTCTTCTTCCAAGTCTCCATTCAGAAAGGCTGATTTCACGTCCATTTGAAATACTTTGAAGTTTTGAAAACTTGAGAGAGCAAGGAACATTCGGATGGCCTCAAGTCTTGCAACAGGAGAAAAGGTTTCTTCAAAGTCTATTCCTTCTTGCTGCGCATACCCTTTACACACAAGTCTGGCTTTGTTTCTAATTACTTCTCCATTTTCATTCAATTTGTTTTTGAAGACCCATTTTGTCCCGATAACATTCTTATCTTTTGGTCTAGGAACCAGCTCCCAAGTGTTGTTCTTTTCGATTTTCTCAAGTTCTTCATCCATTGCTTTCACCCAACATTCATCTTTGCATGCCTCTTTCACATTTTGTGGTTCAGTAGAGGAGAGTAATGCCAAATAGCTTGAAGCTTCTGCAACTGTTCTTCTTGTTTGTACACCTGCTTCTTTCTGCCCCATAATCTGAGATTCTTGATGATTCTTCTGAACATATCTGGATGGAGTCTTTTCTTCTATTCTTGTTTGCTCCTCTAGTTCTTCTTGAGGTTCTTCTTCTGCATCATTCTGTCATTAGGGGTAGCCTTCATCTTCTTCGATGTCTTCATGATGTACTTGCCTAGGAATGTATCCCTTCTCATCAACCACTACATCAATGCTGTCAACAATTCTGCCAAGTCTTTTATTGTAGCATTTGTATGCTTTGCTATGTGGAGAGTAACCAAGAAGAATGCCTTCATCTGCTCTAGGTTCAAGTTTTCCAAGCTGCTCATCCGTATTTTTGATATAGCATTTGCTCCCAAAGATTTTGAAGTGCTTTACCGAAGGAGTCCTACCACTCCATAGCTCATGAGGAGTTTGAGTGTTGTTCACCCGGACATTTGTTTTGTTGAGAATAACAACCGCAGCATGTGCAGCTTCACCCCAGAAAGTTGCGGGAGTTCCTGACTCATCAAGCATAGCACGAGCCATTTGTTGGACTGTTCTGTTCATCCTTTCCACAAATCCATTTTGCTGAGGAGTTCTTGCTGTAGAGAATTCTCTTCCTATCCCATGTTCTTCACAGAAATCGAAAAATTCATTTGAAGTAAATTCCCCACCTCTATCGGATCTGAGGCACTTAATTTTGTGACCTGATTCATTTTCAACCAAGGCTTTGAAGGATTTGAATTTTTCGAATGCTTCATCTTTGTGCTTCATAAGTCCTAACCAGACAAACCTGGAGAAATCGTCAATGAATAATATCAGGTATTCTTCTCCTCGAGGTGTTCTTTTCCTGAAAGGACCGCATGTATCTGTATGTACTAGCTCAAGAGGCATGCTAGCTGATCCTTCCTTCTCTGGAAAGTTAGTTCTGGTTTGTTTTCCAAACTGACATGATTTGCATATGGTGTTGTCAGGAATTTTGATATCTGGAAGATCGCGAACTGCCTGATATTTGCATGCTTTCCTTATTTGTGAAAAGCTTAGATGTACCAACCTCCGATGCCATAACCAGTGCACATCATCCTTGCTCAGATAGCATTGTTGTTGTCCTTCTTCAAATATGTACAGATTATTTGGAGTTCTTTTTCCTTTGATCACTGTTTTACCTGTATCAAGATCACGAACAAGACATCCATTTGATCTGAATATAACCTCGGTTCTTTGATCACACATCTGGCTGACACTTAGAAGATTATGCTTCAATCCATCAACATACAAAACATTTCCAGCCTTGACCTTTTCTTTTAACTGAGCAATGCCTTTTCCTTTTATAGTTGCAAGAGTATCATTTCCAAAAGAGACTTTCTTTCCCTTTTCTAGAGTAGAATAAGACTCAAGTTTTTCTTTATCACCTGTCATATGCTTCAAACATCCACTGTCAATGTACCATAGATTTTCCTGTCCCTCTGCATAAAATGCTATCCCACATCTTTCTGTTTGAGGTTCCTTTATTCTCCATGTTTTGATGCTTGAGGCTTGTTCCTTTTTCTGCTGAAACCTGCTCCTGCATTCAGAGTCTTCATGACCAAAGTTATTGCAAATAGAACATTCAACTTCATTTTCAAGAACCGAAAAGTTGTTATAGGTCCTTTTTGTAATCCCCGTCATACTTCTTTGTTTTTGAGCTTCCCTAGTCATGATCGTTTTATACACAACACATTGAGCTGCTTTGTGACCAAAGTTATGGCAAGAAAAGCATTGTCCATTGAAGAAACTTCTACGGTTATCGAATCTTCCAGCCAATTGATTGTAATTTCTATTGTCATCTATTCTTGAGCCAAATTGAGAAGATTTTACCTGTGGCTGGTTGTAGCTTTTGTTCACCCTTAAGATGGATTGCCCCTGATAGTTTCTGTTTGTAATTTGTCCCTGCTTTACCTGATGATCTTCATTGTGCTTTTGCTCATTTCTTCTTGCTGCATCAAGATAACTTTTTGAGGTGGATGCTTGAGAAGTTTCTCCATTATAGCCCAGACCTGTCTTGTTTAGAGGAGACCGCTGCACATTGATAATCTCATCCAAAGTTTCAGATCCTTTGACAAACTTGAGATTAATAGCTTTTGTTTTCTCAATCTCTTTTCTAAGACCAACAATTTCACCTTCTAATTTTTCAAGATGTTTTTTCTTTTCATCAATTTGAAATTGTAGAGTATCAATGATCATGTTCTTTTCTTCTATACATCTCTTGAGTCTAGTAATTTCATCATAAAGGTTATCCACATCTATAGCATTCATATAATCATCATCTTCAAATGCCATTAACAACTTATATTCATTACCTTGTTCATCTTCATCACTGTTTGATAGACCATCACTATCTTCATGAGTGTAGTAGCTTTTCTTATTTGCATTCTGTTTCTTGTTCCATCTAGCAGGTTCCTTTCCTTTATCCTTATAAGGACATTTTGCAGCATAATGACCTACTCTTCCACAAGCAAAGCATTTAAAAGGTAACTTACCTCTGAACCTTCCAGAACCCCTTTGAAGATTTCTGACAAAATTTGATTCTTCTTCCTCTTCTTCTGGGACGTGGCTTGCTTCATAATAATCTCCTTTGCCTGATGCCTTGAAAGAAGCTTCTCTTCTGTCCGATGGACCTCCCTTTCTCATTTCATAAGCAGTTAGAATTCCACGTAGCTGAGACATAGTAAGAATTCGTAGATTTTCCTTTTCTTCTATTGCAGATACTTTAGATTCAAACTTGGGGGACAATGATCTTAGAACCTTTTCAACCACAAAGCCTCTTTTATTTCTTCACCCAAATTTTTCATACAGTTAACAACCTCATCTACCCGAAGAAAATAGTTAGCCACACTTTCATCATTATACATTTTGAGAGTCTCATACTGAATTCTGAGAGTTTGAAGTTTAGCACGCTTTACCTGTTCATCTCCTTCATAGCTCGTGACAATTTTGTCCCATATCTCTTTTGCGGATTTATAGTGCATTACCTTCATGAATTCTGATTGAGATATACATTCTAATAGAGTACTGACTGCTTTCGCATTTGTTTCATACTTCTTTTTCTCGGCTGCATCTGTAGGAGTAGCTGAAGGAAAAGCGTAGCCTATCTCTACGATGTCCCAAACTTCTGTACCAAGAGATTGAAGATAGGTAGTAACTCTTACCTTCCAATAATTGAAGTTTGTCCCATCAAAAACCGGTGGCCTGATTGATGCTTCTCTCTCGTAGTTGCTCATGATGAATGATCTACCTTCAAGCGATCAAGCTTCTCTGAAGGACCTGCTCTGATACCAATTGTTGGAAATAATACTGAGAGGGGGGGTGAATCAGTATTATATAATTCTTTTAATAAATCTTCCTTATTTGTTCTTTGAATTATTTTTGCATGTCAGTACCATAAAATAATGAGCATGAACAAAAGAAAACAGATAGTCACACCAAAGAACACAAGATGTAAGGTGGAAACCCAATGTGGGTGAAAACCACCTGCTGCAATATGTCTCTATCTTCTTTCAAATTAGAAACTCCTTTTACAATGGTTTTGTACTGGTGCAGTCCTTTACCAGTACGCAGGCTGCAACCTGCAGAGAGCTACAACTCTCTCTTGTTTTCCAGTCTCTCCTGGAAGGGAGCTACAACCCCCTACTTATTTTCTTACAAGGACCACTTTTCATAAATTTTCAAACCGGATCCATAAGCATCAAATGATCATCAAGTATAAGAGAATCACCCAATCAACTGTAGTAGCTAGATCAACAATAATAGGACCAAACCCAGAACACAGCAATGATAAACAAATATTTTAAGAGAAGTAAGAACCCTGCTCAACTGCTTGCCTGCTTACGTAAGCACCCTGCTCAACTGTTGGCCTGCGTACTGTACTCACCCTGCTCAACTGCTGGCCTGCTTACAGTACGCACCTTTCTCAACTGCTAGCCTGCGTCTAGTACGCACCCTGCTGAACTGCTAGCCTGCGTACCTTGCTCCGAGTCCATTGAACTTCTTGAGGACCTCCGCACCTGCAACCCTTATGTGCCTGCGTACCGACGCACCTGCAACCCTTCTGTGCCTGCGTACCGGCGCACCTGAACCCTTCTGTGCCTGCGTACCGGCGCACCTGAAACCCTTCGTTGCTGTGTATGTACGCACTTTTCTCTTACTGCACCTGCGTACCTCCGGGCATAGATGATTTCAAGACTTCAGAAGTAACCCAGACAGTCAGATCTACAGATCTGAACATGCACCGAAGAGATCTCGGTCCATCAGTAGATTCACCTTGTTTAGATCTAGACCAGATCTAGCCCTCATAAGATATTCAACCCAAAACATGCTCAAGCCAAATGATCTCCTTTGCTTTATATAGGAAAGCTCTTCCTTAAATCATGGATCAATACCACGAGCCGACACCATAATAACACAATACCGTTGGCTAAATACCAAGAGTAAAACATAAGAAAACCCCACATGTGAATTTCTTTGCCTTGAAAAGTGTGCACTGGGGGTACGCACCTCTTGAACGGGATAACTGCGGGTATGTACGCACTTTATGTAACACTGACCTCCGTGTATGCACCTTATGCAAGGTGTACCTGCGTACCCCTTAGTTTCTTCAATATTTGATAGCAGATCATCAATCTCTGCTGCTGATATGAAGTACTGTGATCTATCACCTGAATGGGTTGCCATCAAGGACAAAACTTTAGCCATAATCCCAACACCCAATAGGGTAATATTTTTCCTTAAGAATGTCTCAGAAAGCATCCCATGAGGGTGCAACTTAAAATAGTGAGGATTCATCCTCAAGACTTTTCTCACGGTACGTTTCCCACCAATCCTTGACATGGGGGATAGGCTTTAGGAGGGAAAAATTAATTTTTCTCTATGAGAAAAATTATGGACCGAAAAATATTCTTTCCGTAGATTTTACCATTTATCTAGAACATATGTATCTGTCTAGCCTACAAATATGGGAATGCCAAAATTAACTTGTACCTTAAAGGGGGTGGTGCCTTTGAAGTGATTGTTGCATGAACATGTGTCACCCATTGGTATTTGTTGAAGGATCTAGGAAAAATGATCCATAATTGTGTTCCTTTATCACTCAAGGGATTCTTCAAGTAACAATTTGTTAGGATCTCCTTCTCCCTCATGTTTCTTTTCTTCTTCGATGGGAGGTCATCGGGTTCAGTGAGCACAGTCTTGCAAGGGTTCAAGTAGTTCAAGTCCCAACTCCTTATACCCTTACCTCATTGGCGACATGCACAGAAAAGCAAAGAAAAAGAAGACCACTATAATACCACTAATCTATATTTATGAAAGAAGGAAATGAAATACATACTTAAAAAGAAGCATAGAGATATAGTGAAACCAAACTTCAAGTAATAACTAGAAAATTCTAAAAATTGTTTACATGCATAGTGAAAGCAAACTAGCTCGAGCAATGGTATCTTATCTTCAAGAAGAGATGCGATGGCTACATGCCTTCTAAACCATTTTATAATGAGGCTCAGAGGAATTTCTATCATGAATAAATATTTAGGAACCCTAAACATCCAAAAACATAATCCTAGGAGATGATGTGCCAAAAGGTATGGGCCCCAGTGGCGCTAGGTGGAATGTTAACATTATAGGGTCATACCTTTGGCATACGAGATGTGCTTGGCATGCATGATAGCCCATTAGAAAGTTATATCTGAGGACAAAAATTTTTAACTTCAAATATGATGCTTGGTCCATGTTTTCCCATTTCCCAAAAAAATGTCATTTAGGACCTCCAAATGGCTCCAGAAATTCACGACCCCAAAACTACCAAAAATTGAAAACTACAGAAATAGGAAACTATGATAAAACATATGAAACTGATAGAAAACAATGTTGGGAGTCCAACTTGAATAGGTGGGTGGACACCAATATCCACCTAGATTAAGGAAACCCCTAATCTGGGTAGTCTACCTATATGTATTGTAAATGATAGCATATGTGTCTTCCCATGCCTTACCGTGTGCACCCACAACTAAATCCCATGTCTATGGTTCCTTCAATTGTCCATGCTTGTCTTAGCATGCTACAAATCGCACTACTCTTTATCTGTTGACAACACCTTCAACACTCCCTGTTCATAATTTAAATATGGGAACAAATATGAGAGTCATAATCACATGACATTAAAATTCTAAATCAATCTTGACTACCTCTTTCCTAATTGATTCCTCACACAAGTAAGAATATCATTGGATAACTTCATTATGTTATGCCAACTAGTCATTCAAATATGCATCAGATAAATTTAAATCGTCATTATTCCACTAGAATGACTCTTGACGAGACCTTGTCAGACATAATATATATATATATATATATATATATATATATATATATATATATATATATATATATATATATATATATATATATATTATATATATATATATATACCTCCTTTGTTCCATTTTCATGGTTGTCATCATCATAATTTTTAACTAATTTCATTATTGTTGTAATATTTAGCAATTTATTGGACTCAACATTTCTTGCTCATGCTATTCACACACTAAATTTTTTATCCTACATATAATATTCATTTATGCTTGCTATGAAACTCAAGATAAATGCTCCAATGTATTCTAGGGATGGCTTCTTTCTATCCCAACTGCCCAATATCAGCATGTTCTCATCCATGCCAATGACACACTTCCCATTCCCAGACTTCCTCATTTTCATTCATGCTCTTTATTTATGGATAGTGTATCTCTGTGGTTGTATTGATAAAATAATCCATGCAAACCTCACGCTTGGTAAATATTTATAGAATTACCATATAATGTGACTCGACTATCCAATGGGCCTAAATTTCCACATAACTCCATGATTAAAATCCCAGGTATTCCTCTTGGTTCTTCCATTAAAATATCTAGTGTCCGAGAAATGGAACAAAATCCCCTCAACATTATCAGATAGGAATAGTTCTTGTCCCCGAACATAAAACCCATACCTTCCCCATGATGCCTCTATTTTTAAATCACCAATATCCCTTTTCAAATAATTGTGGTAATGTCAGCCCAGGGTGACATCACACCCACTTCACACTAACATCATACCCTCCACATCACCTCCTCTAGGAGTGTCGTGTGTCACTCATCTTTGGCCCATTTAGACCTACCCAAAAGGTTTATTTTGGGTGCCATGTGTCACACCATAGTGGTGCTACACTACCCTTATGGCTATGCCATCCCCCATCCTGTATTGGGTCCCACCAATGGATTCGACCCTTGCAAAATGAATTTTTCCCGTTGTAAAAATTTACTGGTATTTTTTGGCATTTTCACAGTTTGACCAAAAATTGGTTATTTTGGCATTACGAGGCTTAAACCCCTGTCTAACATATAGTTTTATATGTATAATCACTAGGGTCCCTAAGTGATGAGCACCAATATTGCAGCAAGAATGCTGCAACTCCTGGGGCTACCAACTTTACTTCATCATCCTGGGGTTCATACAAACTTGGAGGTGAGAGAGTTGTATACACAAATAGATGTAATGGGTTCACTTTTTGCCACTGCTGGGCTGGGGCAATAGACCACTAGGTTTTCTCAAACCAACCTTCTATTGATTGAGAAGAAGTTTGATTACCAATTGAGAAAGGAGAATTTTACCCTAATTGAGAGGATTAAAATGCTACCTACTTGCAGTATTGAAAGATTGAAATAGATGCCTAAAACACACAACTAATCTAGCTATTTTTTAAGGTACCTTGATTCAAAAGAATTCTAATTTAACACATGTGAAATCCTAACTAACCTAAGCATGAAATCTTATTTAGACAAGCACTTAACTATTGTGCACATGAATAAGCATAACAACATTTTTCTTTTTGTCGTTTTGTAAAAACATAAATGTTAATCCTTCTTGGTTACATGGTAGGTGGGATAGGTTTGGAGGGAGATGAGTGTAATGAATAAAATGACTTGGGAGGCAAGAAGGTGTCTTCTCCTAGCTTTTGTTATGCATTTTTCACAAATCTAGCTCAAAATAAGCCACTACAGGTCTTCCTACAAGATGTCTACAAGATGTACTAGTTCACCTACAGGATCCCTTGTTTTCCTACAGCAACAAAACGAAATCAAAATCATAAGTAGTGATTTGGATAGTGGTATGGAGCTTAAGTAAGTTAAGTTATGGGAGGAATAAGCAAAGGAAGTGGTTCGAACTCACTCAGAACTCAAACAGAAGCTCTATGATGGTTGGATTTGCCCAACAAGCATGGCAAGTTGTCCTTGTGAAATGACAACGTGGATTGAGAAATTAGTGGCCTTTGGCGATCATGGGTGGGTGTGGTTTGGCTGAGGTTGGTGATATGAATTATTCCTACAATATTGAAACTTCTACAACATACACATCATTATTGGCATTTATCCATAAATCATTTTAAAATAAGAAGCGTTTATAACAATGTAAGGAAACAGAATTTGCATCATTTATTTTCCAAGTTCATGCATGGAAATGCTTGAAACCTATTATGAAAGAAACATGAAATCTAATACAAAAATTAAGATATCAGAAATGACAACTGCAACCTATCTTCTAAAACTGAAAGATGCTGACCTAATTAGCAGAAAAACCCTAAGTTTCATAAGAAACCATAATTCTATCTTTTTGGGCTGAATGGGAGTTTTTCCTCAAACCATGGTCCCTGAAGGGAGGAATGAGGTAAGATCCACCTATTATCAGACTTTTTGGATATTTCCTTATCTCCCTAATGTTACTATTAAAGTTAGTCACAAATGGAAGCAAACTAATCAAATTCACCAATACTTGCACTGTAACAATGCCAAAATCCATTTAACAAGTACTCTATGAAATAACCTAAGCATACAAGAATAGTAAGAGGAAACTCTACTTCTAGGATTGGGCCCTAACCCAATAGCTTCAGCTCTCTGGGTCAACTCAGTGTTGGATCAAGGGAATGCCCATTTTCATTAACATATCAAAAAATACATAACAGTGTTTGGTCACAATCCTTTAACTCAAAAACTTCTTGGCTATTTTTCATAAAAAAAATCTGAATCCTAATGAGGATCTCAGCCTCTTTATTTATACAATTGAAGTTTACAACAACTTCCTTAAATCTAGGGAGGCTTGTCTCCCAATCTCAATATTAACTGGTTCTTAACTATCATTATCTCAGCTGCTAATGATCCTCATGACTCGGTTGCCTGCAACTCCGAGCTGGTGTGGTTTGATTGAGGGATCTTCGATTGAGTGAGGATTTAATGATGGAGATCCATCTTGTATAATCTCTCCTTCTTGTCTCATTTGAGTTAATGCACCTTATTTAGCCATAATTGTCTCCCAAGAACATGCAATCAATGCACATTAGACCACTAGACATAAAAGCTTACTTTTACTCATCTCATTAAGAAAAATATAATTAAAACACGTAAAGAATTATGAGAAGAGTTGATTTTAGTAATCTTGGAGGTGTATTAAGGTCTATATATTTTATTCAAAGATGACTCTCATCATCACCCCCTACTGAAAGTGTTGCTCATCCTATGAGCAACTCAATCTATGTCCATGTCCTTCTTTGCTTTGGTGGCTTGCCTGACATCCAATGCTTCTACTGTAGTCTCTTCCTCTAGTGAATAAAACCCTACATTCTTCTCTATCTCTTCCCACTACTTTCTTTCTTCTTTTTCTTTTCTTCCTTCCAACATTCCCATAAGAAATGGTGGACTAAGCCTCAAGCCAATCCAATTGACTTTGAGTCTTTGTAGTGCCTCTCTCATTTTGTAAGGAGAATGTTGGGTAGCGGAGGCCTGGCGTAATGGTTTTGGGGCCCAAAGCCCACAATTTTGGGTACAAGTATGGTAAAGGCTCCACGAGGTGCGCAGAGCGTGAATTATAATGAGTCAAGTCAAAGGGTTGTCTGCCCGGAAATAATGTAAAGAAAATAGAAGTGAGTCGGCTTGCCCATGGTCCGCAGACCTTGGAAATGTATAAATAGAGCAAGGCTCTATGGTTAGAAGTCAGTTTTTGAGTTGGGTTTTGATATTGAATGTTATGGGTTTATGAAGGCAATATTCTTTGCGTCTGTAATTCCAATTCAAGGGTGTTGGTAGATAGATAGAGGCTTTGCAGCTGTGTGCACAGAGGTCTAGTAGAGTCTGCAGTTGTATGCACAGAGGTCTAGTAGAGTCCGCAGCTGTGTGAGCGGACCCCTGCAGCTGATTGCATAGGGCGGATCGGGTTGTATTGGAGAAGAGATAAATAAAGATAAGAATTTCTGAATCATTGTGTGTTTCTTTTCGCAAATCCATATGTTGCTTATGTTCTAAATTTATGCATTGTCCTTAAGAATTATGATTGCATCCTCTAGGTTTTATTATTAAATGGTTGCTTAAAGATCTTGTGAATTAACTCTAATCTATAATGATGGTTGAATCAATAATGATGGCCTTTATACCAATTTGAAATCTTTTTCCACAATCACAAATATCCATTCACATTCACAACATTAGCTCATCAAAACATGTAAGCAGCAATAAAATCAAAACATAATAATCATGAGAAATAACCATCAGGAATATGAACACAAGGATGCACACATAAGAACACAAGCTTTTTGTGGTGGAAACCCTTTTGGGAGAAAGCTACCCTATTGTTGTTACACTACTCAATTATTATATTAATATGCTAAACAAACTGTACATGGATTAGCTTACACCCATAATCTGAAATACATCGCTTCCTCTATCATATGATGGCATCTATCAATTCAAAATCTTGTTTCTCTCATGGATCTACGAAAATCTATCTGTTGGAATCTCCTATGACTAACGTTCCTCACCCAACTACAATTGGATTTTCCAAATCCTATTGGATGGAGAAATCTCTTCCTACTACTAAATCTACAAAATCATTGTCTATTATAAAGCATCTATTCTTCACTTCCTCCATGTGAACCATGTTTCATAAATGTTTCATATTGGGTTCTCAATTTTCTCAACATGAGAAACCCAATAGCTCCATCATTCTGCACATAAAATCTAAAACAAAAATATTACCAAGACAAGGGAAATTCTTCACTACTTCACTACTTCACACACTAAAAGACTTCTCTCCAACACACCACAAGCTAACAATTTTCTGCCACAAACTACATATATATTCTAAATCTTCTTCTCAACTCTATTCTGATTTCTTCTCACAATACTCTGATATAACTCTGCAAAACTATGTGAGCAGCTGTTGGAATCTCTACTCACTCACAATATCCTCACAATTTCATACTTACTCACACTCCAAAATAACCAACCAATTAGACTCAAATCCTTCCTCTATTTATCAAATTTATGTGTTCATTCACTTAGTAAATGCTACAGGTTATGGACCACTCAACAATCTTTTTCACATGCTTCAAATTTTGTTTAGGTAGGATTCTTGATAAAATCAACCTCTAACTCAACTTTCCTTTTGATATCTTCAACCTTGATCAACTTCTACAGGGCCCACAAATTTTTTCCAACCATATGCCAAAAAATTATGATCAGGAACATTGTGACAACACCAAAATTAGCTGAGAAACATGAGGAATGTAGAGAAAATCTCATGAGAAATCTTGATCACACCCACATCATAGGATCCATGCCACTAGAACTCCTCAGACTCTCCCATAGGCCACCTTGCCAATGACTAGAGCTTTTCAGACACTCCCATGACTTAGCATCCATGTGACTAGGGAGGAGGATGAAGGAAAACTTCTTTCCTTAGCTCAAAAACTCTTCCACATTCTTCTAGAGCTTGATAAGCCTCTATAGGACCTCTCAAAGTCATTGACATTGCTGCAATACTTCACCAAATCACTTCCACATCACTACCAACATCATTAGTGAAACTAGGTTTACTGGGATGCCAACCGAAAACCATACTAGCACCTGGGCCATCAAACTTCTCGTCAAACACTTTTCCATCAATATGCAGCTCCACAACATGTCAAACATTCTCCAAAACTTGTCAAACATTTCAAGCATTTACTAACACTTGTAGATCCTCTCCAAGCTCAGTGTATAACATCATCAACATGAGAGACCTAATCTGGGACATGGAAGCCTAATCAACAAGGATCCTCAACTCTAAGTATTGTAGCAGTCACTAACATATGTATGCAGCAAAATGATCAAGAAGGTCATCACATATCCAATACAACTCCTCCTCTAGACAATTGATCATCATGAGAAGGCCTAAAAAAAAAATCAACACAAGCTCATCCAACTCAACAACAACATGATCATTAGGACCATGACATCCTCTGTTCACACTCTATAAGAAACAAGTTGACATCAATTCCAACCAGCCACACATCTGCAACACTACAACACACATCAATGCCAATAATCCAACTTGAATCCTTTCCTTTTCTTGGAGCATTTCTCACCTCCAATATCTAATGTTTCTATACGTGTGCTCCTTTCTCCTTAAGAAAATAGTTCTAGGCCCATTCCTTCTTGGAACACCCCTAATGTGCATCTAATTCCAATCCATCATGACTGTGACCCTTTTTTAGGGTTTATATTGCAGTTTCTTGGTGCTTTTGTTGCACCCAATCCAACTTGAATCCTTTCCTTTTCCTGGAGTGTTTCTCGCCTCTAATATATAGTGTTTCTATACTTGTGCTCCTTGCTTCTTCAACAAATAGTTCCTGGCCCATTACTTCCAAAAACACCCCCAATGTGCATATAATTCTAATTCATCATGACCATGACCATTTTTAAAACAAAATTATTTTTGGGCATCCCCTTCTCTGAATCCCGATCCCTCAGGAAATGTAGTCCCTCTTTTGTGTAGTCACACACCTTCCAAGTTCAAGCATCCTCTTCTCTAATTCCTAATCGCTTGGGTTCATTTCAAGGTTTCCTCACATCGTAAGAGTCTAATAACCAAGGTAAATCCATGCCTCAACCCTTTATACTAATCATAACATGATTCATGGCAATCAATGGACACTATTGGGTGTTAGTGTCCCACAATGGCCCTATTCCTTAATTTTTTAACCAGCATGTCGTTGTGTTTCTTTAATACCTTTGTTGTTACTTTTATTAACCTTGCAACGTGTCCATTCACCGTAATTGGGTAGTTTCCATGATTTCCTACATCACAGAACACAAATCTCCATGAGAGTCATCATAAGGGAATTGCAATAAATTTAAATCATACCTCATTAGCATCTTATCCATGAAGTGAACCTTGGAATTTCATTTTTCTTCCTATCAAAGCAAGCCAAATTATCTCATAACCCAAATCATCATAAATCAGAGTATCAAATTATGTTCATAATTTATAAATTCATAAAATCAAATGACATAATGATACTTCGATTTGATTTTTTCTTTACTACTTACTTTACACACACTAAATCAATATCCAAACCCAACAACCATCCACGGTCATTCTCTCCTCTTGTACACACATTGGATTGGCTACAAAACCTAGAAAATGCCTAGTTCATGTTCTTATCTTTTCTTCGACACACACACAAGGCCATATATATATATATATATATCTATATATATATATATATATATATATATATATATATATATATATATATATATATATCGAGAGAGAGAGAGAGAGAGAGAGAGAGAGAGGGGGTCATTCTCTCCTCTTGTACACACATTGGATTGGCTACAAAACCTGGAAAACGTCTTGTTCATGTTCTTATCTTTTCTTCGACACACACACAAGGCCATATATATATATATTATATATATATATATATATATATTATATATATATATATATATATATATATATATATATATATATATATATATATATATATATATAGAGAGAGAGAGAGAGAGAGAGAGATAATTTAATATCGATATACATAATAATGCAGAATTTATGCATCATCATGACTTTCCCATCATAACAACTCCTATTGTAACTCCGAGGCTCAAGTAATTCCCAATTCTAGGTCATCTACCTGTCCTAATATGAACTCAAGAATGATCCAAATTTATGTAGGAATGAAATGAAATACAAAATTAAAACAGAATAATAGATATATAATGAAATTAGACTTCGATTAATAAATAAAAAATGTTGAAATATGTTTAGATACAAAATGAAAGCAAACTAGCTCACGTGATGCTAGCTTATCTTTGAGAAGAGATGTGACAACTACATTCCTTATGAATTGTGTTATAATGAGGCTAGAAAGCCTTTTTATCATGAATAAATAATGAGAAACCCTAAACACCCAAAAACCTAATCCTACAAGATGAAGCACCAAACAATATGGACCTCGATGGGGTTAGTTAGAACGTTAACTTCCCGACACTATAACTTTGGCATACGATATCCATTTGGTGCACATGATAGCCAGTTAGGAATTTCTATCTAAGGAAAATAAATTTTAATACAGAAAACCATGTTTTCCTATTCCACGAAAAAAAAAAAAATCGTTTAGGGCCTCAAAATGTCTCTGGAAGTTGAGGACCCAAAAACTTCCAAAATAGGAAATTGTGCTTAAAAATAACAAACCGATAGAAAAAACATTGGGGTCCAAGTGGAATAGGTGGGTGGCTACAAATATCCACCTGGATCATTCCTCCCCCCTTCTTAAGAAATGGTCCCCATTGCATTTAGTGCCTCCATAAAGTGAGGAAACCTCTATTGGACTTGGTCCACGGTGAGCCACTTTCCTTGGTGCATGTGTTGGCTGGATTTGAAAATCCGATAAAGTTAGATCCTCTATTGGTTATTGTTCTTAATTTTTGTATCCATCGTCTGATCAATTGTTTTGTGCTCAATGAAATATGGGTTGAGCTCTCTTGGTTTTGGCTACTTAGCAATGTCTGATGTGTCCAACAATGGTGGAACTTATGGTCGAAGGTGGTCCACATTGAATATTGGGTGTTGGCAAAGGAATGGAGTGATAATTATCTTGAAAGAGTTGTCACCTATACTTTTGGTGATGATGTAAGGCCCGTATCAGAGTGGTTGAAGATTTTGATGTGCTCTGGCAAGGCACTCCTTCTACAGATGTAACCAAATCTTATCACCCACTTGAAACTTATGTCACACCTGATGTTGATCATGCTAATGTTTGTACTTAGTATTGGATTTATCCAAGATATCATGAACCAGTTGGTGGATGTGATGAATTCATTCAATAAACTTGGCAGCCTTGTAAAATTCAAATTGAACATTTGTAGATTCTATCTGTGTAGTTGCCAATGGAATTGCAACAACAATGGGAAACAATGGTTGAAATCACAAACTCAAATGAAAGGGGCTATGGAAAGTTGAACTATGGAGAGACTTGTTGTAGTTGTGTTTCACATAAGGGATACTCTCATCCCATGTTCATTGATGCTTATAATTGTATATGCATAATATGTGCACTATCATCTTATTGACGACCTCTATTTGACCATTAGTTTGGGAGTGGAATGCAGTTGACTTGGAGAGATTGGTGTCCAAGAATGACCAGAGACTGGACCAAAATTTTCTTAGGAACCTATTATCCCGATCTAATATAATGGTTTTTGGGATCCCAAATGCACCCACACTTGTTTGAAGAAGATCTTGGTAGTGGCTTATGTTGTGATACTCTTCTTGCAGGAAACCAATATGGCCATCTTAGAAAATACATCAATGAACAAAAACACATAGCCATTAACATTCTTGGTAGAAGGAATGCCAAACATATAGTCCATGGAGATGGATTTAGAAGGCCATATAGGAGTAGGAAGAGGAGTGTACAAACATTTATTCTTAATGGTTGGGTTGGAAATGACACAAGCAATGTAGGATCTAATATATATTCCAACATCCTATCATAGATTTTGCCAGTAAAAATACTTCTGCAGTACTACCATTGTCTTCTCCACTCCAAAGTTTCCTACGGCCCAGCTATAATGTGCCTCCAAAATCATCTTCGCACACTTGCTTGAAAGAACAAAAAGATGTCCCAGATAACACAAAAATCCATCTTGAAGGTAAAATTTTGGAACTGTCTTTCCATCCATCAACATATTATAAGTGGCAGTGAATTCTAAGATATTTCATGTAGTTGTGGCCATTCAAGGGTCCTGTTCCCAGAAGAGTTCAGAATTGTGCTCAGTGCCAAAATCAACGGCCAGTTGAGGTAGTCCGTGACATGATTGGTGTTATCCTTCTTATATTTAATGTTTAACTGGAACTGGTGCAAGCGTGTGGACCATTTCTTATTGTAATCATTCTACAACTTCCCATATGTCTACATAAATTGAAGAGTTCAATGATCCTTGTGGATGATCATCTCATTCCCAGAATATAATGTTTCCATTGTCACCAAACTCATATAATATAATACATTTCCTTATCATAGGTGGGGTATCTTCAAATAGTATTAGAGATCGTCTTGTCGTGAAAAGCCATTGGATGCCCTTGATGAGTAAGATTACACGAATAGGATAATCAGAGGCATCTGTCTAAATTTCAAATGGATGTTGTAGGTTTGGAAAGGTGAGGAATAGTGCATATAAGAGGTGGTGTTTTAATTCAATAAATTCCTTTTATTATGAATCAGACCCAAAAAACTTTGATTCTACTCCACCCTTGGTAACTTGACTCAAGGGCCACATGATATGAGAGAAATCCAATATGAATCTTTGATATAAACTAGAAAGTCCTAAGATGTTGCAAATCTCTATGAGAGTCGTCAAGGCTAGCCAATCCTAAATGACTTAGATCTGAGTTGGATCCACATGCACACCTTCCTCATCAAGTATGTAGTCCATATATTGGACCTAGTACATGCCAAAGGAACATTTCTATAGTTTGGCACATAGCTTGTGCTGACACACAGTTTTGAAGGACCTACTGAATATGTTGCAAGTGCTCTACCCAAATTTGCTAAAGATGAAGATATCATCTAGATATACAACCATGAATGAGTTGGTAAAATGTTGTATGATGTCATCTATCAACCTTATAAAAGTTGCAAGGGAACGTTTCAAATTGAATGGCATGACCAACTGCTCAAAGAGACCCTCCTTGGATTGAATTCATTCTTAAATAAATTTGTGGGTTCTATTGGAACTTGATGATAACCAAACTTGAAATGAATCTTGTTGGATTACCTAGCCCCCTTTAGCTAGTCAAGAATGTCATCAATATATGGTATCCGTTATCGATTCCTAGTTGTGATTTTGTTTAGTGCCTGATAATCAATGCAAAGTCTTCAAGTCCCATCTTTCTTTTGCATGAGTACAATTGGGCTCCCACAACATGAGAAACTTGGTCAGATATGCATTTTTTGTAGCAACTCCTGGGTCTACCTCTAGATTTCTTCATTTTCTAAAAGAAAGTGATGGTATATTGTCCCATTAGGTATAAGTGCACTGGGGGTTAGACCAATCGAATTCTAGACCTGACAATGCAAAGGTACACATGTGGGTGAGGAGAAGGTATCCCTATACTCTTCCACAACCTTATCCACTTTCTTCTACTGCGCGGAGGATCCCTTTAGAGAGGCCATGGATGTGGCCATGATATTCTCCTTACTTTGAGATCAAATCAGGAAGAAAACAAAATTCCTAGTCTGGTAGATGATATTATTGCATTTCTTAATAGAGATTAAATAAATGGTGGTAGGTGGGGCTACCTCTAGTATCCTGTATAGTTTTCTACCCAAAGTAATAATGACAGTATGAGGTCTCGATGCATAGATATCATGATTCTTCCACAAGTATGGTTAGCCTAATAAAACATCACAATATTCAAGCAGAGAAACATCACACAATACTATGTCTGTGAAAGGCTTGATGTTGCAGGGAAGATGGCATTATTGGCTAACACAGATATCTCACCCTTGGTAGAGCCACCTAATGGTGTATGGTTTTAGCTTTGGTGTTGTCACCATGCCCAACCACTTAATGACCTCTATTTATATGAGGCTATTTTGACTCCCACTACTAATAATTAATTGTAGTGGAGCACCCTTCAACCACATCTATGAGTGGATCAGATGCTAACCCTCCTCCGGATCTTTGTGTTCACATTTATTGACCTTGATGGTGGAAACAATGGAAATGGGTTCTCCATCAATGATGTGTTTCCCTTGTTAGGTTTCTTCTTAGAGTCAAAACATGCATCTGACTTTCAAGCTTTCAGCTCAACCACTACTGACTACTTCACACAACATCCACTTGTGTTGTAAGGGGGCCTCTTTTATAACTCATACCACTTTCCTATGTATTTCTTCATCTTCCCATTTCTATTATTTTCGGCTTTAAAAGGTTGTCTTGGACCATTACACCTTAGATCTATCCTTTGTTTTGACATTTTTGGGTGCCCTTTCCCTACTTCAAATTCGCAGATCCAAAGTATTGTTCCTTTTGTCTCAATTTTTTCTTGATATTGACAGAATATTAGTATGTTGCACCAAATGATGATATTTTCAAGAACACCATTTCTACCCAGATCTAGTTATGCAGATAGCCATAAAAATTGACCACCATATCTCACATAGGATCCTTGATACCCAACTTTGTGTGTCGGGTATGATATATACACATGAACTCTAGCACTTCTTCATCGCTTTCTTGTTGTAGCGTGGTCCATTTTGTGTACTTAATTTTGTAGCTCCCAATAGGGTAATATTTTTCCTTAAGAATGTCTCAGAAAGCATCCCATGAGGGTGCAACTAAAAATAGTGAGGATTCATCCTCAAGACTTTTCTCACGGTACGTTTCCCACCAATCCTTGACATGGGGGATAGGCTTTAGGAGGGAAAAATTAATTTTTATCTATGAGAAAAATTATGGACCGAAAAATATTCTTTCCGTAGATTTTACCATTTATCTAGAGCATATGTATCTGTCTAACCTACAAATATGGGAATGCCAAAATTAACTTGTACCTCAAAGGGGGTGGTGTCTTTGAAGTGATTTTTGCATGAACATGTGTCACCCATTGGTATTTGTCGAAGGATCTAGTAAAAATGATCCATAATTGTGTTCCTTTATCACTCAAGGGATTCTTCAAGTAACAATTTGTTAGGATCTCCTTCTCACGCATGTTTCTTTTCTTCTTCGATGGGAGGTCATCGGGTTCAGTGAGCACAGTCTTGCAAGGGTTCAAGTAGTTCAAGTCCCAACTCCTTATACCCTTACCTCATTGGGGACATGCACAGAAAAGCAAAGAAAAAGAAGACCACTATAATACCACTAATCTATATTTATGAAAGAAGGAAATGAAATACATACTTAAAAAGAAGCATAGAGATATAGTGAAACCAAACTTCAAGTAATAACTAGAAAATTCTAAAAATTGTTTACATGCATAGTGAAAGCAAACTAGCTCGAGCAATGGTAGCTTATCTTCGAGAAGAGATGCGATGGCTACATGCCTTCTAAACCATTTTATAATGAGGCTCAGAGGAATTTATATCATGAATAAATATTTAGAAACCCTAAACATCCAAAAACATAATCCTAGGAGATGATGTGCCAAAAGGTATGGGTCCCAGTGGTGCTAGTTGGAATGTTAACATTATAGGGTCATACCTTTGGCATACGAGATGTGCTTGGGATGCAGGATAGCCCATTAGAAAGTTATATCTGAGGACAAAATTTTTTAACTTCAAATATGATGCTTGGTCCATGTTTTCCCATTTCCCAAAAAAATGTCATTTAGGACCTCCAAATGGCTCCAAAAATTCACGACCCAAAACTACCAAAAATTGAAAACTACAGAAATAGGAAACTATGATAAAACATATGAAACTGATAGAAAACAATGTTGGGAGTCCAACTTGAATAGGTGGGTGGACACCAATATCCACCTAGATTAAGGAAACCCCTAATCTGGGTAGTCTACCTATATGTATTGTAAATGATAGCATATGTGTCTTCCCATGCCTTACTGTGTGCACCCACAACTAAATCCCATGTCTATGGTTCCTTCAATTGTCCATGCTTGTCTTAGCATGCTACAAATCGCACTACTCTTTATCTATTGACAACACCTTCAACACTCCCTGTTCATAATTTAAATATGGGAACAAATATGAGAGTCATAATCACATGACATTAAAATTCTAAATCAATCTTGGCTACCTCTTTCCTAATTGATTCCTCACACAAGTAAGAATATCATTGGATAAGTTCATTATGTTATGCCAACTAGTCATTCACATATGCATCAGATAAATTTAAATCGTCATTATTCCACTAGAATGACCCTTGACGAGACCTTGTCAGACATAATAAATAAATAAATAAATATATATATATATATATATATATATATATATATATATATATATATATATATATATATATATATATATATATATATATACCTCCTTTGTTCCATTTTCATGGTTGTCATCATCATAATTTTTAACTAATTTCATTATTGTTGTAATATTTAGCAATTTATTGGACTCAACATTTCTTGCTCATGCTATTCACACACTAAATTTTTTAGCCTACATATAATATTCATTTATGCTTGCTATAATACCCATACCTTCCCCATGATGCCTCTATTTTTAAATCACCAATATCCCTTTTCAAATAATTGTGGTAATGTCAGCCCAGGGTGACATCACACCCACTTCACACTAACATCATACCCTCCACATCACCTCCTCTAGGAGTGTCGTGTGTCACTCATCTTTGGCCCATTTAGACCTACCCAAAAGGTTTATTTTGGGTGCCATGTGTCACACCATAGTGGTTCTACACTACCCTTATGGCTATGCCATCCCCCATCCTATATTGGGTCCCACCAATGGATTCGACCCTTGCAAAATGAATTTTTCCCATTGTAAAAATTTACTGGTATTTTTTGGCATTTTCACAGTTTGACCAAAAATTGGTTATTTTGGCATTATGAGACTTAAACCCCTGTCTAACATATGGTTGTATATGTATAATCGCTAGGGTCCCCAAGTGATGAGCACCAATATTGCAGCAAGAATGTTGCAACTCTTGGGGCTACCAACTTTACTTCATCATCCTGGGGTTCATACAAACTTGGAGGTGAGAGAGTTGTATACACAAATAGATGTAATGGGTTCACTTTTTGCCACTGCTGGGCTAGGGCAATAGACCACTAGGGTTTCTCAAACCAACCTTCTATTGATTGAGAAGAAGTATGATTACCAATTGAGAAAGGATAATTTTACCATAATTGAGAGGATTGAAATGCTACCTACTTGCAGTATTGAAAGATTGAAATAGATGCCTAAAACACACAACTAATCTAGTTATTTTTTAAGGTACCTTGATTCAAAAGAATTCTAATTTAACACATGTGAAATCCTAACTAACCTAAGCATGAAATCTGATCTAGAAAAGCACTTAACTGTTGTGCACATGAATAAGTATAACAACCTTTTTCTTTTTGTCGTTTTGTAAAAACATAAATGTTAATCCTTCTTGGTTACATGGTAGGTGGGATGGGTTTGGAGGGAGATGAGTGTAATGAATAAAATGACTTGGGAGGCAAGAAGGGGTCTTCTCCTAGCTTTCGTTATGCATTTTTCATAAATCTAGCTCAAAATAAGCCACTACAGGTCTTCCTACAAGATGTCTACAAGATGTACTAGTTCACCTACAAGATCCCTTGTTTTCCTATAGCAAGAAGACGAAATTAAAATCATAAGTAGTGATTTGGATAGTGGTATGGAGCTTAAGTAAGTTGAGTTATGGGAGGAATAAGCAAAGGAAGTGGTTCGAACTCACTCAGAACTCAAACAGAAGATCTATGATGGTTGGATTTGCCCAACAAGCATGGCAAGTTGTCCTTGTGAAATGATAACATGGATTGAGAAATTAGTGGCCTTTGGCGATCATGGGTGGGTGTGGTTTGGCTGAGGTTGGTGATATGAATTATTCCTACAATATTGAAACTTCTACAACATACACATCATTATTGGCATTTATCCATAAATCATTTCAAAATAAGAAGCGTATATAAAAATGTAAGGAAACAGAATTTGCATCATTTATTTTCTAAGTTCATGCATGGAAATGCTTGAAACCTATTATGAAAGAAACATGAAATCTAATACAAAAATTAAGATATTAGAAATGACAACTGCAACCTATCTTCTAAAATTGAAAGATGATGACCTAATTAGCAGAAAAACCCTAAGTTTCATAAGAAACCATAATTCTATCTTTTTGGGCTGAATGGGAGTTTTTCATCAAACCATGGTCCCTGAAGGGAGGAATGAGGTAAGATCCACCTACTATCAGACTTTTTGGATATTTCCTTATCTCCCTAATGTTACTATTAAAGTTAGTCACAAATGGAAGCAAACTAATCAAATTCACCAATACTTGCACTGTAACAATGCCAAAATCCATTTAACAAGTACTCTATGAAATAACCTAAGCATACAAGAATAGTAAGAGGAAACTCTACTTCTAGGATTGGGCCCTAACCCAATAGCTTCAGCTCTTTGGTTCAACTCAGTGTTGGATCAAGGGAATGCCCATTTTCATTAACATATCAAAAAATACATAACAATGTTTGGTCACAATCCTTTAACTCAAAAACTTCTTGGCTATTTTCCATAAAAAAAAATTTGAATCCTAATGAGGATCTCAGCCTCTTTATTTATACAATTGAAGTTTACAAAAACTTCCTTAAATCTAGGGAGGCTTGTCTCCCAATCTCAATATTAACTGGTTCTTAACTATCATTATCTCAGCTGCTAATGATCCTCATGACTTGGTTGCCTGCAACTCCGAGCTGGTGTGGTTTGATTGAGGGATCTTCGATTGAGTGAGGATTTAATGATGGAGATCCATCTTGTATAATCTCTCCTTCTTGTCTCATTTGAGTTAATGCACCTTATTTAGCCATAATTTTCTCCCAAAAACATGCAATCAATGCACATTAGACCACTAGACATAAAAGCTTACTTTTACTCATCTCATTAAGAAAAATATAATTAAAACACGTAAAGAATTATGAGAAGAGTTGATTTTAGTAATCTTGGAGGTGTATTAAGGTCCATATATTTTATTCAATGATGAGTCTCATCATCACCCCCTACTGAAAGTGTTGCTCATCCTATGAGCAACTCAATCTATGTCCATGTCCTTCATTGCTTTGGTGGCTTCCCTGACATCCCATGCTTCTACTGTAGTCTCTTCCTCTTGTGAATAAAACCCTACATTCTTCTCTATCTCTTCCCACTACTTTCTTTCTTCTTTTTCTTTTCTTCCTCCCAACATTCCCATAAGAAATGGTGGACTAAGCCTCAAGCCAATCCAATTGACTTTGAGACTTTGTAGTGCGTCTCTCATTTTGTAAGGAGAATGTTGGGTAGTGGAGGCCTGGCGTAATGGTTTTGGGGCCCAAAGCCCACAATTTTTTGGGTACAGGTATGGAAAAGGCTCCGCGAGGTGCACAGAGCGTGAATTATAATGAGTCAAGTCAAAGGGTTGTCCGCCCGGAAATAATGTAAAGAAAATAGAAGTGAGTCGGCTTGCCCATGGTCCGCGGACCTTAGAAATGTATAAATAGAGCAAGGCTCTATGGTTATAAGTCAGGTTTTGAGTTGGGTTTTGATATTGAATGTTATGGGTTTATGAAGGCAATATTCTTTGCGTCTGTAATTCCAATTCAAGGGTGTTGGTAGGTAGATAGAGGCTTTGCAGCTGTGTGCACAGAGGTCTAGTAGAGTCTGCAGCTGTATGCACAGAGGTCTAGTAGAGTCCGCAGCTGTGTGAGCGGACCCCTGCAGCTGATTGCATAGGGCGGATCGGGTTGTATTGGAGAAGAGATAAATAAAGATAAGAATTTCTGAATCATTGCGTGTTTCTTTTCGTGAATCCATCTGTTGCTTATGTTCTAAATTTATGCATTGTCCTTAAGAATTATGATTGCATGCTCTGGGTTTTATTATTAAATGGTTGCTTAAAGATCTTGTGAATTAACTCTAATCTATAATGAATTCATATAAATTATAAGATCCGAGAAGTGACTGGCTTGGATCTACGCAAAGGATAGATCTTTGTATAGGGTAGCGCCAGAGTTCAGAACGGTTCGCAACCCTCCAGACCACATCAAGACATCCCAAGGGTGTGGAAACTTGGTTCCAGCACCCTCTCTTGCTACCTCGGGTGAGACCTCAATCCGTACTCCGTGGACTGTTGCCAAAAGGGCCGGTAGTTGCGGGATTTGTTTGGCTAATAACTCTTCCGAACCTGGGTCAGGCCCCAATAAGCTAACAAATGGTTCCATTGCTGGGACTGGGATCTTCCTAAGGGATATCTGATGTCGGAATGCTGGAACCCTATAAATAAAGAGCTTGAATATTGGTTGGATCAGAAGCTTCACGAGTTCGTGGTACAGGAAAACAAAAATCTGCGGATATCAGAAGAAAGGTGGTTGGATCACTACATATACACAGAGATCCACGAGATCTTCTTCGCATCATTCTTGATAGAATTGTATGAGTGGATTGCAAGGCTAGCTGACAGTCAGGGAAGGTGTAGACTAGATCAGCCCATCGTGTGGACTCCAGAGTTGGTGCACAGGCTAGAAGCATTTGAAGATAAAATTGCACGGGCAGTAGATCACTGGTTGGATCGAATAATAGGAGGGTTTATCACCGAGTTCATGATCAACACAACTGTGAGTTACAGTAAAGCAGAAAGGCGTTTTCTCCAAGGACCACAGGGTAAGTACATCAAATCATTAAATACTTGTATTAAAATGCTGTTATGAGAGAAACAGGTTATGCGCATTCATTGAGGTCTGCGATAACATAGAGCAGAAGAGGTTACTGAGGGACCCAAGGATTAGGGAACAATCCTCTGATTCTATTTCATGAGAAAGAAAAGAGGAGCTCACAGGGTTCTCTCTAAGAAGCGCAGTTTTATTGATAAAGCGGCTCATTCCATTGGTACCACTGCCATCCCCCACTTCACCTACATCGAATCCATCTTCGCCTACTCGACCTCCGCCACCATCGAGGGTTGGAATGGCGAGTGCAATCAAGTTGCTGGTATTTAGAGGTGTAGGAAATGAAGAACCAGATCAGTTTTGGTTCGTGGTAAAGGCTTTATGGGAAGCCCAAGGCGTAATGGATGATAAAATAAAAAAGGCTACTCTGGTTAGCACGTTGTTGACCGTGCATTGACGTAGTATATAAAGTACTCGAGCGATCACCCGAATGCGAGAATAGCAGCAATCCAAGATACATTGAACAAAGAATTTAGCTGGCCAAAATCAGAAACGCAGTTGATCATCGAGTTCAAGGAGATCGTGATGCTACCTGGTGAAATCTCGTGGGATTTGGATCAGAGGTTGAAGAGTACAATCTGCGAGGCTAACATGACGCTGACGGATGCGCAGCACTACGCGTGGTTTGTGGCGTCTTTGACACCACATCTGAGGATGGCGCTATCACAGCAAAAGATCTCAACCCAAGCTAAAGCATTAGAGACTAATGAGGTTACATGAAACTCCAATACAGGATCCAGGGTTGGGAGCTCAACAAATCCACGCACAACTACAAAAATTATTCTTAGAAATGAAAAGTTTGAAGCAAGAAAGGGTGCCCCGACCTGAGGCACGTATAGAAGTAGGGTGTATCAAATGCAAAGGTCAAGGTCATGACAAGGACCACTACCTCGTATTCATGAAATATTTAGCGGGAGGGGGCTCGATTCAATTAAGGTTGGAGGTACAAGAAGGGTCAAGTGTGGCGCCCGCGCTCTGGTGCGTGGTTTGTCAAGTAGGAGGAAAGCATGCAACGGACAACTGTCACCTATTGCAGAAGTATAGCCAGACTCCGCATCAACTGTATTGCAACTTTTGTAGATCAGTGGGTCACGAAGAGTGAATGTGTCAAAGCTACGAGCTAATGATGGAGAGGACCCCAACCTATCGAATGCAAACTGAGTCACGGGGTTTTGACCCAGCAGCAGGGCCACGCGATGGATTCCAAGGTCGTGGCCGAGGAAGAGGAGGAATGGGGCCTGGATGAGGGTGTGGACAGCTGATTTTTTATAATTGCGGAGGACCAGGCCACTACGCTCGCGACTATACTAACCCGATGAGAATATCTTGTCCATACTGTGAGCAGTTTGACCATGAAATGGTAGATTGTCCTACGTCGATTGCCCAAATGCACGAAAAGGGGGTGTTACAGCCTACTCCAACTCAAAATATCCAAAAGATGAGGTTTGAACCATGCGAGGAGGACCCCAACATAAACATGGTATTAAGGAGCAATGCAACTACAGGGGGAGATGCGAGGAAACAACCCGAAGAAGATGGGAAGGATTGTGATGCTCCTACAAATGATCATGACTTTAAGATAGAACAGGTGAAGGATGTGTCTAAGGAAGCTTAGAAGACCTTCACGGAAGTCTCTACTCTAGGTAGTAGGGATCCAATTGAGTCGGGAATGGATCCCTCTATTCTTACTACCTTTTTAGAGACATGTATGACGTTGCTACATGACACTAAGGTAGTTAGAGGATTGCAAGAGCTAATCACTAGGTGCGCAGGATCAGGTTAGCCACACGTAGTCCAAAAATTTGGAAAACATGCTCTGTGCACTGGGCGAGAGATGCGGATGACGGCGCAAATCGGTGAGTATGAGATGGATCATGTCATCTTGGATTTGGGGTCAAATGCGAATGTGTTGCTAAGCAAATGTGGGAACGCATGGGTAGGCCCGCACTACACTAGTCTTCTATTCAACTATGAATGGCCAACCAGCAAAATATCTTACCGATGGGAATATTGCAAGGAGTGACAGTGGACATTGAAGGCATAAGTACGCAGACAGACTTTAAGGTAATAAAAATTGTTGATGACAGTAATACATACCCTGCGTTGCTAGGAATAGATTGGGCCACGGACATGAATGGGGTCATCAACTTAAAAAGACGAAAGATGACATTCGAGAAAAAGTCACTTTGTGTTATAGTTCCAATAGACCCCACCGAAGGAGTGCGCTATACCGAACTGGTGCGTGACAAGGATAGTGACGATGAAATAGACTGCATCTACCAGATGACAGTGCAAGACCAGGATTAGGTGAATCCCACAGTAGACGAGAGAATATCATGGGAGCGCAAGAGTTCTTGCACCTTGGATTTAGATGAGGAGATCAAACAATGGCAGAACCGATTACATGAAGTCACAAAACTCAATTGTAACATGATGATTAGATCACTACGACACATGACAATCGAGGTACGGCAATGACCAGCGGGTGACAATGCGACAAAAGAGGAGGGCGTCGTCAACCTCTACGGAACCTCAATGATAGAGCAGAGGCAACATGGTGTGATGGAAGAAGCACCACACGTGACAATCACACCAGGGTGGCGGGCACATAGGAAGATGAGGTGGAATGAGCGTTGAGGTAGAAGGCGGTTCCAGGTACAGATTGGAGGACGTTTGTGAAGAACGTAGCCAGGGCAACCACGACGGAGTAGTTCAGGCACCCATCTACAACAGAGGGCATGGCTGTATACTACACAACCATTGACCCAGCTGAATCTGCCTGTAATAGGGGTTTGCTAGGCCGATAAAACCATAAACAAAGCAGGGTGGGTGAAGAGAACTCTATCCACGGTCATATGCAATAAAACTAGGGATGTAAAGAGAATTTCCTTGACCACTGTCCCTATAGTTCGACCTAAATGAGAAGACCTAGATGAAGGGATATGGTGGTTGAAGGAAGCCATTTGGTGCAGCAACATGCGACTTCGCGAACTAGAGGAAGAGGGGGCAAGGCTAAGGCAGAAAAGCATGAGGGTGGATGAAGAAATTAACAAAATAAAAATAGGAGGCACACAAACAGGGTGCGCGAATGTGCGAATGAGGGGACCGGACCTGGCTGGCCCTCCTATGATACTAGAACGAGCCGTGACCCTACTATCATGGTTGTGACTACACCCTACAAAACATGGAAGCACAAGCCGCGATGCGCTACCAGGTTCAAAGGTATGCAAAGGGTGCCCACAGTCTGGGCTAGCAGGGAAAAGGAAGGCTCACATGAGGGTTGCGACCACCTGACTATCTATAGGAGGCCCAGTCTGAGTGCCCCACGTAGTTGAAAAAGGGCACGGGACTATAAAACAATCTGCAGGAATGTTGCGTGATTTAGCCATGGTGCGCAGGGCTAGTAAAAAGAATATAACGCGTCCGCATACCAGGGGCTGCACTACTGCAGGGGAGGGATGGAAGGTGACCGTTGCAGCTACTATTCATGAGAATATATCCCATTTAAGACTCCAAGGAGTAGGCGGCGGGCCACTAAGACACAAGGCTAAACGGATTTGCTACCAAAATCGCATTAATAAGCCACGAACGAGGAGCAGGGTCGAATTTGAAATTGAAAGGGTATATAAAGCACAAGTGGCCAGTTACCACACACCCTTTGGCCCCTTCCATAATAAGTTCTTCCAGATTCAAATTGAGCGGCACAAGATGAATGAGGCAGGCGTAAACGGAAGCCCATGGTTTTAAGACTTGCCAAAGGTAATACAAGAGTCCCTACTCAGGTCGATATCCACAACCACGGACATTAGAGCCGAAATCCCTAAGTCACCCACATCGCCGCAGACCAAGAAGAACCCCTAGGTGGTAGGACCGGTCCGAATGTCTCTGTGACATCCACGATTTGGGAAATTTTCAATGGAGGAAAAATGCAAAACCATTACTCTTGAGAGCGATGAAGAGGAAGAGGATCCTCTGACCTATGTCAAAGAAATAGAACCAGAGGAAGAAATGGAAGAAGATATGCAGCTAGTAAAGCGATCCAAGTATGTTCATCCAAGGAAAGGGAAGGCCAAGGTCCCTACAGATCTGGATGTCGTTGACAGCATACTCGTCACCCCGTCTCTCCCTAACGGGGTTCTACTCGAAGCACAGTGACCGGCCACATGCCGACCATGAAATTTGAAGACTGGGACCTTACGCATACTGAGAAGTTTCCGCATCTAGCAACTGGTGAACCAATGGAGCAAAGCACGAAGGGGCCTGTTATGACCCTACAACTGTAGCAATGGCTGAGAAAGGTAGAAGAGCCTAGGCTACACTACCTCTTGTCAATTCCACATTTTATTGGCACCCCATTACAATATTGGTCATCAGGAAACTGCTCTAGATGGTAGACAATGGGTATTTATGGATAGACAAACCTGTCCCCATCACGACGGAGCTCATTCATAGGATCTCTTGGCTTCCCTGTGAAGGCAGGGACCCTGCAGAAATCATTGATATGAGTGGAAATGTGACGATGATGGAAGCCTTGAAAGATAAATACAAATTTGAGAAAAAGAAGAGAGGGTATGCTATTGACAGTATTCCAGATAAAGGGGTCTGCATTGCTGCCCAGTTACTGGCAGGAAAAGTGATGCAGAAATGCCGAGGCAATGAGGTCCCAGTAATAGTCATCATGCAGCAATGCGCAAAAGGGGAACGATTCAATTGGGCACAGAACCTCTGTGATGAATTCTTGACCAACTGCAGGGAGGCCCAAGAGGAGGGTAAGACCTTCCACTATGCGTAGTTGTTGTTATCCATCCTTTTGGTTACAAGTGAATTACCCGAAGATAGTCAGTTTCCTTCTCTGGACTAGGAGTGGCCAGAGGCCACAAAATATGCATCGCTCTGGGCAGTGAAGGATGCCGCAAGAATCCAGGAAGTCAAGATTTTCTGGATACTAATGGATGCGAACATCCGACAGTGGATCAACCAGCAACCCCATCTATCTACAGAGATATATGACAGTGTGAAGAATGTAGCCGAGTTTAAGGTGGATATGCACCATGTATACATCTGGGCGCGCAAGGATCTAACACAGACATGGACCACACTTCCCTTCATTGCCATTGATGAGCATATTTTTTCAATATTGGATATTTGGCCACCGAAGTGGCATAGACCAGATGCGGTAGGGTGCGATGAGACCACCATCCAAAAGAAGAAGGCCGAGGCGAAGCGGTTAGCACAACAGAAGAAAAACGAACAACACGTTGCGGAAGTACAGGCAGCTCGGGAGGCAGCGCAGGCCTCCACAGGCAAGGCTGCTACAACAAAGGATGAAAGCGGCCTGAAGGTGACTGCAGAGCTGGGCACGGATATAAGGACGAAAGATGCGGTGCCAACCTCCACTAGTTCGCCCTTCAAATGACCACAACCGACAGAATGAACAAAGCCATGGAAGAAGGCCAAGGCATCTAAATGGGATGGTGAGCTTATCACATTGACCGAAGGTGACCTGGGTGACATCGGAGATACATTTTGCGAAGTCACCTGGGAGGTGCTCGACGAGGCCATGACAGAGAAGCAGACTGTGTTGGGGTCACTCCGAACACAGCTGCAGGAATTCGGAGCATGGGCTTCACAACCAAGAATCGTCACTATCGATGGAGCTATAGGTATGTCAGCAACTGAGCAACTGCTACAGGCCAAACTAGCCAATTATCTCGCACTTTTGGCAATAGTATTGATAGCAGAGGATGCAGCAAACAAAGCTGTGATCAGTTGGCTTACGGGGCTTGGATTAAATTTGGTTTCCCTCCCACGCGAGATTTTATACCAGCTCCAAGACAACGCAACAATGAAGTTACGCACTAGGGAAGGACGTGCAATACAGGTACTAAGTGAGTAGCGAATTAACATAGAGCAGTTGAGTCTCCAACGTGATGAAGTCGTTGCGCAAAATCAATTGTTGGAGCAAACCATGGGGGAAGCATGTTGTCGTGTCCCTGAGCTGGAGATTGCGGTAGATTTACTTGTCACCATACGAATCCACAAGTTGGCCAGTGGGTTCCACGAAGCAAAGGAAGAAGTTGCAAGGATCCAGTTGGCCCTCAACTTGTAGATCGCAAAGCTGAAATTGAAATCACAACCCTCTACACCACCGGAGGTCACAGAGTAGTGGAAAGGCATCATTCAATCCGGGCGGGAAACAATAGCACCTGATATGCATGAGTGCACCGATTTGTTGGATCAGTCACTTATTATGGTCACGTCACAACAAGAAGGCCCAACCTTATAGTGGTTGGAAATAGAAGACAGGGAGCTACAGCAAGCCTATGATAATGTTAGGGGGACCGCACAGACAGTTGCTATTACTTAACGCTTGGCCAAGATGAGGGAGGCTTAGGCACTTAAGATACAAGCTGACGCCACCTGGTAGAAGGAAGTAGTGATTAAAGAATGCCTCCAGCCTTGGCTTGATGAGGCATTTGTGGTTTCCACTACCATCGAGCGAAAGGTGGCACACATGCAGGTAGCATATGAACCTGGATAGGCAATTGAAACTAATATTGATGCATCGGTGGCTTGCGTAGAACAGCTACAACAGATGGCAGAAGATTTTGTTACAAGTGTAAGTGAAGCACAGAAGTTGCTGAATGACCTCTGCATGAAGATTGCTGCACTAGCCGAGTGACTCGAGACAACTCATGATGATTGTGTTGGGGGCCTGTTGGGTAGCAGAGGCCCTGCATAACGGTTTTGTGGCCCAAAACCCACAATTTTGGGTAAAGGTATGGTAAAGGCTCCACGAGGTGTGCAGAGCATGAATTATAATGAGTCAAGTCAAAGAGTTGTCTGCCATGAAATAATGTAAAGAAAATATTAGTGAGTCAGCTTGCCCATGGTTTGCGGGCCATGGAAATGTATAAATAGAGCAAGGCTCTATGGTTAGAAGTCAGATTTTGAGTTGGGTTTTGATATTGAATGTTATGGGTTTATGAAGGCAATATTCTCTGCATTTGTAAGTCTGAGTCAAGAGTGTTGGTAGATAGATAGAGGCTCTGCAACTGTGTTTGCAGAGGTCTGGAAGAGTCCGCAGCTGTGTGCGTGGACCCCTGCAGCTGATTGTGTAGGGCGGATCGGGTTGCATTGGAGAAGAGATAAATAAAGATAAGAATTTCTAAATCATTGTGTGTTTCTTTTCGCGAATCCATCTGTTGCTTATGTTCTAAATTTATGCATTGTCCTTAAGAATTATGATTGCGCACACTAGGTTTTATTGTTAAATGGTTGCTTAAAGATCTTGCAAATTAACTCTAACCCATAATAAATTCAAATAAATTATAAGATACGAGAAGTGACTGGCTCAGATCTACGCGAAGGATAGATCTCTGTGTAGGGTAGCGTCGGAGTTTAGAATGGTTCGTGACCCTCCAGACCACATCAATACATCTCAAGGGTGTGGAAACCTGGTTCCAGCACCCTCCCCTCCTACCTCGGGTGAGACCTCAGTCCACGCTTTGCGGACTATTGCCAAAAGGGCCGGTAGTTGCTGGATTTGTTTGGCTAATAACTCTTCCGAACCTAGGTCCGGTCCCAATAAGCCAACAAAGAATGATATTCTCTAATTTTTAGGTTGTAAGGCAAGGTGTTCCATATCCTTTGGCAGGCTTGATGGCTATCATCTCCTAGAAATCTTAGCATGTCTTCAAAGTGTGTGATTGCCTGTTCTTGTACAACAAGGTACCTTGGTGCAAGCTTGAGATCATTTGCAATGAGGTTGTTGGTGTTGATGACAGCCATTGGGTTAGATTGTTCTACTCTGACTATAAGGAGTTTTGTCTCTTCTTTTGCTAATACCTTTTTCATCTCTGTATCTCTTTCCTCCTCATGATTCATCCAAGATGATAAGGCCATCAATTTCAAGTCTCCTAGCTTTAGATTTGGGTCCCACACATTTAAATCTGTCAAGGTCAAATTGTGTAGGTAAAACTTAGATATCTTTGCTCTATCTTCCAAGGTGCTTTAATAATAGAGATCAATGAATTGTACATAGTCTTGAAAGGGCTTAGTTCCTATTCGTGGTAGGGTCTTTATATAGAATTGTAGCGATTGTTCCTTGAGGTACAAGGCATAAGACTTTGATGGCATCTTGCACTGGATTGCCTCCATGGACAAACTGGCCATAGTTTCCAATTGGCTTTCCCTTTACTGTAGTTGCTTCCTTAGCCACGTGTTCTCATCGTCTAACTGAGATTTCATCATTGCTTCTCTATATCTTATGTTGCTCAGTTTTCTTCCCATCTCCTGCAATTTCTCCTCCATTTGGCCTACATCCCCTACCCCTTTTGATTTAGCAATTTTCAACCAACTTTGTGTCCTTTCCCTCTATTTTTCAAGTTCAAGGAATAGGGGAATGGAAATTTTTTTGGTATCACCCTACCTCCTTCAATGAACCTATAGTAGGAGCTTAGGTTTGGCTGTGGGCTAGGTTCTTTTAGTTCTTGAACTTCTTCCTTTATTTCTTGTTGAGTAATTCCTTCCTTGTCTCTTTTCTGTGTTTCTTGTAGGTTTGATAGAGTTTCCTGTAGGATGGTCTCTGCTTCTTGTAGGTTTGATTGTGTCTCCTATAGGAGACGTTTTCACTTTGATGAGGTTGACCTTGTGACAGGCCTCCAAACATAGGTGATTGGAGACATGGGAGAAGCTTGTTTTGATGTTCCTTCTCCTTCATTTTTCTTTAGAGGGATTGCCTTCTCTTGTTTTTTTGGTGAATCCTCAATGACAACTGGAGTTTTGGTAGGGGTTTGAGGTCTCCCTTGTCTAATCCTAGTGTTTTTTCTTGTCCTGAAGTATAATGGGGTTTGTCTTTGCCTCTTGCCCTTTGATTTGACAGGTGTACTTAGGGTAGTTAGAGAAGTTTTTGCCTCTTTCTCTGTACGCTATGGAGACACCCTTGGTGATTCTTCTTCTTCTCTTCCTTCAGCTGCAGACTTTTTTTCATCCTTCTATACTTTTTCCTCCTTTCCATTTTCTTTTTCATCCTCTTCTTTGTCTCCCCCTCCTTCTTCTTTTTCTTCCTCTATATCTTCACTATGCTTATCTGTTTCTTATTTTGTTTCCTCCTTTGTCTCTTCTTCATTTTCCTCCTCTATTTCTTCTTCAGTTTCCTCCTCTATTTATTCTTCCTTTTCCTCTTTTGTTTATTCTTCTCCCTCACTAGCAGTAGGGCTTCTATCATACTCAATATCTTGAATTTCTCCTTCTACCTGCATGGCTGCAAATGTTGTCCATGTAATAGGGAATCTTAAGTTTTGTAGAGTATCTTCAAGGATGAGTTTGATCAACCCATAATGGGCTAGTTGCTGATGTTTTTCTCATGCACCTTGATGCTCATGTCTATCATGGATTGTATAAGAAAATAGGGTATACTCAATCTGTTATGAGGAGGTGTGTTCTCTCCAAATCTCAGTTCTTGGAGGACTTTGAATTGGTATCCATACACTACAGTGTATCTTCCTTCACATGAAATATATTTGATGAGGTGGTAAATCATTTCATTCCAAGCATATGGAATTCTTTCCCTTCTAACCCCATTTTTGTCCTCTATTGGCTCTTCTCCTTCCAAAAGGAATATTTTCTTTGCAAGGTTGTTGTTACCATTGTCTTCTTTTCTCCATCGTAACCCTAGGGGGAGTGTAGTGATTCTACTTATAACCTCAGGGGTAATTGCTACTGATAAACCCTTCACCATAGCAGTGGAACTAGTCCTAGTGAGGGGTATGAGTGAGAGGGAAAATTCTCTGGCCACATCATCATCGTATCCTCTCATCCTCTCAAAGAACCCCATCCATTGATGCCTTGTGAAAATTTCCACCACAGGAGGATGGTGGTGGATCCTTGCTGTGCTTGTGGGTTCTATCTTGTTGAAACCTCCTATCATGTTTTCTTGGTAATTCTAGAGGTTTGTCTCGATAGAGTTCAAGAATTATGGTAGGTGAGGAAGTTTTGGAATTTTACTTTTAGTGATATGCAATAAAAATTTTCTATCTTGAGATGCATTGTAAATCCCTAACCGAATTGAGGAATTATTTTTTCTTTTTTCAAATGTAAAATATGGAAGGTATGGATCCTACCTCACTTTGCTACATTATGGTGTGGATAACCCTTGATTTGACTTCCCTTAGTGCCCGTTGATATCTCTGTAGGCTTATTCCTCTGTATCCTATAGGATTCTTGTAGGTTTCCTGCTTGTTGTAGTTGTTGATTGTTTTCTATAGGAGCTATTTCAGGAATGCTGAGAGAAACCTCTTCGTTCGATGAATCCTCAAAGTTCCTTTGCTTTCTTCATATGGGAATCAGTGTTTTATTTCTATTTATAGATGATTGTGTGGGGTGGTGTGCTGGCTAGCTGAGTACGAGCACCTCCTTTTGGACCGTTGGTCCCACTATCAGTCCATGATTTCACCTTACCATGTAATCATCTCCCACTCCTTATCCTCTATAACTTAACCATTTTTTTGGATTCATTCCCGTTTTCCTTTGATTTGACCTTTGCCACATGTGGAGTGGTGTAACTCTTTTCTTCTTGTTGACTAGCTGAAGGTGGCCAAGTTAACTGGCCACCTTTACTTATAAAATCAACTCTCGCATTATTCCTACAGTTTTGATCATATCGTACTGATGAGAGAGCATGAGTAACATGACATAACTGTGGGTGATTTTCTTTGTTGATGATGTATGCCGGAGAGTGGTGCCAGTTTGTTGTGCTTTTCAATCTACATATTTTCATTGTGTATTTCCTCTTTTGATGCTTTGTTCCTTTTGATGTGCAGGTGTTGGACCTTGTTGCTGGTGATCTTCCTGCCACTGCTGAGCTTTGGAGGAGCATCCTCATCCTTGTAGTCCTTGTGTTGAAGATTTTTGTAGTCTCTGTGGTTTCTTTTTTGGGATAGGCTGCTACAAGATTTCCTACAAGATGTCTATAGGAAGTCATGTAGCTGTCTCTCCCTTAAACATTCACATTTTTCTTAGCCTTGAAGTAGAAGGGATGTTGAAATGAGTGGAGAAGGGTGGTATGGAATGGTAGGTGAGGGACGCTACCTTTGGGTATACCTTAGCTTTCCTTTCTCTCTCTCTCTCTCTTTTTCTTTCTTTTTCCCCTTTTGTCATCTAAATTTTTTGAACTGATTTCTTTGATGGATGCAGTGGTGACATGGTGATGAAAGGTATTGGTTGTGGTGTTGTTAGGTGAATGGTTTTTTTTTCATTTAGACACAGGCTTGTGTCATCACTTTTCTCTTGGACTTTTCTTCTTGCTGTTTTCAATATCTATTGTCATTTCTACATGAAACTCTTGTAGGATTACAAGGAATCTTGTAGAAAACACAGAGTTTGTGTGAAATGAGCTGGAGTGGTTTATAGATGGAAGATTAGGTGAATGATGGAGGATATGAGATGGGTGAATTAAAACATGGCTTTTGTAGGTCCTGTTTTCCTCCTCATGTTGTGCTTATTCTCCTCTTGTAGACCCAGGTGACTTCGCAAAATGTATCTCCGATGTCACCCAGTTAGGGTGAGAAACTTATTTTGAGAAACCCAGGGTAGGGTGAGAAACTTATTTTCCTCCTCAAGTACTTCTACCTCACTGCCTTCCTTCGTAGACTCCTCTAAGACTTCCTTTTTATATAGTCCCACGGTCCACGTACCAAGGGCAGATCTCTAAAACCAACACAACCTATCTACACTAAGGGCAGAAAACCCTTTTTGACTCTTGATACCTTCGCACTCCGCAACCTCAAAATGTGGAGAATTTACATTTCTTTATACAAAATTCAGGCCTTCTGCCACAAAAATTGGGTTTTTAACCCCAAAATTTACTCCCAGGGGACCATTCCCAAAAGGCCCCCAACACAAACATGGTGACTCGCCCTGGAGTCACTCGGCTGGCGCGAAGATCTTGTCACGAAGACCTCCCAACTCAACTTGGATAACTGCTACCTTGACGATGCACTGCTTTTTCATCTGCTTCATCCCCTCGACCAACTGTTATGTCGCTGGCCCTATGCTTTCTGACTTAATCTTCTGTTGAGTCTCCTGCAGACTAGCTAGCTTGCCTTCAATAGTGGTCATGATCAAGTAGGCCTCGTCCAGCCAAGGCTTCAAGTGAGATTTCATCATGACTTCATTTTGTTGAGCTGAATCTACTTGCTCTTTCAACGCCTTGGCCTCCTGTAGCTTAGCTAACCTCTGCGTGATGGCGACAGTGCGCGTTGTCACTTTGACTTCATCGTAGCGCTGTTGTATCTCCCGCGCTTTTGTTTCGAACCACTGTATAGTAGGATCTTCTTGTAGGCAGGTGACTACCTCGAGTGACTGCTTGAAGAGCGTGGTACAATCCTTTACTACGCTCTCTATTGTTGCTACCACGTCTTTCACAGGGTCTAGCATTTCTCTCTTATCTCTAACATTGTCAAAGGTGGGGATTTCAACTACAACTCTGCAATTTTGAGGTTCAGCTCTAGTTGAACCTTTCCCAATTTAGTTCATGCATCTTACACTCCAGTAGTGAGCTTCCGAACCCTCACATCTATTGGCTCAGCCTTGGGATCCCTATTGCTCGAGGATCCCTTACATGCAACATCCCTGCACCTTCTGAGGTTCCAGGTGCCAAGATGGTTGATGCCGCGCTAGTTTGTATTTGTGATGTGTGGATCTGCAGTTCGTGCAGACCCATCTGTATAGCATCCAATGCCTGCTATTGTTGTTGCTCGAACTATTGTAGTAGTTTTGGGGTGGCATCCTACACCATATCACCTATGTCATTTAAGTCCCCCTCTATTAGGGTGATCAGGTTGAGATATGTCTTACTAGCCTTGGACTTATTCCACGGCCCTACTTTCTCTAGATCTTTGGTGCACTTGGTGTGGAACAGAGTCATCTCGAGGTCTGCTCCTCCCTACTCTGTATCATCATCTTCTTCCTCAGTCTCTGGGGAAGGTGACTTCTGACTCTAGCCAGAACCACACTGCTCTTCACCCGCCTGTCCACCCGAATGTTGCACGGTGGCACGCTTTTCCTTGGCCTTAGCACCGTCCTCCTTTTTCCTTTTGTGGCCAAGTGTTCCATCTTGAGCTTGGATTCTTCCTTCTTCCGCTGTGCAATGATGTTCTTAGATCCTACTGTCTAGTCTGTGGGATTGTACCAATTTGCCAGCCAACAATCGAGGACTACTGCAATTCCATCATTTATGGTCAAGTATGGCAGGTTGTGCCATTTCAACTCAGGGTCCTTCCACGCCCATATTGAGACATGGTGGAAGTCAGCCTTGAATTTCACACATTCCTGTAACTTCTCAAAATTTGTAGGTGTCAGCCACAGCTTATAGTTGATGGAAATATGGATGCTCATTTCCATCAAGATCTAGAAGATCTTGTTTTCCTTTATCTGCTGAGGATCGTTCGTCTCCCACAATGAAGTTAACTTCGTTGCCTCTGGTAGGTCCAGCACAACCAGAGGAAATTTTCTATCTTTAGGTAGCTCCCACGGAACTAGCACTATGGACAGAAATAGTCGTGCATAGTGGAAAGTCTTACTGTGATCTTGTGCCTCACGACAGTTCGCGAGGAACTCACTGCAAAGGTAGCGCGCCTAGTTAAATTTAACTCCCTCCATGCACTAGGCCGCCAAATCTATCACTGGTGCCAGCAATTCATCTGCATGACACTTCCGCATAACCTTCCCTGCCAATATTTGTGTCCCAACTTTGACTGCAAGGTCAGAGACACTCGAATTGACATAGCCATGCGGCTTCTTTATGAGCTTGAATTTTTCCTTCATCACCTCGGCAAGCGCATGCTCGCCGACCTTTCCACCAAACGCCATGGCTAGATTTTCTCCTGTGTATGGCAACCGCGTGATCCTATGGATCAACATGTCTATGATGGGTATCAGCTCCTCCAGCCACAGACACCTATCGTGCACCAAGCACATCAGCTGCTTGATCACTACCATCGTGATAGGTGCACGGTTGTAATGTAGCACCCATAGCAGGTTTTGCAGGCCTGCCTTTTCCATGCCTTTTAGCCACTTCCTTAGCTCAAAAGTGACCACTCTAGTATTTTTATGGAAGACACAGTGCATAATTTGGCCTATCTCTAAATGATGGAAGAGCTCCATGTCGGCTAAGTCCTAGTCCTCCAACTTGAAAAGGGGGACACGCTCCAAGCACGGTCGCTCAAAGACAATTTGGTCCTGTAGGAGGGGTGTGTGCAGGGTGACCTTAGTGTCATCAATATCTTTGGGCACCTTCGTCTTGCCCCTGTGCGAAGGAATGTATTCAAGCAACTTAGGGATGGGGTCTGACCCCTCAATTTCAACTTCCTCTGTTTCCACTGTAATATCCTCACCATCCATGGGGATTTCTTTGGCCTCTTCTTCTGACTCTAGGTCAATCATTTTGGCCTTTCCTTGCGCAGTGGGTTTTCCTGACTATGGGTGCTTCATACGTGATGCACGCACTGGTGGCTGGATTTTCTACTTATCCTTCTGTTGGTGAAAAGTGATTTCCTCTCATTTAATTTTTCAACCCGAGGGTTTTGTAAACTTGTGAGGCATGCGTGCACTGTATGTGGTAGAAATTGTCTTTCATTTTAGATCAATCTAAATACAAAATAATAAAAACCAATTCATGTAATCTATGAAATCAAATAATGAAAATGAAATTCAACTAACCTGTGAAATCAAAAACAACTAATGTATGCTTAGTTACTCTAGCATTCAATTATGAAGTGTTACCTTCTTGAGATGATGTGTAAGCAACCATTTATACATTAACTTCTAATGTCCTAGAAAAGCAAGTAAAGTGTGCAGAAAATAACTCAGTAATTGCATGTATCAAATATTCAACCATTCAATCTTGAAATATGATTAAATCAATTTCTTAGAATGATCTTTAGGAATATCAATTAATGCAATTAAATGAGGATCTTAAAAGCAAATATAAAAGCATGAAAAATTAAATCTCAATGATTGCATAGGTTGAACACTCAATCACCCAATTTGAAGTCACCTTCTTGGCTTGATCCTTTATTCAATTATACAATGAATTGATGGTTTGATCTAAGAAAGTAAATAACAGAACATGAAAGGAAACTAAATAACTATGAGCTCTTGTCTCAAACTTAATCCAATTAAAAAATACATAAATCTTCCCTATTGAAATGTTTTTAGAAAAGCAAAGATTACATAGTCATTCTAAAATTAATACTAAGAAAGCAAGTGAACTTTAATCTATAAAAGCAATTAAATCTCACAATCATTAGATGGCCATTCCAATATTGTATGAGGATGGCAAGTGAAGAAGCTCCATATGCAAGCAAAACTAAATATTCAAATCTCCATGCATAAACTCCAAATTCTCTATTAAAAACATGAGCATTTCTCCAACTTTACACATGCATTTCAAAAGAAAAGGCTGTCCTATTTATACAAAAACATAAGAAGCTACCCTATTTAATGAGGATCCACTAAAATCTCATATAGTTACAACCAAATATCTCATAATGAGACATGTTAGAGTCGGTCTGGTCAGTCCTCCGTCAGAGATCAAAACTCTTTATGCATTTCATTTTTAGGAGTCTCGCTCCATTTACCTAGCTGAATCCCGCTAGGAGCATGCCATAATCTTATGGAAAAGGTCATGCTAGTAATTTCCCCACATGTCTAGCTCCTGCTGGCCTAGGTCTTTTGTCAATGATCACTAAAGTCCATGACAGCCAAGGTCTGGCCCTTTAATGGACAAAAGTCATTTTCGATCATTAGGTCTAGGGATTAATCAATTTCGTCTTCAACCATGTCCTATAAAGCCATGCAGGCCAGAGTGGGGCCCTTACAAAGCTATGATTCAGAGAGTTTCATCGTCATGTGGATAGACTTTGACTCTTCTTCAAAACTCTGTTTTGAAGAAAAGTCAAACAATGTCATTTGTGATAAAATTTTCAAAAAAAGTCGTCAGTTGATTTCTTCAGGTGCAGGCATGGTTTCTGTGGCCAAATGTCCTGTCATGCAATCCCTGCAAAGAGTGCCAAAAATTTCATCATTTGAGCTAAAATTTCAAAGGGAAAGTGAAAATCAGTGTTGCTTTAAGTCAGTGAAAAAGTGTCAAAACATAACATTAGAAAAATGGGTTTTTGGAGAAGAAAAAATTTAACCCATGACTTCCAAGCCTTTATATACAAGTTTTCACGAAAATCAGAGGCATTGTGCAAATCAAGTGCATAGGGAGAAATTGCAAAGTGTTTGAGAGGCAAAGTGCGTGTTTGGAGAGAGTTGGAGGCAGTTTCCAGGAGTGCGGCGCATATACATAGGGGCGCGACGCACACCGAGGACGCGGCACACACAGAGCCACCCCTCAGTTCAAGTTTTCAACGGGCGTGGCGCACACCCACAAAGGGAAAAAACCATGCCAAATTTCCTCAAATTTCTTGTGAAGCCCTTAAAATTGACAGGTAGGCTCTATGACACGACTTGTTCATCAAAGTTTATAAATGATATGGTGGTTTATGGCTATGTTTGAAAGGCAACTAAAATTCATAAAATCAACCACAAGAAAACACCAAAGCCCATTGTTGCTAGGGTTGCATAATTGGGTATTGAGGCCAATGTTCCATCTTCACCCACCATTTTTCCGTCACCTACCATTTTTCCCTACCCTCCCTTTCTCATCTTTCCTATTATCCCTACCCTAAAATATTACCAAACCCCTATTCCTTATCCCTCCACTCTTTGGTCAAATATAAACCCCAAAACCCTACCTTATCAAAACCCCAAAACCCTACCTTATCAAATCCCCAAACCCCCTACATATCCCTAAACAAAAATTCTCCCCATAACCTCTATTCCCATCATATTATTCCCCTCATAATACTCCATTTTATTGTTCCCCTTGGTGGCAGATATCACAACAACACCTAGTTTCACACCATCATCAAGGGGTAGCCCAAGTACAGTACACACAACAGTCATGGCATCTGAGCATTCATCAGAGTATGAGATGGAGACACAAAATGATTCATCCTTGGAAGAACAGGCTCCCAGGAGACATCACAAAAGTTGAAAACATGTTAGGGATGAGCCAACCACCCTCACTGAATTGCAGGCCTGCCCTCTTGCCATGTCATGCTTCCAGCATCTATCATCTTTTGAATTTTTTCAAAGAGTGGCTAATGTTTAGGTGCATCATGAGTTGACCCGTCTTTTTTTGCTTCACCTACATGGATATCACTCTATCTTGGCCAGGGTCACCTTCACACTGACACCTGAAATTGTCTCACTAGCAACCAGCATATCGAATGTTGGAGAACCATGGCACAAGAAACAGAAGGCTAATCGGCAGCATTATGAGCCTTACATTAAGGCCAGTTGCTTGACGTAGCTCACAAGAGACTTTCCATTCAGGTATTTGAAAGATGAATATGCTCCACTCATGAAGTTGATCATGAAGTACTTCAGCTGTGAGGAGAGGTTCTCTCGTTTATATGCCTATCACATCAGGTTGCTCATGCACTTTACCAGGGTACAGATGATGAACATCCCATTTTTCATTTGCAGGAACATAGAGAGGATGAACACCTTCATGCAGCACAAGACCCTTCAGCAACAACTTAACAGTGTTTATCACTTTGCTCTTATTAAGATTTTGGTGGTTCATCAACTGGGATTGCAGGGCATTACTTAGGATGATTTCATCTCCCGCGACCTCTTCAGCACTTCATAGGTATTATCAGAGGTTAAGCATGAGGGTGAACCTTCTCATCGGTATGAGCGCCATGAGATTGCTAGTGTGCCGGTTTTCATCACATATCAGAGGGGTGCTAGACATTTGTTTGCAGCAACAAAGCGAGTGTTATCTCCACGTGAGGTGGAAGGGGCCTCGCTTCCGACATCAGCACTACAGGTACAGGATAGAGGTAAGGAAACAATGCATGATGAGGGGCGTTCAGGTGAGCAATCAGGTGAACGAGAGATCGAATTCGTTCTCCTTCATGATGATGATACAGATATAGAACCAACAAGTGCACAGCTCAAAGAGATCATCCAGGAGCAGCAATCAGAGATCGAAGCCTTATCCCTTGACTTGGAGAGAGATAAGTGGGACATGAAATATCTAGAGTAGAGGGAAAAAGAGCTTGAGGATCATCAAGCGATCATGGAGCTACAAAACATTCGTGAGCATCGCCAAGCTGCACAAAGGAGAAGAGTTGAGCTCACGTCATTGGAGCAAGATATTAATGAGGATCGGGAGGCCAACCTCGAGAGAGTTAACATGCACTTGGAGGGATTGCTGAATAAGGCCAAGAAGGACCATGCATTGCTTAGACACATGGCTTTCCACTACATGGCGTGAAACAAAGTGTGCAAGGCCCGAATCAGGAATTTGAAGGCGAAATTGAGGAAGGCAATCAAGAAGCAAAAGAGGAAAAGGGAGCTCGATCGACTTTAGTTATTGGCCAAAGCCTCTTTGGCCCAGCATAGCACTTCATAGAGAACCTCCAGCCCAAATTTCAAGAAATTTGGGGCAATTTTGGTCACATGGAAAATTTTTGGTCACAACATGGGTTTTTTCTCCCTGTGCGCCGCGCCACTGGCACGACGCTTAGGATTGGGAGCTCCAAATCACAAATGGCTTCCATTTCTGCATTCAGCATGAAAAGTCATGCCTGTTGGTGCATGGAAAGGAAATTTGGGCATGATTTGAGTCCCCAGGAGGTCAAAAAAACTCAAAAAATGACCTCTTTGCCCCTATTTTGACACACAGGAAGCAGTCTTGGGAGAATGAAGATTTGGAGGGGAAAATGAGCACCAAATTCAGAAATTCAACTTGGATTGGAAAGTCGACAGGGCAAGATTTCGAACAAGCACACCTGGGCACATTTTGGACTCCTGTAAGTGCCTCAAAACAGGCTCCAAAGTGGCATAGCGCATATAGAAAGTGGCGCGGCGCATATAGGGAAAAAGGCCAATTTCACCTCCGTTTCGCGAAATTTCGATTCGTGACTTCTCCAAGTGGGCCCGCTCATATAAATTTCACTTTTCGGCACCTAAGCTGGCATTTAAATTATTTTCACTCCAGATTGGCTTCTATCCAAGTGGAAAAGGAAGGCAAACAGTCACCCAAGCCATTTGTCATGTTTGTAACGTTGCACCTATAGCTAATGGTTGGATTTCCACCTCCATTTTGTAATGATTCGAGTAACTCCCCAACCCTTGGGCATTCTATCTCTTCATGGCACATTCTATATATTGTATGAAAACTATTTGCAAAGGGTTGGTTGGCTTGTAATTTCTGGGAGACTATGGGAGAGAAACTCAGTTCTTCATTGTATATTTTGATAGAGGATTAATGAAAGGAAGCGGCTCTGTTTCATGAGATTCATTTGGTTGTGAGTGTAGCAAATGTGTCTCTTATGTTTCATATGCATTTCGTAATGTTTCACAGTTCATTTCATATTCATTTCCAGTGAAATTTGCTAAGTTAGATAAGGTAGAATTCATTTTTATTGCTCTACCTGTGGGAAAGTTTCATGTTCAGTGTTCTTCTTCTGTTGAAAAGGATTCATGTACTTATGCCCTTTTCACCCTCCTAAGCAATTCCTCCATTCTGCATTATTTCAAAATAAATTGCTAGACTTTCCGCCTGTCTTGCCTCATGAAGTAATCTGTGCCTTTGTATTAAATTCTCTGCTCATTGTTGTTCGTTGGTCCCATACCATCCCAGAAACTCAGTCATTCATAAAAAATTTATTCTTGTATCCATATTTACTTACTATCCTAAGATCAATATTTCACTGTTAGTCATCTCAGACCATTCCATTTACTTATTTGCTGAGCGTGACTCGGAGAGAGCCCTCTCCTATTCTGGTAGGGCTAGCTACCAGACTGAGCATGGTTTGTGGTTACCCTAAATTTTGCCTTCATTTAGCCTAGGGCAGATTTGGGTGCTAACATAGTGGCGACCCCACTGGGGACGAAAATGGTTTGCTTGAAGATTGTTTTGCCCCAGTACATATCTCAAGTTCAAACCTGATTGTTGATGGTGACAAACGATCAGACATAAGAAGATAGCTGAAATCTTTCACCTGGCGACTTGTTTCACTGAAGAATCCAGCAACCGGTGCTTCATGATGACTCCACTGCAGAGAGATCAGTAGCTTCGAGATTTTCAAGATGGAAGGCGTTGCAAGAAGGTATGCTCCTATGAGCCTAGATCACATTCTAGGCTTTCCAAATAAAGCTCTGAAGGTAGATTGGTCAAGGAATTTGCCTACGTTTAAAGACGATGGTAGGAAGGATGCGGCTTTACATCTTGTTAGATTTCACATGCACATTCGCAAGTTGAAGGTTGATATTCCTAAAGATTGCTTGATGAAGATATTCCTGGCCACTCTGGAAGGTGAAGCCCAATCTTGGTATGAAAATTTGCCCACTGCTTGTATTTACTGTCTAAAGGATTTTCATGCCATGTTCATTGAGATATACAAATAATCTTATCCATCATTAAATTTAGTTCAGATTGTTGCAAGCATGCTTATGGTTTTATTGAAAGCCTTGAGAAATATTATGAGGATGATAATTTCATGGATGAAGAGATCATGGAAGCCCTATATGAAAATCCATTTCAGTAGCATAAAGACAATCATGAAAATTTGTAGCAGGATCAAGATCTTAGTACGGTGGAAGACGAAGGAATTTTGCATCTTGACAGTCAACAGGAATTACATGAAATGGATCACCTATATGAGGAAAATTTTTATACTCCTTCACTTGATATTAATGAAGGAAATCACTGTTTGAGCAAGAGAAAACAAAAAGTGTTATCTCCTCTGTCTGAAAATGAGATAGATCAACTCTTGAACGGTCAGGTTACAGCTTAGGTTAACGCAAATTTGCAGTGTGCACATAGTCAAGAAGGTGACAGTAGAACTTCTTCCTCTGGTGAAAATGATGATAGTCTCATAAGCAGCTTTATAGATCAGTAGGTTGAAGATTTCCATATGGCTGAAAGTGATGAAAGAGAAAGTGTCATTTCAGATCTGTCCATAAAAGAAGACAACATGCAGAGAAGTCAAGTTTCAAATTCAGAATGTGATAATGTTAAGACAGCCATTTCAGATGTAGATTCAGATTGTGATGACCAAGAAAACCTTGTACTAAGTCCCATGAAAGAGAACTCTGCTACTGAAATCATCTGGGATGAAGAAGACAGAGTTTTGGATCCAAATGTTCTCATGTCATCAAAACAAAGTCTTCATGAAGAGGTAATCCAGTCAGCTCATGAACAGCAAGATGAGATCTTTGCTCAAGCAAGTGAAAGAGTTCCTCTGGATGAATTTATGGTAGATGATAGAAATGTTATTGTTAGGTTTCAAGAAACATATGAAGTTTCTTTTCTCATGATTGATGAATGTGATGAATGTAATGAGAATCTGGCTGTCATATCATATGAAGATGACCTACCATATATTCAGACTTCAGAAGATCAGACCATTCAGGATTCTCTTTCAGATTCTTCCTCATATGTCCCATGTTTTGAAGTGTTATTTGAAGAGGAGATCTGCTCACTTATTTGTTCAGAATTTTTTGAAGACTAGGAGCATACTCTTATTTATGAAGAAAGACCAGAATCAAGAGAAAAAGGTACCTTGTTTTTTCAGCAGGAGGAAAGACTTCATGTTCTTCAGGATCCAATGGTAGATTTGTTGCAGTCAGCAGTGAAGGTGATTATTGCAGTATTCAGTGATGAAGGAGATCATGGTAAATTATGTTTTTGGAGGCCCAGTTACCAGTATCTGTTGTTGACCAGAAGATCTGATCCGGAGAATCAATCAAAGAGGCATCTACTTGATTGGTTACATTGGAAGACACATTACACATGATTATACATATTGCATTAGTACATAGGTGGCTGTCATCATGATTTGAAACCCTCGAATCTTGATGGACTACTGACATTGAATAAGTTTTGTTAGTTCTTGTTTTAGTTAAGTCAGTCATGAGTCATTTCCTTTTGCATTGAGTCGGTTTTTCAGTCATGTTGGTTTCATAAATAAGTCGGTTTAAGTCAAGTTTCAATCAACAAATGAGTCGAAGTCTTGTGGTGTTTTGTCAAAATAATGACTCCATAGCCCAATGGACGAAGGCACTGTCTAGCTCTTCTAGAGATCTATTGTTCTTGGCACCTCCAAGGAGCTACCATCCCCCATTGGAGCCAATGTTAGAGTCGGTCTGGTCAGTCCTCCATCAGAGATCAAAACTCTTTATGCATTTCATTTTTAGGAGTCCCGTTCCATTTACCCAGCTGTATTCCGCTAGGAGCATGCCATAATATGATGGAAAAGGTCATGCTAGTCATTTCCCCTCATGTCTTGCTCCTGCTGGCTTAGGTCTTTTGTCAATGATCACTAAAGTCCATGACAGTCAAGGTTTGACCCTTTAATGGACAAAAGTCATTTTCAATCATTAGTTCTAGGGATTAATCAATTTGGTCTTCAACCATGTCCTATAAAGCCATGCAGGCTAGAGTGGGGCCCTTACAAAGTTATGATTCAGAGAGTTTCATCGTCATGTGGATAGACTTCGACTCTTCTTCAAAACTCTGTTTTGAAGAAAAGTCAAATAGTGTCATTTGTATTAAAAATTTCAAAAAAAGTTGTCAGTTGATTTCTTCAGGTGCAGGCATGGTTTCCATGGCCAAATATCCTGTCATGCAATCCCTGCAAAGAGTGATAAAAATTTCATCGTTTGAGCTAAAATTTCAAAGGGAAAGTGAAAATCAGTGTTGCCTTAAGTCAGTGAAAAAGCGTCAAAACATAACATTAGAAAAATGGATTTTTGAAGAAGCAAAAATTTAACCCATGACTTCCAAGTCTTTATATACAAGTTTTCACCAAATTCAAAGGCATTGTGCAAATCAAGTGCATAGGGAGAAATTGCAAAGTGTTTGAGAGGCAAAGTGCGTGTTTGGAGAGAGTTGGAGGCATTTTCCAGGAGTGCGACGCATATACACAGGGGCGCGACGCACACAGAGGACACGGCGCACATAGAGCCACCGCTTAGTTCAAGTTTTCAATGGGCACGACGCACACCCACAAAGGGCCAAAACTGTGCCAAATTTCCTCAAATTTCTTGTGAAGCCCTTCAAATTGACACGTAGGCTCTATGACATGACTTGTTCATCAAAGTTTATAAAGGATATGGTGGTTTATGGCTATGTTTGAAAGGCAACTAAAATTCATAAAATCAACCACAAGAAAACACCAAAGGCCATTGTTGCTAGGGTTGCATAATTGGGTATTGAGGCCAAGGTTCCATCTTCGCCCACCATTTTTCCCTCACCTACCATTTTTCCCTACCCTCCCTTTCTCATTTTTCCTATTATCCCTACCCTAAAATATTACCAAACTCTTATTCCTTATCCCTCCACTCTTTGGTCAAATATAAACCCCAAAACCCTACCTTATCAAAACCCCAAAACCCTACCTTATCAAATCCCCAAACCCCCCTACATATCCCTAAACAAAACTTCTGCCCATAACCCCTATTCCATCATATTATTCCCCTCCTAATACTCCCTTTTTTAATTGTTCTCCTTGGTGCCAGATATGACAACAACACCTAGTTTCACACCATCATGAAGGGGCAACCCAGGTACAGTACACACAGTAGTCATGGCATCTGAGCATTCATCAGAGTATGAGATGGAGACACAAAATGATTCATCCTCGGAAGAGAAGGCTCCCAGGAGACATCACAAAAGTTGAAAACATGTTAGGGATGAGCCAACCACCCTCACTAAATTGCAGGCCTACCCTCTTGCCATGTCATGCTTCTAGCATCTATCATCTTTTGAATTTTGTCAAAGAGTGGCAAATGTTCGGGTGCATCATGAGTTGGCCTGTCTTTTTGTGCTTCACCTACATGGAGATCACTCTATCTTGGCCAGGGTCACCTTCAAACTGACACCTGCAACTGTCTCACTAGCAACCGGCATACCGAATGTTGGAGAACCATGGAACAAGAAACAGAAGGTTGATCAGCAGCATTATGAGTGTTACATTAAAGCTAGTTGCTTGAGGTAGCTCACAAGAGTCTTTCCATTCAGATATTTGAAAGATGAATATGCTGCACTCATGAAGTACTTCAGCTGTGAGGGGAGGTTCTCTCGTCTATATACCTATCACATCAGATTGCTCATGCACTTTGCCAGGGTACAGATGATGAACATCCCATTTTCCATTTGCAGGAACATAGAGAGGATGAACACCTTCATGTAGCACAAGACCCCCTAGCAGCAACTTAACAATGTTTATCACTTTGCTCTTATTAAATTGTGGTGGTTCATCAAATGGGATTGCAGGGCATTACTTGGGATGATTTCATCTCCCGTGACCTCTTCAGCACTTCACAGGTATTATCAAAGGTTAAGCATGAGGGTGAACCTTCTCGTCGGTATGAGTGCCATGAGATTGCTAGTGTGCTGGTTTTCATCACATATCAGAGGGGTGCTAGACATTTGTTTGGAGCAGCAAAGCGAGTGTTATCTCCAACCGGGGTGGAAGGGGCCTCGCTTCTAACATCAACACTACAGGTATAGGATAGAGGTAAGGAGCCAATGCATGATGAGGGTCCTTCAAGTGAGCCATCAGGTGAACGAGAGACCGAATTCGTTCTCCTTCATGATGATGAGACAGATACAGAACCAACAAGTGCACAGCTCAAAGAGATCATCTAGGAGCGGCAATAAGAGATCGAAGCCTTATCCCTTGGCTTGGAGAGGGCTAAGTGGAACATTAAATATCTGGAGCAGAGGAACAAACAGCTTGAGGATCAGCAAGCAATCAGGAAGCTACATAATATTCATGAGCATCACCAAGCTGCACAAAGGAGAAGAGTTGAGCTCACGTCATTGGAGCAAGAGATTAATGAGGATCGGGAGGCCAACCTTGAGAGACTTAACATGCACTTGGAGAGGCTATTAGACAAGGCCAAGAAGGACCATGCATTACTGAGACACATGGCTTTCCACTACATGGCGTGAAACAAAGTGTGCAAGGCCCGAAACAGGAATTTGAAGGCGAAATTGAGGAAGGCAATCAAGAAGAAAAAGGGGCAAAGGGAGCTCGATCGACTTCAGATATTGGCCAAAGCCTCTTTGGCCTAGCATAGCACTTCATATAGAACCTCCAGCCCAAATTTCAAGAAATTTGGGGCAATTTTGGTCACATGGAAAATTTTTGGTCACAACACAGGTTTTTTCTCCCTGTGCGTCGCGCCACTAGCACGACGCTTAGGACTGGGAGCTCCAAATCACAAACGAATTGCATTTTTTTATTCAGCATGAAAAATCATGCCTACTGGTGCATGGAAAAGAAATTTGGGCATCATTTGAGTCCCCAGGAGGTCAAAAACACTCAAAACATGACCTCTCTGCCCCTATTTTGACACACAGGAAGCAGTCTTGGGAGAATGAAGATTTGGAAGGGAAAATGAGCACCAAATTTAGAAATTCCACTTGGGTTGGAACGTAGACGGACTAGGATTTCGAACAAGCACACTTGGGTACATTTTGGACTCCTGCAAGTGCCTCAAAATAGGCTCCAAAGTGGCACGGTGCACATAGGGAGAAAGGCCAATTTCACCTCCGTTTCGCAAAATTTCAATTCGCGACTTCTCCAAGTGGGCCCGCTCATCTGCATTTCACTTTCTTGGCACCTAAGGTGACATTTAAAGTATTTTAACTCTAGATTGGCTTCTATCCAAGTGGCAAAGGAAGGAAAACAGTCACCCAAGCCATTTGTCATGTTTGTAACGTTGCACCTGTAGCTAATGGTTGGCTTTCCACCTCCATTTTGTAATGATTCGAGTAACTCCCCAACCCTTGGGCATTCTATCTCTTCATGGAACATTATATATATTGTACGCAAACTATTTGCAAAGGGTTGGCTGGCTTGTAATTTCTGGGAGACTGTGGGAGAGAAACTCAGTTCTTCATTGTATATTTTGACAGAGGATTAAGGAAAGGCAGCGGCTTTGTTTCATGAGATTCATGTGGTTGTGAGTGTAGAAAATATGTCTCTTATGTTTCATATGCATTTTGGAATGTTTCAAAGTTCATTTCATGTTCATTTCCAGTGAAATTTTCTACGTTAGATAAGGTAGAATTCATTTTTATTGCTCTGCCTGTGGGAAAGTTTCATGTTCAGTGTTCTTCTTCTGTTGAAAAGGATTCATGTACTTATGCCCTTTTCACCCTCCTAAGCAATTCCTCCATTCCGCGTTATTTCAAAGTAAATTGCTAGACTTTCCGCCTGTCTTGCCTCACGAAGTAATCTGTGCCTGTGTATTAAATTCTCTGCTCATTGTTGTCCATTGGTCCCATACCATCCTAGAAACTCAGTCATTCATAAAAAATTGCTTCTTGTATCCACATTTAGTTACTAGCCTAAGATCAATATTTCACTGTTAGTCATCTCAGACCATTCCGTTTACTTATTTGTTGAGCGTGACTCAGAGAGAGCCCTCTCTTGTTTTGGTAGGGCTAGCTACCAGATTGAGCATGGTTTGTGGTTACCCTGAATTTTGTCTTCCTTCATCCTAAGGCAGATTTAGGTGCTAACATAGTGCCGACTCCACTGGGGACGAAAATGGTTTGCTTGAAGATTGTTTTGCCCCAATACATATCTCAAGTTCAAGGGTGATTGTTGATGGTGAACAACGATCAGACATAAGAAGATGGCTGAAATCATTCACCTGGCGACTCCTTTCACTGAAGAATCAAGCAACTGGTGCTTCATGGTGACTCCACTGCAAAGAGATCAATAGCTTCTAGATTTTCAAGATGGAACGCGTTGCAAGAAGGTATGCTCCTATGAGCCGAGATCACATTCCAGGCTTTCCAAATAAAATTCTGAAGGTAGATTGGTCAAGGAATTTGCCTACGTTTAAAGATGATGGTAGGAAGGATGCGGATTTACATCTGGTTAGATTTCACATGCACATTCACAAGTTGAAGGTTGATATTCGTGAAGATTTCTTGATGAAGATATTCTTGGCCACTCTAGAAGGTGAAGCCCAATCTTGGCATGAAAATTTTCCCGCTACTTGTATTTACTGTCTAAATGATTTTCATGCCATGTTCATTGAGAGATACAAAGAATCTTATCCATCATTAAATTTAGTTCAGGATTGTTGCAAGCATTCTTATGGTTTTATCGAAAGCCTTGAGAAATATTATGAGGATGATAATTTGATGGATGAAGAGATCATGGAAGCCCTATATGAAAATCCATTTCAGCAGCATAAAGACGATCACGAAATTTTTCAGCAGGAACAAGATCTTAGTACGGTGGAAGATGAAGGAATTTTGCATCTTGACAGTCAATAGGAATTACATGAAATGGATCAGCTATATGAGGAAAATTCGTATACTCCTTCACTTGATATTAATGAAGACAATCACTGTTTGAGCAAGAGAAAACAAAAAGTGTTATCTCCTCTGTCTGAAAATGAGATAGATCAACTCTTGAACGGTCAGGTTACAGCTCAAGTTAACGCAAATCTGCAGTGTGCACATGGTCAAGAAGGTGACGGTAGAAATTCTTCCTCTGGTGAAAATGATGATAGTCTCAGAAACCGCTTTATAGATTAGTAGGTTGAAGATTTCCATATGGTTGAAAGTGATGAAAGAGAAAGTGTCGTTTCAGATCTGTCCATAAAAGAAGACAGCATGCAGAGAAGTCAAGTTTCAAATTCAGAATGTGATAATGTTAAGACAACCATTTCAGATGTAGATTCAGATTGTGATGACCAAGAAAACCTTGTACTAAGTCCCATGAAAGAGAACTCTGCTACTGAAATCATCTGGGATGAAGAAGACAGAGTTTTGTATCCAAATGTTCTCATGTCATCAGAACACAGTCTTCATGAAGAGGTAATCCAGTCAGCTCATGAACAACAAGATGAGATTTTTTCTCAAGCAAGTGAAAGAGTTCCTCTAGACGAATTTATGGTAGATGATAGAAATGTTAGTATTAGGTTTCAGGAAACATCTGAAGTTGCTTTTCACGTGATTGATGAATGTGATTAATGTAATGAGAATCTGGCTGTCATATCGTATGAAGATGACCTACCATATATTCAGACTTTAGAAGATCAGACCATTCGGGATTCTCTTTCAGATTCTTCCTCATATGTCCCATGTTTTGAAGTGTTCTTTGAAGAGGAGATCTGCTCACCTATTTGTTCAGAATATTTTGAAGACCAAGAGCATACTCTTATTTATGAAGAAAGACCAGAATCAAGAGAAAAAGATACCTTGTTTTTCAGCAGAAGGAAAGACTTCATGTTTTTCAGGATCCAATGGCAAATTTGTTGCAGTCAGAAGTGAAGGTGATTATTGTAGTATTCAGTGATGAAGGGGATCATGGTCAGTTATGTTTTTGGAGGCCCAGTTACCAATATCTGTTGTTGACCAGAAGATTTGATCTGGAGAATCAATCAAGGAGGCATCTACTTGATTGGTTACATTAGAAGACACATTACACATGATTGTACATATTGCATTAGTACAAAGGTGGCTGTCATCATGATTTGAAAGCCTCGAATCTTGATGGACTGCTGCCTACTAGATTCGGTTTGGTCAGCCCTCCGTCAGAGATCAAAGCTCTTTGTGCATTTCAATTTTAGGTGTCCCGCTCCATCCACTCAGCTACATTTCGCTAGGGACATGCCACGATCTAACGGAGAAAGTCATGCTACCCATTGTCCCTCATGTCTGGCCCCTGCTGGTTCAGGTCTTGGTCCATAATCACTGAAGTTCATGATAGTCAAGGTCTGGTCATATTACAGGACAAGGTCCTTTTTATTGTTGGGTCTAGGAAAACATGAATGTGGTCTTTGAAAAACATGTCCAGAACAAGCCATGCAGGCCAGAGGGAGACCTTATACAGCTATGGTTCAGAAAGCTTCATCATCACCTGAAGAGACATCGACTCTTCTTCAAAACTCTTTTTTGAAGAATAGTCAAACAAGGTCAACTATGAAAATTTTTTCCACAAAATCGCTAGTTGACATTTTCAGATGCAGTCATGGTTTTCATGGCCAAGTGCCCAGTCACACAGTCCCTGCAAAGAAATGCAGAAATTCCCATCATGAGAGCCAAAATTTCAAAGAAAAAATGAAAATAAGAGTGTTTTAAAGTCAATGAAAAAGTGAAAAACATAAACATTAGAAAGTGGATTTTCAAAGAAGAAAAAATTAAACCCAACTTTCCCAAGCCTATATATACTTGTTTTTGCCCAAAACAAAAACCATTTTTGCATTGGCAAGCTTGGAGAGAAATTACAAAGGTGAGAGAGCAAATTCATGATGGTTTGAGTGAAGGAGAGCCGGTTTCCAAAGGGCGCGGCGCACACACCAGGGAGCGCGGCGCACATAGAGGCCGCGACACACTGGCAGCCAGCCCACAGTGCAAAATCAACAAGGGTGCGACGCACTCAGGGCGCATGGCGCACTGGGCTTGGCGCACGACGCACACAGCTAGGGAGCTCAAAACACTTGCAGATTTGTTTTATATCCCAGTTGAAAGCTAGCAAGCAAGAGGTAGGCTCAAATGAAACCTCTTCTCCGTCAATTTGATCAATGGCTAGTGTTTCTAAGATGTTGAATGATATCCAAAGCACATTGGCCATCCATGAAAATAATCATCAAAGCAAAAATGATAAACGGGGTTGCAAATTTGTGAAGACGACACCAAGGTTTTGCTCCCATCCCCTTGTCCCCTCACTCCTCGCCATTGTCACCTCCATTCCACCTTGTCTCCTAAGGAAACCCCCTAGAAATCTCCACTAAGACCCACTCCAGAGTTCCAAGCAAATTAATGTCATTTGACAGTGCACGACGCACAAAAGGTGGTGCAGCGCACTCAGGGCACGCAACACACTGGGAGTCCAGCCACAGTGTTAATATTACACTGGCGCCGCGCATACCTGGCGCACTGCGCACTGGGCAAAGCGCACGGTGCACAAAACTATGAGCCTAAAAAAAGCACCGAGTCACCTAAATTTTTATAAATGGCTCTCAAAATTGTAAAGGTGGCCCTAGATACCTTCACCATTGATCCTTAACTCAGAGAAAAATATGATTTTGGTGACCATGAAATCAAAGGAAAATTTTTTATTAAGTAGACCCAAAAATGACACAAAGAAGGGAAAAAAGCTAAGGTTTTGCTACAGTAACATGATTGCTAAAATATGCTCCTACCCTACCTCTATCAGCTAATCCCCCTGGAGCAGTTTCCCCTAATGGTTACCCTAGCTACATTGTAATCATATCCATTTTGTCCCCTTTATTCCTATAGCTCAGAATATCCCAAAACCTATGTTGTGGGGAAAAATGCCTATGCAGGACGATCCTATCCACCTAAGGTGTGACAGTGCCTTAGCAAAAAATAGAAACAGCTACTCTAGTATTCTTTCTTTATGAATTAAGAAAGAAGAGAGATGGATGGACTAACTGGTGTCTTCTGTTTGTCCCTCGATCCGGTTTCTCTTCTCTTTGGGAGTTCCCAGCTACTTGCCTTCTCACTCGCCCAGCTTCAAGAGGTTTCTGCAAGATCACAAGAAGAGAACACTACACAAAGACAAAGATTCATATTCATAACTAGTTCAGGATTAGAAATAAACTAAACATACTAATGCAATCATACATCAAAGATACACCAGTATATAGGAGAAACCAAGATAGCTTTATCGATGAATAACAAGGTTCAGGAAGAGATACAACCCAGAGGGCTCCAATCCAGCATCTCCTTCCCAGCAAATGAAATTCCTATCTTCACCTTCCCTCAAAGCATTAAGCACCCAATGATTCCAATCTCAAACCAACAGCAATTCTTTGCAATCACAAAATTCCAGCCTCTAGATCTCATGGAGGAGAGATGCATATATAGATGTTTGGAGAGAGGATGAGTCAGCTTGAGATCTGACTAGTGTCCTCTCCCTCTGTCAGTTCTTGATTCCATTTGGAGGTTCTTGCTTCCACTTGGAGATTGGGAACCTCTTACTCATCACTAGTCGAATTCACTGAGGCAAGTGTCATTGAGGAAGATTCTGGAAGCTTCCTGGGTCTTGACACCTCTTGGAATGAACTTGCCATTTGTCAATTCCCGCTCAACGCACCCTGGTAGTGCTTCTACCTGCGTTGCAGTGCAGGTAGCCAGTGTTGACTTTGTATTTCAGCGTAGACAGCTAATGGAGCCACTGAATTGATCCTGAATTGACTTGTTTTTGAGCAGTTTCTGGTGGAGAACTTCTGTGAATTGCTATGGTTTGTTAGCCTTGTTCCTCTAGGGGTAGGAACAACATGTTTAGGGACTTTGGATCCCTTAGATTATGGACATTTCATGCTCAATGCTGTAAGGCACAAAAATGTCTATAACAGTTGCCCCCTAAAGTATGAGGCCGTTTATCGGGTGAAGTGCTTTATCAGGAGGATTCGAAGTTCATCCAATGCTAGGAAGAGACCTGTAATAAGATACAATACAATACATTATTTTTCATACTGCTTTCATGATCTAGCTGAGGCGGGCATTCCCATGCTCAGCTTTATAAATTCATTTTTCTATACATAGAACAGACAATCGTCTGATGGTAGACTGATAATTTTAATGAAATTATCATCCTTTGGGTAGGATGATTATCTACTGCAATGATGTACATGTCAATGTCTTTATCTTTTCTGAATATATATCGCAGCCTGGATGGATGAAACTAGATCCGGGGTCTTCAAACTCGTTCGATCTTCACTCTAAGTACAAGTCGATCCATGTGAGAAATGTTCTGAAGTCGAACATGGAAAGACATCGCTTGATTACCGGTCAATGAGGTAAACCGTTAACAAGCACGAGAGGAATCACCGATAATGATAATGACCCTCAAGGTACTACAGTACAATTCACGTGGTGTGAATAAAGGACTTGGCATCGAACACCACGCAAAATCTTTCGGTCGAAGGTCATTGATGTATACCTGTCGCCGAAAGTGAGAAACTTGCCATAGAGGCATGCAAACTCCAAAGTACTGAAGGGGTTGTTCCTAGATCAACTTCTTGGATAATGAGCTGATGTCGACAAGAAGCGATCCGTCAAAGGAGGGCCTTAATTAATCCCACATCAATGACACGGAAAGGAGCTAATGATTTTGATGGAGGTGAAAACGATCTGTGACATATGATTCAGGGTGGCGGTCATGAAAGGATGAAGGATAATGTACGGCAGTGGATGGGACACGGTTGACTTTTCTGAACGACTTCTCTTGAACATATGGTGACACTGATGCGATGGATCGGTAGCATTACCCCAAATATGGATGGTATGGCGAGACCATGGTGATGTGACCGGTGAATGAAACAACCCAACCCGATTGTGGTACGGAGGAAAAGTGTCATGTTCAAGAGCGACTTGCTACCATCAAAGTTTTCTTGAGTTTCTCCCAATTTTCCCCAGTCATTGCTGACCAGTACCTCTTTATTTTTGTCAAGCTTGAGGAGGATAACATATGCTTGTTCTATAACTTACCCTTCGGGCAAGCCCATCGCTATGTTTTAACGAGCCTAGCGATAGTGAAACTTGTTCTCGTCTAAAGACAAGTTTGTCGCTATTTAATGATTTTAACGAGTCTAATGACAAAGATAACTCGGTCCTTTTCATTTTTAGAGAGTCTGAAAAGGTACATAAAGTTAACTCCAAAAGTCCTTTTTCGTCATCTAATCCCTTAGGTCCGAAAAAGTATAAAACAATACAGAAGGGATGAGTTTTCGATAGTTTTAACGAGCCGAATAAAACAAGCGCTTGATCTTTTTGTGAAATGATGCCTCAGGTCCAAAAATATTAAAATCTAGAGGAGGGATAGCACTTCCTGTCCCTTTAACGAGCTGGAAGGCCAAGGGCTCGGCAGTCTTTTCATATTTTGCGAGTCAGATGAAAAGAGCTTAAAGAAGACTCGTCTTTTGAGGAACGAGTGATGAAACAGGTTAGTAATTGATTCCAGGTACAGGTTGGAATTTTCCAATCACGGCAGTGTCACAAGGATGGCTAGTGAAATCACTCTTCGTAGCTGTTCCTCAAAATGGGTAAACAATCATATGGAGGTGAACGATTGGCCAATGGAAAAGTGGAGGTGACGGTGCAAACACGACCAAGGCTTTAATGGCTGATGATATTACATTCACTGTGGTTATTTACCGGGTAGTTCATTTTTAACGAGCTTAAACGCGGATGGAAACATTTGCTCGATCTTATGTTTATTTTTTAACGAGCATGAACTATGCGCTAAAACTGCTCGGATCTTGTGTTTATTTTTTAACGAGCATGAACTGTGTGCTAAAACTGCTCGAATACCCAGTCATATGATAAGAATGTCTCATTAAGATTCTATTTTTTATGGAGCTTCATCTTACAAAGCTTTGCTCCGGATCCTTTCGTTATGCAAGTTTGGAAACGACTAATCCTACGAGTTTAAAGTGTTAGACCTACAGGTTTAAAGGGAGGACCTAAAAATTTAAAAAATAAATAGTCGCCCCTTGCTTGCACTCCAAAAGGTTTGCGTGCCCCCAGGCATAAAGTACGATTTCAAGGTTACCCCTTCTTTAGTCCAATAAAACATTTGTTTTACCGAGAGAGACCTACCTCTTTCAGGTTATCCAAAGATTGCTCCATTCGCGGCCACGAATAAAACACTTCCTCGGCGATGTCTACTGAAATAGACAAAGGTGAGCGACGACGCCCGCCAACTCACATAACTTTGACAAAAGAATCTTATTCTAGAACAACCCCTCTTCCAATCACGGACGGGGTACGGACTAGTCATATTCTCCCACGGAAACCTACCCTATACCCAAAGTTTTCCTGCCGAAGCAGACCAGAACGCATGCCCCCTGGGTTCCAGTCATATCCTCCCGGATTACTCGCGCTCATCAGGAGGACAGACCGTGGGTTGAGACATTTCTTGCGTGAAGAGACCATTTAGGGATGGTATATGACTATTTGCGATGTGTGATCCGGGGAATGAAAGCTGGTCCACGAGCTTGACCACTCTTCCTTCGTGCGGAAAACACATTACTCTAAAGAGTGAGGAGACGATGGCTCCCATGCAATATATATAGTCTCGTCCAAGGAGTAGGTTATAATCCAAGGGTCCTTGAACAACCATCACGTTCATTTGAACGGTCTTCCCTTCCAATATTATGGGCACATTGGGGAGGATCCCTAAAGGTCGACTGGTTCCTTTATCAAAGCCTGTCAGATTTCTCATTTCAGGAAAAAGCGCTGGCGAACCAAGCGCTTTCCAAGCAATAGAGGAAAGGATACTCACAGATGCCCCCTCATCAATCCATTACCATTCTATATATTTGAACGATAATTCTGAATGGTATGCTTGCTGGCAAACGAGGTCTTCCTAGTTGGTTCCAGTCGAACGAGACAACTAGGTTGCTTGGTGGTGGGACCGAATAGACGGCCGGGTATGAATCTGACGAAGTTCCTTCCTGCGATAAAGGAATGGGAAAATTGCCCCCTTGTTCGTCGGAGTCTGTGTTGATGAAGAGAATTTGGACGGTGTCGTCTTTATTCTCCTCTGTGATGGTATCATTCGAAGATAGAGCCTCTGAAGGCAAAACCGGGTCAACTGCCGCCTCAACATTTTGACTTTCGTCGGGTATGGATTCAAACAGTTCATCTTCAATGATAGGTGCTTCGGCTGACCACTTGAGCAGGCCAGCCGGGTTCTCAACTGGTGAAGGACTTGGCAGGAGTTTTTGATATCCAGGAGGAAGTTGCACTGGTAAAACCGGGCGATCTTCCAAAACTCTTTTAGCCTCATCTAAGAAGGGACAATGGTGGATGGCATGGTCGCCTTCACACATTTTGCAGGGAAATCTAGCTTTCCCTCTCTGTCCTGTGACTTCACTTTCACTAGTTGACGGTGAGTTGTCAACATGGCTATCAGAGGTTGACGCCACCGAATTGTGCAAATGGGGAGACCAGTCCCTTAGTATCTGAGGGATGCAGGGACAATCTCTGTGGAAGTGGTCTCCCTTGCATATGACACATGGCGATTTAGGCCTAGTCAGTGCTGTGTGTGGATTTTTGTCAGACGCCACTTGTTTGCCCCCAGTCGCTTTTGGCTCCTTCTTCTTCTTTTCTTTCTTCTTCTTTTCCTTCTTCTCCTTAGGAACTTGGTTTTTTGTTTTACCAGTTCCATCAAGTGAAGAGGAAGGAGGAGAGGAAGAATTAGATGAAGTAGAAGGCTGGTGGGTAACTCTGGTCTGGTCTAACTGTTGATTCGACTGTTCAGGAATAATGGTGTTCTGAACGACATTGGTTGAAAAGAGCCAGACCAGCAGGCTAATTGTCAGTCCTGGAAGCGACAATGTGGCCATATGGGGCGCACCAACATCTCCCCAAGAGGAGAAGGGACTAGGATTTCCACCAAGGGGAATTCCTTGGTTGGTGTGCTCCATTTTCTCAACCTAAAGATCAACGCAGGAATAGGGGTGATTGTTCCGTTTAAAATAAATTTTAACGACACTTTAGACACAACTTGCTTTTTCACTTTTAAAGAGTCGAGAAAAAGCTAAAGATGACTCTAGTCTCCTTTGATGCTTTAACGAGCCCGAAGTGACAAATGCTCGGATGGACTTTTTCCGTTATAGAGTCTGAAAAAGGCCAAAAGGAACTGCTCTGGAGTTCTAGGTAGAGGGTGTGCCAAACTTTTCGCAAAACCGCAGAATACTTTTTAAGGTACGGGCGGTCGATCTTCCTGAATGCTGTGTTCAGTGCATTGCGATCAGTAGGGCAGCCGACACGGCTTCCTAAGGATAAAGGTTTTATGCCTATAGGGGTCTCCCAATATATACGCGACGGTACGTGGGAGCACAATCCATACTGGTGCTATCGTCCCTCAGGAGGAATCACCCACCATCAACGAGATCGACAGTCACCAGGCTTTACGACGCTGGAACACGTCTCTAGCCTAGACCTCTATGTTGTGCGTTATGTTGCAAAGCATTGTTAAGTTCATTCAATTTATTTTAGGTTGATCTTTTTAGAAGTTTGCCTTTTGAGGTTCACCACGAGATGTATGATACAATTCCTAAATGCAGTCTAAAGATGATAAGCAAGCTTTATATCTTTTCAACTTATGAAAATCCTAGCTACAAAGGGAAAAGAAAGACACCATCTTTTCTCAAAGAGCAACCAACACACTCTAATGCACTTTTCCTAAATCAAACATGCAAACTATCAAGATTCAAATGCACAATGCAGGTGTTTGTTTTCCGCTTTCTTAGTATTGATGCCTACAAAGAAAGCTTTTTGTACAACTTTGAATTTGCTTTTAAATGACAAATACAAACAAGTTTACTTTTTCGAAATCGGAGAGGGTAGAAGAGATTACAACACTTAACGATTTCCAAAATGAATACTTGTTTCGACACTTAAAAGAGACAAACTCAAACCAAAAGCAAAAGTAAATGTATAATCAACTGTAAACAGCCAATGAACTCTCTCCTAAGATCACAATCAACAGATCTGAATCAAGGGCTACAGGATGACCATTTCACTCTTGCAAAGGAAAACTGTAAATGACGCCACAAACACATAAAAACACTCACAATCTTTTTGTACAAAAGGAGGCGGAATTTAAGCAGAGAAAAGGGGTTATCAGATAGGTACCTATGCTGGTTACAGGCTGTAAAAACAGAGATCAAAACAGGGCAAAATAGAGCAGAGAACCCCAGCTGCACAAGGCCTAACTGGATCAGCGCACCCTCAACACAGGGGTTTTAACATTCAGCGCAGGTAGCCTTCACGGGACCTGCGTTGAAATGCAGAACCTCTTCACAAGGTCTGCGCTGAAGGAGAAACGAGAGTTTCTCACTGGGTTCTGGGTCACAGTTTGCTATTTAATCCACAGTTTCAGGCCAAATCAAAGCAACAAGAAAGGTACAATCAAAGGGATGCTTTGAGGAAGGGCTAAGATCTATCACAAAGGATCATCAAATAATTTGTGAGTCCATTGTTCAGATCATAGACAAATCTAGTGATTGGATCAAAGCAGTAGCTGTCTACTTTGCATCTGAGAATAGCAGATGTAGTTCGATTGTTGCTGTTGAGTCTATGAAACAAACAATGATAGACACACAAATAAAATGACTAAACAGATCTCCCCAGTGGAGTCGCCAATTTGTTGCGGGGAAAAATGCCTATGCAGGACGATCCTATCCACCTAAGGTGTGACAGTGCCTTAGCAAAAAATAGAAACAACTACTCTAGTATTCTTTCTTTATGAATTAAGAATGAAGAGAGATGGATGGACTAACCGGTGTCTTCCGTTTTTCCCTCGATCCGGTTTCTCTTCTCTTTGGGAGTTCCCAGCTACTTTCCTTCTCGCTTGCCCAGCTTCAAGAGGTTTCTGCAAGATCAAAAGAAGAGAACACTACACAAAGACAAAGATTCATATTCATAACTAGTTCAGGATTAGAAATAAACTAAACATACTAATGCAATCATACATCAAAGATACACCAGTATATAGGAGAAACCAAGATAGCTTTATTGATGAATAACAAGGTTCAGGAAGAGATACAACCCAGAGGGCTCCAATCCAGCATCTCCTTCTCAGTAAATGAAATTCCTATCTTCACCTTCCCTCAAAGCATTAAGCACCCAATGATTCCAATCTCAAACCAACAGTAATTCTTTGCAATCACAAAATTCCAGCCTCTAGATCTCATGGAGGAGAGATCCATATATAGATGTTTGGAGAGAGGATGAGTCAGCTTGAGATCTGACTAGTGTCCTCTCCCTCTGTCAGTTCTTGATTCCACTTGGAGGTTCTTGCTTCCACTTGGAGATTGGGAACCTCTTACTCATCACTAGTCGAATTCACTGAGGCAAGTGTCATTGAGGAAGATTCTGGAAGCTTCCTGGGTCTTGACACCTCTTGGAATGAACTTGCCATTTGTCAATTCCCGCTCAACACACCCTGGTAGTGCTTCTACCTGCGTTGCTGTGCAAGTAGCCAGTGTTGACTTTGCATTTTAGCGCAGACAGCTAGTGGAGCCATTGAATTGATCCTGAATTGACTTGTTTTTGAGCAGTTTCTGGTGGAGAACTTCTGTGAATTGCTATGGTTTGTTAGCCTTGTTCGTCTAGGGGTAGGAACAACATGTTTAGGGACTTTGGATCCATTAGATTATGGACATTTCATGCTCAATGCTGTAAGGCACAAAAATGTCTATAACAACCTAACCCATCAAAAGCATACCCCAAACAATCCCAAATCCCTGATAAATTTCTCCTTTCAACCCATATTCACCTTTTCATCATTCCCCTCCTAACACTCCCATATTTTATTGTCCCCTTGGTGACAGATTTTCACAGCATCTATCAGTTTCATTGGATTCAGAGGGCAGCATAAAACTCAGGGTACAAGCAGCAGTAATGGCATTAGAAAATTCATCAGAGTATGAGGAGGGGACCCACAGCGACACAGCTTCAAGAGAGAGGGACCATAAGAGACATCACCGGAGCAGCAAACATCTCAGAGATGAGCCAAGCACCCTCACTGAGCTACAGGCATGCCCACTTGCCATGTCTTGTTTCCAGCACTTGGCATGTTATGAATTTTGTCAAAGGGTGTCGAATGTCAAAGTCCATCATGAGTTGGCTAGCCTTTTTGAAATTCATCTACAGGGAGGCCAATCTGTGCTGGTTGGGGTCACTTTCACCTTGGCACCGGAGGCTATATCAGTGGCAACAGGGATACCAAACATTGGGGAGCAGTGGAATAAGAAAGAGAAGGTGGAGAGGCATCACTATGAGCCCTACATCAAGAACAGCTATTTGAGCTAGCTCACTAGAGTTTTTCCATTCAAATTTTTTAGGGATGAGTATGCCCCACTCATGAGATTGATCATGAAGTATTTTAGTTGCGAGGGGAGGTTTTCTCGCCTTTATGCCTATCACATCCACTTGCTCATGCACTTCACTAGGGTGGGGATGATGAGCCTCCCATTTTTCATCTGCAACAGCATTGAGAAGATGAAAAACTTCATGCAACATAAGACCCCATGACAACAGCTAAACAATGTCTATCATTTTTCTCTCATCCAGATCTTGGTAGACCATCAGTTGGGATTGCAGGGTATTCCTTGGGAGGACTTCATCTCCCGTGATTTCTTCAGTGCCCCACCGGTGATATCAGAGGCAGAACATGAGGTGGGAGGTCCTTCACATCATTTTGAGCCTAAGAGGGGAAGTCCTTCACATCAGTTCGAGCACCATGAGACTGCAACCATGCCAGTATACATCACATACCAGAAGGGCAGTCGACCATTGTTCGCAGCAGCAAAGCGAGTGTTATCTCCACCCGGGGTGGAAGGGGCCTCACTTCTGACATCAGCACCACAGGAGTAGGGTAAGGGCAAGGAGCCAGTGAAGGAACAAGGGCCATTAGGTGAGCAAGAGACCGAGTTTGTTCTCCTCCAGGATGATGAGACAGATGCAGAACCTACAAATGCTGAGCTAGGTGAGATCATTCAGGAGCAGCAGTCTGTGATTGAGAACCTATCCCTGGACTTGGATAGGGCCAAGTGGAACGTGCAGTATCTGGAGCACAGGAACAAGAAACTTGAGGATCGGCTAGCTGAGATAGATTTGCAAATGATCAAGGAAAATCGGCGACACATCCTAGCAGCGCAAGGCAAACCTATGGAGCAAAGAGACGAAGACCGGGAGTATGTGCTAGAGAAAGTGAACGTTCACTTAGAGCAGCGGTTAGATAAAGAAAATAGGCAGAAAGACATGCTGAGGTGCATGACTCATCACTACCAGGCCCAAAACATGAGTTCCAAAGCAAGAATGAGGAGCCTAAAAGCAAAATTGAGCAAAGCGACAAAAGAGGCAAAGGAGGCAAAGGAGCAAGATCGGCTTTGAATCTTGGCTGAGGCTTCCTTTTCATAGCATAGCACTTCATAGGGAACCTCTAGCCCAAATTTCAAAAAATTTGGGGCAAATTTTGGTCACAGACAAAATTTAAGTATGGGGGTCTACGCAGTGCATTATATTAGATATCATTTTGGGATTCAACTGCGTTAAGTAAGTCATTCACGGATGACCATTTCCATGAGAGGTAGTCGTAACTGACTAATTTCTCATGATTTTTGAATAGTTCACTTAGCACTCATTGCATCGGGTGATGCTCACAGGGGTGAAGAAGTGGGATTGAAACTAGTGAAATGTGGAGAACGAATCACATAGCATCAATCATCACTTCCGGGGCTTGCACCCGGTAACCAGGACTTCCCAGGAGGTCACCCATCCCAGAACTCCTCTAGCTCAAGCGCGCTTAACTGTGGAGTTTTCCCCACAATCAAGCCCACTTAGCTTGCTACCCCATTTGCAAAACCTTAGCAAGTATTGTGCCTCATGAACCATTCAAGTAGAGATCCCTTGACTCTTTTTGAATTTAAGTATGGGGGTCTACGCAGTGCATTATATTAGATATCATTTTGGGATTCAACTGCGTTAAGTAAGTCATTCACGGATGACCATTTCCATGAGAGGTAGTCGTAACTGACTAATTTCTCATGATTTTTGAATAGTTCACTTAGCACTCATTGCATCGGGTGATGCTCACAGGGGTGAAGAAGTGGGATTGAAACTAGTGAAATGTGGAGAACGAATCACATAGCATCAATCATCACTTCCGGGGCTTGCACCCGGTAACCAGGACTTCCCAGGAGGTCACCCATCCCAGAACTCCTCTGGCTCAAGCGCGCTTAACTGTGGAGTTTTCCCCACAATCAAGCCCACTTAGCTTGCTACCCCATTTGCAAAACCTTAGCAAGTATTGTGCCTCATGAACCATTCAAGTAGAGATCCCTTGACTCTTTTTGAATTTAAGTATGGGGGTCTACGCAGTGCATTATATTAGATATCATTTTGGGATTCAACTGCGTTAAGTAAGTCATTCACGGATGACCATTTCCATGAGAGGTAGTCGTAACTGACTAATTTCTCATGATTTTTTGGGCATAAAATAGGAAATTTCTCCCTGTGCGCTGCGCCACTGGCACGACGCTAAAAATCTAGGACTCTAATCGAGGAATGGCTTGCATATTTGGATTCAGCATCGAAAATTTCATGTACTAGTTTCCGAGCAATAAATTTTGACAAGTTTTGGGTCTCCGAAAGGTCAAAAAACACCCAAAAATGGCCTCTCTGCCACTTTTTTGACACACAGAAAGCAATCTTGGGAGAATGAATATTTGGAGGGGAAAATGAGCACCAAATTGAGAAATTCTAGTGGGGTTAGAAAGTAGACATGACAGGCTTTCCAACAAGCCCACTTGGACACATTTTGAACACCTGCAAGTGCCCCAAAATAGGCTCCAAAGTTGCGCGATGCACAGAGAATTTGGCGCAGCGCACAGGGGAAAAAACTGCCAATTTGCTCCCGCTTCGCGAAATTTCGCGTCATGACTTCTCCAAGTGGGCCCGGTCATCTACACTTCAATTTTTTGGCACCAAAGGTGGCATTTAAAGAGTTTTCTCTCCAGATGGGCATCTATCCAAGTGGCAAAATAATGCAAAGGGTCATCTCGACCAAATGTCATGCTTGAGAACGTTGCACTTGTAGCTGATGGTTGGCTCTCCATCTCCTTTTCGAAATGATTTGAGTAACTTCCCAACCCCTGGGTGTTCCATCTCTTCTCCACACATTCTATATATTGTATGCAAGTTATTTGCAAAGGGTGGGCTGGCTTGTAACTTCTGGGAGACTGTGGGAAAGAAACTCTATTTCTGCACTATGTATTTTTGACAGAGAATTAATGAAAGGCAGCGGCTCTGTTTCATGAGATTCTTGTGGTTGTGCGTGTAGCAAATGTGTTCTTATGTTCCATATGTATCTTGTTATGTTTCATAATTCATTTCAGTGAAATTTTCTAAGTGAGATTATGTAGAATTCAATTTATATTGCTCTGCCTATGGGAAAATTTCATGTGTAGTGTTACTCTTCTGTTGAAAAGGATTCATGCGACCATGCCCTTTTCACTCTCTTCAACAATCTTTCCATTCTGTGTCACCTTGAGCCGAAATTGCTGTTCTTTCCACCTACCTTGCCTCATGGAATAATCTGTGCCTTCATATCCGATTCTCTGTTCTTTGCTGAACGCCAGTCCCATATACATCCCAGAAGCTCGGTCACTTCATAAAATCTTTTCCAAAATCCCTTTTCACTTACTAGCCTAAGGTAAATATTGCATTGGAAGTCATCTCAGACCATTTTGCCTATCCATTCGCTGAGCGTGACTCGGAGAGAGCCCTCTCCTGCTCTGGTAGGGCTAGCTACCAGATTGAGCGTGGTTTGTGGTTACCCTAATTTTTGCCTTCTTTCAGCCTAAGGCATATTTAGGTGCTAACATAGTGGCGAACATACTGGGGATAAGTTGAAAATCAAATCCCCTTGTTTCATAAGAATTCTATGCTTCCAGATGATGAGCTTAGGATTGGAAAGGCTGAGTAAGTTGGTTGTGTCTCGTAATTTATCCCAATAGCACACTGGCTTCCAGACGATATACTAGAGCAAATCCAGACCCGGACCCTCCTCATATTTACGAAAATCCCAATTTGATCCCAAGACTCCTTCGTCAAGAAAGCACGATAACTCCTGTGTTCAAATCCCATTCACGTCCCGACATTTTTGAGTATCTTGAAGAGCTTGAGTTTGACGAACGATTTGAGATATCACTATTTGAATCTAAGTCCGAAAGGGCTGTTGATTACACCATCCCCAATCTAAAATTTCTTGTAGACCTTGAGACAGAAAGAGCTAATAGATTAATTGATAATTACATTGCCACATAGCCCCAAACTCCAAGTGCAAGCCCCTTGCAAACTGTGCACACTCCTCCAACACCTCCAAGGCCAAATCCACCAAGAATGATGGTTGCCCATTTTGCTCCTCTTGTTCTGCCCCAAGTCCTAGATGACATGCCAAATGACTATCAAAGTAAAATCTAGTTTTTTGATGGCACTCCTAACAGTATTACAGCTCAGCAACATGTGGACAAAATGGCCAACTTCTACAAACTTCATGAGATCGATGCGGAGAACGTGGTAATGAGGCTCTTTGTACAAACATTTGCAGGTGATGTGAGGAAATGGTTCAGAGGTTTGACGGCTGCAAGTATCACTACCTTGGCGGAACTACAAAGATAGTTCTTGAACTAGTGGGAAGTGAAAAAGAATCCCCTTAAAATTCTGGCCGAATACGAGCAAATCAAACGGAATGCCAGTGAATCGGTCCAATATTATTGTGTTAGATTTAATACAGTCTACAACGAAATTCCAGACCATCTAAAGCCACCTGTGGGACTAGTGATGATGTAGTTTCCAGATGGTTTTGATGCTGACATGGTGTACCAATTAAGAGAAAGAGAATCGGCTACAATGGAAGACATGCAGAAAATTGCGGTCAGTGTTGAGGCAAATCTGCTGTCCTAAAGAGCAAGAGCGAAAGCAGAGAAGAAAACCATGGTGAAAGAAGAATCTTCTTCAATGGATCAGCTACTAAAAAAGGTAGAATAGATGCATGAGAGGGTAAAACTTGACAAGCCAGAGCCACAAGTTAGGAATCCTAACTTTCGTGGCCAACAACAGCCACAATATAGAATTAGACAAAGAGATCAGTGAACTCAAGAGCAAACAGCACAACAGCCGGTACAAACACCTTTGCAGTAGAATTTTGTGCATGGACCGGAGTCAGATGAGGACAGGAATGTAATATGCGAGGAAAACCATCTCTTTACTCCAGATGAGCTACCTACTTACATCACCGAGGAGCAAGAACGTGCAGTAAATTCAGCTACACACCAAGACACCGATTTTATTCTAGCTAGTGACACCGTGTTGGAGGAAGAATCAGAAGAATATCAAAGAGGGTATATGAATGCTTTGTCTACACAACAGCAGCGATATTCCCTTAGAAAAAGAGACGTACCAGCCAAACCAATTCAGAAAAGGAAGGAGGGTGAAACAACAAAGAATGATCCATCAGCTACACAAAAAAAGGGAAAGGAGGCGGTTGTTCCAGAGAGCAGCAAATCAAAGTCAATAGAACAATCACAACAACCAGCCACATCAAAAGAGAAGGAAAGGAAAGAGATCCCAGTCAAAGAGGTAGAAAGAACTCCCGCTTTTAGCCTAGAAAATGAGATTTCTAAGCTAAAGGTATCCATCCCTTTGACTGAAATCATGAAGAACAGCAGTTATAGAGGAGAGATTTCTAAAATGTTGAATTTGGACCCAACGTCCGACATGGTAAATGTGGAAGATGATCAGCTTGAAATGATTTTTGGGCCAGCGACGAATGGTCAGTCTCCTGAGAGAAATGTGCCACCCTTCTATATCAGTTTCCGATTGCATGACTTTGTGCTACACAATGCCATGTTCGATTTCGGAGCCTCTCACAATCTCATGCCCAAGGCTATCATGGATAAGATTGGTCTAGACATCACCCGCCAATATCATGATCTCTATTCATTCGATTCCAACAGAGTAAGGTGCATAGGGCTCATCAAAGACTTAGTTGTGAATTTATATCAGCTTCCTATGAAAAACATTCTCATGGATGTAGTCGTAGCAGACATTCCTCCAAGGTTTGGCATGCTTCTTTCAAGGTCTTGGGTAGCAAAATTGAAAGGGACACTACAGCTGGATTTCTCCTATGCAACAATCCCTATGTTTCGACAAATGAGGAAGTTATACCAGGAAAAAAAGATGAAATATATGATCACAAGCAAGGAGAAACCGATAAATCATCCTATAAATTATGTACATACAAATTTAGAGCCTTTTGTTTTGTTTTCAGATAGTTTGATTGAGATAGATAGTCAGATAGTAGAAGCACATGACATTCCAGAGATAACAGAAAATTTTAGAGAAACCTTGAAGAAAGAAGGACAAGAAAAGGAGCAAAAGATTGGGCAATCAGCTGAAAACGATGGACAGCAAGGAAACAATGGACAGAAAACAGATTTTCAGCACTTGCAAGAAGACGAAGAAGGCCTGTGGACCATGGATTTTGATGGAGCAGTAGGGAATGATGGCGCTGGTATCGGTATTTGGATACGCAGTCCTTTCTTAGCCCCAAAAAAAGTGCCTAGTAGCGTGAGAGTTTGCTCCTACAAGCTGGACTTGGAATGTTCCAATAATGAAGCCGAATATGAAGCTCTAATTGCTACCCTGAAGATTCTTAGAAATCTGAATGGAAAGAGGATTTCGGTATATGGAAATTCCGAGTTGGTGATAAAACAGGTCAGAGGTGAGTATCAATCAAAACATCTTAGGATGCGGGCCTATCGTAATGCAGTTTTGGACATTTTGAAGCTATTTTCCGAATACACCTTGACATGTGTGCCACGAATACAAAATAGTATTGCTGAGGCTCTTGCCAAGTTAGCGAGCAGCTTGAAGATCCTTATGAACTCCAGCAATAAATTTGAAATCCATGTCAAGCACCGTCCAACCATTCCAGACAATTAGCGACATTGGAAAGTGTTCCAAGATGATGAGGAGATTAAGGATTTCCTGCTTAATAAAGGCAAGCTCAAAGAAACCTTAATTGATGTGGAAAACGATGAGAACAAAGAGAATGGTACAGAAGAAGTGCAGATCAATCAAATGGATGTATTGCAGCCTTTGGTACAGCTGCAAATCCCTAGAGGAACGTTTCGATCAGGATGATGTAGCCCGCAAGCCAACATTGCAGCCGACAGAGAAAGCTGTGGAAGAAGTCAACATTGGTACAGCTGCAAATCCCAAATTGGTAAAACTGTCCAAAACATTACTGTCAAAGATCAAGGACAAATATATTAGTTTGATGGCTTCATTTGCAGATGTATTTGCTTGGGATTATTCTGATTTAAAGACATATGATACAAATATCGTCCAGCACACAATACCCATCAGGTCCAATAAAAAACCATTTAGACAAAAGCTGAGAAGGATCAATCCAAAGTTGTTGCCATCCATCGAAAAAGAGGTAAATAGGTTGTACAAGTCAGGTATCATTGTGTCTATCAGATTTTCAGATTGGATATCTAACTTAGTACCTGTACGCAAGAAGACCAGTGAGATCCACCTATGCATTGATTTCAGAAATCTAAACAAGGTCTCATTGAAGGAAAACTATCCGCTGCCCAAGATGGACCATATACTTCAGCGAGTAGTGGGGGCATCTCGTATGTCGCTGCTTGATGGTTATTCCGGATATAACCAAATTTCAGTCCATGAAGATGATAGAGACAAGACAGCATTCACCACTCCATGGGGAACCTTTCACTATGCCAAAATTCCATTCGGTTTAAAGAATCTAGGTGCCACATTTTAGCGGGTAATATACTTGGTGTTTGCAAATTAGAAGGATGTGTTTTTGGTGGTGTACTTGGATGATTTGATGGTGTTTTCAAAATCTGATGAAGAACACATGCATCACCTAAAGATTATCTCTCAAAAATGTAGGAAATATGGTTTATCATTGAATCCTAAGAAGATCTTGTTCGCCATGGAGGAAGGAAAATTACTCGGGCATATCATTTCAAAAGATGGCATATGCATAGACCCAGCACGTGTGCAAGAAATTCAGCAAATCTATCTGCCTAGGAATAAAAAGGAGATACAGTCATTCAATGGTAAGATGAATTTTCTGCGTCACTTTGTGCCTAATCTTGCGGAACACTTAAGAGAAATGACCAACATGCTTAAGAAGTACATCCAGGTGAAATGGACAGATGAGGCTGTAAAATCTTTCATCTTGGTCAAATTGGCCCTTTCTTCAGCTCCAGTTCTAGTTAGCCCGGATTACACTCAAGATTTCATATTGTTTTCATTTGCTTCTGAGCACACTATGGCAGTAGTACTATTGCAGAAGAGGGATGATCATGAAAGACCTATTGCATTCTTCAACAGGGCTATAAGGGATGCAGCTTTGAAGAAAAAAATCATTGAGAAGCAAGCCATGGCATTGGTGAAGGCACTGAAAGATTTCCAGGTGTATATCCTACATTCTCACATTTTGGCCTATGTTCCTAACACTGCTGTGAAAGATGTTTTAGTGCAGACCGATCTAGAAGGGAGAAGAGGAAAATGGATCGCAGCCTTGCTAGAATACGATGTGGATATAAAGCCTACAAAGCTGGTCAAAGGACAGGTGTTGGCGAAACTAATGGCTGAATCAAATTTGCATGCATTGGACATAAATCTGATCGCTACCATGTCCGAGGAGAATGATGAAGGAACTTCAGTTCAGGTATCCGAAATGTTTGCTTTGTCCCCATGGTATTCTGATATAATATATGTGCTGAAAAATCTATCACCACCGCCTGACATGGCTAGAAACAAAGCGAGAACACTCCAATTGAAGGCTGCCAAGTTTTGTATCTTGAATTCTGCACTGTATTGGAAAGATCCCGGTGGCATTTTGTTAAACTGTATAGTGGAAGAGGAGGCAAAGAAAGTCATGGAGGATTTCCACAGAGGAGAGTGTGGTGGACATCTTTTTTGGAAATCAACAGCGAACAAAATTTTGAGAGCGGGTTACTACTGGCCTACTTTGTTTGCTAATGTGCATAAGATGGTAAAGCGCTGTCATAAGTGTCAAATTTTCGAAGGGAAACAGAAATTACAACCTTTGCCACTTAAGCCTATCGAAGTCAGCGCTCCATTCCAGCAGTGGGGGTTGGATTTCATTGGGGAAATTCATCCCGCCTCTTCCGAACAACATAGGTGGATCCTTACAACGATGGACTATTTCACAAAATGGATTGAGGCAGCACCTACCAGACAAGCGACGGACACGGTAATCATTTCATTCCTCGAAAATAAAATGTTGTCTCGCTTTGGTTGTCCAAACAAATTAATCAATGATAATGTAGCAGCTTTCAAGTCGAAAAGGATGGTAGAATTTTTTCATAAATATCATATAATTTTGGGTCATTCAACTGCCTATCATCCACAAGGCAATGGATTGGTGGAATCTTCGAATAAATCTTTGGTCAACATCATCAAGAAGCTGCTGGAAATAAATAAGAAGAGCTAGAACAAGAGGTTGGTCCATGCACTTTGGGCAGATCGAATCAGTCAGAAAAAGTCTATTGGTATGTCACCGTTTGAGCTGGTTTATGGAGTGGACATAGTATTTCCCGCTTCTCTTGCTACCCCGGTGGTCAAACTTCTTCAGAAGGCTAGTAGTGAGGAAGATCCCATGTAGAGAAGGCTGAATCAAATGATCCACTTGTAGCAAACAAGAGAAGAAGTTTTCAAAAACACGTCCAAGTTGCAGGAGAGGATAAAGAAAATTTATGACAGAAAAGCTAAAGCAGACAAATTTTAGTTGGATGATGTGGTGCTAAAGTGGGATGCAAGGAATGAAGAAAAAGGCAAGCACAGAAAGTTCGAAAATCTGTGGAATGGTCCTTTCAAAATCGCAGCATATAGAGGTCAGAATGCCATTCTTCTGAAGGAAATGAACGGGGAAGACTATCCTGGAGGGCCGATCAATGGTCGGCTGCTCAAGCGGTATCATTGTTGATCTATTAACGCTACTTCCACTATCATTGTAAATACCATTTTTATTTCAGTTTGGTTTCAGTATGTAAGGTCAGTCTTTGAGTTATTCCAATTGTCAAGTTTGAGTCAATTTCTTGGTTATTCCAGTTTTATAAATAAGTCAGAGTCTTGTGTTCTTTATCAAAATGATGACTCCATAGCCCAACGGACAAAAGGCACTGTCTAGCTCCTCTAGAGATCTGTTGTTCTTGGCACCTCCAAGGAGCTACCATCCCCCATTGGAGCCAATGTTAGAGTCGGTCTGGTCAGCCCTCCGTCAGAGATCAAAGCTCTTTGTGCATTTCAATTTTAGGTGTCCCGCTCCATCCACTCAGCTGCATTTCGCTAGGGACATGCCATGATCTGACAGAGAAAGTCATGCTACTCATTTTCCCTCATGTCTGGCCCCTGCTGGTTCAGGTCTTGGTCCATAATCACTGAAGTTCATGATAGTCAAGGTCTGGTCATATTACAGGACAAAGTCCTTTTTATTGCTGGGTCTAGGAAATCATCAATGTGGTCTTTGAAAAACATGTCTAGAACAAGCCATGCAGGCTAGAGGGAGACCTTATACAGCTATGGTTCAGAAAGCTTCATCATCACCTGAAGAGACATCGACTCTTCTTCAAAACTCTATTTTGAAGAAAAGTCAAACAAGGTCAACCATGACAAATTTTTCCACAAAATCGCCAGTTGACATTTTCAGATGCAGTCATGGTTTTCATGGCCAAGTGCCCAGTCACACAGTCCCTCCAAAGAATTGCTGAAATTCCGATCATGGGAGCCAAAATTTCAAAGAAAAAATGAAAAGCAGAGTGCTTTAAAGTCAATGAAAAAGTGCAAAACATAAACATTAGAAAGTGGGTTTTCAGAGAAGAAAAAATTAAACCCAACCCTCCCAAGCCTATATATACTTGTTTTTGCCCAAAACAAAAACCATTTGTGCTTTGGCAAGCTTGGAGAGAAATTACAAAGGTGAGAGAGCAAATTCATGAGGGTTTGAGTGAAGGAGAGCTAGTTTCCAAAGGGCGTGGCGCACACATTAGGGAGCACGGCACACACAGACGGCACGACGCACTGGCAGCCAGCCCACAGTGCAAAATAAACAAGGGCACGATGCACTCAGGGCGCACAGCACACTGGGCTTGGCACGCGACGCACACAGCCAGGGAGCTCAAAACACTTGCAGATTTGTTTTATATCCCTGTTAAAAGCTAGCAAGCAAGAGGTAGGCTCGAATGAAACCTCTTCTCCATCAATTTGATCAATGGCTGGTGTTTCTAAGATGTTGAATGATATCCAAAGCACATTGGCCATCCATGAAAATAATCATCAAAGCAAAAATGATAAACGGGGTTGCAAATTTGTGAAGACGCCACCAAGGTTTTGCTCCCATCTCCTTGTCCCCTCACTCCTCGTCATTGTCACCTCCATTCCACCTTGTCTCCTAAGGAAACCCCCTAGAAATCTCCACTAAGACCCACCCCCAGAGTTCCAAGCAAATTAATGTCGTTTGACAATGTACGGCGGACACACAAGGTGGCGCGGCGCACTCAGGGTGCGCAGCACACTAGGAGCTCGGCCACAGTCTTAATATTGCACTGGCACGGCGCATACCCGGCGCGCGGCGCACTGGGAAAAGTGCGCGACGCACAGACCTGTGAGCCTAAAAAAGCACCGAATCACCTAAATTTTTATAAATGGCTCTCAAAATTGCAAAGGTGGCCCTAGATACCTTCACCATTGATCCTTAACTCAAAGAAAAATATGATTTTGGTGACCATGAAATCAAAGGCAATTTTTTTATTAAGTAGACCCAAAAATGACACAAAGAAGGGCAAAAAGCTAGGTTTTTGCTACAGTAACATGATTGCTAAAATATGCTCCTACCCTACCTCTATCAGCTAATCCCCCTGGAGCTGTTTCCCCTAATGGTTACCCTAGCTACATTGTAATCATATCCATTTTGTCCCCTTTATTCATATAGCTCAGAATATCCCAAAACCTACCCCATCAAAACCATACCCCAAACACTCCCAAATCCCTAATAAATTTCTCCTTTAAACCCCTATTCACCTTTTCATCATTCCCCTCCTAACACTCCCCTGTTTTATTGTCCCCTTGGTGTCAGATTTTCAGAGCATCTATTAGTTTCATTGGATTCAGAGGGCAGCATAAAACTCAGGGTACAAGCAGCAGTAATGGCATTAGAAAATTCATCAGAGTATGAGGAGGGGAACCACAGCGACACACCTTCAGGAGAGAGGGCCCATAGGAGACATCACTGGAGCGGCAGACATCTTAGGGATGAGCCAAGCACCCTCACTGAGCGGCAGGCATGCCCACTTACCATGTCTTGTTTCCAGCACTTGGCATGTTATGAATTTTGTCAAAGGGTGTCGAATGTCAAATTCCATCATGAGTTGGCCCGCCTTTTTGCACTTCATCTATAGAGAGGCCAATCTGTCCAGGCTGGGGTCACTTTCACCTTGACACCGGAGGCTATATCAGTGGCAACAGGGATACCAAACATTGGGGAGCAGTGGCATAAGAAATAGAAGGTGGAGAGGCATCACTATGAGCCCTACATCAAGAACAACTATTTGAGCTAGCTCACCAGAGTTTTTCCATTTAGATTTTTTAGGGATGAGTATGCCCCACTCATGAGATTGATCATGAAGTATTTCAGTTGCGAGGGGATGTTTTCTCGCCTTTATGCCTATCACATCCGCTTTCTCATGCACTTCACCATGTTGAGGATGATGAGCCTCCATTTTTCATCTGCAACAACATTGAGAAGATGAAAAAATTCATGCAGCGCAAGACCCCACGACAACAGCTAAACAGTGTCTATCATTTTTCTCCCATCCGGATCTTGGTAGACCATCAGTTGGGATTGCAGTGTATTGCTTGGGAGGACTTCATCTCCCGTGATTTCTTCAGCACCGCACCGGTGATATCACAGGTAGAACATGAGGTGGGAGGTCCTTCACATCAGTTTGAGCCTGAGAGGGGAAGTCCTTCACATCAGTTTGAGCACCATGAGACTGCCACCATGCCAATATACATCACATACTAGAAGGGTAGTAGACCATTGTTCGCAGTAGCAAAGCGAGTGTTATCTCCACCCGGGGTGGAAGGGGCCTCGCTTCTGACATCAGCACCACAAGAGCAGGGTAAGGGCAAGGAGCCAGTGTAGGAAGAAGGGCCATCAGGTGAGCAAGTGACCGAGTTTGTTCTCCTCCAGGATGATGAGACAGATGCAGAACCTACAAATGTTGAGCTGGGAGAGATCATTCAGGAGCAGCAGTCTGTGATTAAGAACCTATCCCTGGACTTGGATAGGGCCAAGTGGAACATGCAGTATCTGGAGCAGAGGAACAAGCAACTTGAGGATCGGCTAGCTGAGATAGAGTTGCAAATGATCAAGGAAAACTGGCGACACATCCTAGCAGCGCAAGGTAGACCTATGGAGCAAAGAAATGAAGACCGTGAGTATGTGCTAGAGAAATTAAACGTTCACTTGGAGCAGTGGTTGGATAAAGAAAATAGGGAGAAAGACATGCTGAGGTGCATGACTCATCATTACCAGGCCCGAAACATGAGTTCCAAAGCAAGAATGAGGAGCCTAAAAGCAAAATTGAGCAAAGCGACAAAAGAGGCAAAGGAGGCAAAGGAGGTAAAGGAGCAAGATTAGCTTTGAATCTTGGATAAGGCTTCCTTGGCATAGCATAGCACTTCATAGGGAACCTCTAGCCCAAATTTCAAAAAAATTTGGCAAATTTCGGTCACAGACAAATTTTTTGGGCATAAAACAGGAAATTTCTCCCAGTGGCGCGGCGCTAAAAATCTAGGACTCTAATCAAGGAATAGATTTCATATTTGGATTCAACATCGAAAATTATGTCTACTGGTGTCCGGGCAAGAAATTTTGACAAGTTTTGGGTCTCCTAAAGGTCAAAAAACACCCAAAAATGGCTTCTCTGCCACTTTTTTGACACACAGAAAGCAGTCTTGGGAGAATGAAGATTTGGAGGAGCAAATGAGCACGAAATTGAGAAATTCTAGTGGGGTTAACAAGTAGACAGGGCAGGCTTTCCAACAAGCCCACTTGGGCACATTTTGGACACCTACAAGTGCCCCAAAATAGGCTCCAAAGTGGCGCGACGCAGAAGGGAGTAAAACTGCCAATTTGCTCCCGCTTCGCGAAATTTCGGGTCTCGACTTCTCCAAGTGGGCCCGATCATCTACACTTTGGTTTTTTGGAACCAAAGGTGGAATTTAAAGAGTTTTCTCTCCAGATGGGCATCTATCCAAGTGGTAAAAGAATGCAAAGGGTCATCTCGGCCAAATGTCATGCTTGAGAACGCTGCACCTGTAGTTGATGGTTGGCTCTCCATCTCCTTTTCGAAATGATTTGAGTAACTTCCCAACCCCTGGGTGTTCCATCTCTTCTCCACACATTTTATATATTATATGCAAGTTATTTGCAAAGGGTGGGCTGGCTTGTAACTTTTGGGAGACTGTGGGAAAGAAACTCTATTTCTGCACTGTGTATTTTTGACAGAGAATTAATGAAAGGTAGCGGCTCTGTTTCATGAGATTCTTGTGGTTGTGAGTGTAGAAAATGTGTTCTTATGTTCCATATGTATCTTGTTATGTTTCATAATTCATTTCATGTTTCATTTCAGTGAAATTTTCTAAGTGAGATTAGGTAGAATTCAATTTATATTGCTCTGCCTGTGGGAAAATTTCATGTGCAGTGTTACTCTTCTGTTGAAAAGGATTCATGCGACCATGCCCTTTTCACTCTCTTTAGCAATCTTTCCATTCCGCGTCACCTTGAGTCGAAATTGCTGCGCTTGCTGCCTACCTTGCCTCACTGAATAATCTGTGCCTTCATATTCGATTCGTTGTTCTTTGCTGAGCGCCAGTCCCATATACATCCCAGAAGCTCAGTCACTTCATAAAATCTTTTCCAAAATCCCTTTTCACTTACTAGCCTAAGGTAAATATTGCATTGGAAGTCATCTCAGACCATTTTTCCTATCCATTCGCTGAGTGTGACTCGGAGAGAGCCCTCTCCTTCTCTGGTAGGGCTAGCTACCAGACTGAGCATGGTTTGTGGTTACCCTAATTTTTAACTTCTTTCAGCCTAAGGCAGATTTAGGTGCTAACACTGCCATTGAATAAGTTTTGTCAGTTCTTGTTTTAGTTAAGTCAATCATGAGTCATTTACTTTTGCATTGAGTCAGTTTTTTCAGTCATGTTGGTTTCATAATTAAGCTGGTTTAAGTCAAGTTTCAGTCAATAAATGAGTTGAAGTCTTGTGTTGTTTGTCAAAATAATGACTCCATAGCTCAATGGACGAAGGCACTATCTAGCTCTTCTAGAGATCTGTTGTTCTTGGCACCTCCAAGGAGCTACCATCCCCCATTGGAACCAATGTTAGAGTCGGTCTGGTCAGTCCTCTGTCAGAGATCAAAACTCTTTATGCCTTTCATTTTTAGGAGTCCCGCTCCATTTACCCAGCTGCATTCCACTAGGATCATTCCATAATCTGATGGAAAAGGTCATGCTAGTCATTTCCCCTCATGTCTAGCTCCTGCTAGCTTAGGTCTTTTGTCACTGATCACTAAAGTCCATGACAATCAAGGTCTGGCCCTTTAATGGACAAAAGTCATTTTTGATCATTAGGTCTAGGGATTAATCAATTTGGTCTTCAACCATGTCCTATAAAACCATGCAGGCCAGAGTGGGGCCCTTACAAAGTTATGATTCAGAGAGTTTCATCGTCATGTGGATAGACTTCGACTCTTCTTCAAAACCCTGTTTTGAAGAAAAGTCAAATAGTGTCATTTGTGATAAAATTTTCAAAAAAAGTCGTCAGTTGATTTCTTCAGGTGCAAGAATGGTTTCCATGGCCAAATGTCCTGTCATGCAATCCCTACAAAGAGTGCTGAAAATTTCATCATTTGAGCTAAAATTCCAAAGGGAAAGTGAAAATCAGTGTTGCTTTAGGTCAGTGAAAAAGGGTCAAAACATAACATTAGAAAAATGGGTTTTTGGAGAAGCAAAAATTTAACCCATTACTTCCAAGTCTTTATACACAAGTTTTCACCAAAATTAGAGGCATTATGCAAATCAAGTGCATAGGGAGAAATCGCAGAGTGTTTGAGAGGCAAAGTGCGTGTTTGGAGAGAGTTGGAGGCAGTTTCCGGGAGCGCAATGCATATACACAGGGGCACGACGCACACAGAGGATGCGGTGCACACAGAGCCACCCCTCAGTTCAAGTTTTCAACGGGCACGGCACACACCTACAAAGGGCCAAAACCGTGCCAAATTTCCTCAAATTTCTTGTGAAACCCCTCAAATTGACAGGTAGGCTCTATGACACGACTTGTTCATCAAAGATTATAAATGATATGGTGGTTTATGGCTATCTTTGAAAGGCAACTAAAATTCATAAAATCAACCACAAGAAAACACCAAAGGCCATTGTTGCTAGGGTTGCATAATTGGGTATTGAGGCCAAGGTTCCATCTTCACCCACCATTTTTCCCTCACCTACCATTTTTCCCTACCCTCCCTTTCTCATTTTTCCTATTATCCCTACCCTAAAATATTACCAAACCCCTATTCCTTATCCCTCCACTCTTTGGTCAAATATAAACCCCAAAACCCTACCTTATCAAAACCCCAAAACCCTACCTTATCAAATCCCCAAACCCCCCTACATATCCCTAAACAAAACTTCTCCCCATAACCCCTATTCCCATCATATTATTCCCCTCCTAATACTCCCTTTTTTCATTGTTCCCCTTGGTGGCAGATATCACAACAACACCTAGTTTCACACCATCATCAAGGGGTAGCCCAAGTACAGTACACACAACAGTCATGGCATCTGAGCATTCATCAGAGTATGAGATGGAGACACAAAATGATTCATCCTCGGAAGAACAGGCTCCCAAGAGACATCAAAAAAGTGGAAAACATGTTAGGGATGAGCCAACGACCCTCACTGAATTGCAGGCTTGCCCTCTTGCCATGTCATGCTTCCAGCATCTATCATGTTTTGAATTTTCTCAAAGAGTGGCTAATGTTCGGGTGCATCATGAGTTGGCCCATCTTTTTGTGCTTCACCTACATGGAGATCACTCTATCTTGGCTGGGGTCACCTTCACACTGACACCTGAAACTGTCTCATTAGCAATCGGAATACCGAATGTTGGAGAACCATGGCACAAGAAACAGAAGGTTGATCGGTAGCATTATGAGCCTTACATTAAGGCCAATTTCTTGAGGCAGCTCACAAGAGTCTTTCGATTCAGATATTTGAAAGATGAATATGCTCCACTCATGAAGTTGATCATGAAGTACTTTAGCTGTGAGGGGAGGTTCTCTCTATATATGCCTATCACATCAGGTTGCTCATGCACTTTACCAGTGTACGGATGATGAACATCCCATTTTTCATTTGCAGGAACATAGAGAGGATGAACACCTTCATGCAGCACAAGACCCCTTAGCAGCAACTTAACAATGTTTATCACTTTGCTCTTATTAAGATTTTGGTGGTTCATCAGCTTGGATTGCAGGGCATTACTTGGGATGATTTCATCTCCCGTGACCTCTTCATCACTTCTCAAGTATTATCAAATGTTAAGAATGAGGGTGAACCTTCTCGTCGGTATGAGCGCCATGAGATTGCTAGTGTGCCGCTTTTCATCACATATCAGAGGGGTGCTAGACATTTGTTTGTAGCATTAAAGCAAGTGTTATCTCCACCCGGGGTGGAAGGGGCCTTGCTTCTAACATTAGCACTATAGGTACAGGACAGAGGTAAGGAGCCAATGCATGATGAGGGGCCTTTAGGTGAGCCATCAGGTGAACGAGAGACCGAATTTGTTCTCCTTCATGATGATGATACAGATACAGAACCAACAAGTGCACAGCTCAAAGAGATCATCCAGGAGAAACAATCAGAGATCGAGGCCTTATCCCTTGACTTGGAGAGGGTTAAGTGGAACATGAAATATCTAGAGTAGAAGAACAAATAGCTTGAGGATCAGCAAGCGATCATGGAGCTACAAAACATTCGTGAGCATCACCACACTGCACAAAGGAGAAGAGTTGAGCTCACGTCATTGGAGCAAGAGATTAATGAGGATCGGGAGGCCAACGTAGAGAGATTTAACATGCAATTAGAGAGGCTGCTAGACAAGGCCGAGAAGGACCATGCATTGCTGAGACACATGGCTTTCCACTACATGGCGTGAAACAAAGTGTGCAAGGCCCGAATCAGGAATTTGAAGGCGAAATTGAGGAAGGCAATCAAGAAGCAAAAGAGGCAAAGGGAGCTCGATCGACTTCAGATATTGGCCAAAGCCTCTTTGGCCCAGCATAGCACTTCATAGAGAACCTCCAGCTCAAATTTCAAGAAATTTGGGGCAATTTTGGTCACATGGAAATTTTTTTGTCACAACACAGGTTTTTTCTCCCTGTGTGGCGCGGCGCTTAGGATTGGGAGCCCCAAATCACAAATGGCTTGCATTTTTTGGATTCAAAATGAAAAATCATGCCCGATGGTGCATGGACAAGAAATTTGGGCATGATTTGAGTCCCTAGGAGGTCAAAAACACTCAAAAAATTACCTCTCTGCGCCTAATTTGACACACAGGAAGTATTCTTGGGAGAATGAAGATTTGGAGGGGTAAATGAGCACCAGATTCACAAATTCCACTTGGGTTGGAAAGTAGATAGGCCAAACTTTCGAACAAGCACACTTGGGCACATTTTGGACTCCTACAAGTGCCTCAAAACAGGCTCCAAATTGGCGCGGTGCATATAGAAAGTGGCGCGATGCATATAGGGAAAAATGCCTATTTCACCTCTGTTTCGCGAAATTTCGATTCGCGACTTCTCCAAGTGGTCCCGCTCATCTACATTTCACTTTTTCGGCACCTAAGGTGGAATTTAAAGTATTTTCACTCCAGATTGGCTTCTATCCAAGTGGCAAACGAAGGCAAACAGTCACCCAAGCCATTTGTCATGTTTGTAGCGCTGCACCTGTAGCTAATGGTTGGCTTTCCACCTCCATTTTGTAATGATTCGAGTAACTCCCCAACCCTTGGGCGTTCTATCTCTTCATGTCACATTCTATATATTGTATGCAAACTATTTGAAAAGGGTTGGTTGGCTTGTAATTTCTGGGAGACTGTGGGAGAGAAACTCAGTTCTTCATTGTATATTTTGACAGAGGATTAATGAAAGGCACCGGCTCTGTTTCATGAGATTCATGTGGTTGTGATTGTAGTAAATGTGTCTCTTATGTTTCATATGCATTTCGTAATGTTTCACAGTTCATTTCATATTCATTTCCAGTGAAATTTTCTAAGTTAGATAAGGTAGAATTCATTTTTATTGCTCTGCCTGTGGGAAAGTTTCATGTTCAGTCTTCTTCTTCTGTTGAAAAGGATTCATGTACTTATGCCCTTTTCACCCTCCTAAGCAATTCCTCCATTCCATGTTATTTCAAACTAAATTGCTAGACTTTCTGCCTGTCTTGCCTCACGAAGTAATCTGTGCCCTTGTATTAAATTCTCTTCTCATTGCTGTCTATTGGTCCCATACCATCCCAGAAACTCAGTCATTCATAAAAAATTTCTTCTTGTATCCATATTTACTTACTAGCCTAAGATAAATATTTCACTATTAGTCATCTCAGACCATTCCATTTACTTATTTGCTGAGCGTGACTCAGGGAGATCCCTCTCCTGTTCTGGTAGGGCTAGCTACCAGACAGAGCGTGGTTTGTGGTTACCCTGAATTTTGCCTTCCTTCAGCCTAACGCAGATTTAGGTGCTAACAAGACACATATCCCCTAGGTGTCTCATAGAGTTCTAATCCAAATAAGAAATGATGAGACACCTCATAGAGTTACAATCCAAATAGGACACATATCCTTATTTGACCTTAATCCAAATCTCCTTTGAAGGGAATTCGAATTTGAACGTTGGAGGCCACATAAGGGTGCCTTGGAAGCTTCCAAATGACCTACACATGTCATGAAACTCAAGCCACATATATAGATACATGAAACCATGTTGATTTCCTAGTTTTTAATCATAAATTCACTTTAAACACAAAAAATAAATAACTTTGGTAAATAAGGATCCTAACCCATATATTTATGAAAATGGTGGCTAATGAAAGGTTATATGGTTATGGAGTTGCGACACATGAGTGAAATGGTGGCGATAAAGGTGAAAGTGGATGTCATTTTGAAGACATTTTGGAGGCCCAACATACCCCGCAACTAGAGTAATTGCATGTCCTCATGTAAATACTGCATTAATTCCTTTGATTTGCTTGCAACATCTTTGCTTTTGATTGAGCTTGGTTTATATGATATGTCCTTAAACTTTGCATTTGACAATTTTATTTAATTTTGCAGATTTTTCCTTGTCATACATTGAATTGCAACATGTTTGGTTGGTTCTTGTGTTTCAACCAAATTCTAATTGGTATTGGTTCTTGTGTTTCACTACCATGTTTCTTTTTGTTGCAGCAAGATTCATTGAACATATTGAAGAATGCTTCTTTAAAATCATCTATATAGTGTGCTCTTAATTTAGACATGATTTGAAAATCATATAACTTTTTGAACCATAATGCAATCATAATTGATTAGGACAAGTATGTTAGGATGAAATAAAATTGTGTGATGGTGTACGATATATGAATATGAAATGATTTCCCTTCCCCCCAACTAAAAATATGACAATGTGAAAGAGGAAGTGAGGAGTTTCCCAAAGTTACAATTTTAGTATTTTAAGGAATTGCATGACTAAAAGTTAGAGAACCACATACCTTCACATACCTTCAATGTGCATGAGTTATGGAAATTTGAAGAGTGTGGCTGCTTTTGGATCATGAAATGTACAATTCATCTACTTCTTAGTTGCATAAATGGTGGATGAGGTTGTGAAGTGGATTCTTTATTTCTGCTGCTAAATCTGTTGTATCTGCTGCAAAATGTTAAAATGATATAGCCTTCAATCACTATAAAACCAATGGTACAACTCTAGACATGCGAATAAATGTGTCGGTGTTGAGCATGAAGAGAGGTCATTGGATTACCGACCATTGATGAATGTCAATAACCAATGCAAGGTAAACTCGCCATTAATGTCAACGAGTTCCAAGGTACCTAAGTACATCTTGTGAAGGGAGAACAAATGAGCCGATTTCGAGCCACTTGCAAGATCCAACGATCTAGGGACATTGATGTATTCCCATGAATGCTGGCGAGAGAGCCTGTCATTAAGGCTTACAAGCCTCAAGGTACTAATGAGGACTCTAGCCTTGGACCTAGATAATATGTCGATGTCGATAGGCCAAGGCGTGTTAGAAGGAAGGCCTTAAGGAATCCTCCATCATCTAACGCGAGCATGAAATAATGATTTTGAAGGACTATGAATGGAAAATTTTGCAGTGGATCAAGGTTTATTTGACGGAAAGGAAAATGACAAGTGAATGGAAAGTAAAAGGATAAATCAACATGTAAGTGAGTTGAACGTCTATATGAAAAAGGATTATGAGTTAGTGAAAGCAAGGCAGGAAAATATAGTTTCTATGAATAAAAATGAGCAGTAAAGGAAAATTAGATGATAATTTTATTGACTGACTAGGTGAAATGAAATGTGACTATAAAGGAAATGAGATGAAGTTTTTATTGACTGAAGGAGTATGGATGCAATGGAAACATTGTCATCTGAAAGGCTCGCAACTATTGAATCTGATATGCATTAGCATGTGGTCATGCATTGATGTTTCATCTCTAATGCTGCTTTGATCATTTTCTTGTGAAATAAATGTGGTCTTTGAGAAACACTATTTTCTTATGGTTATTTGTTCTTTCCTCCTGGAACCTACAAAAACTAGTACTTCTTCTCCAATGGATTGTAAGGTTATCAAAATAGAGAGGTCATCAATTTCTCTGTTAATGATATTTACATAAAAAATAAGAATCAGTATTATTAAACAAGTTCATGAAAGAAAACCAAAAGAGTTTATACCTGTGTCGAAAGTAGTGCCTCAAGTTACCTGTTGTTTCCTTTCAGCAATTTCTTCATTACTTACTATTTCGAAATTTAATAATATCTTCCTCATTTTGTAGATCTCATCGAGATATTTTCATCGACGTTTGAATCATCGAATTTTGATGTCGTATGAGAAAGTTCAACTGTTTTGAAATTTTTATGAAACATTTAAAATTGTCATGTAAAATGTGGCATGGGAACATGATGCTACAATGAAAGATGATGTAAGCAGATGAAATGGTTAGAATGAATTGTTTGACAAATAAATCATTGAGTTAAATGCATAGCTGCAAAATTGTTTTCCAGCTAAAGTATCGTTGTTCAACTGCAGAATGTGCATAGTTTCTGTAGCTAAAATTCTGAACATATAATTAAGTACACACAACTATGCATTTTTATTATGAACAAATAACCAGTCCAATCTTCAAATTGATCGATACTTCTTTCAGAAAATAAGCAAATAAAATTTTTATTTTTATTTATTTTTTATTTTTTTAAATTTACTTTATCAAAAAGAAATCATAATAAAGAATTTTTTTTTTTGTTTTTGTTTTTGTTTTTTTCTTTTTTTAATCATGAGACACATAGGGAATGGGACACATATGTGTCTAAAATCAAATTTATTAAATCAGATTGGACTCTTAGACCTCATGCCATGTGGAGCAGAGTTTGTTATTCACTTGGATTCTTTTAAAATCAAATTTATTAAATAAAATTGGACTCTTACACCACATTCCATGTGGAGCAGAGTTTGTTATTCACTTGGATTTTTCTGCCTTCAACTTGCCATGTTGAAACAGTTCAAAACAAATCGTTTTTCTTTCACACAATCTACAAAATTGAGCTCTGAAGAACCCTAAATTTCTCCCAAATGGTTAGGAATCCAAGGAAACGGTTTTCAAGATATTATATCCATCCCATTCCTAAAAAAACCCATGTCCCAGGTTTTTCAGGTTTACCCTGGTTTGCTCAAAAACATCGTTTTAAAATCGGGTGTCAAGGCAATTTACGCTTTTTGGCAATTACGCTTTCTGCAAAAATAAATTTCTATTTTCTTCTAAATGGTTGCAAAATCCAGGAAATAATTCACAATTTACTTAATTTCTCCCATTCTATAGAAAACCCACATCTTATATTATGCTAATTCATCCTGGTTTATTCAGAAAATTCATTTTAAAATCAGGTGTTTATGCTGCTCCGTTTTCTAGAAATGTTCCCATGATTTTTGATTTGCAGGTTTTGAAGGTTGGGCTTGTGGTTGCATGGATGTTTTCTAGCGAAGGAAAATGGAAGATATAACTATATCAATCGTCCTATGGGCATTTCTAGGGGACTCAAAATCTGCCTCCATATCAATGCAAGTTGTTCGGTCATGCCATTACTTGAAAATGACTGTGGAAGAAGATTTGCAGAAGATAACCGATCCATATAAAATCAGAATGGAATCATTTGAACCTTTGATATGCCAGATCTAATTTTATTTCTTTTTATTCTTTTTCTTTTAAATGAGGAATTTTGGATTTGGATTCCAAGCTAATGCCAAAATATTTTTTCCTTGCAGGTCACATGAGAACCTAGATTGTCAATTTATTTAGGAAAAAAGAAAAAGAATCTACATTTTCCTTATTCAAAAACATGAAGAATTTTTCTTTTTTTTAATGTTATATATATATATATATATATATATATATATATATATATAGAAAATCCAACATGATTTTTTTATTATCAAAGCATGATTTGTTTTTATTGAAAATATTTTTGTGAGGTTAATGAAGAAATGCAAGAAAGTAAATAAAATTCTAGAAGATTTAAACTCTAAAAACTTAAAAAAATGCAATCAAGAACTCTAAAAAAATGTAATCAAGCTTGATTTTATTTCTTAGTTTATCCTACTTGAAAGTTTTTATTTTTTTTAATTTTTAAGTATATGAATGTTTCCAATGGAGCCATTTACAGATTAAATTTTCTAAAATGTTCATATCCAAATTTTCGAAAAGTACCTGATTGTGTATGAGGACATGAGAAATCGTTTTAACCTTCAGATTTGCCACAACGATCTCTTGAAGAATTGATGAATATTGTGGCGTAACTGCTTCTTGATACCATTCCTTAATGTAGTCATTGGGCTGAATTCTAGATCCTTTGTCCATAAATGGTTAGTAAAAACAAAAACAAATAAAATGCACTCTAAACTAGAAGTTAGTTCCTATGCACACTTCCACGGCAATGATGCTAAAATGTTGGGGCAAATTGATTGCATGTCATTTAATTTGTCAACCCGGGGTTTTGTAAACTTGTGAAGCATGCGTGCACTATATGTGCTAGAAATTATCTTTCAGTTTAGATCAATCTAACTACAAAATAATGAAAACCAATTCATCTAATCTATGAAATCAAATAATGAAAATGAAATTCAACTAACCTATGAAATCAAAAACAACTAATGCATGCTTAGTTACTCCAACATTCAATTATGAAGTGTTACCTTCTTGAGATGATGTGTAAGCAACTATTTATACTTTAACTTCTAATGTCCTAGAAAAGCAAGTAAAGTGTGCAGAAAATAACTCAGTAATTGCATGTATCAAACATTCAACCATTCAATCTTGAAATATGATTAAATCAATCTCTTAGAATGATCTTTTGGAATATCAGTTAATGCAATTAAATGAGGATCTTAAAAGCAAATATAAAAGCATGAAAAAGGAAAGCTCAATAATTGCATAGGTTGAACATTTAATCACCCAATTTGAAGTCACCTTCTTGGCTTGATCCTTTATTCAATTATAAAATGGATTGATGGTTTGATCTAAGAAAATAAATAACAGAACATGAAAGGAAACTAAATAACTATGAGCCCTTGCCTCAAACTTAATCCAATTAGAAAATACATAAATCTTCCCTATTGAAATGTTTTTATAAAAGCAAAGATTACATAGTCATTATAAAACTAATACTAAGAAAGAAAATGAACTTTAATCTATAAAAGTAATTAAATCTCACAATCATTAGATGGCCATTCTAGTGGTGTATGAGGATGGCAAGTGAAGAATCTCCATATGCAAGAAAAACTAAATCTTCAAATCTCCAAGTATAAGCTCCAAATTCTCTATTAAAAACATGAGCATTTCTCCAACTTTACACATGCCTCTCAAAGCAAAAGGCTCTCCTATTTATACAAAAACATAAGAAGCTACCCTATTTAATGAGGATCCACTAAAATCTCATATAGTTACAACCAAATAGCTCATAGTGAGACACATATCCACTAGGTGTCTCATAGAGTTCTAATCCAAATAAGAAATGATGATACACCTCATAGAGTTACAATCCAAATAGGACACATATCCTTCTTTGACCTTTATCCAAATCTCCTTTGAAGGGAATTCGAATTTGAGTTTTGGAGGCCACATAAGCGTGCCTTGGAAGCTTCCAAATGACCTACACATGTCATGAAACTCAAGCCACATATATAGATACATGAAACCATGTTAATTTCCTAGTTTTTAATCATAAATTCACTTTAAACACATAAAATAAATAACTTTGGTAAATAAGGATCCTAACCCATATATTTATGAAAATGGTGGCTAATGAAAGGTTATATGGTTATGGAGTTGCGACATGTTAGTGAAATGGTGGCGATAAAGGTGAAAGTGGATGTCATTTTGAAGACATTTTCGAGGCCCAACACCTTCTTCGGTTTTCGACCCTCCTGGGTCTACGTAGGCCTTCGTCAGGGTGTCTTGGGGGATTTAGGTAGTTATGCCAATACTTCCGAAATCACAACTTCTAGGGTATCTCCCTCTGCTTCCATAGCTACCTCTGGAAAAGCTCCTTCGCCTATCACTACTTCAGCCCTCATAGCTTCTGTGGGCGTCGACATGATGCTATGCAATACTTCTTGTGTCTCCTTTGGCAATGTCTCAAACACTGAACTTGTTAGAAAAACTTTAAAGTTTTCACGGTTCATGTGCGCTTGAGAGCTCAACAACTCAATTCTCAAAATGCCAAGTGTTTTTCGCTGGGCAACCACCTGTAATTTATAGGCACTTTCGAGTTCAAATCCGACCGTTCCCCCTAAAATCAGTTCATTAATGCTAGATTGGGGCATGGGGGCTTCACTAAATGAACCTTTGTCCTATCATGTGCGTTCACGACATATTAAAAAATACCCTTAATTTGACTACATTTTGTAAAATAACCCTAAAAATCACATTATTTAACCTCGCACCAATACAAACGCAATACACCTTCCCAATTTAAAAAACACCTACTTCCACTAGATATTGTAGTTATCCATTTTTTCATTAACATTTTTTATACACCTTTATATTTTTTATTAACTTTGAACTCCATTTTTTTATACCTTCCAGTATAAAAACCCTTTATCCCCTATATATCCCCCATTATATTATGTCATTTTATCCTCAATATATATCCCCCAATATGAACCCATGTTGTATGGTATTGCTCTCCCAATGGAGCCCCTGTCGATTGGGGGCATATTTTCAAAGATTTGGTCCACAAAGTCTGACTTAAATGGCTCCCCCCGCTCCCTTTGGTTGTTTTTTCATCGTCAAATCATGAACACTGACTTTAACAGTCACTTCTTGGCTATCCTGCATGGTTTTTCCTTTAGTAGCGCAATTCCTTGCGTGCTTCTGTTGGCTCTGTGACATTTCTTCATTCTGCGTAGTTCCCCAATTGCACAGCTCACTAACCTAGGTAGTGTAGTTTATAGTCCCATGCTTCCTTTCAACTGCCTGGAGCGCTGAGACTGGGCTTCCCTCATATAGTCACCTAGCTAGATCACTGGTGTATGGCTTTAATCGACTGTCATTCACCTTCCCTTGGAAGGATTCTCCATTCAATTTAACAAGCTGAACTGCTCCACCATCAGTAATCTCTGTGATGACATACGGCCCTAGCCAGTGCATCCTAAATTTCCCTATAAATTTATCAAATTTACTGTCATATAACAAGACTAGATCATTTACCTTGAAGTTGCGTAGTTTGATGTGCTGATTGAGTCATTCCTTTTCACTCTCCTTTTGAACTTGTTGCTGAAATCTAGTTAGAAATCAGTCCTCCTCAAGCTCTTCTAGCTGCACGAGCCTCTCTTCCACGGCTTCGTGATCCACCAGTCTTGTGAGTGCCACTATGCATAGACTAGGTATAATGTATTCCATTGGCATCACAACTTTTACTCCATAAATGAGTCTGAAGGGCATTTTCCCAGTCAGCTTCTTGCAAGTCGTTTTGTAGGCCCATAGCACCGTGGGTACGTGCACATCCTAGTCATTTCTCTGAGCATTGCAGGCCTTCGTCAGTGCCTCTCTAGTATCTTATTGAATGCTTCCACCGTCCCATTAGCTTGCAGATGATAAGGCATACTTTTCTAATGATACACCTGAAATTCTTCTATCAACGTGCTAATTGTTTCGTTAAGAAAATGCATACCATGATCACTCATCAAGATCTTTGGACATACAAATATTTTCAGCACATATTCAAAAATAAACTTTGTTATTTTCGTGCTTGTACAGTCCTTCACAAGCTGCGCCTCTGCCCACCTGGTCAAGTATTCAGTCTCGGTGATGATGTACCGTGCACCCATCTTATTTCCTTGAGACTGAATTGGACCCACAAAGTCAATCGCGCATTTCTTGAATGGTTGTAACATTACCTGCGGCATCAGAGGCAGTTCATCCCTCCGCGATGGCTTCCTAGTCCTTTGACATGCATCACATGCGATATAATATGCTTTCAAATCCTTATGAATGGTCGGCCACCACAACCCAGTGTGTAGAATCTTCTGTTTTGTTTCTTTCCCTGCATAATGTCCTCCTACAACTCCTCCATAAGCCTCAGTGAGGACGCTACTTTTTTCAAAGTCAGGCACATAATGTCGCAATATTTCGTCTGACACCATTTTGTACAAGTACCTTGTAATGATAGAAAAGGTTGTCACGCACACTACTAGCTCCTTCTATTGGCTTGTATAACCCCTCAGAGCTAATCTTATTGTCAGGAAGTGGATAATATATTCAAAGTGACTGTCCACAACGTGCACTCAAGCTCGTTTTCCCAGTCAACTTCTTGCAAGCCGTTCTATAGGCCCATAGCACCGCGGGTATGCACACATCCTAGTCATTTCTCTGAGCATTGCAAACCTTCGTCAGTGTGCTCTCTAGTATCTTATTGAATGCTTCCACCATCCCATTAGCCTATATATGATAAGGCGTACATTTCTAATGATACACCTGAAATTCTTCTATCAACGTGCTAATTGTTTCGTTAAGAAAATGTGTACCGCGATCGCTCATCAAGATCTTTCGACAGCCAAATATTTTCAACACATATTCAAAAATAAACTTTTCTATTGTCACACCTATACAATCCTTCATAGGTTGCACCTACACCCACCTGGTAAAGTATTCAGTCTTGGTGATGATGTACCGTGCACCCGTCTTCTTTCCTTGAGGTTGAATTGGACCCACAAAGTCAATCGCCCATTTCTCGAATGGTTGTAACATTACGTGTGGCATCAGAGGAAGTTCATCCCTTTGTGATGGCCTTCCAGTCCTTTGACATGCATCACGTGCCCTACAATATGCTTTCAAATCCTTATGCATGGTTGGCCACCACAACCCAGCGCGTAGAATCTTCTTCGTTGTTTCTTTCCCTGCATAATGTCCTCCTGCAACTCCTCCATGAGCCTCAGCGAGGATGCTACCTCATTCAAGGTCAGGCACATAATGTTGCAATATTTCGTCTCACACCATTTTTTAAAAGTACCCTACAATGATAGAAAAGGATGCTATGCACACTACTAGATCCTTCTTCTCTTGGCTTATATAACCTTCTGGAGCCGATCTTGTTGTCATAAAGTGGATAATATCTTCAAAGTGACTATCCACAATGTGCACTGTAAAGAGTTGTGCATCAGGTAGTCCTTCCTCCAAATTAGTAGGTTCCTCTCCAGTTTCAATGCATGACAGATGATTAGGTCCCACATTCAGTTGTCCTGGCTTCAGAATAACTTTGAAGTCATACTCATGGAACAACAGCAACCACCTACATATTTCCCCCCCAACTAAGCTTGTTTACCAGGTACTTCAACGCGAAATTATCTATATACATCTTAAAGTGTTCGCCAAACAAATAGTGCTTAAACTTTTGGAGTGCATACACTATATCTAATCCTTCACGCTCTATCGTGGAATAATTTTTCTCTTATTTAGACAGCTTCCTACTTTTGAACACTATAGGATGATCTAGTTCTCCCTCATCGGCTTGTGTCAGTACGACCCCCAACACAATACATGATGCATCCACGTGCACATGAAATTCCTTCTTCTAGTCTGGGAAGACTAAGATCGGCAGGGTGACCATTTTCTCTTTCAACACATCCAAGCTCTTTTGATATTCATCATTCCAACAGAACATAGCATCTTTTTTCAATAATTTCTCCATAGGCACAGTGATCTGGGCATAGCTCTTGATGAACTTCCGATAGTATCTAGTATGCCCTAGAGTTGTGCGCAGATGTTTCACATTCCTCGACCCCTCTAAGTTGATTATCACCACGATCTTCATGGGGTCTACCATCAATCGCTATCTGCATACCAAATGACCCAACAAGATCCCAAAAGGGACACAAAATAGACACTTCTTCAAATTGAGCGTGATCTAGTATCTCCTACATGTATCTAGCATCAAGCGCAGACTCGCCACATGGTCCTTGACCAATCCAAACACTATCCAATCATAAAAGTATACCTACAAAAACGTATGAATGAAGTCTTTGAATGCTGCAATGACTACGTGCGTAAATCTCTTTGGTGCATTCTACAGCCCAAAAGGCATCATGGTGTACTGAAAACATGCCCATTCAGTCACGAAGGTCATCTTGCTTCTATCCTTAGGCACGATTTTGATCTGATGGTACTTGGAGAACCCATCAGTAAAAGAGTATGCTTCTTGGTTGCCTACATTATGTAGGACCTTGTCAGTAAATGGGGTCGGGAAAGGATCATGCACACAAGTGTCATTCAATTTCCAGAGATCTACACATATCCTTATTTCTTATTTTTGTTTCTTTTCCTGAACCACTATTGGACTTAACAAATCAGATTCTTCCACCAATTCAATAATACCTGCTGTGAGCATCTTATCTAACTCAGTGCAAAATCTTTCATTATACTTTGAATTAAGGTGGTAAGGTCTTTGCTTCATAGGTTTCGCGTCCAGTTTCAGGGTGATCTTCATGACACCGTCTCCTCTTATTGTGTTCAGATCAGAAAACTTCATGGGAAACAAATCCCGATATTCGGGGAGAAGCTCAATGACCTTATCTACTATCATGTCATCCCAATAGTACCCAATCTTCACAAATTTTAGCTCTTCCTCTCTGTCAATGTTGACCTATCTAGTTTTAGCGATGTGGTTATGTTTGGATCCTCTATTTGTGGTCCTTCAACCTCGTAGTGACCCTTGGTTTACAAATTATTAATCTTTCTGGGATCCTCATCTTCTTCTTCACTGGTCACGTTATAGCATTCCAGTGCGTGGCTCAGTTGGGTAGTCCAATTAGGTTGAATCAGGTCCAAAGGATCCTTCGGTATCCTAAAGATCATTGCTTTAACCTCTTGTAGCATCGCATTAATACAGTCAAACCCATCCTCAAAGTTGGACATCATTATAAACCCTTAGCACAAGATGTCCCATTCTTCAGTGCCATGGCGGAGCTCTATTTCCAAGTACCAATTTATTGGTATGACATCTAGGGTATGACAAAACAGATGCACCCATTTAGGCTGGGGATTCGCTCCATAATCCTTAGTCCATTTGGCTAGGTAATCATGCATATCATCCCTTCCATCATACTTGTCTATCATCTGTACTTTCATCTATCCAAAACATATTCTCATCATCTTCCTATATTCACGCCAATCACGGAAATTATCCTTGTGCGTACTCCACCATCTTGTAGGTGTAGCGGGCAGTGCCCAATCCAAGGCCTGGAAGTGATGCTTCTCTGACACTTCTCTTTCAAATGTATCCAAAATGTGATCAATGTCAGTTAACCCATCATAGTGAGGTAGATTCCTTACCTCTTATGATACACAACGCAATGACTTGGTCATCATATTACAATGTAGTGTAGACACTTCATGTAGTTGGTTTTGCCAGTGCTCTAGTTCTTTGCCTGAATCTGATGTGCAGGAGCTCTTGAGGTCCCACGCAATATGTTCGCTTGTTGTTGGATTTACCCAATGCTCGTCTCGCGTCGTTATCTCATAAATCTGGTCCAAATCGTCATCACTTTCATAATCGTGGATTGGTTCTGTATAGCGCGGTCGTTCTACAGGATCCAGTGGCACCACTACGCGGAGCGATTTATTTTCAAATATCATATCTCGCTTCTTCAGGTTTATCACCCCATTCATTTCAGTAGCCCAATCGATCCCAAGGAGAGCATGGTAGGGATTGTTATCATCCACAATCTCTATTACATCAAAATCCACCAGTGCGCTCATGCCTTCGATGTCAACTATTACGCCCTGTAGCCTCCCAATTGGGTTGATTTTCTGTTGATTTTCCATCCTTAATTGGATTGAAGACCACTAAAGTGCAGGTCTCCCCATTCTTTCCCATGTTTGTTTTGGCAAAACATTAGTGTCGGACCCGAGATCCAAGATAACCTGGTCCATTTCATATTCCCCTATCTACATGGTGAGTCTCATCTCACATCCAGTCCTTGCCTTATGCTTGCCAAGATTTCTGACTATGCATGGTTCACCAGGAGCATTGTCCTTGCTAGAGCACTAATTGATCAGTTCCTACAGTACCTTCACAACCTTACTATCATAGAGCATTTTCATGCAAGTCTCTAAGAACGTGGTAATCATGGATGGGTCCATTTCTTCAACTGGTTTCTCTTGACTTCTTGAGGTAGAGGCCTCAGCGAAGCTTTTCTTTTCTTCCATAAATGTTTCTCTTGCATGCTCCAAATCAAACCCTATCTCCTTTTCTGGTGCTTTGCAGACCCATTCACCTTCTGCAGGCTGCTTCTCTTTATCCTCCCCAGTCATCGTTCTGCTCCGCAGCATAATGTTTATCTTAAGCTCTTCCTCACAAGGCTCAACCCTCATCATCTGGAGGTTCTAGGTCAGTTGTAGAGGTTGTGCCCCATTTTTGCAGATCTTAGCCAAAAATATAGGGCAATCCTTAGTTACATGGTCAAACAGAGTACAGTAGCAACATGACAGTCGCGTCGGATTCGGACAGTCTCTTGCGTGGTGTCTTGGTCCTCCATAATTGTAACAAATAAACTGCCCTCAGCCTCTACCAGGCCCCCCTCCACCTTGGCCTCGACATTATAGGAGTATAAATCTCCAACCAGATAAGACAAAGTAAGCAGGAAGAATAAATAACAAAATACTCATAATTCACATCATTGACATTTGTTGTCTAGTAGTAAAATTAATACCTCAAACTTATACTAAAGAAATTGAAGCACTGTAAAAGGGAAGTCACATAGTAAAAAAGATGTCCAGTGGAACAGTAATGAATAACTTAACCCATGTTGACCATCCATTTTCTCTACGTGTCATGAAATGAAAAGAACACCTCCAGCAGAAGTGTTACACCAGATAGAATGCCATTGCATGTTGTAAGAGCATTAGATTCCACCTCTTTGTAATAAAAACGCAGACAAAGTTTCATAACAAATGGATTTTCGATGTCTACTATTGAGAAGACAAGTAAATATGTGTCATTGTATACAACCACAAAAATCGACTAGAAACACCTTCTCAAGATTCGTGGATTAAAATGTCATTGCATTTCAAGTCAAACAAAAAATTACACAATCCAAGCCCATCAATCGGATATGATAACTAGTGAAAGTGGAGATGTGTGAGATGATCAATAAGTGGTAAATGGTGGAGAAACAACAGGAGGCTTTGTGAGCTCCTCATAGTAAGAATAAAAAACTATATACTTCTCAACCCTTCGTAAATGTGAGACTATATCATCCAGGAAGAAACGAACATTCTAGAGAAGTCACTTGATATCCTCTTGTCCTGCAAATATTTTATAATTGTCCACCTGCTTATCTCTAAGAACCAAATGGAAGAGGGTATCCATCTGTTGATACACAACAAGATAGTGTATAAAATTCAATCCCCTTTTTCTAAATTTCCCAAGGTCGAGAATCCATTTGAGGTCTTCTACACCCACCTCTGAATTAGAGAAGTAAGGCCTATCATCAAACTCCCTAGATTCAAGGTGAAGAATTTCCTTTCGAACCTCCATAGGGACCGAATCAAAATAGGTCGCAACCAAATTCCAACCAAACAACTGTCTATGTTAAGAAGTAGAGCTACTAGCACCCCCTCTATGACTTTCCATTCTCTATCAAGGAGGCATAGTTACAAAGAGAAGTGGATGAATTCTTGGACATGTCACTTTCATGCACATATTTTTAATCATTGCCCCTTTCATATATGTTCGTATTCACATTAGAAAGGATATTTGGTTGACTCTATGCATCTTTTCTAAACTAGACTGCCCCTTAGTTCATTTCTTTCTTTGGGTAGGTATCCAAGAACAAATCCACCCGTTTTTGTGACATTAACATAATTTATATTAAAAATATATATTTTAAAAAAGGAAAGATAAATTATTTTTAATATATGTTTAAGTATTACTATTATACATGATTTTATACATGAAATTAGGTAAAATACGTTATTGGATAAAATGGATATAAGAAAAGTGTTATGTATGAAATCCATACTAATTTAGAAGTTTCTTCTAAATTAGTAGAGAGTTGGGATAATAAAAGTATTATGAATGAAATCCATATTAACCTTGTGTAAATTAGTATTAAGCTTTATGTATAAACTAGTAGTATAACTTAAGGTCTATCCATGCTAGTCGACATGATTGGTCTACATTGTTTACCTATACCAATTCTAATGGCTAAGAGAAGCTTATGTATAGTGGATCTAGTGGAGCATTTGAATTATTTATATTATTTATGTGTTTATTTAAATTTAAATTCTCTATATAGTTTTTGGGAAATTATTTAATTAAAAATGTATGTAATTTTATCAATACCAAAGGTTAATATTAGATTGTTTATAATGGAGTGTTAACTAGTAAATTGTTTTAATTATATATATTTTGGACAAGTGATTTTAGATAAGTATTCTAATCAATATGTTTAAGAATGTTATTCAATTAAAATGTGTAATTGTTAGGTCCCTAAAATACTGGAGTAGCTTTTATATTGTTATTGTTGGATCCCATAGAATCCCACTATTGTTATTTTTATGCCCTTACATTATTATCGTTATGCAAACCCTAATTATATTTTAACCCTTTAGAATCCTATATATATGGATTAGGTATTGTCATTTGAATCATCCAAGAATTATTCATTTATGTGATGTAAAAGGAGGTTTCCCCCTCAAAGTGGCTTACTATTAAGTTTTTGATCTATATTTTATTATTTTTATGAGTTATTTTCATCTAGATACATAACATTTGGTGTCAAATATCTTGATCCTAGGGATTTTCTATTTCAAATAGGTCATCATGAAATTTTATCTATAGATTTTTTTTGTGAAGCTTCATACCATGAACTTTTTACCACATCGAGATGAAATATTGATGAACATCCAGTTAAAATTTCAAACCTTTTTTTACTACATTTTTGGAGATATGTTCGACGAAAGTTACGATTTCTCTATGCTCCAAAATTCAGTCTCAAAGGGCGTTCAGGGAAAATCATCATAACTTGATCTTCGAAGATAATATTTGAATTCCATAAAAATTGATTGAAATTGAATGGACTATTGTTTTTCAGGTAGGAATCTCAGGACCAACGGTTAAAAAAATGATATTTGACATCCCGTACAAGTTTTCTCTACTGAATGAGTCCATAATCATGTCATCATGGGATATTTAGCATAAAATTATCTTGAAGAATCAAATCTCAGTCTAATTTGTGGGGTTGGAAAGAAAACACAAATATCTACCTTAGGATGAAATTTTAGACCTTGAGATGTTATCATAGAGATACAAAACTTTCAAGGTCATCCAAATCAACAAGCTCAAAATCAAACTCTTAAAATAAAAAAAGGTATGTATTTTTAAAATTTCATAGCTTTTGTTTGAAAAATTAGTTTGAAGTGATTCAAAGGGAATATAAAAGCATATACATCATTATTTGGTTCCATAGTGAGTCATAAAAAAATGATACACAAATTAATCTCGCATAAATATCTACTATTACACATGGTGAAGAGGAAGAAATGCAACATAATATATCAAAATTATGGAAACAAGTGCAACAATTTTTGCTCTCATAAAGAGAAACCAAAAATGAATTGGAAGAAATGATTAATGTTAATATGGATTATTTGGAATAAAAAATAAAAGGGGACATCAAAGGTTTGAAAAATGGTTTAAAAACATAAATGGAAGGTTTGAAGGAAGGTTTGACAAATTTTATACAAGAAATGCTTCCTAGTGGTGATAAGGTATTCCATGAAACTTGTGATGAGAACAAAAGGAATGTAAATCATGATTTTAGAGACTCCATATCTGCGTTGAAGACCCAACACATTCCAAATATCTATATGAGGAATTTTGATGGCAAGGATTCAATAACATGGATACTATATATGATAAAGTCCGTTGATCAACATGATGTGCAACACACACAAAATGTATGCATTTGATCTCTATATTTATAATCCAATAATTTTTTCTGCTATTGATGTTTTTTTTGTAAATCACTTGTCACTTGGACAATTTTTATGGATGAATTGATAGAACATTATGAGGATACAAAGAGAAATGCATTCTTTATCGAATTGATAAATCTCAAACAAAGGACTTCAGTTACGAAGCACATTGATAACTTTCAAAGATTAATTATGAAAGTAACTAATATTCTAGAGCAGAATTTGACTAGCACCTTCATAGGGAATTTAAAGGATGCCATTTAAAATGCGGTTTTCCTTTGGGATCCTAAGTCATTGGAGAATGAATTTAGGGTGGCAAGAAATGTTGAAAGAAAAATTATGGCAACAAGGAGGTATACCACTCACAAGTATAAAGATAAAAGGTTCTTTCTCCTAGCGTCCCACAACCTAGAAGGTTGACACCACAATAAATATAGGAAAAAGGTGCAAAAAGGATTTTTTATAGTTGTGATAGAAGAGACACTAAAGGTCATAAGTGTGATTAGAAAAAAAATATTTTACATAGATTGTGAAGTGGAGAAGGAAAAGGAACAAGAAACATCAAAAGAATAATATTTAGATGAGGAACCAACCCCATGCGTTGAAAAGTAAGAAATAAATCTGACCATATCTTGTAATGCATTATCAGGAATTACCACTCCTCAAACTCTCGATACAGAAGGATATATCAAGACGAAAAAGGCAGCAGTGTTGATTCATTATGGTAGTACCCATAATTTTATTCATTGTAAGATAGCAAAGGATTTGAATTTCTTTATATATCTAGCACCAAGTGACAAGTTATTGTTGTAGAGAGAGGAACTAAAAAATTCTCAATAAAGTGCCATAATATCAATATAACCATGGGGTAATATGTATTAAACATTCCAATTCTTACTACTTCACTGGGTGGTGTTGATGTTGTATTATGAGTCCAATGGTTACAATCTTTGGGGATGATATCTTTTAATTTTCAAGAAATTTTCCTAATTTTTTTATGGGAAGGAATGGTAATTTATTTAAGTGTTATGATAGGAAAACCTAGGAAGATCAACATCTCTAAAGTCATGAAAAATATTTTGAAGAATGAAAAATGAGGGGAAACTACATAATTAAGCTCACTAGATGTTTAAACATCTAAGTATTCCATTTCTCCATATCTCTTAAGAGTCCTTGACAAGCATTCCAAGGTATTTGAGACTACTAAATTTCTCCTGCCTATTTGCAATAATAATTGTGCTATTCACTTGAATCCAACAAGTGTTCCTCCAAACATCATACCTTTTAGATATCCCTATTCCCAAAAGAGTGAAATTGAATGTATGATTGCAGAAATAGTAGAGGCATGTATAATTCAATGTAGCAAAATTTCTCTCTTCTCCAGTAGTATTGATGCAAAAGAAGGATGGATCATGGAATATGTGTTTGGATTATAGAGATGTTAACAAGCTCACTATTAAATATAAAGTTCCCATTCCTATATTGATGAATTGTTGGATGAATTACATGTCGCAATTTACTTCACCAAGATGGATATTCATTCAAGGTATCATCAAATTAGAATGAAGACAACATACATTCTGAAAATAGCATTCATAACTCATGAAGCTCATTATAATGCACCTTCCACATTTCAAGGTTTGATGAATTCCAATTTCCACTTTCAATCCCTTAGAAGAGGCTTGTTAGAATTGTTTGACGATATATTAATCTATAGCAAGGCTTGGAAAGATCATGTTCATCACGTTGATAGGGTGCTCAAACTATTGGAGGAGAAGCAATGGTATTACAAACACTCCAAATGTTTCTTTGGGTTATAGGAGATGGAATATTTGGATCATATTGTGTCTCATGAGGGTGTTAAGGTAGACCCTGACAAAGTTAAAGTCATCAAGGAATGGAAAATCCCCACAACATTAATGCATATTCGAGGATTTCGCAGGTTGACAATGTATTATTACAAGTTTGTTAAGATTTTTCGGAAAATAACAACACCTCTAACAACATTAATAAAGAAAGATGTTTTGTCTTGGACTCAAAAAGAAACTAAGGCTATTGGACACCTTAAAGAGGAAATGTGCCAAGCTCCAGTCTTATCTACACCAAACTTCACAAAATCCTGTATTATCAGATGTGATGCCTCTAAAAATGGAATTGGTGTTGTTTTAATGAAAGAAGGAAGAAACATTGACTTTGAAATTTGTCCAATCAAGGGAAATAATTTACAAAAACCTATTTATGGGAAGGAAGTATTGGAAATGCTACATGCCCTAAAGAAATAACACCCTTACCTAATGGGATGACACTTGAAGATCAAAATATCTTCTATAGTATTAATAATTCTTAGAAAAATATTATCTTAAAAGATCAGAAAAAATGGGTCACAAAAATGTTGGGTTATGACTTTGAAATCATCTACAAAAAAGGGAAGAAAAATGTTGTTTTAGATGAATTGTCAAGAAGGGATGAGGATGTGGAGGTATTTCTTTATGCCATTTATATTATCTAGCTTGATTGGATAAGTGAAGAAATGTATGAATGGGAGAATGACAAAGAGGTGTTGACACTTATTCAAAAGTTGCATCAAGATCCTAATGCATTTGATACATTTATCTGGAGAAATGTTTCATTGTGGTATAAATATCACTTATATCTATGTAAGAGCTCCCCACTCAAACAAAAGGTTATTTTGAAATTGAAAACCTCTCCTATAGGCGGGAATTCATGATTTTTATAAACACACCATAGGGTCAAGAAGGGATTTTAGGATGGCCTTAAATCTAATGTTTAGAAGTTTGTGGAAAATTGTTTGATTTTCCAACAAATAAAGTTGAGCCAATTAAGACCTCATGATTTTTAAAACCATTATCCATTGCAAGTCAGTGTTGGGAGGAAATATCAATGGATTTTATCACAGGTCTACCTACATTCAAAGGAAAGTGTTTCATCATGGTGGTAGTTGATAGACTTCCAAAGTATGCACACTTTTGTGCATTATCTCATCCTTTCAAAACCAGTATAGTCAGTATTGCATTTATGGAAATAGTCCAAAATCTATATGGAAACCCAAACATTATTGTAAGTGACACGGATCCAATTTTTACTGGAATTTTTCAGATAGAATTATTTTTTTCCTTGATACTAAATTGGGTCATAACTGATCTCATCATCCCCATTCTTATTGGAAAACTAAGATAGTGAATAAATGTTTGGAAGGATATCATAATTGCTTTGTAAATGATAAATAAACACATCGGGTCAAGTGGTTACCTTCGACATAATGGTGGTATAACACTTACTTCCATAGCATAGAAAAGTGACCCCATTTATGGAACTTTATGTATATTATCCATTCTCCATCACATCATCTCTAAGAGACAATTATAAGCTTCAAACAGTGAAATATCAAATCAAGTGTCAAAAACAAGTTCTCCAACTCTTAAAGGATAACCAGAATTTGACATAGATTTGAATGAAACAACAAGTCAACATTGTTGTAAAAGAATTTTTGAAATGGGAAATTGTGTATTTTTATAGCTACAACCATACAAAATAATCTCTCAAGAAATCTAATAAGTATACTATGGACCTTATAAGGTGTTTCAAAAGATTGGTACTATGGCATACAAATTGGAGTTGCATGCATATTCATGAGTATACCCATATTTCCATGTTTCATGCTAAAGAATTTTATAGGTGACAAGCTCCTAGTCCAAATTATATTTCCATAAATTGACGAGGAAGGAAAAATCATATTGGAGCCTAAAGAAACCACAAAAACAAGAATTTAGTAGCTATACAATTGATCAATTCCAAAGTATCTCATTAAGTGGAAGAAGTTACCGGCTGAATATTCCACATGAGAGGATGAGTATTTTATACAAAGCATCCAAGTGTTGATGACAATTATTTCTTGAAGGAGAGGGGCATGTTAGCTTCCTATAATAATGGTGTGGCCCTATTGTTATTTTTTTACCCCATGAAATCCCACTATTGTTATTGTTGTGTCTTTACATTATTATTCTTATGTAGGAAATAATTATATTTTGACCCTTTAGACTCATATATATACCAAGTAGGTATTTTCAGTTGAATCATCCAAGAATTGTTCATTTATGTGATGCAAAAGGATGTTTCCCCCTCGAAGTGGCTAATTATCATGTTGTTTATTATCTTTTCTTATGTTTCTATGTTATTTTGATGTGGATACATAACTGTAATGAGGGATCTAGAAATTGAAAATAATCACATTTTCAAAGATTGATTCTCTTCAATGAATAATAAATTAAAAATTATAATATAATATCAAGGTTAAACCTATAATACAAATATACATGTGTATGGATGGGATCAAATATTTTGAAATAATATTTTTTTTTGTTGGATATAATACTTTACATTTTATGTTTTGTGTAATTTATTTTATGATTAATGGAGGTGAGATAACTAATACACACACACACACACACACACACACACACACAGAGAGAGAGAGAGAGAGAGAGAGAGAGAGAGAGAGAGAGAGAGAGAGTGTTAAACCTATAATACAAATATACATGTGTATGGAGGGGATAAATAATATTTTCAGTTTTGTTGGATATAATACTTTAGGTTTTATGTTTTGTAAATTAATAAAGATAAGAGAGTGTAAAGATAGAGGGACCCTTATAAAATGAAGCAAAGGGTAACCCCATTGTATATATCCAATTGCACATTATTGAAATATACATTGGGGAGCTATCAATCATATTTTGACATTACTATCAGAGATAGGCCTTGAGGAATTAGGTTTTATGTCCCACATAGTGTAAATACTTTCCACGAGTTCTTCACCATATTTTCCCATTAGATCCTCCATTATGAGTGATTTCCATCTTAATATTTCCTATCTGTTGCATCTCTATACGTACTATGTTCCTATATATTAAAATTTTTCTAGTATCATCACTCAATTCCCTTCTACATGAAAATTTCTTTTGGTTTCCCCCGACCCGATTTAATTGTTTCCCACACCCATCAATTGGTTCCTCCTCACATAAAGCCCTATTTCAATTCCTTAATGTTTTGATGTTGAGCAATTTTTTCCTCATTATCTCTAGCAATGGCCTTGATTACTTCTTGCAACACACCCATTATCATCCATTTTTTATGGGTAGTTTCCTATCATATCTCCTTAATTTCATTCAAACCAATGTTCACAAACCCATTCTTGCTCTAAGGTAGCAAGCACAGTCACTACCAAGGGTGTTTCCCTAATGTTCTTCCTTACCTACTATGACCCGAGTACACACACAATTCTATACCATGGTAATAACATTGGGCTTTGATTAACTATTATTATTGTTAGGGTTATTGTTGTATTAATAAAGTTAGGGTTATAAATTGTTGTTATTGTTAGGGTTATTTGTGTTTTTATGGTGCCTCCTAAAGTTACCAAGAGTATCTGTTATGTATGGCACCAACACCTTGTAGCACCAACATTCCGGAGCTAGGTGATTGAAGTTATTGTGCTTCAATTTTTCACTCAAAATCTCAATGGGATATTGGAACAAGAATCAAAAATGCATTTTATGATTTCCTTTATAGGAATAATGCTAACTTGTAGGAATAATTATATCAAATTATCTAGAAACATTAAGCATGCCATATTTTTTAAATGACTTGTGGGAAGGCATCAGTGAAGGATAGGAGGATGGCAGACCTACCAAGCCTACATTAGATAAGGAACTAGTAATTTGGAACAATAAGGAAAAATAATCATATTCCATGATTGTTGCATTTGCTAGTAAAGAGGTGTACAATCGTATTGTTTCCATTATGGATTCGTACGGTGAATTAAAGAAGTTAAAATATTTGTGTGACCCACTCTTAGAATTAGAGATCCTTTGGATAATGTTAAAAATATTCAAACTTGATTTGAAATATCATGATTTATTGGTTTTAGCCTATAATATCATATCCATCATGCATGATATAAGTGCCACTAGAGTGAAGATATAAGTTCCTCTCACAACTTTTTTCAAGGTTCTCTACCCTACATAATTTCATTATCTTGAATCCCTACAAGCTAGTGACCAACTCAAGTCCATTACTTTTGAATCTTTGGTAAAGAAAATTGCAGAACAAGAGAAATATTTCAAGAAGAGGAAGATGGAAACTCAAAACCTTTAAGAAAGAGTGTGCCTTTGTTATAAAAGGAATAATCAGTCACATGATACTCCTAAAGGATGTGGCAGAAAAAACAAAACATGGAAGAAGGCTTTTCAAAGGAAGAGGGGGTAAACACCATCAAGGAGAAAGATATGATATTCATTGGATTCATTATGGAAAATTTGGACATTATCCATGAAAATTCAAAATCCCGTAGGATAATATCAAAGAAAAAAAAATAGAAAAAATAAGATAGAGTTGTTATGTCTTCTTGTACAAGGGTTAGCTAAGAAGTACCTTTCTATAGTGGTTAATAGTGTAACAACAAAATATGAGGGCTAAACCCTAGAAACAATAGTAGCTCATGTGTGTAACTAATAGACCTACATAAGCACATATTGACAATCTCCCTATGAGAATGATTCAAGAGGGATTCCTCCTTTAGAGGGTTCTTTTGAAATCCTTTTCTGTATATAAAATGACTCCCTCTCACGATAATTAGTTGTATGATCCAAAGACACAAAAAAATTGATGAGGCTCTAGTGAACACTTAAATGTCACATGATAAAAAGTTGCACGATGATAATGGTCATGTAGAATTAGAAGAGAAAACCTCTCTATTTATAATAAGATTATAGGTTATATTTGATGTGGTTAAATAATACAATATTTGTTTGACCAAATCAGGATCTAACCCATTTTGGTATTTTATTATAATTTGTGAGAGTAAAAAGTCAAAGAAATTGTCAATAACTTTTATTTAGATAACTAACTCAAAAAAATAATGATTTACTGATATAATTAATAAAATTGGTAAAATGATAAGAAATAATTAATAAAGAATTGGGCTTATTATATTACTTCTAAGTGAAACTGTAGAACAAGTATGAAATAATTTATAAATAATGATTTAATAAATTATCTCTATGAGAATGTTTAAATGATTAAGGAATGATTAATAAATAAAAACTTATTGAATTATTCCTATGGAAATGAAAAATGTGAGCGAAAATATTTTGAATTATTTTCACTTTAATATGTAAAAATATGATAATAGTTACGTCAATGAAAAAATTTATGGGCTATTATCATGTGGGTAAATTAATTAATGGAAATATATTAGGAGAATTGGTTCCCTAGGCTATTTCGTAATATCAAAGTAAGGTTTTAGTGTACAAAACCCATATTACATGGTGTATTTTGATCGACCTAATTAATTATGGTTGAGTGATCACCTTTTATGTAATAAAAAGAGTTAAAACACCAGATCCAAAAAAAATTTAAACAATTTGGATCTTGGGGGGAGGCCTCAAAGATCTTAAAAAATTGAAATTCCAGAAGAAATGAGAACACGCAGTAAACAAAACCACAAATATTTTTTTTATTAAAACGAAGAATAATTGTAAAAGCTACATTGTGGTGCACAATATGTCCTTTTACAAAATGTGACTTGTTACTTATAGCCCTTTTTGGTTACAATACCATAGGTAAATTCCATGGGTGGGTAAATACCATCGGTTAATGAATATCATGTGTGCATGTCACTTAAAATACCATGGGTAAATTCGATGGGTGGATAAATATCATGGGTATATGGACTTATAATACTATGGATAAATACCATGGGTGAATGAATACCATGGGTCGATGCCACTTACAATACCATGGATAAATCCATGGGTGGATAAATACCATGGGTGGATGAATACCATGGATAAATTCCATGGGTGGCTTCCATTTTCCATTCAGATCATTCCTCCCTCCTTCAGAAGCAATGGTCCCCATTGCGTTAAGTTCTTGCCTGAGAATCCTTTGTTGAATATGAAGAGTCACTAAAGATAAGGGTTTTGTGTGGTTAACCCACAACCATGATGAATGAAGATCTGAGGATTGAGATACCTTGTAATGCTTGTGACCAAATGTGATATTACTAGTGTGTGGCCTAGAAAATAGACTTCGATGAAGCATGGATTTGTGGATGACCCATAACCATGGAAAACGAAGAACTAAGGACAGAGATAATCTGTAATGCTTATCACAAACTGTGATACTAGTACTGTGTGGCCTAGCAAATGGACTTCGATGACAAATATTTTGTGCAATTAAATGATAACTATGATGTTGACTGTTGATGAACTAGTGAATTCCTACATAGACTGGGCTGGGAGGGTACATCTCTAAAGAACTGAAGCCATATGCTACTATGTTGAAACTGATGAATGTGAAGCAAATGCCTACTAAAGCAGGGTGGGAGGGCACGTCTCCAAAGGGAACCCGCTCCGAATGCTGCTCTAGTTATAAAAAATCATGGATTCTAGGTGGGGTATTGAACCATACCATACCAGCGATGTACCTGAACTATAAATGTGTTGCATACTTGTAACAAAAGTGTCCATGGGTGCTATAGATTCTCCTGTCCAATGAGATGTTGTAAAGAATTCTTTCACATTATAGACCTATTGCTATAACTTTCTTGATAACCTCTTTTATAGGTGATGAAATCAAATTCCGTTAATGACTCATTTGAGATTTTGAAGAGATATTTCCATTGATATAATACACTTCAACTTTCATTACATTTGGAGTGAGAAAATGATTCCAGAAACTCGTGGTATGTGTGTCTATGCAATCATCCAGACGTGTAACTTCAATTGCTCATATCTCTCAAACCAAGAAACAAAATCAAATTCCATAAACACCTCATTTGCAATAACAGAAAATACTTTCAAATGATTTATTTTTAACATTCTAAAATGATATGTGGAGGTTGTATAACTTTCATGAAGTTTTCTACAAAACTTTGAAATTGAAATATGCTTCAAAGCCTCATTCCCATGGATTCATAACCTGAATCTAGTACCACTGGTTCGAATACCATGGGTGGGTAAATACCATGGGTTAACGAATACCATGGGTGGATGTCACTTAAAATACCATGGGTAAATTCAGTGGGTGGATAAATACCATGGGAGGATGACTACCATGGGTATATGCGACTTACAATACTATGGATAAATACCATGGGTGAATGAATACCATGGGTCGATGCCACTTCCAATACCATGGGTGGCTTCCATTTTCCATTCAGATCATTCCTCCCTCCTTCAGAAGCAATGGTCCCCATTGTGTTAAGTTCCTGCCTGAGAATCCTTTGTTGAATATGAAGAGTCACTGAAGAGAAGGGTTTTTTGTGGTTAACCCATAACCACGATGTTGGGTCCCTATAATACTAGTGATTACCCCATTACTATTGTAGTTGTATCCCTTATTAATATTGTTGTGCCCCTATTGTCCCCATATTGTTATTACTATGCCCCATAAAATCCCTCTATTGTTATTTTTGTGGCTTTATATTATTATTGTTAGGTCAGCTGGGTTATATTGTGACTCCTGAGACTCCTATATATACAAAGGAGGTTTTGTCATTTGAATCATCCAAGAATTTTTCATTTGTGTAATGTAAAGGATGTTGCCCCCTTGAAGAGGCTAAATTCTAAGGTGTTGATCTCTCTTTTCTATCTTTTTGTGAGCTGGTTTCATAACAATTGGTATCAGAGCTTTGGATTCTAGGGTTTTGCTACTCCAAACAGGTCATTGTGGAATTTTCACTATAACGTTTTTTCTGCAATGTTTCAAAAGCTAAAAAAAACACATTTGAGAAGAAATCGCGCTGAATCTCGGGTCCAATGTTCAGAGCTTTTCGCTCTATATTTACGGAGATATGATTTGAGGAATTTGGTATTTTTGCAGACTCCTGAATTACATTCCAAACAGGTGACCTGGGGAAAATCATCATAACATTCTCTCTGAGCATCGGATTTAAATTTCATAAGAAGGTACAGAAATAGGACGCATTGTAGTTTCTTGTATATATTTTTCAGAGCCAGAGGTTGAAACAGTGACTCGTGGCACATCATACAAGTTTTCTCTACTGAACTAGTCCATAATCAGGTCATCTTGGGAGATTGTGAATAACTCTTCCTTGGAGAATCCAATTTGGAGCAGACTGGTGGCATTGGAAAGAGGAAACAGAGGGCTACTATAGGTCGTAATTTCAGAACTAGATGATCTGAAATTGTAGAGATACATCAGATTCAATATCAAGCTTCTGGAAAGTGAAAAAAGGTGTGTAGTTTTTTCTAAATTTTTGCATAAGCTTGAAAAATTAGTTTGAATCGGTAATTGATGCCCTGAGGAAAGAAAATGAAAACACCTAGTAAGCAACCTGAAAGCTCTAGCATGACTCATGAAGAAGAGGAAGAAATAGAACATGATATATCAAAATTACAAGACCAAGTCAACAAGTGTCACTTGCACAAAAAGCAACAGAATCTAAGATGGATGGTTTAGGGAGAGATAATCAGCTCTAACGGTATGACAAAGCTTCTAAAAAAGGAACAAAGAGGTGTAATTGCACAATTATGTTCGCTATATTTTTCCACGTTGGAATCATCTATTTCTCCAGATCTCCAAAAAGTCTTGGACAATCATTCCAAGGTATTTGAGACTCCCAAAGGTCTCCCACCTATTCGTGATCATGATCATGCTATTCATCTAATTCCAGGAAGTGTTCCTCCAAACATCAAGTTGTACAGATATCCCTATGCCCAAAAGAGTGAAATTGAACATATGGTTGTAGAAATGCTAGAGGCTAGTATAATTCAACCGAGTCAAAGTTCTTTCTCTGCTCCAATAGTATTGGTGCACAAGAAGGATGGATCATGGTGCATGTGTTCGGATTATAGGGAGCTCAACAAGCTCACTATTAAAGATAAGTTTCTCATTCCTATCATTGATGAATTACTGGATGAATTGCATGGATCAATTTACTTCACCAAGTTGGATCTTCGTTCAGGATATCATCAAATCAGAATGAAGACCAAAGACATTTTGAAAATAGCATTTAGAACTCATGAGGGTCATTATGAATTTTTGGTCATGCCTTTTGGCCTTACCAATGCACCTTCAACATTTCATGGTTTGATGAATTCCATTTTCAAACCATTCCTTAGAAAATTTGTGTTGGTATTTTTTGATGATATACTAATCTACAACAAGTTTTGGAAGGATCATGTTGAACATGTTGATAGGGTGCTACAACTATTGGTGGAAAAACAATTATATGAAAAAAGATCCAAATGTTTCTTTGGAGTACAAGAGGTGGAATATCTGGGTCATATTGTATCTCATGAAGGAGTTAAGGTAGACCCTAGCAAAATTCAAGCCATTAAGGAATGGAAAATCCCCACATCCATAAAGCATATATGAGGATTTCTCGGGTTGATAGGGTATTATCGCAAGTTTGTTAAGAATTATGGGAGAATAGCATCACCTCTAACAACATTATTGAAGAAAGATGCATTTTCATGGACTCCAAAAGCAACAAAGGCCTTCAAGCATCTTAAAGAAGCAATGTGCCAAGCACCGATCTTAGCTACACCAAACTTCACAAAAACCTTTATTGTGGAATGTGATGCTTCAGGAAATGGAATTGGTGCTGTTTTAATGCAAGATGAAAGACCCATTGCTTTTGAAAGTCGTCCAATCAAGGAAAAGTTTTTACACAAAGCTATTTATGAGAAGGAAAGTTGGCAATACCCCATGCACTTAAGAAATGGCGACCCTACCTAATGGGAAGACACTTCAAGGTAAAAACAGATCATGATAGCCTTAAATACTTTTTTAGAAAAAAGATTATCCGCTGAAGAGCAACAAAAGTGGGTCACAAAAGATGTTGGGTTATGCCTTTGAAATCATCTACAAAAAAGGGAATCAAAATGTGGTGGCAGATGCACTGTCAAGAAAGGATGATGATGTGGAAGCAATGTTGTGCGCCATTTCTATTATCCAACTAGATTGGATAAACGAAGCAAGGGAGGAATGGAAGAACGACGAAGAAGTGTGGGCACTTAATCGAAAGTTACAACAAGACTCTAGTACGTCTGATACATTTAGCTGGCAAAATGATTCGTTATGGTACAAATATCACTTATACCTCTGTAACAGTTCCCAGCTAAAACAAAAGATTCTTATGGAATTGCACACTTCTCCCTTAGGAGGGCACTTAGGATTTTTAAAAACTTACCACAGGGTTAAGAAGGAATTTTTTTTGGAGGGCCTTAAATTAGATATTCATTAGTTTGTGTTGGAATGTTTAGTTTGCCAACAAAATAAAGTTGAAACAATTAAGACACCAGATCTATTACAACCTTTATCCATTCCAAGCCAACAATGGGAGGAGGTTTCAATGGATTTTATCACATGTTTACCCAAGTCTGAGGGAAAGAGTGTCATCATGGTGGTAGTTGATAGACTTACCAAGTATGCACACTTTTGTGCATTATCACATCCATTTAAATCCAATACAGTTTCTACTGCATTTATGGAAACAATTCAAAAGCTACATGGAAACCCAAAGATTATTGTAAGTGACAGAGATCCCATTTTCACTGGAAATTTTTGCACAAAATTATTTTCTTGTCTTGGTACTCAGTTAGCTCATAAATCATCTTATCATCCTCAATTTGATGGGCAAACTGAGATAGTAAACAAACGGTTGGAAGGATATCTTCGTTGCTTTGTATATGATAAACAGACACAATGGGTCAAATGGTTGCCTCTGGCTGAATGGTGGTATAACACTTCCTTCCATACAACAACAAAAGTGACACCATTTATGGCACTTTATGGATATCAGCCACCATCCATCACATCATATTTAAGAGAAAATTCTAAGGTTCAAGCTGTGGAACATCACATCAAACATCAACAACAAGTCCTCCAACTCGTAAAGGATAACCTCATGTTGGCACAGAATAGAATGAAACAACAGGTAGATCAACATCGCAGCGAAAGAAGTTTTGATGTAGGTGATTGGGTATTCCTACGGCTACAACCATATAAGCAAATGTCCCTCAAGAAAGCTAAGAAGGATAATAAATTATCACCAAAGTATTATGGTCCATACAAGCTATTGCAAAAGATTGGTACTATGGCATACAAATTGGTGCTTCCTGTAGCTTCTCGATTGCACCAAGTTTCCATGTTTCATGTTTAAATAAGGTTATAGGCGACAAGCTCCCAGTTCAAACAATATTTCTAGAACTTGATTAGGAAGGAAAAATTATATTGGAACCAGAAGCAGTCACAGAAATAAGAACTCGACAGTTACGAAATTGATCAATTTCGGAGTATCTTATCAAGTGGAAGAAATTATCCGCTGAAGATTTGACATGGGAGGATGAGAATTTTATACATAAGCATCCAAAAATACTCAAGCGTTGAGGACAACACTTTTTTGAAGGAGAGGGGCATGTTGAGTCCCTATAATACTAGTGATTACCCCATTACTATTGTAGTTGTATCCCTTATTAATATTGTTGTGCCCCTATTGTCCCCATATTGTTATTACTGTGCCCCATAGAATCCCTCTATTGTTTTTTTTGTGGCTTTATATTATTATTGTTAGGTCGGTTGGGTTATATTGTGACTCCTGAGACTTCTATATATAGAAAGGAGGTTTTGTCCTTTGAATCATCCAAGAATTGTTCATTTGTGTAATGTAAAGGAGGTTTCCTCCTCAAAGAGGATGAATTCTAAGGCTTTGATCTCTCTTTTCTATCTTTTTGTGAGCTAGTTTCATAACACATGATGAATGAAGATCCGAGGTTAGAGATACCTTGTAATGCTTGTGACCAAATGTGATATTAATAGTGCATGGCCTAGAAAATAGAATTCAGTGAAGCATGGGTTTTTGGATGACCCATAACCATGACAGACGAAGAACTGAGGACAGAGATACCCTGTAATGCTTGTCACAAACTATGATACTATGAGTGTGCGGCCTAGAAAATGGAGTTCGACGACAAAGGTTTTGTGCAGTTAAATGATATCTATGATGTCGACTATTGATGAAGTAGTGAATTCCTACATAGATTGGGCTGGGAGGGCACATCTCCAAAGAAATGAAGCCAGATGCTGCTATGTTAAAACTGATGAATGTGAAGTAGATGCCTACTAAAACATGGTGGGAGGGCACGTCTCCAAAGGGAACCCACTTCGAATGCTACTCTACTTATAAAAAATCATGGATTTTGGGTTGGCTATTGAACCATGCCATACCAGAGATGTACCTGAACTATAAATGTGTTGCATAATTGTAACAAAAGTGTCCATGGGTGCTATAGATTCTCCTATTTAGTGAGACGTTGTAAAGAATTCTTTCACATTATAGACCTATTACTATAACTTTCTTGATAACCTCTGTTACAGGTGATGAAATCAAATTCTGTCAATGACCCATTTGAGGTTTTGAAGAGATATTTCCATTGATATAATACAGTTCAACTTCCATTACATGTGGAGTGAGAAAATGATTCCAAAAACTTGTGGTATGTGTGTCTGCGCAACCGTCCAGACATGTGTAACTTCAATTGCTCATATCTCTCAAAACAAGAAACGAAATCAAATTCCATAAACGCCTCATTTGAGCTAAAATAAAATACTTTCAAATGATTTATTTTTAACATTCTAAAATGATATGTGGAGGTTGTATAACTTGCATGAAGTTTTCTGCAAAACTTTGAAATTGAAATATGCTTCAAAGCCTCATTCCCATGGATTCATAACTTGAATCTAGTACCACTGGTCCAGATCTTGGAGTGACATCCAAAATATCTAATGATCGAGGTGGATGTTGGTGGCCACCCACCTATCCCATTTGGACCCCCACAACTATCTCTTTCAGTTTTTCTGTTTCCTTAATTATAGCACAATTTACTATTTTTTGCAGTTTTTCGGGTCCTAAACTTCCGGAGCCGTTTTGAGGCCCTAAACGACGTTTTTTTGGGAAATCCACTGCCAGCGATTTTTCTGTCTAAAAATCAACTTTTTCGTCGTAGTCCTCGGAGAGATCTTTCCAACGGGCTATCATGCGCATCAAATGGAGATAGTACGACCAATTTGCGACCCCGGGAAGTTGATGTACCAACTTATCCAAAAACGGGGCCCACAATTTGGCGTTTCATCTTCTAGGGTTAGGTTTTGGAATCTGAAGGGTTTTCCATTATTTCTCAACAATAAATAGGCCCTCGAGCCTCATTGTAACACAGTTCAGAACAGTTCAGAGGCATGTAGCCGACACATCTCTTCTCAGAGATAAGCTACCATCGCCCTAGCTGGTTTATTTTTATTTGTAAGCATATTTCAATATTCTCCATTAATGAAATGAAGTATTATTTCCGCTACATCTCTATTTTTATGGTTATTTCATCTCTATATTTATGGTTATCTCTGTAATTTATTGCGTTCCTGCTTAAATCCGGATCAGTGGTATCAGAGCGGTCTGCTTTTTCTCTATTTTTCTTTTCATGTCCCCAACGAGGTCGGGATATAAGGAGTTAGGGCTTGAATTGGTCGAACCTTTGCAAGACCAGCCTCGCAAATCTCGACGACCTCCCATGGCGGATGAGAAGAAAGACGAGGGGGCAGGAGATCCTATCAGAATATTGCTTGAAGAAGCCCTCGAGCGACAAAGGAACGCGATGATGGACAACTTTGCCCAAATCCTTCAGCGGCTTCCTAGAGGCGACGCATCAGCTTCCAACAGTTACTCTGGAAATGCCACACCATTTAAGGTACAAGTAAATTTTGAAATCCCCATCTTCGAGGGTCAAATAGATGCAGATGCCGTAGATAAATGGTTAAATTTGCTCGATGGGTATTTTTCTGTTCATGAATTTTCAAGTCGGGAAAAGATTATTTTCGCTCTTCTCAAAGCAGCCCCCCACGTCAAGGACTGGTGGGAAACATACTGCGAACAGAAGGATGAAAGTACAGGCTCACTGTTTTCAGCCGCACCCACTTGGAATGACTTCCGGGATGCCATCAAGGAGCAGTACTACCCTGTCAAAAGCTATGATGACAAATACATCAAATGGACCACCCTACGGCAGGGATGAGACCAAGATGTGCCGGAGTTCACAAAAATTTTTCATACCCTTCGCACACAATTGGGTATCAAAGATTCTGAGCTGCATCTGGTACTCAAATACCGCGGCTGCCTACACAGATACATCCAGGAAGAGATGGAGTTCTTGAACATCTCCTCACTCGGCATAGCATACCGATACGTTGTCAAAATCGAGCAAAAGTTCAAACAGAAGAAGCGAGACTTTGGATCTGCAAATCCAAAGCCCAAAGGACAAAGCAAGGGCAGGGTGACCCAAGACAACCTGTCAGAAAAGAACAACACCACGAAGCCGAAGAAGGACACAGGAAAGTGGTGTGAGTTCCACAAGAGTCCCACTCATAACACATGTGAGTGTCGGACCAAGCAGTCGCTGGTGGCCGAGCTGAAGGCTTCTGAATTAGATGCATGTTTCGACTCTAAGTCAGAACTCGATAAGGGGAATGACAAAGGGAAGCAGATCATTGATGCGAATCCCAGCACCACTGTTGCTACTGCCAAGATCCAGAAAAATGAGCCCGAAGATCCAGAGGAGGGGGAACGTCTTTTCCACTCACAGATGTGGGTGAAGGGTTCGCCGCTGCAATTCATTGTCGACAGTGGCAGCCAAAAGAACCTCATTTCAGCAGAGGTTGTGAAGCGGTTGGGCCTACTAACTGCACCACACCCACAGCCATACAGTATCGATTGGCTTCACGAAGGACGAGATCTCAAAGTTCGCCAGCAGTGCCGCCTTCCCTATAGCATCAAGCCCTTCACAGACGAGGTATTGTGTGATGTTACACCTCTGGATGTTTGTGATGTACTATTAGGCCATCCATACTTGTGGAGGCGACATGCTGTGTATGAGTCAAGGCCTCGCGCTGTCATCATTTCTTTGGATAATTCATTATACAGGATACCGGAGGTAGCCCCACCTACCACCACCTCTTTGATCACTACTAAGAAAGGCAGCAAGATCATCTCACAGACTAGGAAATTTATTTTCTGTCTGGTTCGCTAAGTAAGGGGAAGATCGTTGCTACGTCCATGACCCCCGCGAAGGGATCCTCCACACAGCAGCAGCAACAGAGGGATACAGTCGTGACAGAACACAGGAACAACTTCTCCTTACCCGGATGAGTACCACACAAGTTTCAGGTGGGCAAAAAATTTTGGTTACATTTGCAGAGGGAGCGCCTTACCAGAACCCATCAGAAACTCAGACCACTTCGACATGGTCCTTACATCAGTAACAAGGCTACAGGAAACAATGCTTTGAAGCACAACATTCCTCCATTCCTTCACTTGCACCGAGTGTTCAATGTGGACCGTCGCCGACCATGCTCCCCATCATTTCTGGACACATCAGAGATTGCAGAACAGCTCACCAGAGACCCAGCTCAGCAGAAGCTTCCTCATCTCAGGGAGGAACTCAACGCAATGGGGACCATTGCTTCCTAAGGGGGGAGGAATGATCCAGGTGGATGTTGGTGGCCACCCACCTATCCCATTTGGACCCCCACAACTGTCTCTTTCAGTTTTTCTGTTTCCTTAATTATAGCACAATTTACTATTTTTAGTAGTTTTTCGGGTCCTAAACTTCCGGAGCCGTTTTGAGGCCCTAAACGACGTTTTTTGGGAAATCCACAGCCAGCGATTTTTCTACCTAAAAATCGTCTTTTTCGTCATAGTCCTCGGAGAGATCTTTCCAACGGGTTATCATGCACATCAAATGGAGATAGTACGACCAATTTGCAACCCCGGGAAGTTGATGTACCAACTTACCCAAAAACGGGGCCCACAATTTGGCGTTTCATCTTCTAGGGTTAGGTTTTGGAATGTGAATGGTTTTCCATTGCTTCTCAACAATAAATAGGCCCTCGATCCTCATTGTAACACAGTTCGGAACAGTTCAGAGGCATGTAGCCGACACATCTCTTCTCAGAGATAATCTACCATCGCCCTAGCTGGTTTATTTCTATTTGTAAGCATATTTCAATATTCTCCATTAATTAAATGAAGTATTATTTCCGCTACATCTCTATTTTTATGGTTATCGCATCTCTATATTTATGGTTATCTCTGTAATCTATTGCGTTCCTTCTTAAATCTGGATCATCTAAAAATAAATAAATTATAGAATAAAAGAGGAGAACAGACAATAAACAAAACCAAAAAGAATTTTTTTATTAAAACGGAGAATAATTGTAAAAGCTATATTGTGGTGGACAATTTTTCCTTTTTACAAAATGTTACTTGCTACTTATAGCCTTTTCTTGGTTACAATACCAAAGGTAAATTTCATGGGTAGATAAATACTATGGGGGAATGAATACCATGGATGAATGTCACTTACAATACGATGGGTAGGTGCCACTTACAATACCATGGATATATACCATGGGTGAATGAACACCATGCGTGGACGCCACTTACAATACCATGGATAAATTCCATGGGTAGATAAATACCATGGGTGGATGTATACCATGGGTAAATTTCATGGGTGGATGCCATTTTCCATTCAGATCAGTAAACCATCTAAATCTAATCAGTATATTGTTTACCATTTCAATATTTGAGTAAATACAATTTGTTCATTTCATCTACTTCTTGGAGGGAAATATAGCTACTTAACACAAGTGCAACATGCCACATGACCTTTCAAAGGGATATGTTTGAAGATTTTAATGAAAATTTCGATGGAAAAATCTATTTTGTAGATAAATAAAGTTCACAACCTTTATGACTTGATACCATTAGGATTAAACTACTTGAATTACTTCATTTTCATTTGCATGATATGATCTAACTTCCAAAGAAATGAATAAATGTCTTGTCCCTTGTTCACATTCACTAGCAGCGACCATTATATATATATATATATATATATATATATATATATATATATATATATATATATATATATATATATCTTTGATCGTAAAGTAGAAATAAAAAAAAAAGAATTTAGCATCATGGTTGTAATAAAAAGGATGGAGGATAGAAGATTGTTAATGTTGAAGGATACATCTACTCATACACAAAATCTCGCATGGATAGCTCATCATGAAGAAGGCACAATGCCATTTAGTATTCTATGACATTCTATATTTATACATATTAATTATGATAACCTTCATTTATTAAAAAATAATGGAATCTCTCGTTTTCCTACAACTCCTAAGAAATGAAAGCAATGTGATGCTTGTATCCTATGAAAGCATACTAGAAAACCATTTCATGATTCCACTTGTAAATCATGTAGGAAAATTAGACTAATACATTCATATTTGTGTGTGACCTATGTCTATTCCTTCTACTAATCGAAATAAATATATAATGTCTTTTATTGATGATTACACTAGAATGTGTTGGGAATACTTGTTGAAAAGTAAATCTGAAGTTTTTGGAACTTTCAGTATTTTTCATGTATGCGAGATTGAAAATCAATGATGATCACATATTAGCTCCCTTCCCACTATTATTGGAAGGGAATATACTCTTAATTAATTTTAAAACTATCTTCACCAATATGAGATTGAATATCAAACTACAATTAAATACAATCATCAACAAATTGGTGTTGCTAAAAGAATGAATATAACAATCTCGAATATGGTTTGCTCCATGATGTTTTTGAAAAATGTAAAGTTGATGTTTTGGGCTAATGTGGTTTTATGTGTAGTGTATGTAAAAATATATGTCTATGTCATGCTCTCAAAAATAAGACTCTTTATGAACTTTGGTATGGCCACATTCCTTTGGTAAGGCATCTTAAAGTCTTTGGTCCCATTTATTATGCCTTGATTCCCGAAGAACAAAGAACAAATCTTGATGAAAGGAATTGGAAGTGCATTATCCTAGGGAGCTCAAATACCACCAAGGAATACCATCGTTACAATGAAGTAAATGAGAATTTTATTCTTTCTAAACTTGTAAATTTTTTACTCTTACAAGACTGACAACATCACTGAGTGACAACTTGATCATTTATATAGATTCAGTCATGTAAAGACATAAAATGACTTTGATAAATGGAACTTCCCTAGAAAAGTGAATTTTGTTTAGAACAAAATTTTTCATTTCTTATTTGCCCTAGAATTGGGTTTCCAATGAGGTAGGAATGGGTCACTAATGGTTCGGGTATATTACAGGTGGTATTAGATCCTAGCCTAAAACACCAGGCATTTATGAGGTAGACATAGATATGGTGTACAAGGGTGTTACACTAAAATTTGTCACCATGACTATTTACAGTTAGTATGGCTCCATCAACTGTCATACTGTCCTCCTTGGCAAGTCTTATACCTCTGCTCCTCATGTCAAACTCCAAGAAAGAGAGAAAGTCCTAAAAAAGTCAAATAACTCTGGTTACGTAGTTTCTCTTAACCTTACCTACGTGTACGCACCCCAAGTTCACAATACCTGCGTACTTGTACGCTCTGTCTGTAAAGGGGTGGGTGCGTACTCCTGTAAAGGTCAAAAGGCGCGAGTTTTACTTCAAAAAAGTTACTTGTGGTCGAATCTAGAGCATTCTAGAAGATGGTTTGACGTGTATGGAGCGCCTCCAGATGGTTCATGCATCCCTATGAAAGAGGAACTTATCCCATCAAGAGGGGAGCTATCCCATTGAAAGAGGGGCTTATCCCATTGATGGTGGACCTGATTAACTTCCTCTAAAGCATTATAAATACAAGCATTGGGCCAGAGGGAGGGGAGGTTGAAAGCTGAACATTCCTAAGGGTAGATGCTGCTGAAATTAGGACTCCCTTATAGAGCTTGAGAGGAGAGATTCCCATCCTTTCTTAGCTTCATTTGGAAGTGGGTGAGCTGATCAAAGTAAAGGAGAACTCTTGCTGGACCCTGGGAGGGACCTGCACAACACCAAGGCACTAGTTGTAATGGTTTCTTTTGTTTCCACTTAATACAATTAAGTTCATTTTTCTCAATAAGTTGTTATACATAATTTGTTTCATATACTCCTTGGTCTTTATGATGAATATGTTTTATTTTATGAGTTATTCAGGTGCTACGTAATCGTTTGCTTGTTAGTGAATGCAGGTTTCAAAGAGAAGGAGGAGCTCATCTGGATCGGAGAGGTTGGACTACTACAAACAGCGTTGGACTAAAGGTATGCTTTAAAGACCTGGTTACTTGTATTTTAAATGCATGTTTAAGGAAAGATAGTGCTTAATTGTCTTGTTTGTCACTAGAAAGCCTTAGCTTCTAGGGAGGTCGGTTTTGTCCGCAAAATTGACTCTTTCTGCATGACAAAATGGCGACTCCAAGCACAGTTTTCTCTCTGTTTCAAGCTTGTGTAAAAATGAAACTACTTTGAGCATAGTTCCTTGTCTTGTGTCAAGCTCGTTAAAAAATGAAACAAGGGTAGGTTAAGTAGGTAGATTGTAGAGAGTAGTTATGAGCATAGTTCCTTATCTTGTGTCAAGCTCGTCTACAAAATGAAACAAGGGTTTTGAGGATAGTTCTTTTCCTCTGTCAACCTCACGAAAAAATGAAACAACTCCCACGAGTCTTTCCAAGATTTCGAAAGTAAACCTTCATTTCATCCACCTGGTTGAATGAAATGAAGCTTGGGGGGCATGTACCCCATTTTGCGTCATTATGCTGGGGGCATGTGAATTTATAACAAGCATAGTTTTTCGTTTCAAGCTTGTGTAAACATGAAACTGAATTCGAGCATAGTTCTTTTCCTGTGTCAAGCTCGTTAAAAAAATGAAACAAATCCTCCTCTACTTGAGTCGAGACTTTGACTAGATCTCATAAATGTTAAATTGTATATTTAGGTTAGTTATTTCAGATTTTTGCATAATTTTCTTACAGTTTACGTCGAGTCTTTCAAATGATCTCGTAACTCAACCTTCATTTCATCCAACTGGTTGAATGAAATGAAGCTGGGGGGGCATGCTTTCTAGCAGTTATGCTTAGGGGGCATCAAGCACAGTTTTCTCTCTGTTTCAAGCTTGTGTAAAAATGAAACTACTTTGAAGCATAGTTTTGCTCTGTTTCAAGCTTTTGTAAAAATGAAACCTATCTCGAGTCAATTTCAGTTATTCTCGAGACTCGTTAAACTCATGAACATCCCGAGATTATTTTGCTATTTTTCATTCTCGTAAAACAAATGAAAATGCCGAGTTCTTTCCGTCGTTTCCTGCTCGTAAATTAAATTGAAAGTCGGCCATATGAGTACATTTTTATCATTTTTTCGAACTCATTAAAACTTACGAAAAAGTGAAAACCATGAGTACATTTTTATCATTTTTTCGAACTCGTTAAAACTTACAAAAAAGTGAAACATCAGAGTCATCTTTAAGCCCTTTTCTGACTCCTAAAACATGAAAAGATTGTCGAGCGTTTCTTTTACACTCATTAAAACAGAATTAAAAGACGGTCCTCTTATAGCCCTTTTCTGACCGTAAAAAGATGAAAAGATTACCAGATTTTTGTCGTTTCAAATTCGATACTGGAAATAAAACGACGTGTCCTTGATCGCTTTTTACTTTTCAGGTCAAAGACACTAATTATGAAAGTACTCCTTGGTCGTAAAAAATCAAGCAGTTCTCTCAAGTATTATTTTATACTTTTTCGGGCTTGGGAGACACAAATTTACGAAAACGTTCAACCCTGGAGTCTTCTTAAGTTTTTCAGACTCTCTAAAATTGAAAAACGCCGAGTTTCTCCTATACTGGACTCGTTAAAATTTCACAGTAAAGGACCTGTTCGATTACAAACAGGAACAGACCACTCCTTCTTAGGGTTCGAATCTAAACTAAGTTGGACTCATCCGAAGGATGAGCTTATAATCAAGCATATGTTATCCTCCTCAAGCTTGTAAAAAATAAAGAGGTACTTGCCAGAAATGGTGGGGGAAAAGAGAGGAAAATGAGCCTATTTGTTATCCTTTGTCTCAGAAGAAACCTTATCACCACTCTTGAACACGACGCTTTTCATTCACCTGGGTTGGGAAATCCTTTGCCTAACAGTTGATCAAACCACATTGAAAATCTTCAGCCGGTTCCGGGTATTAACTATTGGGTCAATTGTCACCAAGCCATTTGTTGTGTCGTTATGTGTTCAAGAGGTCACTGCAAATAAACCATTCATCTGCAAAATACCTGTCATCCATCTCGACCACCCCTGAGTCAGTCCTTACAGCTACATTTCTTCAACTTGATCTATGATTTCGTGTTGTGGGATCGCCTGCAACGGGTCGCTTTCTATCGACATCAGCACATTATCTAGAAAGATGACCTAGAAATCGTCAGTACCTTGAGATCTGCATGCATCAATGGCCGGTTTCTCGCCTTTGACGACAGTTTACATCATTGACTCTCGATCGAAGGATTCCGTGACATGTTCGACATCAACACATTCATTCACATCTCATGGATTCTACTGGGTACTTTAAGAACCATTGACATCATTGGTGGTCTCTCTCACACTTGTTAACAGTTTACATCATCGACTAGTAATCAAGTGGTTTCTACCATGTTCGACATCAACTCATTTATTCGCATGGATAGAATCGTACTATTTTGGGAAGTAGAAAAGAAGACCCTGAATCTAGTTTCCACCATCCAGGCTGCGAGGAGTTTTGTATTCATTATACAGTAGACTAATCATAAACAGATGGCTACGTCCATACTGTGTCTACATGAGTCTATGATTATGATGTACTGTGAAATCATTCCTATATCAGAGCAGTAGTTAGTTTGTTAGTTAAAGTTTTCAATCTGAGTATGGGAATGCCTACCTCAGCGATGATATGATTTTATATATGTATTTTGTGTTGAATATTTGCAGGTTCCGACTGGGCTCTCCACAAGATAATCCTTGAAATGATAAAGTACTTCACCCTTCCTAGATGATATGAAACCCTAATCTACTACAGGTTTCGCACTTTAGGGGGCAATCTGTTACACTAAAATTTGTCACCATGACTATTTACAGTCAATATGGCTCCATCAACTGTCATACTGTCCTCCTTGGAACGTCTTATACCTCTGATCCTCATGTCAAACTCCAAGAAAGAGAGAAAGTCCTTAAAAAGTCAAATAACTCTGGTTACGCAGTTTCTCTTAACCTTACCTGCGTGTACGCACCCCAAGTTCACAATACCTGCGTACTTGTACGCTCTGTCTGTAAAGGGGTGGGTGCGTACTCCTGTAAAGGTCAAAAGGCACAAGTTTTACTTCAAAAAAGTTACTTGTGGTCGAATCTAGAGCATTCTAGAAGATGGTTTGATGTGTATGGAGCGTCTCCAGATGGTTCATGCATCCCTATGAAAGAGGAACTTAACCCATCAAGAGGGGAGCTATCCCATTGAAAGAAGGGCTTATCCGATTGATGGTGGACCTGATTAACTTCCTCTAAAGCATTATAAATATAGGCATTGGGCCAGAGGGAGGGGAGGTTGAAAGCTGAACATTCCTAAGGGTAGATGCTGCTGAAATTAGGACTCCCTTATAGAGCTTGAGAGGAGAGATTCCCATCCTCTCTTAGCTTCATTTGGAAGTGGGTGAGCTGATCAAAGTAAAGGAGAACTCTTGCTGGACCCTGGGAGGGACCTGCACAACACCAAGGCACTGGTTGTAATGGTTTCTTTTGTTTCCACTTAATACAATTAAGTTCATTTTTCTCAACAAGTTGTTATACATAATTTGTTTCATATACTCCTTGGTCTTTATGATGAATATGTTTTATTTTATGAGTTATTCAGGTGCTATGTAATCGTTTTCTTGTTAGTGAATGCAAGTTTCAAAGAAAAGGAGGAGCTCATCTGGATCGGAGAGGCTGGACTACTACAAACAGCGTTGGACTAAAGGTATGCTTTAAACACCTGGTTACTTGTATTTTAAATGCATGTTTAGGGAAAGATAGTGCTTAATTGTCTTGTTTGTCACTAGAAAGCCTTAGCTTCTATGGAGGTCGATTTTGTCCGCAAAATTGACTCTTTCCGCATGACAAAGGGTTTGAAGTGAATTGTTTGAGAAAACACTATTAAGATGATGCCTACTAAGTGTTTGTTAAATATTTTTGAGTAGGATTGAGGAAATTCAAGATAAGGGATTACGTTTTTTTAGTTTTAACCCTATCCTTAACGATATCATGCTAGCAATTGACCAAGTTAAAGCAAATGCATGTGTGCCATGGGGAATTTTGGGAATTGTTGGGAAATTTTCCTAAATTTTGACCCATTTTCTAATAATTATATGCAAAATTTAAAAATAGGGGGTCAAAGTACAAGTCCTATGGGTGACAAACAATTCATTTATATGAGAATCAAATCTAACAAATAATATTAGCTATTGTGCCCCGTTGTTTTTTATGTTTAATGAGATAAAGCGGGGTGTAATTCGAAAGTTACACCCCACCAAATGTTATAGATCGGCAGTCAACAATCGAAAATCTACAATCGAAATTTATTGCAGGGACCCCCTCATTGTCAATATTTAGTGGGAGGGGGAGTGTTGTAGTTAGTATTTTCACCCAAACCTCCCATCCAAAGTCAATGGGTGGGATTGATTGTGGTTCCCCCTTCCCCAAATATGAAATTGCCACAAAGGACATACACAATATCGATAATTTTAGTTAAGGAAATTTTCCATGATGGTATGGCCCATAAGGGAATAGGTGATGTTGATAGGGTAGCTAGTATAGATAGCTAAGGTGGAATTACCTGTTAGTGTCACATCATGATGACCTTATTAGTGACATCACTCAATGAAATGACTGATTAGGGATTTTGGGAATTATACCCAGAGGAGACAAAGGGACTTGACGAATGTAAAATGGAAGGTCGCATGCATTCCAAGTGTCAAATGATAAGACATGGGTAATTTCAAGGTCAATGGGAACCAGAAACCTAAAAAAAGATGTAATTTCATCTACATGCCAAGTGTTAAGAGGGAGTCACACATGCTAGTTCGAGCTCAGTGAGAACAGGGAAAAACCAAAAGTATAGGAAATTCATTATTTTTTGGAAGAATTAGAAGGTGCACAGAAGAGTTATGATGTCTAATATTATTACATAACATAGTTACATGTGAATATGAATGGTTGAAAGGATAAAATCATCCATAATTTCAACAAATAATTCTGAAATTTTGCTAAATTTATAGTTTATGTGCTCATAGTGCCCTTTTTAGGCCCTGAGTGATGTTTTCTAGTAGAGACATTTTACGAACATCACTTGTACAAATGTAACCAATACGAGTAGTTGCAACTCAAATATAAGAGTTTAGAGAGTGCTTTATAATGGTATCGAACATTTGCAAAATAGAGCTAATATGGAGTTGAGACTAAAATAGTACGAAGGAAAAATAGGGTATACAGTCACTTTAAAAGGGTATAACTCAACAACCAAAGCTCATATTTCAGTCTTAAATTAGTCAATAGAAAGATAATGGCATAACCCACCCATGGAGATAGAATTGAAATTTTGAATGCATAATTGCATAGAAAATTGGAAATAATGTGTTGTGACCTAACAGGGGAAATTGAGGTAAACAGGCCAAAAATTTCAAAGGCCATAACTTTCAGCTTGAGACTCAGATTTGGAAAAATAGATAGATGATAAAAATATATTAAGAAGGATAATACACCTACCAGCATATAATTTGGATTAAGGTGGGGAACTTCCTTAAATCTTTAAAATAAATCTATAGGTGGCATATAAAGCAACGCAAAAATGAGAATCAAGAGTAAGGGGGACACTCAAGGGTCCTATAGTCATGAAGAAGATGCTAGAGGCATGAAAACTAGCATGGGTAATGTTTAGATAGATTCAAATGGTCATGGAAGGTGTAGACAAAAAGATAGAGGATTGGAAGAGATCATGAGTAGTCTCCAATTACAAGTGCGCAATTATAAAGCTAATAATGAGATATTTGTAAGAGAACATCAACAAATCAGTACTCAGATTTTATAGAGCTTAAATAAATTATAGATGAGGATAGACTAGGGGTTTGATTATAGAAAATTAGAGGAACATGAATCATGATTTAAGGCAAAATATGCTAATATTGAAGAAACTCCAAGAGTGTTGTTTGGCAGCCTCATCATGCATCAAGAAAATCCACTAAGAGCTTTAACTCTTCCTGAAGAACGACAAGTACTTCAAGCATGTCACCAGCAAGGTAGCCAAAAAGGAAACCAGACCTCGATAATTTACAAGGGGATCTCATAAATGTCAAGGCACGTACATTTAATGGTGAGCATAAGAAGGGGGAAGAAGCTAAATCTTGGTTATTGTCAATGAGAATTTTCCTTCATCTACATGATTATTCTTCCAATTAGGAGGCAAAAGATTCCATATATCACTTGGAGGGGAAATAAAATTTATTGTGGGAGTAGCTCAAGGAAGTTGAACACTTAGATGAAAAGAAGATTTCATGGAAGAAATTTAAAAAGTGCTTCCAAAGAAAGTGTCTATCTAAACATTACTGTGAGATAAAAATGGAGCTTTTTAAACTCAAATTAGGGACCATGACAATTGAGGAATGTGGTTGGAAATTCACTGAGTTACTTAGTTATGTGGATTTTATCATAGATGGAAAGATAAAGATATAGAGGTATGTGAGTAGGTTGCCACCATTCTATGGTGAAAAAATTATTTGATGAACAAGAGACCTTGGATGAAGTTATAACAAAGGAAAAAATACCTCTAAGGGTAGAAATAAATTAGTTTCCCAAAAGACTTGGCATGACAGAAAAATAGCAAAGATGGAAGAAAGAACAAATGTTGAAATAATCATCTTTCAAAAATTATTCTTGGGAAAAACTACAAGCAAAACCAGCTCATAGTGAACCAAAGGGGATTGATTCATTGAACAAAAAACCAAAAGTTAAACATATTAGATTTTGGGGTTGTGATGGAGAACACGAGTATAGGAACTTCCCACACAAAGACAAAATTGTACACAACATCCAAAGAGTTGATACAATGGAGGACGTGGGTAGAAACATGGCTAGATTTTACGTAGCATTGGATGACATGAAGGTTGAAGATTAGGCACACATGGTCAAAGTGGAAGGTAAGTTAAATAACTAGTCCATTGTTATTTTAATTGACTATAGAGCTTCTCATAGTTATCATGATCCTAAGTTGGTTGAAAATTTTAAATTGAAAAAAACCAAGCATACCAAATATTGGTTAGTTCAATTAGCTATAAGATCTAAAAAAATAGTAAGGAGATTGGTTAAGGAATGTCTCATTAATATGAATGCTTTAGATATAAATGCATATTTAAACATAATATAATTGGCATCATATGATTTCCTAATTGGAATGGATTGGTTGGAAAGAATCATGCATTATTAAACTATCACAACGAAACATTTACTTTCCTGGATGAAGAAGGGAGACAAAGTAAAGTGGTGGGAATACCAAGGCCAATTTCTATTAGGGAAATATCATATATGCAACTAAAGAAATTTTTTAAAAAAAGGTCCCAATATTGTGCATGCCACATGGAGGATATGGATGAGAATTGAACATGAATTTTTGGGACCACTTATTACTTAAGGAATTTGAAGATGTGTTTGTCAAAATTATAGGGTTTCCACCTAAAAGAGACAATGACTTCTCTATAGACATGGTCCTTGGAGTTGCACCAATGTCCAAAACACCATATAGGATGAGCACATAAGAACTAAAAGAATTGCAAATGAAGTTAGAAGAGTTATTAAGAAAAGGGTACATAAACCCAAGTGTATCACCACAGGGTGCCCCATTATTATTTGTTAATAAGAAGGATGGCACACTAAGTCTATGTATAAACTTTTTTTATCTAAACAAGGTCACATTGAAGAATAAGTATCTGATTCCTAGGATAGATGACTTGATTGACTAACTCAGGGGAGCTAGAATATTTTCTAAAATTGATATAATATTAGGATATCATCATATGATAACTAAAAGGACATCACTAAGACATCATTTTGGACTCAATATGGACATTATGAGTTCCTAGTGGTACCATTCGAATTATCTAATGCCCTGGGTGTTTTCATGTTCCTCGTGAATGGAATTTTGGAAGGTAATTTGGATAAGTTCATGATTATTTTTTTGTATGATATCCTCATATATTATAAATATGATGTAGAGCATGAACAATATTTGAGGATGGCACTATAGTAACTCACGGAGCATTAGTCATATTCCAAGTTGAGTCAGTGATCATTATATCATATAATGATGCATTATTTGGGTCATATTATTTCAAAAGAAGGGATAGAATGGTAGGACAAAAAAATATTAAATAAACTAAGGATTGGAAAACACACAAAAATGTGATAGAGGTAAGATATTTCATGGGGTTAGAAAGCCATTATAGAAGATTTACTGAAGGATTCTCTAGGATATCCCACCCCATTACTTCCTTGCAAAGGAAAGGTGTAAAATTTGATTGGTATCATAAATGTGAAGAGGCCTTTCAACATTTAAACAGGCTGTTAATAAGTGCACCTATATCTAAGATAGTTGAACCAGATGAAGAATTTATTATGTGCAAAGATGCATGTAAAGAAGGACCTAGAGGAGTCCTCATGAAGAAAAAACATGTAATATGTTATGAATCCAAGAAGCTCAAGGAAAAGGAAAATAATTATGTCATTCATTATCTAGAGATGGGATCCATTACACATGCCCTGAACATATGAAGGTATTACCTAATGGGAAAAAGGTTTGAATTAATAATTGACCACAACTTTTATTTGCGCAAACACATTTAAATCATAGGAAAATCAAATGGCTGGAATTTTTGGCTATTTATGACTATGAAATTAAGCACATAAAGGGTAAGGAAAATAAGGCAGTTGATGCACTCGATATGATGATGCATGCACTATGTCATACATCCATAAGCACATGTAAATATGATTTCGAAATTTGGATTTTAAAGGGTGGAAATTTAGATCAGTAATACTTGGAAATAAAAATTATCTTATGGTAAGGAAAAGTATAGCCTAAATACAAGGATTATGAAATGGAAGAAAATGAATTTATTTTGTATAAGGTTAGGACTTATGTGCTAAGTTCATAAGGGCTGAAGAATTTAGTGCTAAGTAATATGCACAGAGGCTTTATGTTGAGAACGCAGGGAATCAAAAGATAATCTCATTAGTCTGAAAAATACTTTTTGTTAGGTATGAAGAAATAAGTAGCTAATTATATATTGAGGTGTTTGGAATGCCAAAATTTTAAAACTAAGCATAGGCACCTAATGGGGTTGCTACAACCAATATCCATTCCTAAGTGAAAATGTGAAATTGTCTTCATTTATTTCATTACAAATATGCCTACAATAGTGAAGTAACATGATTCCATCATGGTTGTGGTGGATAAAATCACCAAGGTTTCCCACTTCATTCATGTGAAGTCCACACACAAGGCAACTAATGTTGGTAAGATTTACATGAGGGAAATTGTCAAGCTTCATGGTGTGCCCAAGGAAATTATTTTGGACCGAGATCCCAAGTTTATGTCCAATTTTTGGATAGGGTTGTTGAAGTTATTTAGGGATCATTTGAATTTTAGTATAGCTTTCCATCTAGCATTAGATGGAAAAATGGAAATATTTAATTAGGTCATTGAGGACATGTTGAAGATGTATGCTATGGAAAATCCTTTGAATTGGGAATAATATTTTAGCCTAATGGAGTTCTCTTATAATAATGGGTACCAAGCATCTTTGAAGATGATCCCTTTTGAAGCCTTGTATTAGGAATTGAAATACACCAATAAGTTAGGACTATCTAGTTGACAAGGCCATTGTTGGTCAAAATTTTCTCCGCGAAATGGAAGAGAAAGTAGCAAAAATTAAATAGAATTTTAAATCTTCCAAAGATAGAAAGAAAAGTTATGCATATAGGAATAAATCAAATAGGGAATTCAAAACTGGTAACCATGCCTTTCTGAGGGTGAAGACCATTATGGGAATTTTGAGGTGTAAAATGGGCCTCCTAAGGAAATTATAAAATAATAGTGGAAATAATAAAATAATATTAGATTATATCATCAAACTTTAGAGGGAAAAATAAAAATAAAAAAATTCAACTCGTATTTTCAACTTATCTCCCTATGGGTTTAAGAAAATTTCGAGCAGAAACACTCATTGAATGAAGAATTTGATTTCTCATATAAGGAGTACCCATGTTGCCTTTCGATGGACCCAGCTACACAAAAAATGAGAAATACATGAAAAACGTGATTGCAATCACGTCTTTTCATGTATTTCTCATTTTTCCTATAGCATGGTCCATTGAAAGTATGTAACATGACTACTCCTTGGATGAGGAATTAAATTTTGAATCCAACCAGTTCTCATGCTTGAAATTTGAGGAAAACCTTAGGGAAATAAGTTGAAAAGAAGTTTTATTATTTTATTATTTTTTAATCTTTTTACTTTTTTACTCCAAAAATAGTGAATCATCCCCCGTGGTTGACATCATCATCATGAATCCTATTTGTTTTTATAAATTTTATTTTGGTTGTAAATTTTTCTTAGGAGGCCCATTTTAGACCTCAAAATTCCCCTAATGGAAGGAAAACTTTTGTGCAATTGGGAAGTTGTGCAAAGTTAACAGTGAGATATTGTGGACCATTTGAGTGTAACACCCTCCTCCCACATTTACCAAAGTTATCGTCTTACCAGGGTAAACATGTGACGAAGAGTTACTATGATACGATTAAACCTCTTAGATCACCTTAAGTAAGTGGAATTGACAAACCAAAACCATTAATGACTTCCCTATTAAGTGTTATAGGACCCCCAAGGGATAAAATACCCTTCCAGGTGCCTAGACCCTAAATTGAACCTATTTTTTCAGTGGCTCGATCTCCAAGATGATGGCACAACACTGCTTGATTTCGACCGAAACCCTCCATTCGCACGCATGATACCTACAAGTGAGTGATTGCAGTATTTTTCACCTAGTTCTGTGCCAGCTACCTGCGCGATTTAAGCCACTTTTTCAAGCTAGGATCCATACCCGTCCCCAAAACTTAATGAAACTTTCCAAAACCATGAATTACACAAGGAAAAAGCCTTCCATACAAATCTTAGACGAGAACTTGACCTAACAAGGCCTAACCATGATAGACATTCTATCAAACATATCAGGAACATGAAAGATACAAGTCATGAATACACATCTGAACATAGGGGTTTGATAAATATCTTAAAATCATCAATAAGGTCTAGTTCCTTCTCATAATAACTGCAATAACATATATTAGGTCATACATTCATCATTCATTCATTCATTAATTAAAACATGGTAAGATCCATTACAAATATTTGCCATAAAACCATGCTTATAACTAACATATAACCAACAAAGTAACAATAATAGAATAACCGTTAAAAGTATCATAATAACAAGTACATGTACACATAAATCACAAGAGGAGAAGAGCTCTTATTAACATATGCAAATCAAACCAATTCAGGGACTTCCACATACCACTCGATGATAGATTGGGTTGAACCAAAGATTTCTTTCAGCCAACCACCCCCACGCCATATTCCAATCATGAATGTAGTATCTCATGAAATAAATCAGACAAAAACAAATCAGGGCCTTCATAGGTCAGACCACCTCAACCCTCAACCAGGGATTCGACCTCAGAAATAGACATCACTAATGATCACCAAATCGGTCTCTACCCAGGTTTTCCACGGCCCCAGAGATTTTGTTCTAAACAAGGCTTCTAGGACTAGTAACTCAACCCATTGTTGCTACCAGGCTCTAAAGTGTTTGTCCAACTAGGGCTTCCAAGGCTAGTACCTCAAACCACCAAGGGCTCCAGGGTATTTTTCCAACTAAGGTTTCTAAGACTAGTAAGTCAACACAAGTTGTTATAGGGCTTTCAAATCATTTATCCAACCAAGGATCCAAGAACTAGTAACTCAACCCACAATCATACAGAACATGAGCACCAATCAAAAACCATAAGGGAAAACCCAAAACACCATGGTTATCCAAGAAATAGAAATTCTAGGAAAAACCACTATGAATCTAGGCAATCCTCCATGTCAATGATAGATCATAACCAAATAACCACATGCATGGACCATGCATGCCAAAAATAGTAAGGAAACCATACATGCAACTTGATACCTACAAAGCAATCTAGCTATAGTTGTTGATCTTGTTTCCTCTTGCGCTTTCCTACTCTTCATTTACCTTGTTGCTCCAAATCCAAAGTGTGTCAAACTCCTCTAAGAGTGCTTTAAGAAAAACTCTAATTGTCCAATAGTATGACAGAGAGAGTAGAATGAAAGCTCCAATCTAAAACTAACAAAAAGGCTAACACTAAAAACAACCATGAACTGATCCTCATAAGATTTTTATCATCAAGGCCTCTATTTTCTTCATTTTACATTATCTTCCTTCATTTTCCTCCTCACATGCAACATGTGACCTTTCACCCTCCTTTTCTCCTATTTTCAATTATTTTCATAAATGGAATGACAATTAATGCCACTTTTCCTTTTCCAATTTCCTTAGCCATAATATACCAAAATGAACACCCACTAGAATGTTTTTCCCACCATTCTTCTTGGAATAAATGTCCCATGACCTTGTTTTTATATTTTTTACATGAATTTTTAACTGGGGTTATTACAGAACCCTCCCCCTTAGGGGAGCACTATCCTTAGCGTTCAATGATACCTATAAACCAACGACCACTGAAAATAAAACATATTGTTTATGGATATTTATAACATGGTTTGTTGCAGTATTTACGATAGCCATTGTTGAACATATGACAATCATACTGTTTACTAGAGATTTATAACACAACTCATAACGGTAATTATAATAACAACCACATATACTCTTATAGACACTTTCTTCAACCAAAAAATAATCATATTTTCCATGAAGCTTATAAATCTAGCTTGATATAATATTTATAATAGCATGCACATATATACATATCCACATTTTCTCAACTAGCAAACAAAATGATATTATGCCCATATCAGTAACAAGGGAATCAATAAGCTCACACCTCCACCCTCAAAGTAATACAAGGATTCACCTCCTTTCCAGGAAGTCCATAATCCACTAACAAAGTCAAACCTGCATCCAATGTTCAGTGCTACAATCATCGTGGCACTTGTCCTCTTACTGAATAGTTACCAACTCATTGTTATTGGGCACACTCCCAATGTGCATTTCATTCCATCTACAAATGCTAATGAAGAAAATAAATCCATCATAGTCTTCCCTTCTCTACTACACAGTCACTCGGGTAATCCGGTCACCCCCTTTCACGAAGTCACATAACTTACAATCTCCACGGGCATCCCCTTATCTACTACACAATCCCTCATGTGATCCCTCCTTTGACAAGGTTTCCTCACATCAGAAGGTTAAAAACCAAGGCATATCCCTATCTCAAAACCATCATACTGGTCATAGCATGCTCGTGGAAATCAATGGACACTATTGGGTACCAGTGTCACACAATGGCCCTACTCTTGAAGTGCTTTACCATTATACTATTGCATGTTCCAATTCCTTTCACTGACACTGCTAATTCTTGCAGCCGGTTTCAACCACCCAACCAAGCATTTTCTTGATTTCATGTACCAAGCACATAACTACCATTAGATTTAAAATATATTGAAATAAATTCACATCATACCTCATTGGTAGCTCGTCCATAAGATACACTTGCAATTCTATTCACTTTCTATCACAATAAGTCAAACTAGCTCTTGACCAAACCATCATGTATAAACATATCACCTCCGGTTAGCTCAAAATGCAACCATCACGGATCAAAATCATAAATCACTTTCAACCATCATAGATCAGAATCATAGATCATATGTAACCATCAAAGTCATAGATCTCTTGCATAATCAAAACTAAACCGATTTGTTAATTCTTCCTTTTCCTCTTTCTTTTCTGTATGCTCACTGGACTAGTTGCCACACTCGAAAAACACCCACTGCCTTTTCTTCAACCATGTACACATACACATAGGGTGCATCACACACATATAGCCACACACTGCATAAAACACCACACAATACATACACTTACACCCGAGGTAAAACAGAACACATAACCCTGCACCCATTATAAAACATAATACATATACATACATAGAGTAAAACACAATGAATACTCATGTCATGGTACCATGACTACACAATGCACATACGTAGTACCGCATGTACACAACACATGTAAAACATGCAAACAACACCACATGTACAACATGTACATAGTGCCACTTACACACAACACCACCTACATAATGTGTACACAACATCACATGTACACGACAGCACCTGCACGACATGTACACAATGCCACATGCACACCGCACCACCTGTATAATGTGTAAACAAAACTAGATGTACACAACACCACATGCACGATATGTACATGACACCACATGTCACAACACCAGATGCATGACATGTACATAGCACCACCTACACAAATCACCACATGTACAACATGTACATAGTACCACATACACACAACACCACTTGTTCAATCATGCACACAACACCATATGTACATAGCACCACATGTACAACATGCATAAAACACCATATGTACATAGAATTTCATATACAACATGTGCATAGCACCATATGTACGCAACACCACATATCCAACATGCACAAAACACCAGATATCTAACGTGCGCATAGTTTGATATGTACACAACATCGCATATCCAACATGTACATAGCACCATCTATACCTAGAACTACATATGCATTATACACACAACACCATATTTACAACAAGAACACAACATCATATGTACACAATACTACATATGCTACATGTACACAAGACCAATACTACACATCCTAAAACCATATTGTCCTTACCAAGAAACCTTGCTTCTAGTGTCTTTTCACCACCCATGCTTGCCCCAGCATGCCGCAGATCACACTGCTTTCATCCTCATAGATTTTTTAGGGCTACTCTTCCCACTTGATTCCTCATAAGACTAATAACCTCTTCATGCCATTCACGTACTTAAGCAACCATTCCTCCATAAGAATGATCCCTGGTGACTTTATGAGACAATGACATACATACATACATATAAACATTAGTATAAAACAATCTTGATCTCTGATGACCTTGTTAGACAACGACATACATATATACATGTATAAATATACAGACATAATCATAATCATGATCACAAGATAATTACTAGATATCATAAGGTCGAGGTTAAGAGAACCCCCTGTATCCATGCACCACATGAACAATGTTGAGAACAATAGATCCCAACTTAGCCAAGGAATTTGACGCCTTAAATCCATTTACTTTACCCTTCGTGATTGATTTCTCATGATTGTCCTACCACCATACATTTACCTGAATGGACCCAACCAATCCAACTAGCTATCCTGCTCTTGCCTTCAGCTGCCCTTATACATGCACTGAGATTCACTAGGTCTTTCATTACTTGATGGGTTTCATTCAACTCCTCCCGAGCCTCGTTAACTTTCCTCTTTCCCAACGAATTCCCAATATCCTCAAAACACAAAAGGAAAGAACAAGAAATAAACAAGAAGAAAACTATTAAAAACCAGTAATAATACGAAACCACCAACAAAGTGGTATGGCCATACACTAGACATAAACAAAACTGCAAACCAAGAAAAAATATCTCACAAAAGACCGAAAGCACAAAACTAGCAACAGACACCATGACTCAATTCCCATGGGTCGCCAATTCTTCCAAGGGAAAGATCAACCCGAGCCTTCTTCAAGATTTCATGTAAATCTATTTTTCCATGTAATCCCCTACATCATACTGCAATAAACACATAACTATCAGTGCATAAATTAACATAACAATACATTGGTTACTTTACCTTGTTGTGCCAAGCATGCTACCTTGTAACTGAACACATTAACTTCTTAAGGAACTCCAATTCCTTGGTGAATCTAGCTATAACTAGAAGCCAACTGCTATACCTGTCAAATACATGTTCATGACTATATCACATACACACATAATGTTAGACAAAATTAATGTTAAGAATACTTCCTGTATGCAAAGCTCTCATTCATTTGGAATTGTGTTTTCCAATCATAGCCAAAGGAATTCTCACCCAACTCCTTTATTTTACCTTTTACCTTGTTATAATTTAGTCTTACTAAGTTATATCACATCAACCAACTGTTAGCTATATAAACAAATCAATTGTTACCATGTCACACTAATTCCAAACATGCTTACCAACAACTACTCACACATGCTAGTCACACATTCCAAAGATCAATACATCATATATATCAATTTGAAATCAACCTTTACCAAGACTAACATCCATGTCAGAAAAAATAATCAACTCACAATCATTAATCGTAATGCTACAACTATCACTTACTCTGCACTCAAGTGCATATCAGTTGTCTCAACACATAATGTGTTAGTACAACCATCTTAAAACAAGATCATTTATTCATGCAATCTTATAGACACATACTCATATAATGTAATTAGTCAAGCATTCAAACAACTTGTAAACATACCATGTTAAATAAACCAAATAGACAACATAATCTAGTCATACCTCAATATACGTCAGGGGAGGCTATCACATCTACAAAATTTTTCCAAATTAGTATGACACAATATCACAAAATATCAACTCATACCTAAATATCATAACCATAACCATCTGCATAGATCAATCCATATTAGCATGATACATATAACATTAAGATCTTAGTTGTGATGACCATAATCATCACGAGTACGACTACGATGCATATAACAACAAATCAACTACCATCCATGACTAGTTGATACATGTGCATATGAACAAACTGATGAAGTAGCATCTATCATCCATGTGACCATAAAAAAGTATAATGACAAGCATCTAGGTAACCCTAATTCTTATAGAACCCATTAACCAACATACCTGCATACCCACTATACAAACCTGTATGACGATCTGCTCTTACCCCGAGGTCTAGTGCTGCAACCTCGCTTTGATGATATGCATCTCTTGCACTATCTCATCCAATACATTAACATCATAGCATACCAATAGAATAATCATGAACTAATTGCATACAATGACCTCACGATGCATGTTTGTCCAACTATAATTTCATTACTATAACCATGACAATGCATGCATAATAACATATAAACACTAACATGCATAACAAATACATATACAACTGACATGCATTCATGACAAACACATCTCAATATCAACATCATCAACTCCTACATGAAAATACGACTGCAAAACTGACCATCACCATGCATACACATCTAACACTTATACAACCTACATGCATGCATGACAAATAGATTTCGCCCATCTAGTCCAAGTGTTGAACCATGCTTTGATACCACCATGTAACACCCTCTTCCCACATTTACCAAAGTTACTAGCCTACTGGGGTAAACATGTGACAAAGAGTTACTATGATATGGTTCAACCACCTATATAACATTAAGCAAGTGGAATCGACAAACCAAAACCCTTAATGACTTCCCTATTAAGTGTTATAGGAACCTAAAGGCTAAACCACTCTTTTAGGTGCCCATTCCCTGAATTAAAACTCTTTTTCCAGTGCCCTAATCTCCTAGATGTTAGAATAAAACTACCTAATTTCAAATAAAACCATCCATTCGCATGCATGATGCCTACAAGGGAGCAACTGCAACCTTTTTCACTCAGTTTTGTGCCTGTGACCACAGGATTTAAGCCACTTTTTCATACTAGGATTCAGACCTCTTCCTAGAACTTGATGAAAATTTCCAGAATCATGAATGACATAAGGACAAATCATTACATACAAATCTTACAAAATAACTTGACCTAACAAGGCCTAGACATGACATACATTCTGTCAAACATATCAGGAACCTGAAATCTACAGGTCAAAAATACAAATATGAACATAGGGGTCTAATACTTATCTAAAAGTCACCAAGAATGTCTAGTTCCTTCTCATAATAGCTTCAATAGCATCTATTATGTCATACATTCATTCATTAATCAAAACATGGTCATATCCATGACTAAGATCTATCATAAAACCATGCTTATAACCAACACTCAACCAATAGAGTAACAATAATAAAATAACCTTTAAAGCCTGATAATAACAACTACATGTACACATAAATCACAAGAGAAAATGTGCTCTTATTAACATATGAATATCCATCCAAGTTAGGGACTTACACATATCACCTAACCATAGATTGGGTTGAACCAAATCTTTCTTTCAGCCAATCACCCCCATGCCATATTCCAAGCATGAATGTCCAATCTCATGAAACAAATCAAATAAAACAAAATCAGGGCTTCTAGAGATGAAACCACCTCAACCCTCAATCAGTGATTCCACCTCAAGGTTATATATCACTAACCATCAGCCGATCGGTCTCTACCAATTTTTTTTAGGGCTCAAGAGTGTTTGTTCCAACCAAGGCTTCCAACACTAATAACTCAATCCATAGTTGTTGTTGTGCCTTAGAGTGTTTTTCCAACTAGGGCTTCTAGGACTAGAAACTAAATCCACTAAGTTCTCTAGAGCATTTGTCCAAACAAGGCTTTCAGGACTAGTAACTCAACCCAATCTGTTACAAGGATTCCAGAGTGTTTGGCCAACCAATGCTCCAGGACATAGTAAGTCAACCCACATCCATATGAAACATGAGCATCAATCAGAAAACAAAAAGGATAACACACAATGCCATGGTTATCTGGGAAATGGCAAGGCTAGGAAAAACCACTTTCAATCTAGCCAACCCTTCATTCCAATGACAAATCATAACCAAATAACCACATGCATGGACCATGCATGTCGAAGCTACCAAGGAAACCATACATGCAACTCGATACCTGCAAAGAAATCCAAATGTAGTTGATCCCAATATCCTCTTTTGCTTTCCATCTCTTTCTTTTACTTCTTACTCCAAATCCAAAGTGTGCCACAGTCCTCCAAAGTGATCCAAGAAAAAATCTAAGTCTCAAAGAGTATGAGAGAGAGAATAGAATGAGAACTCCAAGCTAAAATTGACAAACAATCTAACACTGACAAAAGCAATGAACTGATACTTAGAAGCCTTTTTATCATTGATGCCTATATTTTCTTCATTTTCCATTATTTTCCTTCAGTCTCCTCCTCACATGTAACTTGTGACCTTTCACGTTCCTTTTCTCCTATTTTCCATTATTTTCATAAATAAAATGCCAATTAATGTGAATTTTCCTTTGCCAATTTCCATAGACATAATAAACGAAAATGAACACCTACTATGATGTTTTTCCCACCATTCATCTTGGAATATGTGTCCCATGACCTTGGTCTTATATTTTTTACATGAATTTTTAATCGAGGCTATTACACTAAGATTCTAGAAAGGATTAGTATGGTTGCATATAGGAATGCTTACTAGTATCCATGCACATTCATAATTTTTGTCGTGTTTTATTATTGGAAAAATATGTCCCTGATGCTAACGATTTAATTGAATGTAATATGATTTAGTCGTGGTACTCGAGGGAGACTTCTAGATCCATCCAACAAGGATCTTGGACAAGAAATTCAAAGTGCTTTGGAATCGAGTGGTCACCTTGGTAAAGGTGTAGTGGACCCATTTTGGTCCTAAAGATGCTATGTGGGAGCATGAGGATCTAATGAGGGAGGAATAACCTCATATTTCTTAATGAGTTGTTGTATATATGTGTATATATAAATTTCACTAAGGACAATGCCTAAATAAGGGGGAGGGGAATGTAACACTCTTGGTGAACACCGAAAATGTAAATAGCAGGTATATGTGGAACAAGATTGGTTGTTGTGCCCATATGCACGTCTTATATTTTGAGGCTAGAAGGTCTAATATTGTAATTATGTGAATCATGTATATTAATAAAATTAATGACTACATACTGAAAAATTATAAACGAGCATGGGGGTTTATACTCCATGGATGAGTGAAAAGGGGCTTAAATGATTTAATAACCATAAAAAATTCACATGCATATAAAAAAAGTCCAATACATACTTCAGTGGATTCCAGGTGGAAAAAATAGAGGCACACATACAAAATACGTATGCCTAGCATTATGGAGGGGATTAATACAATTAATTTTTCAATTGTAGGAGGAGTGTGGATGACATTTGTGAGGGATTTTGGAAGGATGAACATGGAATCATGGATTTTGTGGTGCAATAAGACACTTGGAAAAGTACTTGGATCGCCTTTATGGGTATTGGAACTCTTGGAGGCCACAAGTCTATTGGTTGGAGGCTGTTGGGATTGGTACGTCAGTAATTTGATGCCTAGAAGGGAACCTAGAAGGCCTGTGAGGGAAGTGGTACTCCTAAAAGCCACATGATTTATGGTTGAAGGTTGTTGAGTTTGATACCTTGGTTGATAATTGTTGGTACATGGTATGTACCAGGTGTTTAGGCAAGTTGATGTTGATGCCCATGGAGTAAAAGCCTTGATTCGAGGGTGACCTCTATTGAAATAACAACATGGTTTATGGCTAAGTGGAATGTCGAAGGTATACATCTATTTGTACAATTTTAAAGATAAGAATTTTTTCTTATGTTATGTTTATTCGCGTTGCAATGTTTATAGATATATATTAATGAAATATATTTTGTTGTTAATTGAAAATAACTAATTTTACTAGAGTATGCATGTTCATGAATTTTACATTTTAGTAAGAATTTAGAATGTTCATTTCATTATGTAAATTGGAAAATGGAGCATCCTCAAAAACAGGAAAAAAAATAGAACACAGGTTGGCATGTGTTAGATGGCATGAAATTAGGCCTCAAGTGAGGTAGGAATGGACCACTAGTAATCGGTGTATGTCATACTCAGGATATGTTTTATCTAGGAGTGATGGCCTATTAGGAATTAATATTTTAGTAGGGTTTGCTCAAAATTGCTAAAATTTCCTTAAAGATGTGATCTTTTTTTTTTGTGTTTGATTAGATCTCACTGATATCTAGTCTATAACCCTTTTATGTTTGAGATTTTTGTGTTGAATGCAACTTTTCTTTATGATTTCAAAGGTTCTATTTTTGGATTGATTTCCTTTTGGAGCGACTAATATTTTTTTTTGCTTGTATGACATTGAAAACAAGTTATAACTAGTTTTGTGAGTATTCATGACCTACTTGGTTGCTTGAGTTGTGAATAAATACAAGTTTCATGAATTCTTAGGCCTTGTTTCTCTTTTCTAGGGTTTGGATTATTTTCCCTTGTAGGTAATTGTAGGTTTATGTTTATTGGCTACCTATATTGAGCTGCAAATTGAAACATTCTTTCAGTGTGAGCTTGTTATTTGTCTAAGTGTGATAAGCCATAGTTCATTATTTTATTTTTCAAAGCCTTTGTGTTGAGATTTTGAGCCCTTGTTGGTGCTCTTTCTTTTCATTTTGAGTGTTTATCCTTATTTTGTAAGTTGTTTAGTGGATTAGTTAGTTATCTAAATTTGGAAAGTATCAAAGCATGATTGAGAGTGATTGTGAGGTTTTTATTTTCCCCTTGGAAAAAGAATGGAATTCTCTACCCCTCCCTTGCTATATTTCAATGAATTGGAAATGAAATTGAACTTGTCATTTTGTTCCATTTTGGATTGGTATTGATTCTCTTTACATGTTGTCTCAGTTGCACTACCTATCCCTTAGTAATCAAAATCCTTAAAATGAAACATTAATAAAATCAACCAGACATTACAATTATAGAAATCGATCATTAGGCAAGGGTTATATAACCTTGGAGTAGGATTGAAGAGGAAACACTTCAAGGTTTAAAAACTAAAACTAGCTTCTGATACCAAGTGTAAATCTATTTCACATTAGATTCCCGCCAAAATGCTCCTCTCACAAAAGAGTTAGGCACATCATCACATCAAAAACTTGTGGAGGGACATCTCCACTCTTAGGCTACTAGTGTTTGATAAATTTTGTGCATTACAAGGGGATCTCTTTAAGAGAAATACATCTCACTTTAAGTAATATCTCAAGATATTTCATGATTAGACCCCCTATATATGCATTTGGTTCCAATCAGGCATGTTTTTATGGAAATTTGGTTGCATATTTGTGACCATAGTTGCTTATCTTCTAGGCCTCTTACTTAGGTGATTATGGGTGGGAAGTCCCCACAGTACCAAAGACAAATGTCAATCACCATAATAGTGCTCCTAAAGGGCGATGCTTAGCCCCAATGAGGTCATTTTCATCATTTAATGATGATATATGGAGGTTTGGGTAAGTGCTTCACTAATGCTTCATTATACCAAGGTCCTTGGGTATTTCATCACCTCAATCATCTTGCATTTCAAGTGCTTCCTTTTTAAATGGTTTTCCTGTTGGATCTCTTACATGTTTATACTACATGTTATTTGGTCCAAGTCTAGTTAGACATAGGAGTGTCTAAATTCAATTAATTAAAAAATTATATATATTCACCATGGTTGACCAAACTATCCATCATTCTTAAATATTCTTGAACCATTCCCTTTAAGGGGAGATTCCATGACCATAGAGACATAATATAACTCTGTTATTAGAGGGCCTAGATCAAAATACAATTGGGAGGGATATCCTTAGTTCTAGGATGGAAGACCATGTCACTGTTGGATTTCAAAATGAAATTCTTCTAGCACACATCAACCCACGTTTAACTAAACCTCTCAAGCTCATACTTGTACAATTGAGTACCTATTTTACAAAGCCTTTTTCCTTGCTCTTTCATCAAATTTCTAGTGAGAGTGGTGCCTCTACCATGGGAGAAATGGGTCCCTCATCACCATACATGTCAAGGTTATCTTTAGTGGTGTCTTCTTTACCACTAACTAGTGTGATAGGGATCAATCGTTCAATTTTAATATCACCTCTATCATTGCTTTGAGGAATCCCACTAGTTGCTTTTGCAACCCCAATAATGTTTCTAAGTTTATTTGTATCCCTCAAAAGAATCTATTCGACCTGAAATGTATCATAATTAAGAAAACTATTAAAAGTTAATTAATCTGAAATTAGGGGCATTAATCTCCAAACTAGTCAAAATCATCATCCCACCATAAATCTTTCCTAGCTACACGATTTACAATGCTGAGTTAACTATCATGGTTTGCTTGTATAATGATGTGAGGTTAATTAACAAATTTGAATTTTCATTTGTTGGGTTATTTTTCCACTCATTTCAGCTTACGCATGTGAACTTGGGTTGTCAGTCTTCCTTTCTCTCATCTCGCATTCATGACCTCCTTCATGATCTCCTTGGTTAAATTTAGGACACCATTCGATATTAAACCATATCAAATGTTATTCCAGATCAAAATAGAAGGGATTGCAAGATCATAAAAGTCACTAGTAAGAGACATTTAAATTTATTTGTGGAATAATGTTTTTATATTTTATATTTTCATTTTTGGGGGATTATCGTGCCTTTTATCTAGATTTGTTGAAGAAAACTGCTAGAAAATCTATGTTACATTTCTTTTTTAATTTCCATTGTGTTTTTTTTCTCTAACCGTGCTCGCTATTTTTATTGCAGAAATATTTTAGGACTCAATTTATTTTATGTAGAAATTGCATCTGACATAAGGAGATATGAAATTGAAGATTACATTAAGGGATAGTATAGAATTTATATCATGCATGAAGAATTTTATTTATTTACCCATTGTTGGTTTTCAATTTAGAGATCTCATGTGTAACCTGTGTAGCCCATTTGGTCATATTTCCATTCCCATAGATTGCATAATTTGATAGAAACAATCATTTCTAGTACAAACTCTAATCCATTGCCACATAAAGAATGAAAGTTATTTCCTCCAGAAGTTGTGGAAGAACCATTTTGAATGCTTGCCAAAGAAGATGCTTGACAAGAAAATTAAAGGCAAGTGAAGCAACAATTAGCCATACAACAATGAAAGTAATAATGATTATCTAAAATTTCTAAAAATGATGGAGTGGGTGGAGATGGAGGTGAGGGGGGTGAAGCAGGTGGCAGTGTGGGTGGAGATGGTAAAAGGTGGAATTTGTTGTCTTATCAAACTGACTGCGCTTCTCGAAGAAACCTTCACAAGCTCTTCCTCGCTCTCTTGCGAGGGCGGAATTAAGGGACGGTTTTCCAACTCTTCACTACTTCCGCTTCTGTAGATCTTCCCACTTTGCGTAGTCCCAAACATCAATTTATTCGTAGAACCCGCTTTTCGCACAATAGCATCTTAATCCAAGTTTTCAAAGATTTAATATACTTAGCTCACAATCCCTTGAGAAGATGTTGCTCTGCCTCACTGTAGCTGACGGTCTTGTTTATCGCGAACTCAATGATAAATCCTCCTATTATTAGGTCAATCCAATGGTCCAAAACTTGTGCGATCTTATCTTCTGATGCTTCTAGTCTGCGCACTAATTCCGGAGTCCACACTATTGGTTTGTCAAGCCTATACCTTCCCTGGTTGTTTGCTAACTTCGCGATCCACTTGTACAACTCAGTAGGAAAGGATGCAAAGAAAATTTCATGGCTTTCCGTGTACAAGTAGCGCTCCAACCACTGTTCCTTAGATACTCATGGATTTTTGTTCTCCTGTGCTGCGAACTCGTGAATCTTCGTGTCCAACCACTCTTCAATTTCTTTCTTTGTTTGATTCCAGTGGCAAAACATCATACCTCCTTTATGTAGATCTCGGTCCCGCGACGGAACCATTTGTTGGCTTGTATGAGCCTGACCCAGGTTTAGAGGTAATTTAAACAAGAAAATCCTAGTATTACTGGCCCTTTCAGCAACAATCCATGGAGCACAGACTGAGGTCTCACCCGAGGTAGTATGGGAGGGTGATAGAACTAGGTTTCTGCACCCTTGAGATGTCTGATGGGCTCTTGGAGGTCCACAGTCTGACTCGTCGATATGCGTTCTTGTGATCCCTTTGCACCCTTCGGTGCTGCTTCCGTGCAGCCCTTGTAGGGGTGCAACCCATATAATACCCAAGTTCCTTTCTATTTAATCTATGATTTTATGATACTTAACTTGTTCATGTAATACTAATGATTATTACATCATACTCATCAATTATATCAGTGCGCACAACAAATAAACCAATATAAACATAAAGAAGGGAAGGTACAACAAATACACAGAAATAAGAATCAACTTCTCCTTATTAATCTTCAATCCTGATTACAGACTCAACACTGCTCTGCGCGCTCAACTACAGGGATCTGCGCACTCAGCTGCGGACTCTACTAGGCCTCTGTGCACTCAGTTGCAGAGTCTCTTCCTACTATTATGACCCAACACACTTAGAATCCTACTCTAAGATCAAACCATTCGTTTTCTACTTTCTTATCTACTTCTCCCTTTACAACTTAGAGCCTCTCTCTATTTATATAATCCCATGGTCCATGGATCATGGGTAGGCTGACATGATTTTACATTACATTACATTACTTTAGGGTAGACAACCCTATGGCTTAACATCTACTTCGTGCTCCGTGCCCGCAATTTGGGAAGTCTTACAAAACCTTTGACCAAAACTTGGGCTTTGAGCCCTAAAACATGCTGTGGGGGGATTCCATGCCCAAGAAGAGATAGTATTATTTCCATTCTGTTTGTAAGCATATTTCATTATTTTATATTAATGAAATGAAGTGTTATTTCTACTGCTTCTTTGTATTTATGGTTATATCTATAATTTGTTCTATTCCTATTTAAATCTGGATCAGTGGTATCAGAGTGGTCTTCTCTTTCTCTGTTTTTCTTTGCTTGTCCCCAACGAGGTCGGGATATAAGGAGTTAGGGCTTGAACTAGTTGAACCTTTGCAAGACCAACATCGCAAATCCCAACGGACTCCCATGGCAGGTGCAAAGAAAGACAAGGGGCATGAGATCCTATGAAACTCTTGCTCGAGGAAGCCCTCGAGCGATAAAGGAATGCGATGTTGGAAAACTTTGCTCAGATCCTTTAGGGGCTACCTAGGGTCGATGCATCTACTTCCAGCAGCTACTCTAGAAGCACCACACCCTTTAAGGTACAAGTTAACTTTGAAATTTCCATATTTGAGGGTCAAATAGATGTAGACATTGTAGATAAATGGTTAAATCTACTACAAGGATATTTTTCCATTAATGATTTTTCCAATCGAGAAATGATCACCTTTGCACTTCTCAAAGAAGCCCCCCATGTCAAGGACTAGTGGGAGACCTACTGTGAGCAGAAGGATGAAAGTATGAACTCACTATTTTTAGCCGCACCCACTTGGAACTCATTTTGGGATGCCATCAAGGAGTAGTACTACCTTGTTAGGAGCTATGAGGATGTTGGGCATGGGATCACCCGCAGCATGTTTTGGGGCTCAAAGCCCAAGTTTTGGTTAATAAGATTGTAAGACTTCGTGAATTGCAGGCGCAGAGCGCGAAGTCTATGATGAGTCATAGGGTTGTCCACCCTAAAATATTGTAATTTAATGTAAAGTTGTGTCAGCCTAACCATGGTCCGCGGACCATGGGATTGTATAAATAGAGTGTGGCTCTAACTATAAAGAAAAGGAAGGAATAATAGAATAGCAAAGGCATGGTTCAAGGTTGGCGCTGGATTTAAAGTGTACTGGGTCGTAGTAATAGGAAGAGGCTCTACAGCTAAGTGTGCAGAGGCCTAGTAGAGTCCGCAGCTGAGTTCGCGTACCCCTACATCTGAGTGCATAGGGTAGATTCGGGTCTGTAATTGGGAATGAAAGTTAATAAAGAGAAGTTTACTTTGTGCATCTATTCTTAAATCCGTATTTTGATGTTATGCATTACTTTTATTCTATTATTTACTGTGCGCGATTGATAAATACTTGTATGAATGCTTATATATGAAAAAAATCTAAGTAATCAACTAACAAAGCCTAATTAAGGGATATTTGGGTAAATAACATGGGTCACGTTGTGGCTAGAATTGCACGAAGATAGTATCATAAGGCGCGGGGTGCCTGCTGGTGCGCGCAGTGCAGTAAGTGCGAGGGTTGGACCGCGTACAAATCGCTTCATATCAGACATTCCCAGGGTGCGGAAACCTGGTTATAGCACCCTCCCATACTACTTCGGGTGAGATCTCAGTCCACTCTCTGCGGACTGTTGCCGAAAGGGCCAGTAATATTGGAATTTGCTTGGCTAAATCACTTCTGAACCTGGGTCAAGCCCCACCAAGCCAACAAATGGTTCTGTTGCTGGGACCGAGATTTGCATAAGGGATGTCTAATGTCGTGCCACTGGAACCCCACAAAGAAGGATATTGAAGAGTGGTTGGACAAGAATATTCATGAGTTCGCGACGCAGGAAAACAAAACTCTGCAAGTTTCTAAAGAAAAGTGGTTGGAGCGCTACGTATATACAGAAATCCACGAGATTTTCTTTGCATCCTTTCCTTCTGAGCTGTATGAGTGGATCTTGAAGTTAGTCGATAGCTAGGGAAGGTGTAAGCTCGACACACCAATAGTTTGGACTCCGAGATTAGTGCGCAGACTAGAAGCCTCAAAAAACAAGATCGCACGAGCTGTGGACCATTGGCTCGACCGGATAAAAGGGGATTTATCACTGAGTTTGCAATAGACACAACCCTGAGCTACAAGGAGGTAGAATGATGCTTTCTCAAAGGATAGCGAGGTAAGTATATCAAATCTTTGAATACTTGGATTAAGATGCGATTGTGTGAAAAAAGGGTCATGTGAATACATTAATGTTTGGAACTACGCAAAGTGAAAAAATCTACAAAAGTAGCAAAGAATTAGAAAACAATCCCTTAATTTCACCCTCACGAGAGAGCGAGGAAGAGTTCACTGAGGTCTCTTTGAGAAGCACGGTCAATTTGATAAGGTAATGCATTCTGTAGTTACCACCTCCACCCACACCGCCACCTGCTTCACCTCCCTCACCTCCATCTCCACCCACTCCACCTTCACCACCTCCACGGTTCAATATGGCAAGCATGATCAAACTACCAGTATCCAAAGGAGTAGGAAATGAAGATCCAAACTAGTTTTGGTTCGTGGTAAGAGCAGTATGGGAAGCACAAGGTGTCAAGAATGACAATATTAAGAAGGCTACATTGGTGAGTGCACTTCAGGATCACATACTAACATGGTATATCAAGCACTTTAATGACCACCCAAATGCAGAGATAGCGAAGATGCAGAATGCGCTGAACAGGGAATTTAGCAGGCCAAAGTCAGAAACACAATCAATCATTAGGTTTAAAGAAATCATGATGCTCCCGGGCAAGACTCCCTAGGATCTAGATCATTGGCTGAAGAGTACGATCCGCAAAGCGAATATGATGTTGACAGATGGGCAGCATCGCGCATGGTTTGTAGCATCTCTAATACCACACTTGAGGATGACACTATCACAACATAAACTTTCCACCCAAGCCGAAGCGTTGGAAATGGTGATGAGATTACATGAGACCTCGATACGAGACCATGGGTTGGGAGTTCAACAAATCAACGTGCAGCTATAGAATCTGTGTTTGGAAATGCAAAGTTTGAAGCAGGATAGGGCACCGTGGCCAAAGGCGCACGAGGAAGTACGGTGCATAAAATGCAAAGGCCGGGGCCATGACAAGGATCATTTTCCAGCGTTCACAAACTACTTGGCAGGAGGATGGCCAATGCCATTGAGACCGAAGGCACAGGTAGGGCTGAGTGCAGCACCCACTTTATGGTGCGTGATCTATCAGATAAGATGGAAACACATGATGAATAATTGTCAATTGTTGTAGAAGTATACACGTACACCCCAACAACTGTTTTGTAATTTTTGTAGGTCGGTAGGCCACGATGAGTGCACTTGCCGCAGTTACAAGCTAATGATGGATTAGACCCCTTTTCTATAGGATGAAGACCGAAATGTGAGCCCTCGACCCAGATGCAGGGTTGGTGCATGCTGGATTTCAGGGGTGAGGTCGAGGGCGAGGTGGAATGGGACTAGGAAGGGGCTGCAGACAAATAATTTGTTACAATTGTGGAGGGCCAGGGCACTATGCCCGTGATTGTACCAACCCGATGAGGATATCCTATACGTATTGTGCTCAGTTTGGTCATGAAACAATAGATTGTCCTACATTGATCACGAGGATGCACGAAAAAGGGGTATTCCAGCCTCCTCCAACTCAGAATATAGAAATGATGAGGTCTGAGCAGCGTGAAGAGGACCCAAATGTAAACATGGTGCTCAGAAGCGGTACGGCCACGGGAGAGGATACGGGGAAGCATCCAGAGGAATGTACGTGGGTTCACAAGGCTCCTGCAAAGGAACCCAAGATTGACTTAGAATGCACAAAGGAGACATTCATGGAAGCTAAGAAGAGCTTCGTGGAGGCCTCCACTTCAGAAAGTAAGGATCAATCAGAGCCAGGAATGGATCCTTAAATGCTCACTACCTTTCTGGAGACATGCATGAAACTGCTGCGCAAAAACAAGGTCGTTAAAGGAGTATAGGAACTGATCATCAGGTGCACAGGGTTAGGAGAACCGCGCGTAGTCCAGAAATTGGGGAAGCATGCATTGCGCACTGGAAGGGAAATGAGGTTGACTGCATAGATTGGTGAGTATGAAATGGATCAGGTAATCCTATATCTGGGTTCGAACATGAATGTGTCACCAAAGGAAACATGGGAATGCATGGGTAGGCCCACATTACAATGGTCCCCTATTCAATTATGAATGGTGAACCAACAAAATATTTTTCCCATGGGGAAGTTGTAAGGGGTAACAGTTGATATTGAGGGCGCAAGTGCGTAGGTGGATTTTGAAGTAATAGAGATTGTTGATGACAACAATCCCTATCATGCGTTGTTGGGAATAGACTGGGCCACTGATATTAACGGAACCATCAACTTGAAGAAGCGCAAAATGATCTTCGAGAAAAAAGTCATTACACATAGTAGTCCCACTGGACCCAGCTGAAGGAGCGCGCTACACTCAACTGGTGTGTGACAATGATAGCGACGATTATCTTGATAACTGCGTGAGACGAGGATTGGGAAAATCTGATTGTTGATGGGAGGATCTCATGGGAGCGTGAAATCTCCTGCACTTCAAATTCATACGAAGAAGTAGAGCAATGGCAGAATCGGTTGCATTATGTGATGATGCTGAATTGAAACATGATGGTCAGATCACTATGGTGCATGACAACAGAGGCAAGAGAGCTACAGATATATGATGGATTGATAGTGGTGGATGACTTCCTGAGAAAATTTGAAAGCGCAGTACTGGAACAACAACGGTTCAATGTTTTGAAGTGGGCACTAAGTGAAACACCCGCACGATGGTGGGGTACACATCAAGGAAATTTAAAGGACTGGCATGGATGTAGAAGGATGATACACCTACGAGTTTGGAAGCCCCCAGCTTCGAACAAGAGTCAGTCAGCAAGGACAGAGCAACTTGCACGCCCACCTGTCTCGATGGGTACAAATAATTGTTGTGCAGCCCACACAAGCACACCCCAGCCTCAAGATCGAAAATCGGAACAGGACATAGTAGTAGAAAAGGCGACGCGCACCACAAACGTTCCATGTAGAAGCATTCAATAAGGTATGCAGAGTCCTAAATAGGGTTCACCAGACGAGACGAACTGATTGGGACTTGCGCGTGCCAGCGGTTCGATGGGCCTATAGGGCCATGTGCAAAAACCTGAGCATGAAGATGATTCCAAAGATGAGGAGCAGAGTCGAGACCATAATTTTGGAGGAAAGGAATCCTCATGCAATAGCTCCCATGGTTGGGATAGTACGTGGGGACTAGGACGAAGGAATTATACAGCTACACGAGGGTGAACATATGTAGATTCAGGAAGCCATTCGGTGAGGGAACCTTAAACTTCGCAAAATTGTGCAAGCATGTCTCGTTGATAAACTAAGAATGACAAGACATGATATAGACAACCATACTACTACATTAGAAGATTGTTGCCAAGAATTTGTAACTCTGCTACCATGGCTACGACTGCACCTTACCAAACAAAGTAACCAGGGGAGCGCACCGCATAAGGAAGAACGCACGATGGTGACTATCGCAAGGGTAATTGAGGAGTGCCTGCAGACTAGGCTGGGAAGTGAACTGAAGTCTCGCACAGGTGGTGCAGGCACTTGACTAGCTGTAGGGAGCACAGTCTCAGCGCTCCAAGCAGTTGAAAGAGAGCACGGGACTATAAAAGAGTCTATGAGGGAGCTTCACAATAAGGAGGTTGTGCGCAGGATCGACATGTCACAATGGTTGTACCCATGCAGAGGGTCTATGTTGCCACGCGAGTAGGTTGGGAAGTGACCATTGGTGCCACTGTTCATGACAAGATGTCCAATTTAAGGCAAAGAGGAGTAGGCAGTGGTCAATTAAGACACAAATTAAGAGCTGGATTTGGGATGATCTGCTACCAAGAAGGCATTATTGACTCAGAAGTGGGGAGAATGTTCAAATTCAAATTCAAAAGATGCTATAAAACCCGTAGGGCTAACCACGAGACAACACTTGGTTGTTTGAGATTTGGGCAATTACAGAGAATTGAGCACTGAGCACTCTTACCACCTTTGAGTACGTGATAGAACATATCCCGTGTAAACACGATGACTGCTACCAGACCAGGAGTGTGATTCACCGAAGATACCACTGGTGAGGCTGCAGAGCCCCATATGGTCCATGAGGAGCCCAAAGATGTGGCAGTTGCACCAGAAGTTCCAAAATCACCATAGATGCCGCGGCTGAAGAAAGATAAGTAGACTATGGGACCAGTCCACGTATCCCCAAGAAACCCATGGTTCGGAAAATTGTCAATGGAAGAAAAAGGCAAAGCCATCACCATTGAATCAGATGAAGAGGAGGAAGACTTACAGGCTCTAATCGATCAAATAGAGGCACAAGACGATGAGGAGGAGGATGTCGCACCAATGCCTTCGGCAACAAAGTTACGCCCGTACGCCCCTCCATGGAAAGGGAAAGTTAGGGCGGCCAAAGACCTAGAGACTATGAAGAGTGTGCTCCAGACCTCGCTCCTCCTCGATAGCATTACCTTTGAAGGACCGCCCATCGGCTGGGTGCCTACCCTAAAGTTCAAATATTGGGACCTCGCAGATAGCGAGAATTTCCTGCACCTGATGATAGAAATCTTGAGGAAACAGAAGGTGGAGGGGCCAGTGATCACATTGGAACCGTGAAAATGGTTGCGCGGTGTGGAGAAGGCCGGGTTACTTCATCTACGATAGATACCCTACTTTCACTGCATGCCCATCACCATTTTCATCATCAAGCAGCTGTTATGCCTGGTGCTTATTGGGTATCTATGGCTGGAGGAGCCTATTCCCATCACGGTGGAACTTTTTCACAAGATTTCTCATCTTCCCTGTAAGGGAAGGGACCCCAGGGAAATAGCTGGTAAAAGCGGTGATTTGGCTCTCGCGAAAGCCATGAAACCAAATACCAACTGGAAGAAATGCAGATATGCAATTGTGAGTACCAAGGAGAAAGGTGTTCGCATAGCCACCCAGTTCCTGGCCAATAAATTAATGCGGAAGTGTCATGCCGATGAAGTACCAAAGCCTGTGGTTACACTGGCCGAGCAGTGCGTGGAGGGGGTCCAATTCAACTGGGTTGAGTTCCTCTATGAGGAATTTCTGATAAACTGCAAGGAGGCCCAAGAGCAGGGTAAGACCTTCCACTACACATGGTTTCTCTTATCCATTGTGCTAGTAGCAGGCAAACTACCAGCAGATAGCTAATTCTTGGCTATCGACTAGGACCTTCTTGAGGGCGCAAAGTATGCTTCACTCTAGGCCACAAAGGATGCAAAGCAGATCCACGCAGTCAAGTTTTTTTGGGTGCTGATGGAGGCGAGCATCTAGATGTGGATCAATAGAAGACCACGGTAGTGTACGCCACTCTGCAAAGCTTTGCAGAGTTTAAATCGGACATGCACAACATTCATGTCCAGGTGCAGAAGGATCTAGCAAAGGAATGGACAAAGCTTCCATTTATTGCTATTGATGATGCCATCTTCACAACAATGGAATCGTGGTCTCTAGAATGGTGCGCCCTAGACTTGGCAGGAATGGAGAAGGCTGTAGCCTAACAAAGAAAGAAGGCCACAAAACTTTTCATCACATAGCTGGCAGAAAAGAGGCACCAGGAACAAGAAGCAGCTGTACAGTAGAAGACTGCCGATGCAGTAGCAGCGGTGTAGACAACAGAAACAACAACACCCATAAAAGAGGCTGAAGGGGGCCATGAAATGTCCATAGGGCAGGGGGTTGACGACATTGACCTGGACGAAGAGCATATGGGTCCAGAAACTACCTCGCAACAGTTGAAATGGCCGAATGTCCCTAAGAAACCGGTCCCTAGAAAGAAGACAAAAGCATCCAAGATGTCCATTGACCCAATTACGCTTACAGAAGGTGATCTTTTTGACATAGGAAAAACTATTCACGATGTCACTAAGGACACACTCCAAGAAGTGATGGTGGAGTAGAACACTGTGTTGGGGGTGCTATGAACACAGATATAGGGACTACAGGTGCAACCTCCTCAGATAGGAATGATGGCCCCATATGTCATAGCAGGTACATCAGAGACGGAACAGATGTTGTGCACCTGCGTGACCAACACTTTCATGTTCCCCAAAGGCACATTAGTGGCAGCGAATGAAGTTGACCATGCTACGGTGGGCAAGATTAAGGGGTTGAGCGTAAACTTGGCTGCCCTTCCACAAGAAACCCTATACCAATTACAGGATGGGGTCATAGCCGAGCTCCGTGCCAGAGAAGGCCATGTGCTACAGGTATTGAGCGAACAAAAGATCAATATGGAACAACTCAGCTAGCAAGGTGATGAACTGGTTGCACAGACTCAAGGACTGGTGCAGGTGCTGCACGATGCTTATAGAACTATCCCAGAATTGGCTATCCCACCAGATCTACCAGTAGGAAAGCAAATTCACATATTGGCTCTTAGATTCTGTGAGGCAAAGGAGGAAGGAACAAGGATATAGCTGGACCTCAACCTTCAAATTGTCGAACTGTAATTAAAGGCGTAGTCATCCATGCCCCTAGGAGTTAGGGAATAGCGCGCTGGCACTATCCAAAAAGGGTTGGAAGAGGTAGGACAGGCAGTGCAGAACTGTACTACGATGTTGGAAAAGTCCTTCACGGTCCTCACTTCCTTACACGAGGACCCCACCATATAGTGCCTGGAAGCAGACGCGCGGGAGCTTCAAGTGTAGTATGATAGTGTGCACGGAACGACACAGACAGTTGTCCTAACCCAACGGCCGGTGAAGCTACAACAGGTGAAGGTATTGAAGGAACAGGTGGATGCCGCACGAAAGAAAGAGGCAGCACTTAAAGTGCGTGTCCAGCCTTAGATCGATGAAGCCTCCCTCATCACTACTGATATCAAAGGAAAGCTCACATAGATGAAGGTGATGCATGCCTTAAGACAGGGATTTGCCCCTGGGAGTGATAATTCTACTGAGAGAGTAGAACAAATCCAACAGGTAGCAGAATAGTGTGTTGCAGACCTTCGCGCAGCATAGGCATAGTTGGAGGGGCTCCGTGCCAAGATCGTTGCACCAGTAGAGTGACTCGGGACGAGTCATGATGATTGTGTTAGGGGTTGGTTGGGCATGGGATCCCTCAAAACATGTTTTGGGGCTCAAAAACTAAGTTTTGGTCAATACGATTGTAAGACTCTATGAATTACGGGCGCGGAGTGCGAAGTATAGGATGAGTCATAGGGCTATCCGCCCTAAAATATTGTAATTTAATGTAAAGTTGTCTTAGCCTACCCATGGTTCGTGGACCATGGGATTGTATAAATAGAGCAAGCCTCTAAGTGTAAATAAAAGGAAGGAATAATAGAATAGCAAAGGCATGGTTCAAGGTTAGAGTTGGATCTGAAGTGTACTGGGTCATAGTAGTAGGAAGAGGCTTTGCAACTGAGTGCACAGAGGGCTAGTAGAGTCCGCAGCTGAGTGCGCAGACCCCTACAACTGAGTGCGTAGGATAGAGTTGAGTCTATAATTGGGATTGAAAGTTAATAAAGAGAAGTTTACTTTGTGCATCTGTTCTTGAATCTGTATTTTGATTTTATGAATTACTTTTCTTCTGCTATTTACTATGCGTGATTAATAAATACTTGTATGAATGCTTATATATGAAAACAATCTAAGTAATCAGCTAAGAGAGCCTAATTAAGGGAGATTTGGGTAAATAACATGGGTCTCCCTATGGCTAGAACTATGCGAAGACAGTATCACAGGGCGCAGGGTGCCCACTGGTGCACGAAGCGCAGTAAGTGCGACGGTTAGACCGCGTACAAATCACTTCATATTAGACATCCCCAATGTGCGGAAACCTGGTTCTAGCACCCTCCCATACTACTTCGGGTGACACCTCAGTCCACACTCCGCGGACTGTTGTCGAAAGGGCTAGTAGTACTGGGATTTGCTTGGCTAAATCACTTCTGAACCTGGATCAGGCCCCACTAAGCCAACAAAGGATAAATACATAACGTGGACAATGCTGCAACAGGGAAGGAGCAAGATGTGTCGGAGTTTACCAATGTTTGCCATACCCTTCAAATGAAGTTGGGTATCAAGGATTCTAAGAAGCATTTGGTTCTCAGGTACCTGGGCTACCTCCGTAGGTGCATCTAGGATGAGATGGAATTTGTGGACATCTCTTCACTCGGCACGACATACTGATATGCGGTCAAGCTTGAGCAAACGTTTAAATAGAAGAAGCGAGACTTTGGATCTGTGAATTCGAAGCAAGGGAAAGGTGTCCCCAAATCGTAGAAAAAAGGAAAAAGAAAAGGCGAGGCAGCCCAGGGTAACCCGCCAAAGCCGTAAGCAAATAACAACGCTGTGAATCTGAAGCAGGACACGAGAAAGTGGTGTGAGTTCCATAGGAGCTCCACTCACAACACAGGTGAGTGTCGAGCCAAGTAGTGACTAGTGATATAGCTAAAGGCTTCGAAATCATATGCATGTTACGACTCTGAGTCAAAACCCGACAAGGGGAATGAAAAAGGGAATAATATTATTGATGCAGAGCCCAATGCCACCATTTCCACCATGAATATTCAGAAGGAGGAACCTGAAGATCTAGAGGAGGAGGAGTGCCTCTTCTACTCCCAGATGTGGGTAAAGTGTTCCTAGCTATAGTTCATTGTCGATAACGAGAGCCAAAAGAACCTCATTTTAGCAGAGGTAATGAAGCAGCTAGGCTTATCGACCACAAGACATCCACAATCGTACACCATCGGGTGGCTTCACTAAGGATGGTATCTTCACGTTTGCTAGTAGTGTCGCCTCCCATACAACATCAAGTCCATCATGAATGAGATATTATGTGACGTTGCTCCCCTTGATGTTTGTGATGTATTATTAGGCCAACCATACTTATGGAAGCGGCATGTTGTCTATGAGTCGAGGCCTCGTGCTGTGATTGTTACTTTGGGAAATAAGTTGTACATGATACTGGAGGTAGCACTACCTACCGCCATCTCTTTGGTTATTGCAAAAGAATGTAGTAAGCTCGTTTCCAAAACTAGGAAATTTTTTTTCCTGATGATACACCCTCAGGGAAAGAAGAAGACAGCGGCCACGAGCTCTAGACAGGGCCCCTTTGCATGGCAACAACAGATGGACAAGGAAATGGAGGAGTACAACGACATCTTCACCTCCCCCACAGGGGTGCCTCTACACTGTAAATTCAAGGACTCCATCAATCTGACCCTAGGTGCACCGCTGCCCAATGGACTAATCTATCGATGCTCCATTCTAGAGAATGAAGAAATCAAGAGGCAGATTCAGGCGCTGTTGTGGAAAGGTTTCATTTGTCCTAGTTCATTCCCTGTGGGAGCCCAATCATGTTAGTACAGAAGAAGGATGGGACTTGGAGACTCTGTATTGACTACCGGGCGCTAAACAAGATCATTGTCTAGAATAGGAACCTGTCCCATGAATTGATGAACTTCTGGACCAATTGAAGGGGTCAAAATATTTCAGCAGGATCAACTTGAAGTTTGGCTATCACCAGGTACCAATCGAACCCTTCAATGTGTGGAAGATTTCCCTCAAAGCCAAGGAGGGCCTTTTCGAATGGTTGGTTATGCCTTTTGGGTTGAAGAATGCTTCTGCAACCTTCATGAGGCTGATGGATGACATCTTGCAGCCATTCAACAACTTATTTGTAGTGGTATACTTGGATGACATCTTGATCTTCAGCAAGACTTGGGAAGAGCACCTCCACCACATCTGACAGGTTCTCTAAACACTGCAGCAACACAAGTTGTGTGCTAATTTGGAGAAATGCACTTTTGGCATGACCCAATTTTAGTATCTAGGATACATTATTGATGAACGAGGGGTACATGTGGATCCAGCCAAGATTCAAGTCATTCAGGATTGGTCAGCCCCAACCACTCTGACAGAGCTCCACAACTTTCTGGGTCTTGCTAATTTCTATCGCAGGTTCATGTTGGGATTCTCTCATATCACTTGGCCCTTGAGTCAAGTCACCATGGGAGGAACGAAAGAAAAATTATTTTGGTCTGAATCTCAATAGAAGGCATTCATAAAGTTGAAACATCGCCTCTTCTTTGCACCAATGCTCACTTTACCAAACTTGCAACAACCATTTGAGATCGAGATAGATGCATTTGACTAGGCTATTGGTGCAGTCCTTACTCAACAGGGGCATCTAGTGGCATATCACAATGAGACACTTTTAGACATAGCCTGGAAGTATCCCACTTATGAAAAAGATATTTATTCCATTGTGCAGGCTTACCGACAATGGAATAATTACATTTTGGGGAAGGAAACGGTCATCCACATAGACCACTGACCCCGGAAGTTCATACAAACACAAGGGAAGTTGGAGAATGATCGCCATCAAAGTGTTCCACATACCTGTAGCAGGTCCATTTGAATATCAATTATAAGAAGGGTAGCACCAATAATGTTGCAGACTACCTTAGCCGGCCACTGATCATGGCGTTAAACATCGTGCTCAAATCTTGTGGGCACGAGACTTCTGATTGGCCACTTCTCTACAAAAGTGACCCTGAGTTCAACCACACATACCAGAATCTCTTAGCGGGTCAACAAGTTCCATATTTTCTCCTCCAAGATGCCCTAATATGCCACCTGTGACACCTTTGTGTTCCTTCAAGCGAGCGAGCCAAGATGATTTTGGAAGTGCACTGCAGTAAGGCTGTTGGGCATTTCAAGGTCGAGAAAATAGTGGCAGTACTACAGAAGTATTTCTACTAGCCGTATATTCGACAAGATGTCGAGAAGTACATTAGATCCTGCACTGCCTGTGCCATTGTCAAACACACCATCAAGAATCAAGGCCTCTATACTCTGTTTCCCGCCACTAGTCGACCTTGGGAATCCATCTCCATGGATTACATGTCAGGTCTTCCTTCTACTAAGCATGGAAATGACTATGCTTTTATGGTCGTCGACAGATTCTCGAAGATGGCCATTCTAGTGGCCTGCAAGAATAATATCACAGCATAAGCCACTACTAAACTCTTCTTTGAACGAGTGTGGGTACATTTTGGGATCCCACTGTATATCATCTTAGATCGGGACAACATGTTCCTCACTACATTTTGGTCTAGTCTCTGGTCGATGCTGGGCACCAAGCTCACTAAGTCCATAGCTTTCCTCCCCAAACTGATGGCTAGACAAAGGTCATCAATAGGATGATCATACACATTTTACACATGTTCAACTCAAATCATCCACGCACATGGGATGAGAGCCTTTCCTACATCCAACATAGCTATAACCAGGCTATCCATAGCTCGACTGGCCACAAATCTTTTCAGGTGGGCTTGGGATTCCAACCACTATTTCCCACTGATGTGGACATACCATTTTCACCTACTCAAGTAGATTCAGCTCATATCCAGTCGAAAGTCGATAAGGAAAAAAAATTCATTCAGCACATCCAACATATTTGCCTGTAGGTCCATGACATTATGGAGAAATCAAATGCCAAATACAAGCATCGACATGATCAACATCGAGTGCCACACGAGTTGCAGGTGGGTGATAAAGTCTGGTTGCATTTGTAGAAGGAACGCCTTACCGGAGCCTATTGTAAACTCAGACCACTTTGATATGGTCCTTACACCATTACCAAGGTTGTGCGCATAATGCATTTGAGCTTAGCTCCCCTATTCCTTGGCCTTCACCTAGTGTTCAATGTGGACCACCTTCAACCATACTTCCCACCATTGCTGGACACATCAGACATTGCAAAACAACTCACACCTACATAGTTAAATCCATATTGCATGGAGCAAGCCACAACTAATTGAATCATGGACATACAGATCAAGAACACTCGCCAACAGAGGATCCAACTGTGTCAAGTTGTTAAAGCAAGCCAACTCCTTCACCAAGGCAAGTGGCTCACTGGGGACGAAGTTCAGAAGAAGTTTCCTCATCTCATGGAGGAACTCAACGTAATGGGGACCATTGCTTCCTAAGGGGTCAGGAATGATCCAGGTGGATATTATTGGCCACCCACCAATTCCACTTGGACCCCCACCATTGTTTCTTTTAGTTTTTCATTTTCCTTAATTGTAGCACAGTTTACTATTTTTAGAAGTTTTTTTGGGTCCTAAACTTCCGGAGCCATTTTGAGGGTCCTAAACTTCTGGAGCTATTTTTTAGGCCCTAAAATAATCTTTTCCATTGTAGTCCTTGGAGAGATATTTCCAATGGGTTATCATGCGCATCAAACAGAGATAATATGACCAAGTCACAACCCTGGGAAGTTAGCTGTCCAACTCACCCCAACAGGGCCCAGAAACTCTTGGTGTTACATCTCCTCGGGTTAGGGTTTTGGTTGTTTAGGGTTTTCTTTTATTGTTCAATAATATAAATGCCCTTCAGCCTAACTGTAATGTAGTTGAGAGGCATGTAGCTACCACATCTCTTCTCAGAGATGAGCTACTATCACCCGAGCTAGTCTTATTTCCATTATGTTTGTAAGCATATTTCAGTATTTGATATTAATGAAATGAAGTGTTATTTCTACTACATCTTTGTCTTTATGGTTATATCTACAATTTGTTGCGTTCTTGTTTAAATCTGGATCACTACGGCTTCCTTCTTTCTCTGTGTGTCCAGGTTTTATGCAGCCTGCTTAGCTACTTCATTTCTCTTCTGCGTTGCCGAACTTCTCGCGCCCTTGCTTGTTCCATCATATAAGTCTGAGGGGGCATGCCACTATGCTAACCATTGCGTGATCACCTCCTGCACATCTGTCTTCGTCACCAAATATGGAAAGTTATGCCACTTCTATGCTGGATCCTTCTGCGCCTGGATATACACCCTGTGAAAGTCTACCTCAAAGGTTGTGTAGGACGACAACTATGTGTACAAGGTTGGGGACAACCTTTGACATTGGTTAATCACCATGCGGAGGCTGAATTCCATCAGGACCCAAAATATCTTTGTCTATGTGATCCGCATGGGGTCCTTTGTAGCCCATAACGAGGCGATTAATGCTGCCTCGAGTAATCCTTCTTCCAATGGAAGAAACTAGCTATTCTTTGGCAATTCCCATGCAACCAACACAATAGACACTAGCAACCAAGCATAATGAAATAGCTTGGTTTCATCCTAAGCCTCACGGAAATTTCCAAGAACTCCTAACATAGATACCTAGACCAGTGGAAATACACGCCCTTCACGCACTGTGTACCTAGGGACACTAAGGGTTCTAGAACTTCATCCACATGGCACTTTCTCATCACCTTACCTGCTAAAATTTGGGTGGAAATTTGAACTGTAGGGTCGTTTATTGAGGTGATGGAATATCCTCGCACCTTCTTCAGGAGGTCAAATTCTTACTTCATTCTTTTTGCTAGATCATTTTCCATGTCTTTCCACCAAACTCATTGGCTGGATTCAATCCCTTGTATAGCAAATGCATGATTCTATGGATAAGCATGTCAGTGATAGGGATAGGCCCTCCTAGCCATAAGCACCCATTGTGCACCAAAGTGAGCAGCTCACGCACACAAATTGTGTTGATATGGGTACAGTGATAATGGGGCACCCACAATAGATTAAGTAACCCCAAATTCTCCACACCGCGGATCCATTCCACCATCTCTAGTGCGGTAACACCTGAATCCATATAATAGATGTGCTTCATATATTTATCTATTGCTAAGTGAGGAAACATAGCATGATCTATGAGTTCCCAATCTTCCATCTTCATCAGTGGGATCTGCGCAAGTCGTAGACCTTCAAAGGGAACCTGCTAAAGTAGCAGGGGCATAGAAATGGAAAACTTCTCTAAATATAGGTCCTTTGGGACATTCACCTTCCCCTTGCACCGAGGGATACAGTTAGGTAGATTTTTTATGGGCTCCAATCCCTCCACATCTATGTCTGCTATACCCTGGCCTTCCTCTACCTCCAGGTCAACTACCTTCTCGGGTTGTTTGTCTTTCTTTTGTTTATGTGCTACATAATGCTTCTTGGGGGACTCATGCACTGGTACTAGATTTTTCTTCTTATCCTTCTTTGGTTTAGCTGTCTAGGTTTCTCTTGCAGGGGTAGGCTTTGGCCTAGGTGACCTCAGCATCGTAGGCATAGGAGTCAGAGCTTCCATACTCACCACTTCTAGGATGGCTCCCCTAGAGGAAACATCGCCACCAGTATATATGATTTTTGTAGGGCTTGGTCCAAGCATATTTTTGAGAATGAACTTCTGATTCAACTTAGACAGCTTAGAAAATGAAAGACTCACAACTAAATCCTCCCAATACGACCGATTCATAGGTGATAGACAACCAATCTTATCAAAAACTCTAAGGGTGCAAATTGTTCTCTGTTGGACCAACATGCGGAATTTATAGGGGGTTTTGAATTTGAATCCGAAGTTTCCCCCCAAATTCTAACAATTAATGTTGTTTTGGCAATAGATATTCAAATATTTTGCCTTAAATTCTTCCAGCCCGCTCCTCTTAACCGTCTTCTGGTTTTCAAGTCATGAACAGTGACTCTAACAATCACTTTTCTATTATGCTTCGTGACACCTCCCTCCATAGTGCAGCTTCCTAGATGTAGCTTCATAGGTTGTATCTTCATCATCCTCCATGCAGCCTGCCTGCTACGTAGTCCTCCAACCCTGGAAGTGTAGTTTATAGTCCTGTGCTCCCTTGCAAGTGCCTGGAGCATTAAGACTTTCCTACCACCATATAGTCATTGTGGAGGATCCCCTGTATAAACCTTCAATCAGATTTCATTCACTCTTCCCTAAAAGGTTTCTCCATTCAGTTTTGTGAGTTGAAATACGCTTCCATCTGTAATTTCTTTGATAATATATGGCCCTAGCCAATGCATTTAAAATTTTCCCAGAAACTTAGTGAATTTACTATCATATAACAAGACAATATCATTTACCTTGAACGTGTGAAGCTTGATGTGGTGATCGTTTCAGGCTTTTTCACGTTCCTTTTATACTTTTTGATGGAATCCAGCCAAGAATTGGTCCTCTTTAAGCACCATTAGCTGCGCTAGCCGTTCCTCTAAGGCTTCATGATCCACCATACCTGTGAGAGTTTCGGTGCGCAAAATAGGCACAATATGCACCATTGGAATTACAGCTTCTATCCCATAGACTAACTTAAACAACATTTGTACTATTAGCATCTTGCAAGTATCCCTATACGCCCATAGTACTATAGGTACGCACATATCCTAATCATTTCACTGTGCATTGCAGATCTTCACCAACATGTTCTCCAAAATATTCTTGAAGGATTCAACAGTTCCATTGGCCTGTGCGTGATATGGTGTAGACTTCTAATGGTAGACCTGGAATTCTTTGATCAATGCACTAATAGTTTCATTCAAAAAGTGCATACCTCTATCACTCATCAACACTTTTAGGTAGCCGAATCTATTTAAGACATACTCAAACAAAAAATTTGCTATTGTAGCCCCTGTACAGTCCTTAACCGGTTGTGCCTCTACGCGTCTGGTTAGATATTCCGTCATGGTGATGATATAGTGCACACCAGTTTTCTTACATGGGGCCCAAATTGGTCCAACAAAATCAGTTGCCCATTTTTCAAATGGCTACAAGGATACTTGAGGTTGTACTGGTAATTCATCTCTTCGCGATGGTCTGCCCATTCTTTGACATGCATTGCATGCTTTACAATATGCATTGGAATCTTTGTGCAGTGTTGGCCACCATAGACCTACATGCAAAATCTTCTACATAGTCACCTTTCCTACATAACGTCCTCCTACAACCCCTCTATGAGCTTCAATGAGAATTTTATTTCTTTCCAAATTTGCCACACATCTTTGCAATATTTCATCAACACCCATCTCATACAAATGTCCCGTAATCACTGAAAAGTCCCTCATGCGCACTATGAGTTCCGTCTTCTGTTGACTTGTATACCCTTCTGGTGACATCCCCATAGTCAAGAAATGAATGATATCTATGAAATGATTATCTGCTATGCCCACCGCAAAGAGTTGCTCATCTGGCAACCCTTCCTCCAAATTATTAGGTTCCTCTCCTATTTCGATTCACGATAGATGGCCAGGTCCTGCATTCAACCTCCTTGGCTTAACAATTACTTCAAAGTTATACCATTGGAATAGCAACAACAATTGGAAAATCTTCCCCCCCAACACAGGGTTATTGACCAAGTATTTGAAGGAAAAATAATCCGTGTACATCTTGAAAAGCCCTCCTAATAGATAGTGCCTAAATTTCTGCAGCGCGTACACCATGGCTATTCCTTTGTGCTTAGCCATTGATTAATTATTCTCAGCCTTTGATAATTTCCTACTCGCGAAGGCTATAGGGTGGTCCATTTCTCCTTCACCGGCTTGTGTTAACACTACACCCAACGCAATGGAAGAGGCATCGACATCTACATGAAATTCCTTCTTCCAATTTGGGAATACCAAGATCAGCGTGGTGACCATCTTTTCTTTCCAAAAACCTAAACTGGGCGACATTCTTCGTCCCAACAAAATGTTGCATCCTTCTTCAATATCTTCTCCATAGGTGCAGTAATCTGAGAATATGCTTTGATAAATTTTATGTAATATCATGTATGTCCCAGCGTCACACGCAACTAGTTAACATTTCTCAAGATCCCAAAGGAAACACAAAAGATGCATTTCTTCAAATTTAGTGCTAGATGGTATCTGCGACATGTATCCAACATTAGGCGCAAACTTGCTACATGGCGCTTTAATAACCAAAACTTTGTCCAGTCATCGAAGTATACTTCCAAGAACTTATGAATGAACTCCTTAAATGTTGTGATGGCAACATGATAAAATATTGCATGCACATTCTTGAGTCCGAACGACATCACAACATATTGAAAACATCGCCATTCCATTGTGAAGGTCATTTTTCTCCTATCCTCTATTGGGATCTTAATATGATGATATCCAGAGAAGTCATCCGTGAACGAGTAGGCCTCCTTCCACCCAACATTGTCTAATACTTCATCGATAAACGACATCAGGAATGGATCATGGATGCAGGCATCATTAAGCTTCTGCAGACCTATGCAGATCCTTATTTCTCCCTTCTGTTTCTTCTCCTAAACGACCATTGGGCTTACCCAATCAGATCCTTCAACGGGTTCTATGATACCTACTTCTAGCATCTTATCCAACTCTAAGCAAACCTTTTCCTTTTTTATTTGGGATTAAGGTGATATGACCATAGTTTAACAGGTTTTTTTTCCGGCTTCAAAGTAATTTTTATAACACCCACGTCTCCTACTATGCCCTTCAAATCTGAAAACTTGGTAGGGAACAGATCCTGATATTCGCATAGTAACTCTGTAACCGTATCCACAATAGAATCATCCCAATAATCTCCAATCTTAGAAAACTTTGGTTCTGCTTCAGTCCATATGTTTACCTGCTTTGTATTCAACGGTGGGGTGATCTACAAGTTGTCTATTTGCAGGCCCTTGACTTCGTGATTCCCTTCTGCCTCTGGAATATTAATATTTCTTGGATTGTCATCATCCTCTTCAGTGGTCACATTATAAAATTATAGCACATGCCGTAGCTGGGTGCTCCAATCTGGTTGGATCCATTCTAGAGGTTTTTGCAGTGTTCTGAAGATAGCCGCCTTAATTTCCTCTAGGGCTTCATCAATGCTCATGAAGCCATCTTCAAAACTGAAGGTCAATAAGAGCCCTTCCCTCAATATATCCCACTTTGCGATGCCATGGCGGAGCTCCATTTCCAAATACCAGTTCATGGGGATTGTGTCCAAAGTATGGAGAAATAAGTGTACCCACTCCGGCTATGGCTCCATTCCATAAGATTTAGTCCATTTCACTAGGTGATCACGCAGATCATCCCTCCCATCATATTTCTTAGTCAACAGAGTGTTAGGACATCCAAACTGCATCCTCATCATCCTTCAATAATCCCTCCATCCATCAAATATATCCTTGTGCGTACCCCACCATCGTACCCCACCATCGTGCAGCCATAGCACGCAGTGCCAAATCTAGAGCTTGGAAGCAGTGATGGTCAAGGATTTCACGCTCAAACGCATCCAAAAACTTATCCAAGTTAGTTAAACCATCATAATAAGGTAATTTCCTTACCTACGATGAGACACAGTGCAACGGCTTCATCATCATATTGCAGCGCAACGTGGACACTTCATGCAGTGGATTCTACTAGTGCTCTAACTCTTCATCTGAATCAGAGGTGCAGGAACTCTCCTAGTCCCATACAATCCATTCATCTGCCATTGGATTGATCCAGTCTTGATCTTGTGTTGTTATTTTGTAGATCTGATCCAATTCATCTTCACTTTCTTCATAATCATGGGCTGGTTCAGAGTAGCATGCCCCTTTTGCAGGGTCCAACGGCACTACAACCCGAAGCGATTTACTTTAAAATGACATTTTTCTCTTTTTCAATTTGATCACCCCATTCATGTCAATGGCCCAGTCAATTCCCAAGAGCACGGGGTATGGATTATTGTTGCCAATGATCTCTATCACCTCAAAGTCATCCATCGCGCTCGCACCTTCGATATCAATAGTTACCCCATATAATTGTCCCATAGGGATGATATTATGTTGGTTCGCCATTTTGAGTTAGATCAGAGACCACTGCAGTGTAGGTTTCCCCATTCTTTCCCATGTTTTATTTTGTGGTACGTTCACATCAGACCCTATGTCCAAGATGACCTAGTCCATCTCATAATCTCCTATCTGTGTGGTGAGCCTCATCTCGCGCCCTGTTTATACCTTATGTTTGCAAATATTTCTAACTACGCGGTGTCCATCAAGGGAGTTCTCTTTGCTGCCACATTTATTTATTAACTTTCACATATTTTCTATTGTGTAGCAGTTTCATGCAGGTCTCTAAGAACGTAGTAAGCATAGAGGGATCAACCTCTACAGGCATACTAGTGTCTTGCATATTTCTCTGACTTCCTGAGGTGGATGTCTCAACGAAGCTTTTCTTTGCCTCCATAAATGTTTCTTTAGCATGCACCAAGTTAAAACCAACTTCATTTTCTGGGGCCTTGCAGACCCAATCATCCTCTTCAGGTTGTTTATATGTATCATTTCCAGTCATGACTCTGCTCCTCAGCACTATATTCACATTCTAATCTTCCTCGTGGGGCTCATCTCTCATAATTTGTAAGTTTTGTGTAGGTTTCTAAGGTTGCACCTTTTTCTCCTACATCTTAGCTATCAGCACCGAGCATTATTCTATAGTGTGGTCAAACTCATTGCAGTTTGACATGACCAGTGTGTCTGATTCTGACACTCTCGCATGTAGTTCCCAGGTGTTCTATAGTTGTAACAAATAACCTATCCCTAGCCTCTACTGGGCCCTCCTCCTCCTTGACCTCATCCTCGTCCCCGATAACCTTCGCGCGCTCCTCCGGAACCCTGCTCTGGGGACCGCGTTTCTACTTACATCTGGTATGTAGGTGTTCTTTCCATCATCAGCTGATAGCTAAGACAACGGTGTTCATGGTGGCCCACTGATTTCAAAATTTACGGAACAACTACTGAGGTGTCTAGATGAAATTTTGAAGAAAATTACAGTTATCCATTGTATGTTGTCCAACAACTTGACAAATAACGCACTATAGCGTAACCCCTATGCTTGGCCCTACTGGAGCTTTTGGGTTTAGTGGAATTTGTCCCCCTCCCGTGATCTAGCTCGAAAATATAAGACAATGGTCTTTATTGTTGCCGTAGCCCTTACACTTCAAACACCAGACTTCTGTGTGCACCTCTGGTTTAGTCTCCTTGTCTTTCTTCAAGCTCTGCAATTCTAAGAAGAGGCTCTGTAACTGAGAGTGAATCTATTGTACTCCCACAGTCGCATCTTGAATGGGTTTTTCATGCAAACTCATCGCATATTACAAGGCTTCTAGCTGAGTTCCTATCATTTGTTGTGAGAGAATAATACTCAGGTGGGGCACAAGTGAAGATATAAACCACTTGCGATGCTGACCATTTGTGAGCTTTATGTTAGCTTCTTGAATCACACATTTCAACCTTTCATCTAATTCGAAGGCATCTCATCAACCCTCATCGTGATTCCCATAAATCCAACTACTGAATGTGATTCAGACTTAGGCTTACTAACCTCTTTGTGTAAAGCAACCTTAGTTTCTGCTAGCTTTGCTAGAGAATTATCAAAACAATACTTAATATAGCAAGTCAGCATGCGATCCTACAGAGTGGTAACCAACTATGCCTTCTTTATACTTTCATCTGTAATCTACTACTCTTTCCACACAGCATTCACAACAAACAAAAAATTCTCTATATCTTCACTCCCAATGCCTATGAAAATTGGCAGCTTCATTTTATTCAACATTTTGAATGGTGGTGGTGGTGGTGGAGGTGTGGGCGAAGGTGTATGCTGTGGAGGTGGAGGTGGAGGTGGAGTGGATGGATGAGGTTTCCATGGAAAACCCTATGTTATTAGTTGGACAACACTTCACAGCAGAGTCCTTTTTTCCCCTTCGTAATCACTTACAAGAGGTCCAATCAAGGGACTATAATCCAGCCTTAATCCTTCTCGATTTCTAAAGAATTTTCCACTTTGCATAGCTCTAAACATCAAGGCAATGACATAACCCATTTTTCACATAACAACATTTTAATCCAGGTATTCAAAGATCTTAAATACTTACCTCGCAATCCCTTGAAAAATCAACACTCCGCTTCACTGTAGCTAACTGAGGTATCAACCGCACATTCTTTAACAAATCCTCCTATAATTCAATCGAGTCAGTGATCGACAACCCACGCGATCTTCTCTTCAGAGGCTTCTAATCATCGTACCAGTTCAAGAGTCCACGCTGTTGGAATGTCAAGCTTACACCTCCCTTGATCATCCTCCAACTTAGCTAACAACTCGTATAATTCCATCGGGAAGGTGAAGAAGAAAATTTCATGTATCTCCATATACAAATATTCATCAAATCACTGCTCCTTTGACAGGAATGGATTCCTATTTTGCTACACCGCAAATTCATGAATTTTTCTATCCAACCACTTTTCAATTTATTTCTTCGTTGGGTTCCAATGATGCAACATCACACATCACCTTCAAGCAGATCCCCAGTCCCAGCAATAGAACCATTTGTTGGCTTATGGGGTCCTGACCTAGGTTCAGAGTTAGTTGCGCCAACCAACAAATCCCTACACTACTAGCCCTTTCAGAAAAAACCCATGTAGCATAGGCTGCAGTCTCACCTGAAGTAGTATGGGTAGATGCAAGAACCAAGCTTCTGCATCTAGAGACGAGTGTGATGTCTTTTAGCGCCTCAGATCTACCTTCGTGCAGATCGATAAGCCCCTATGGCTCGATACTACAACTCTACTGAAAAAGTCTTCAGAGCTTTGCGAAGGCCTATGATTGGCTTTTGCGAATCTTTGTCAGTTGATTTATCCACTTACATGAATCAAAGAACAATCCTAGATTAGTGTTCGCATAAATCTACTTAAGTTATTTAGAAAACATAACGGAATTCATCAGAGTCTTAGTGAATGTACTTAACATGCATTGCGCACATCTATTAAGACTTATTCAAATTAATCATGCATCATTGGATCAATATTTCATAAACACATTATTAATTCACAACATATGTCGTAAATAGAAGTAAACTGAAATAAACAGATATGCACAGGAATTCTTCAATAATCTTCTTTATTTATCTTCAATTCAATTTTACAAACTCAAAGTTACCCTGGGCACTCAGCTATAGTGGTCCGCACACTCAGCTGCGGACTCTACATAGGCCTCTGCGCACTCAGTTGCAGAGCCTTTTCCTCCTATCTGACCCACTTCTTTGCGCTAACACCTCTAAGATTCCATTTTTTATTTGCATAGATATGCCTTAGACTCTCTCCTATTTATAGCCTCTTACATACAATGCCATGGTCTGCGGACCATTAGTGGATCTCATAACTGACTGAAAATTTACATAAAAAAGGGCTAAAACCCCTTTTCCTCCTAACCATCTATGCACTCTGCATCCACAAATCATGGAGACTTTACATTACATACAAAAAATACATCAAAACTTGGGTTATTTTAGCCCCAAAACTGACCCAGGGGATCCCATCCCAACACCGAGCCTATCCTTTAGCCCCTTTTTCTTTGCCTCTTATTATTTTTCCATCACAAGACCAGGTGTTGTGACTCACGACATAAAACTTAGGTGCTAATCCCTTATATATCCTGCTAGGGGTCTATCTCCTTGTGTTCTTGCTCTATGCCCTTGGTTCCTTGGGCTCCATGACCAAACGCCAACAACATCAAAAGCTCCCTGGCATCAGAACTTTATAAAAGTGTAATTGTACAGGAGTTATGAAATATCCTACCTCTCGGATATACTTCCATGATGACATCATACTCTTTTCATTAACCCCATGTGGTGTCTCCATAGAACTTAGGTGTTAAGCCCTTTAGGATCCTGCCAGGGGCCTATCTCCTTGTGTTTTTTCTGTATGCTGTTGGTTCTTTGGGCTCCATGACCAAACACCAACAACATCGGAAGCTCCCTGGTATCATAAATTTCTCAAAGTGAAATTATAGTGGAGTTACGATATCTCCAAACTTCGAAGTATACTTCCACGGTGGCATCATTCTCTTGTCATCAACCCCACATGGCGTCGCCTTAGTAGTGACACGTATCACCATGATTTTTCCCATTAGGCCACTCAATAATGTTGAATCTAACTTCCATGTTTCCTCCATACAACCATGTCATGCTAATATCATCTACCATTTTCAGCTTCTGACAGCCAATCAACGGCTTCCATGTGTCTTATATGAGGAGAGAGAAAGGGTCCCTAGATCCTTGGTTTTCCAAATGATTTCCTTTGTAAATACCTACTCCCTACAATCCCCGGTGCTTTTAAAATAATTCACTAATAAGAAGTTACAAGGTTTGTAAATTTCTAGGCTTCAATATTCCGACCTTTCGATGTACTGAGGTTCTGGCCATCTGATAATTCTACGTTCCCTGGTTCCGAGGTTTTGAAATTTATAAGCTTTGATATTCCGACCTTCCGACGTCCCAAGATTCCTACCCTCCAATATTTCTACCTTCCTTGGTTATGAGGTTTCAAGGTTTTGAACCTCCAAGGTCAGCTATTTTGGCCTTCCAATATTTCTACCTTCCCTGGTTCCAAGTTTCCAAGGTTCCAAAATTCAGGGTTCTTGTATTTTGATCTTCCGAGATTTCTATCTTCCCTAGTTCCGACGTTCTAAGGTTTTGAAATTTGGCCTGCTCTGAAGGACTTCAAGATCCTTACTTCAACTATCAATAGCTTTTGATCTTAAGATCCATTTATTGACTTCCACATACCGTTGGATTTTTTTTTCAAAGAACTTTCCAGTGGAGAAGGTTCGATGTAGTCCTTGAGCCCATTTTCTACCTAAAACATGGTTGCAAACTCTATTCTATTATTTTCACCTTGACTCTTCTTCTTGTTCCTAGAATCATGGACACCCTGGTCAGCATGATCATCTTCCTATGGATTCTCCAACAAGTCTGCTACCATGATGACTCTCTACAGGATACTGCAGCAACCATAGGACTCCCGTTGAGCTTAACACATCAAGCAAATTAGTGTTATCATCTGCCACCATCACAACTAGCCTAGTGGAAATCAATGTTATCCTACCTAACATCATGCTAGCACATACATCCATGTTAATATGGTTAACATCAATGCCAACATACTTGCTAACTGTCAGGAAAAACCAACTCCCCAACACATCTCCCAGCATGGGTGTTGACATGAATTTCAACACACTTACTGCCACTAAGCATCTAGAAAATGACAATTGTCCAACAATCTCCCCCTTTGGCATTGATGCCAATACCTCTTAAATTCTCCACATTGATGGCTAATCCTCATGCTAATTCCACACATGTCCTTGCATGGGCCACAAATATATTTTTTTCCTCTACTTTAGGCATCACAACTTTTCCAATAATTTTCTCCCTATTTGACATCAATGGAAAAGGGATACAAGTTGCCTTTCCTCCCCCATGCAATCATTGATTGTCAATGACTGAGTGTCTAGTTCCTGATGTGAATTTTGATCAACAAAATTATCTTCAAGGGCTAATATCTTATGTTGCTCTATAACGTGGATCTGTGTGATATTCTCCCCTTGAACATATGCTTCATCCTTTTTAATAAATCTCTAATTGTAGACACCTTATGGTTGTTGGATATGTACTGTTTCTTCCAATGCATCTTTTGTACCAACTAAAATTTCTCATGGTATTGTTGTTGCTGCAAATACCAATCATTAGTGATGCATTGAGCTTGTTGTTCATTTTTGTTGTTGCTTCATCCTCTATGCTCACTTCTTCTGAGAATCTACATTAACCAAATTTTCTCCCCCTGATATTAACCTACTCCAAATATGGACCGCTTCTTAAATAATACCAATTGGACCAAAAACAATGATACAAATTGGGTATTATACTAGGAAAACTCTAATAATTCGTTTCATAAAGATATACCCATTTTCAAAAGAGGTTGCTCCATATGAACCCAGACCACCAATTTACATAGTGATACCAATTGAAAACTAAGGGACGCTCAAATCGTGTACCTATTTGTTTCATGAACACAAGACTGCTAGGAAAAATCAAATTCACAACTTAAATGAAATAAGGGTATTTCACACAAGATGTAAACCTTTTATTTCATGTGCAATCTTTCTTCCTAAGGCTGACAATTGTTGTCTTCTACTATTAATAAAGTAGCTCCCCCGAAGCCAATTCTCTCTAATCTCCTACATCTTCTCCCTTGGATCTGCTTGAGGACAGATCATGTTGACCTGACTTGAATATGGACCTTTTTTCAGTCCACACTTTTGCTACAACTCATCCTCTTATTCCCACAACGTAATATGTTATTGTGTACTCCCCCTAAAACCTGGCAGGATGCACTCCTCATCTCTCTTTCATTGTTGATACATTTGAAATAAATAAATATGTTATTGTAATCAGCAAGGGGACTCAACTATACATTCAGCAATCAAATGAAACTTTCTGTCTATTCTTTCTAACTTCCTATATTTGACTTATTTGACCTACCTTGAGGCCATTCTATTCCTTTATTGAAGAGAAACAGGGGATCTACTCCCCCTAAGAAGATCATCTTCCTTCTTCTTCCAAACCTATAATTGTCGAGTCTTGATAGGAGCATTACTTTTCAGCTTCTTCTTTTCCTGTTTTTGGGCTTTCTCTTGGATACACATGGCTAAATGAAACTTCTCCTTCAAGTCCTCTTTCTTAAACCAAGTCTTCTTGCTGCCTTTTTTTCCTTACAGAGGGGTCTTCTACAAGAGTAAGAGGATCATCATTCCTAATTTTTCTCTAATTTCTTCCTCCTATTTTCATCTTGCTCTTTTGATACTGAGCACTAAAGAAAAACTTGTATTCCTCTATTCCATTGTTTCTTCTTGTCTTTAAATCCTAAGTTGCTACATTTTCATGCATATGTTGAGAAGCATGATTTTTCTCCCCATATTTGTAGCTTGTTTCCTCATGACCAAATTTTCCACAGTTGTAGCATTCGATTTGGCTTAAGAATGGGGCAGAGGAGTTACTATTCTCGAAAATACTCTCATCAAGCCTTCTATTACTATCAATGTGCCTTATCCTAGCCTCTTTATGCATTTTTAGGTTGCTACTACCCAATGCATCTTATTTTCCTCCATGCCTTCTACAGTCTATGGCCTTATGCCCAACATTATTGCAAGAGAAATAATAACCATGAAAAGGCTTCTAATAGTTAACAATACATTTTCTTTGAAGGCATTGTCCTTGAGATGGAAAGGAACTCTGTTGGTTCTTCATGTGCCTTCCATGGAATATTGTGCTATTGCCTTGCAATGTTCCCTGTTGTTACTTGGATCTCTTCTGCTTCTCTCCTTGTTGTTGCTTCTTAGCAAATTTTGGTTGGACATTCTTCTCCTACTTCTGATGCTTTCCTTTATGTTGCTAAATTTCAACAACATGTTTTTCTTTGTTGTTTTTAGAACCTTGAACAACCTTTACCTGGGAACCTAACCCTTTAGCCTTCGTAATATTGGAGCGTTGATTTTGTTTGAAATGCAAACTAACTTTGATGAGAGGGCATCCCTACTAAACAAGCATCTCATCCAAAGCCTTGTTTTTCTCCTTAAGCTTTTGATATTGAGACATCTCTTCACTTTCCCTTTCTAGGTCATGTCTCAAAGAGACTACTTTATTTAGTCTCTCGAAGTAAGCTTCTCCATCATTTAGCTGAATGGATAACCTCCCATTCAATCTGCTATCCTCTTCTTGTTGAGGATTTAGATCTATTATTGTTTTTCTCAACTTATCATTCTCAATCTCATACTCATGCAACTGCACTTTTTTCTTGAGATTTGCTTATGGTAGCTCCTTGATCTCTTTTATAGAATACATCTGCTTCTTTGTCAAATAGATCCTTTCATCTAGATCATTTTCTTCACTATCAGAGGTGTTGGATGAACCACCACAGAGATCTAAATCCATCTCTATGTCCATAGAATCTTCCAAAAGTATGAGGAGTATTCAATCTTAATCTCTTATAGTGATACCCCTATTCTCTTTACGAGATATACTCTCTTCTTATTCAGAAGATTCATCATATTCTCTTTCTAATAAAGTCGGTCTATCTTCATTACTACTACTAGATGCGTGGATATCTCTATCCTCAAGTGATTTGCATAAACATCTAGATAATGAGTGACCTATTTCTTGACATTTATCACAAAGAAATATCTTACTTTCTAAGTTTCATGGCCTCTCATCTAGTTCTTCTTCTTCACCATCTATGGAGTGAAGATCAACAGTATGCTCACGGGAAGAAATATCTTCAATCTTTTGAGAAACTTTCCTTTTAGATGCCTTCTTCTGAGCCGCATTGAAATCTTCTCCATATAGAAATTGAAATCTTTTTAGAATTTCCTTTTTTGTCTCATAGTTCCTTACCTCCTCATCATCTAGTTTAGACAACCTTTTCATGTTTATTTCCTTAAATTCTTCATTATGATCACTCTTCTCTCCATTCAATATGGAGCACCGTACATCAACATCCAAAGCCATTAAATACAATTCCATTCTAACCTTCTAGAATTCATATTCTGATCCATATAAAAATGGAATTCCTTCTGATGTAACCCAAGTTTGATTAGTCATTTTTTCCCTTTAATTTACCTTCAAGTGGTTAAGTTGTTTCTGAAGGAACCTGGCTCTCATACCAATTGTTGGAAACAATGTTAATACTGAGAGGGGGGTGAATTGATATTAAGGATCATTTTACCTTGTATGCCAATATATATTTACTCATTCCAATTTCGAATCCATTATATGAGAGAAACCATTAACAAACCATAACAATAGCCATATGAAGAAATACAAGCATACACATCATGAGTAGTAAACACATGAGACAAGAGGTTTAACAAGGAAACCCTTTTGGGAGAATAACCACCAAAGATTGTTTTTGTTATTTATGTAAAAATAAGAGAACCTACTCTATTACATCAATATGTTTATGAGCCACCACTCACAAGAAGAATCAACTCCCTTTGATTGTTTGTTAGCACCCACTTAGCAGGAAGCACCAACTCCCTCCTTTTGTAGACACCTGATAAGCCTACCAAAAGCACCATCTGAAGCACCGACTTCATGTATTTGTTGCAAGAACCAACTTGCATCTCCTTAGATTTATGTAATCACCAACTCAAGGAGGTACCAACCCCCAATCCTTCTCAGACACCCACTAGAGATGGAAGCACCAACTTCCTATATGCAAGCTCCAACTGACACTCAAAAGAAAAACTTACTTCGCACTGTAATTGGTAGCCTCTTTACCTATTTTCAACTCTTTGTTCTCCTCAGCAGCATTTTGGCCCATGCAACACTCTTACCTCTACACACTCTGCAATAGCCCATTGTTCTACTTGACAGTTTACACTAATATGCAACACTCTCTGCACTTTTCCCACCCCACAAAAACATATTCATAAGGGATATATGCTCTCGGCCTTCCATTGTCTTAGGAACATATTCCCTCTTCTTAGAAGTGCACTCACGCTTAGAGTTCTACACATGGCTCACACTCCATAGCATATACTCTACTATTGGCCCTCCTCTATTCCGTAGGATCTCTCAACCTCACACAGCATCATTGGCCCACTTAGCCCATTTTCTCTACAACATAGGCACACACAACCTCCTTCTGCAGCATAGACACACTTGGCCTATCCTCAAAAATGCAATCACGCATAGAGCTCTTCACAGAGCTCACTAGCAACAATGTTGCTTCCCCCCACAATTGTTCAACTACGATCCTGGGTTTTGTTTCACTGAAATACAGTGATTGATGTTATCCTTTTCATCCATCACTCTACCATTCACACTATCAGAGTGTACCTCTGCATGGATTCTCCATCATGTTGTTGCATCTCATTTATGGAATTCTTCTGCTGCAACATAAAATAAAAGAATGGGTTTCATTCACTCACCAAATGTGGCTACCATATAATTAATGCAAGAAATTTCCACCTAAGTGTCTTTCAACCTATTGAGAATTAAATCTCAGTCACTCTATACTACGAGGAGTTTCTTCCATTCTTACTAATTTCTCATAGAGCTTGAAATGTACTTTACCATGGCTTCTCTGAACTGTGATCAGACCTCCATTCCCTTAGGCTCTATTATTCATTTAATTCAATGAAACATGCATGGGTTATCAGAGGTAGTTTATTTCAACTCAAGATAGGTTGAATACTATTCTTTGAAGGTCGCAGACCCTTTCCCCTTGACTCAACAATATTGGCAGTCGCTATTTATTCTAGCGACAAAATCTTCTAAACACAGTTACTCTTAGTTCCCAACTCATTCATCCTTCATACACCTCTGTGTTGAAATCCCGGAGCCCCAGATCTCGTAAATTTATTAAGGTGACTATGTTCTAGGATATTATGATATCATGAGATTATGAGCCTAACCCTTAACCCCTTTTTCTTCCCCTCTTATTGTTTTCCTATCATAGGACCATGTACTGTGACTAGCAGCATAGCACTAGGTGCTAAGCCCTTCAACATCTTGTCAGGGGCCTATCTCCTTTTGTTCTTACTCTATGCCCTTGGTTCTTTGGGCTCCAAGACCAAACAACAACAACATCAAAAGCTCCATGGTATCATAAGTTTCTCAAAGTGAAATTATAGATGAGTTATGAAATCTCCGACCTCCTAGATATACTTACAAGATGACATCATGCTCTTTTCATCAACCCCACATGGCGTATCCATAGCTCTCAGGTGCTAATCCCTTCAGGATCCTGTTGTAGGCCTATCTCCTTGTCGTTTTTCTCTATGCCCTTGGTTCTTTGGGCTCCACCACCAAATTTAAAAAAAATCCGAAGCTCCCTGGTATTAAAAGTTTCTCAAAGTGAAACTATAAAGGAGTTACAAGATATTCGACCTCTGAAATATACTTCCAGGGTGACATCATGCTCTTTTCATCAACCCCACATGGCGTCTCCTTAGTGGTGACACGTGTCACTGGGATTTCCCCACTAGGCCACTCTATAATGTTAAATATGACTACCATTCGTCCTCTCTACAACCATGTCATGTTGATGTCATCTGCCACTATCATCTTGTGAGGTCCAACCAATTGTTGCCATGTGTCTTGTCTGAGGAGAGAGGAAGGGTCCCTCAATCCTTGCTTTTGCAAATAATTTCATTTGTAAATCCATTCTCCCCGCAACCCTCCGCACTTTTAAAAGAATTCATTCATAAGAAGTTATGAGGTTCTGAGGTTCCAAAATTTCTAGGCTCCAATATTCCTACCTTATGACGTCCCAAGATTCTGACCCTCCGATATTTCTACCTTGCCTGGTTCTCAGGTTTCGAGGTTCAGATATTTCTAAGCTCCGATATTCCAACCTTTCAACGTGTCGAGATTCTGACCCTATGATATTTCTACCTTCCCTGGTTTCGAGGTTCCTTGGTTTTGAACCTCTGAGGTTTCGATATTCTGACCTTCCCATATTTATACCTTCCCTGGCTTCGAGGTTCCAAGGTTTTGAAATTTGGGGTTTCCATATTCAGACCTTCTAAGATTTATAACTTCCCTTTTCAGGTTTCAAGGTTTTTAATTTTGGCCAACTCATATGGACATCAAGATCCTTTCTTTGGCTATCAATAACTATGATGATTCTCTACAAGATACTACAACAACCATATGACTCCCCCTAAGCTTGACACATCAAGCACATCACTTCTAGCATCTACTTCCATCACAACTAGCCTAGTGGACATCAATGATATCCTTCCTAACATCATGGTAGCACATATATCCATGATAGTTTGGTGGACATCAATACCAACATACTTTCTAATTGTCAGTCGAAACCAACTGCCCAACACATCTCTGAGCATGGGTGTTGACATCAATGTCAACACACTTGTTGCCACTATCCATCTAGACAATGCCAAATGTCCAACAAAATTCATTGCCAATCTTAATCCAAGCCGTATAAGCCCTGCAAAGATAACTTTAAATTGAGAAAAGATTAGCATAAAAAAACTAAAATTGACGACAGTTCTCTATTTGATCATTAATATACTAACTGATACAAGATGAAGATCAAGTATGAAAGATATATTGACCAATAACAAGTAAATTAATAATGTTCATACAATAGTGCAAAAGAAAAGAAAAAAATGTTATTAACTCCAACTCCCTATAGTTTATAGTCCTTTGAATCTTTGAAATCTTTCAAGAGATGTTTTTATAATAGGTCAAAAGCACTCCCTTAGAAATCCTAAAACTTCTATCATCCACATCTAAGCTTTCCTTTGATTACAATAGTACAACGAATTATAAGCTAACTACGAAAACCCCTCTTAAGTAGGTTTCATAGGTGAAAAATATTATCTAAAACCTAATATACAATCCACTTGTGTGGATTTAGAAAGCCCCTTCTGCTCCCAGAGTTCTCCATGCTATATAATTTTTCATGGAATTTTTTTTTCTTTTCATAATGATGTATTTTCTTTATCATGGAATGATTGGTTCCCCAATTCGATCTCAATCATCTCGTATTAATTTCTAGGCCCCTGTCGTTCTTTTTCCTCTTTGGATGTAGTTATTGATTTCCACCTACTAAGTTCTCATTCCCATCCACGAATTCATTCTTATGCTTTGTTCTCATACAATTGGTTCATTCTATCATGGTTGAATTCATCACAACCACATGATAAATTTATCTTTCCTCTGGTTTAAATCCTCACACCTGCAATAAAAACAAATCAGAAATAAACAAATGAAATTTGAACACAAATTATTTTCATGGTGATCCTTGTGTTCAATCAGATCACTCTACGAATGGTTCCCCTACCTTCTAGCTCCGTGGTCTAATCACAAATGGAAATTTTCATCTTGCAAGTCATTATCTTTCCTAAAGGCTAGCCACGAGCCCTTGATCAGGTTCCTTCATTGCAATTTTCCTCTTCCTTTTCCATGAATAAATGAAAACAAAATATGCAATTAAATCCATAATTATGGGATGTGGTAGGATTAGAGTGGAATTCCCTCAGCATCCCACTGGCATTGATGTTCTTCCATTTGTGCATGCGCCATGAAAACCCTGTCAGCAAAAGTAATCAAAATTAGTTTTGGAATCATAATTAAATCTATAATCATGGAAAAAACCATATTTGTAATGTGGTGTATCTTGATGATTCTGTAACTTAGGTATGATATCCTTAACGTTTACGCAGTAATTGGTGTTTAACTGTGAAACAAATCGTAGCCATGCCATGTGGTGAAATGGTTTGTGGGCATTATCTTGTTGAAATTGTAGCAAGAAAAGGATTCATTTGAGTTATGCCTTGGTCAAATGGAAAAATCTAATTTTCCACATCAGCAGGATGACTTGGATTGTAGTTAGTTAGAGTGGTCCATGGCCTTGTCTCCTAATTAAGTTAGTAAATTCAAGTTATAGGCTAGGAGTAGAGTTTTGGATGTCTTGACTGCTAAAATTTAGCAATCTAGTTGAGTTATTGTTTGCTGAACTCAATTAATTTATCTCCGGTGACTTGTTGAGCTAATTGAAGTCGATTTGACTAGTTATGACAGTTGTTAACTCATTGATCTCTCCATTAACTAGTCAATCAACTAAAATTGACCCAGTCATGGATGGAATTCGAATTTCCTAGTTGAGTGGATGCAAAAGGCACATTATTATTTATAATTGTATATTATTAAGTGTACAATTATTTTGCACTGAGCAAGTGATCAATCCCCCTTGAATATGTGTAAGGAAATAGTGAATTTCCCTATTATTTAGGACCTTAATTCCTCGATCATTATGCAAGGAAATAGGAGGTTGGTTAAGGCTTGGATCGGGTAAGTGCTGGCCAAAGCATGTTAGGAAGCAGGTGAACAATATTGCAATGGAGTGTGTGCTTCAGAGTCGAAGTGAGACATTGTAATTGTTTCTCTTTCCCATCTGAATTAATGAAAAGTAGTGGATGGGTTTTTCCCAATTCAGTTCCCTTGTAAAATCAATGTGTTTCTTTCAGGGAAAATTTTAAGGATGGAAACTTATCTTAAAATTTAGAAACTTTCGCGAATCTTAATAGTCTTCAATATGAAAACTATAAAATTTTTAGTGATATATTTGTAAAAATACTCAAAATTCTAATGATCTTATATATAGTCTTTATAAAATTTTGGTGATTTTTAACGTAAAATAAAATTATTCTATAAAATTTGGGCAAATAACATTTAGAAAAAATGGAAATTGGCAAATCTTTCTTTTGGAAAAATCATGAAATATTAACCCACTTGCGAATATTAGCCCCTAAAATTTTCCATAGTTCCTTTTGTTTTGATTGTTGCATATTATTGCGTGTGTTTCTATCATGTGTTTTCCTTTCCGTAGAATAGTGAAAGAAATTTTTGTCTCTTGATTTCAGTTTCATTTCATTAGTAGTAGATAATTTCTTGCAATTTCTACACGGTATCAGAGCTATGAAAAGCTACATAGAAAACTTGTTCTATATTTTCTCTTAGAGAAATTTCAATTTGCAAAGATTTTGGTGTTGATTGTCTTTAGTGCAGGAAAAATTTGTTTTAATGGATTGAGGATTGAGTATGCATTAGAGGGCACCTTGAATTTTTGTGCTTGGAAAGACAAGATGGAAGTTTTCTTGGATGACAATGGAGTATGGAAATATGCAAAAATTGATATTCCAAAATGAGAAACATCAGATGCAAAAGAACTTTCTCAGTGGAAGAAAGACATAACAAGAGTCAGGAGGATTATTCTGGGGGGTTTCAGAGATCATGACATTTCAAAATTAGATGGAAAAGAGACTCGTATTTCAATGTGGAAAAATATCATAGATCCATTCTTGAGAAACAATGATGCTAGGAAATTAGCATTGAGAGATAATCTCAGGAGAATTGGAATGTAAAAAAATGAAACATTCCTCGGTAGTTATCTAGATTCTGTCCGGTTCAAGATGAAATTGGAGTAGGAGAAAATGTGCCATCATTTGAACTATCAGGATTCAGTTAATGGAAGAGATAAGCAACTAGATTGGGAGAGGCTTTGGTCTAATTTTGTGTAGGAGGAGATCAAAAGAAACACTAGATATGGTGTCACATCCATTGTGGAGTGAGGAAGAAGATTGTGCTCTAGTTGGAAAAGGAAAGAACGCCAAAGGTATGTAAGCCCAAGGTGAGGCAAAATTATCCCAGAACAATGGTAGGAAGGACCTCTACAAAATAAAATGTTTTCACTACCATGAATATGGACTCTATGCAACCAAGTTCCACACAAAAAATCTAGCAAGGAGCCTAGAGTAGGAGCAGGAGGAGATGATCTAGAATCTTAATTCGAGTTAGATTTCACCCTCTTTTCTTGCATGGAAAGCACAATACGAGGGAGTGAGTGGTACCTATATTCTAGTGCGTTGTATCATATGACAGGAAACCATGAATTCTTCAATAACCTAAAAGAGAAGGATCTCAAATTGCACATAGAATTTAGAGATAATGGTAGGTATAGTACCAAAGGAATTGGTGTTGTCACCTTTAAGAGGGATTCAAGCTCTTATATTCACTTGAAAAATGTAATGTATATGCTTGGTCTAAAGAAAAATATAGTTTCTATAGTTGTACTTGAAGACCGTGGATATGATGTGATGTTCAATAAGTGTAAATATTTTCTGAAGCATGTTGCTACTAGACAAGTTAAACAAATTAGAGTTAGACTGAAAAATATCTACAAGCTAGAGGTAGATTTCGCCATGCATAAAGCCATACCTCCGAGTGAGGTGGGGCAATGTATAGCCTTAGCTCCAGAGTTGTAAATATTTTGGCAAGTCCATAAGAGAACAACAATATCTACATTATACTCTTCTCATGGATCATTACTTTGCTACAAGGGCCCATAGTATTCAATAACAGAAGGCTCATTTTCAGTTGATCCAATCAGATCTCGAGCGAAAGTTGCAGGCTAGTAGTAGTCAGAGACATAGGAGATAGTTGCAAATCAGATACACAATTGATTCATTATTTTAGATGCTTATCAATTGGAGTTTTTGTAGTAGCAATAACAAAAGTGAAAATAAGTTTTGTTATAGTACACTCCATAAGAGAAATAATGGGGTTGTGCAAAACCCTTTTCTTGCTAAGAGGGTCTGTTGAAATTATAGCAAGAAATGACTTCATTTGACTTGTTCCTTAGTCAAATGGAGAAATTCAATTTTCCACATCAACATGATGACTTAGGTTGTAGTTAGGTGGAGTTATATCACCTTATCTCCTAGTTAAGTCAGTAAATTATAGTTATAGGATATAAGTATAGTTGTGCATGTGTTGATTGCTAAAATTTAGCAATATAGTTGAATTATTGTTAGTTGCACTCATTTAACTGAGCACTAGTCATTATTTGAGTCAGTTAAAGGTTAATTGAGTAGTTATGACTGTTGTTAACTCATTGATCCCTCAGTTAACTAGTCAATCAACTAAAAATAGACCCAGTCAGGCATTGAATTTGAATTGCCCAGTTCAATGGATGGAAAAGGAATAATTTTAAATATAATTTTATATTGTTCAATATACAATTTCTTTTCACTGAGAAGGTGATTCCCCTTGTATTTGTAGAATAAATAGGGAATTTCCCTATTATTTAGGATCTTAATTCCTCCAGGATTATGTAAGGAAATAAGAGGTTGGATAAGGCTTAAATTCACTAATTGTTGGCCAAAGTAGGTTAGGAAGCAAGAGAACAATATTGTAGTGGAGGGTGTGCTTCAGAGTTAAAGGAAGACATTTTAATTATTTCTCTTTCTCATATGAATTAATACAAAGTAGCAGAATGGTTTTTCCTAGTTGAGTTCCCCTGTAAAATAATTTTCTTCCTTGTGTTTTGATGGTTGCATGTTATTTCATGTGTTTTCCTTTCTGCAGAATAATAGACAAAAAAAATTTCTCTTTATTTCCGTTTTATTCATTACAAGTAGAAATAATTTTGCAATTTCTACATGATATTAGAGCTAAGGAAAACTACATACAAACCTTGTTCTACATCTTCTCTCAAAGAAATTTTGATTTGTAGATATTTTGGTGCCTATTCTCTTAAGTGCAGGAAAAATTTCGTTCAATGGATTGAGGCTTGAGGATGTATAGGAAGGAACCTTGAATTTTTTTACTTGGAAAGACATGATGGAAGTTGTCCTGGATGAAAATGGAGTGTGGTAATATACACAAACTGATATTCTAAAACCAACAACATCAAATGCACAAGAACTTGCTTAGTGGAAGAAAGACACAACAAGAGCTATGAGGATTAATCTAGAGGGTGTTATATATCATGTGGTTTTGAACTTGCATGGAAAGAAGAATCCTTTTGAAATGTGGAAAACGCTTACATATCCATTCTAGAGAAGTAGTGATTCCAGGAAATTTGCATTGAGAGATAAACTCAAGAGAATTCTAATGAAAAAAATTGAAACCAATTGTTAGTAAGTATCCAGATTCACTCAGGCTTGAGATGTACTTGGAGGAGAAGGAGAAAATGTACGATCATCTAAATTTATGAGCTTAACTCTCCTTGGCCTTCTGAAATATTGACACAACTATCAGGATTCAGTTAATGGAAGAGACAAGCTACCAAATTGGGTGAGACTTTGGTCTGATTTGGTGTAGGAGGAGATCAGAAGAAACACTAGAGATGGTGTCACATCCATTATAGATGAGGAATAATACTATGCTATAATTGGAAAAGGAAAGAATGCCAAAGTTAGGAAGGCCCAATGCAAGGTGGAATCTAGAAAGAACAATGGAAAGAAGAAGGAGCTTAGTAAAATAAAACGTTTTTACTACAAAGAATATGGACACTATGCAACTAAGTGTCTGCAGAAGAAATCCTACAAAGCGCATGCAGCAAGATCACATGGAGATGGTTTTGAATCTCAATTCAAGTTAGATTTCGCCCTCTTTTCTTGAATGAAAATCATAATAAGAGGGAGTAAGTGGTACCTAGATTTTAGTGCCTCGTATCATATGACAAGAACCAAGGAATTCTTCAGTATCCTAGAAAAGAAGGATCCCAAATTGCACATAGAATTTAGAGATAATGGGAGGTATAGTAGTAAAGGAATTGATATTGTCACCTTTGGGAGGGAGTGAGGCTCCCATCTTCACTTGAAAAATGGAATGTATGTGCCTAGCCAGAATAAATCTCTATTTTTTGTAGTTTTGCTTGAAGAACGTGGATATGGTGTGATATTTAGTAAGGGGAAAGCTCTTTTGAAGAATGTTTCTACTAGATAAGTGAAACATATTGAAGTTAGATTGAAAAATCCCTACAAGCTAGAGGTATATTTCACCATGCATGCAACCATACCTCTAGGAGTGAGGTGGGGTGATGTAGAGCCTTAGTCCCATAGTTACAAGTATTTAGGTAGGTTCCATAGAAGAGAAACAAGAATTGCAATATGCTCTTCTCATGGATCATTACCTTGCTATGGGGGCCCATAATATTTAATAATAGAAGGATCAATGTCAGTTGATGCAGTTATATCTTGAGCGACATATGCATGTTAGTAGCAGTTAGAGACTCAGTAGACTGTTGTAGCTAGAGACATAGTCGATTCAACGTTTTGGATGCTCCTTATTTGCAGTTTTTACAATGGCACAACAACAATGATATGAAGATTTTTTATGGTACATTCCACAGGAGTAGGATTGGAGTTGTGCAGAACCATTTTCTTACTAAGAGGGACTGTTGAAATTGTAGAAAGAAAAGGCTTCATTTGACTTGTGCCTTAGTCAAATGGAGAAATTCAAATTTTGACATCAATGGGATGACTTGGATATCAATTATCTAGAGTGGCATGGCCTTGTCTCCTGGTTAAGTCGGTAAATTCAAGTTACATGCTAGAAGTAGAGTTGTGCATGTGTTGAATGCTAAAATTTAGCAATCTAGTTGAGTTACTATTAGTTGAACTCATTTAACTGAGCTGTAGTCATTAGTTCAGTCAGTTGAAGGTTAGTTGAGTAGTTATGACTATTTTTAACTCAATGGTCTCTCAGTTAACTAGTCATCTAGCTAAAAGTAGACCCAGTCATGCCTGGAACTTGAATTCCTAGTTTAGTGGATGGAAAAGGCACATTTGTGTTTATAATTTTATATCGTTTAGTGTACAGGCATTTTTCACTAGGAAGGTGATCAATTCCCCTTGTATTTGCGCAAGGAAATAGGGAATTTACATATTGCATAGAAGCTTAACTCTTGCAAGATTGCGGAAGGAAATAAGAGGCTAGTTGAGGCCTAAATTGGCTAAGTGTTGACTAGATTAGGTTAGGAATCAAGAGAACAATATTGCAGTGTAGGGTGTGCTTTGGATTTGAAGCAAGACATTGTAATTTTTCTCTTTCTCTTCTGAATTAATGCAAAGTGGTGGAGGTGTTTTTACCAGTTGGGTTCCCATGAAAAGTCATTGTGTTCCTTGTGTTTTGATGGTTGCATGTTATTGCACGTGTTTCTATTATGTGTTTTACTTTCTGCATTATAGTAGAAGAATTTTTTGTCTCTTTGCTTTAGTTCAATTTCATTAGTAGTAGAAAAATTCTTGCAAGTTCTACATGGTATCAGATCTATAGAAAACTACATAAATACCTTGTTTTATATATTCCCTCAGAGAAATTTCGATTTGCAGATTTTGTGGTGTTGATTCTCTTTAGTGCAGGAAAAATGTCTTTCAGTGGATTAAGGATTGGGTATGCATTGGACACAACCTATAAATTTTGTGCTTAGAAAGACAAGATGGAAGTTGTTCTGGATGACAATCAAGTATGGTAATATACAAAAAATGATTTTCCAAAACTAGCAACATCATATGAATAAGAACTTGCTCAATGGACAAAATATATAGTAAGATACAAAAGGATTATTTTGGATGGTATCAGATATCATGTGGTTTCAAACTTGTATGGAAAGGAGAATCCTTTTGAAATGGGGCAATCTCTCACATATCTATTCTATAGCATCAATGATGGTAGGAAATTGGCACTAAGAGATCAAATCAGGAGCATTTGAATGCATAAAATTAAACCATTCCTTAGTACCTATCCAGATTCACTTATGTTTGAGATGAGATTGGAGTAGGAGAAAAGGTGCCATTATCTGAAATTGTGAGCTTAACACTCCTTTGCCTTATGAAATCCTAGCACAACTATCAGGATTCAGTTAATGGAAGAGACAAGCTACTAGATTGGGAGAGACATTAGTCGGATTTTATGCAGGAGGAGATCAAAAGAAACACTAGAGATGGTGTCACATCCATTACATATGAGGAAGAAGACTATTCTCTAATTGGAAAAATAAAGAAGGCTAAATGCATGAAGTCCTAAGGAAAGGAAAAATCTAGCCAAAACAATGGGAAGAAGAAGGACCTTCAAAAAATAAAACATTTTCACTGCCATGAATATGGACACTATGAAACCAAGTGTCTACAAAAGAAATCCAACAAGGAGCCTGCAACAAGAGCAGGAGGATATGCTTTGGAATATCAATTTGATTTACATTTCACCCTATTTTATTACATGGGAAGTAAAATAAGAGTGAGTGAGTGGCACCTATACTCTAGTTCCTCATATCGTACGACAGGAAACAAGGAATTATTTAGTAGCCTAGAAGAGAAGGATCTAAAATTACACATAGAATTTAGAGATGATGGGAGGTACAATAACGAAGAAATTGGTATGGTCACCTTTAAGAAGGAGTCAGTCTCCCATATTCACTTGAAAAATGTAATGTATTTTCTTACTCTAATGAAAAAAATAGTTTTTTTAGTTGTACTTGAAGATAGTGGATATGATGTGATGTTTAGTTGGGGGAAATATTTTCTAAAGCATGTTGCTACTTGACAAGTGAAACATATTGTAGTTAGAGTGAAAAATCTCTACAAGCTAGAGGTAGATTTCGCCATGCATGAAACCCTACCTCCAGGAGTGAGGTTGGGCTATGTAGAGCCTTGGTCCCAGAGTTGCAAATATTTTAGAAGGATCCATAGGAGATAACAAAAAATTACAGTATACTCTTCTCATGGATCATTACCTTGCTACATGGGGCACATAGTATTTAATAACATAAGGATCAATGGCAGTTAATGTAGTCAAATCTTAAGTGAAAGTTGCAAGCTAGTAACAGCCAGAGATTTAGGAGACAGTTGTAGCTTAGAGACAAAGTTTATTCAATATTTTGGATACTTTTCAGTTGCAGTTACTGTAGTAGAAACAACAATAGTGATAGGGATTTGTTTTATAGCACATTCCACATGAGAAGGATTGGGGTTGTGTAGAACCCTTTTCTTGCTAAGAGGCAGTGTTGAAATTGTAGCAAGAAAAGGGTTCATTTGACTTGTACCTTAGTCAAATGGAGAATTTTCTTTCCATATCATCAGGATGTCTTGGATTGCATTTACCTGGAGTGAAATGGCCTTGTTTCTTAGTTAAGTTAGTAAATTCAAGTTATAGGCTAGAAGTAGAGTTTTGCATGTGTTGATTTCTAAATTTATCAATCTAGTTATTGTTAGTTGAACACAGTTAACTGAGCTCTAGTCATTAGTTTATTCAATTGAAGGGCAATTGAGTAGTTATGATTTTTTTTAACTCATTGATCTCTCAGTTAACTAGTCAATCACCTAAAAATATACCTACTAATGCATGGAATTCAAATTTCCTAGTTGAGTGGATGGAAACAACACATTTGTCTTTATAATTATATACTGGTGAGTGCTTTTGCACTAATAAAGTGATCAATTCCAATTGGATTTGCGGAAGGAAATAGGGAATTTCCATATTATTTAGGAGAATAGTATTGTAGTGCAGAGTTCTCTTCAGAGCTGAAGAAACATTGTAATTGTTTCTCTTTCACATTTGAATTAACACAAAGCAACAAAGGGGTTTTTCCAAGTTGGATTCCCCTGTAAAATCATTGTGTTCCCTGAGTTTTTATGGTTGTATGTTATTCCATGTGTTTCTATAGTGAGTTTTCCTTTTCGTGGAATAATAGAAGAAATTTATGTCTCTTGATTTCAGTTTGATTTCATTAGTAGTAGAAAATTTCTTACAATTTCTACATATCCTACATTTCTCCCATGATAAAACCATCTTTAATTTATATTTGTAGATGGGGTGAGTTTATGACGTGGAATACGAGAAGGATTAAGGCATGAGTGGGGTTTGTGTTTAATGTTGTGTTAGGAGCGCATAGGTCTCAGGTGATGGCATGTGGTTAAAATAAAATAAAATTATTTTAGTTATATTTGTTTCCTCTTGGGAATTATCCGACATCAACTGGAGAAAGAAACCTTATGTTGTTTATATATTTGGTGGAATTAAAAGTTTTTCAAGAAGCATGGTGAGGGCAAGGTACAAAAGTTGATGGTCATGTGGTGTTGCTACTAGGATCTTATCAGTGCACTAGAGGCTTAGGCTTATGGGCTAAATACATAAATATATATTTTAACATTTAAATTTTAGTAACGTTATTACGATATTTACAATGCATTATAATAAAATATATTTACAATATTCTATTACATTATATATACAATATTATATGTCATTATAAGGTGTTATGTTATTATTAAAGTGGCATATTAATTTTAATATATATATATATATATATATGTATATGTATTACAACATATTAATTATATTACCATGTATATATTTATATATTGATCTAATATTATATTCATTTACAATCTGATTCACTTATTTAGAATATTTCTTTTTATTAACGATTCACCCATTTTCAAAGTAGGTGTCAAGTGAAGTTTTTGCAATAAATTTTACATGAAAGGAACCGTTGCTCCACAATCATATGCCCTCGTAGGATCACTAAACAACGAAAGAATATGGCTAACCCAAGAGAACAAACCTTAATTCAAATGATCATGCAATAAGTCTCGATGCAATTCTTAATGTTATAAGGGTTTGAGTAAGTACCTTGCCTCCTCACACATTGGTGAATGGTTTACGGCTTGCTGAAGAATCCTCTCACTCCAATCGAGTGATATCTCCCTTCCACTATCAATCCTAAGCCCACAGGTAAGCATAAATAAACAAATATGACAAGTAATCTTTCGTAGAAGACCGTCAACTCAACAGATTAAAAAATAGATGAACATAAATCACCACAAATGCTAATATAAACGAAGGGGACATGAATCTTCATTAACCATATAATCAATAACACATCAATATAACTTCATCTTCGAAACTCCTGTCCCCATTCAAATAGAGTCTCCCACCATAATGAACAAGAACTCAAAGCAACATGGGGTTCTCAAAACTGAATCACAATAGCAACATATGACTCTCTGGTCCTTGCTCACGAATTCTAACTAATAGGTTTTGACTAGCTTAATGTTCTAGGATGGCCCAGTATAAATAAAAAGAAGGAGACTCTCAAGAGGATGAATGTAGATACCTAGGATGAAGAGAATTTAGATAAGATTCTCAATAATGTATCCTAGCCAGCTCAAATAGATGAGATAAGAACATGAGTTGAACCGATATCCTAGGAAACATAAGTCTATAGAACACGTCCCTTAACCACATGGACAAAACTATGAAATATTGTTAATAACTGAATAGATCAAGTGTCCTCTATGCATTTGGAAGGTTTTGATCACACTCAGAAGCTTGTATGTATGCGGTTGGGGAGGAAAGTTAGGAAAAAGAGTTGTCAAGGCCAAAACAAAAGGCTAACAACATAATGAATCAAGAGGAATAACCCTAGGGAGAAAAATAGGTTGATAACATATTCCCCATAATGCAAGAGGTTATAAGAGTCACTGATGGCCAAAATGCATTACAATAAAGCTCAGAGGTCAAAAGATGAGTGAGGAGACAAAGCCATGAACTCAGATTGGAAGGTAATAAATGTGGAGGTCTCATTTGTGTCGATAGCATCCCTAAGGTGGTTATACCCATGCTCGGTCATAAATAGATATTGAACATTGCCACCAAAACAGACACTATAGATCCATGACATGAAATTATAGAACATGTTCATGAAAAAATACACAGTGGATCCATGTGAATGAACAGATGGAGCATATCCATAAGAAAATACAATGTGGATCTATGTCATAGTATACATCAGTAGGACTATGGACACATAGAAAACATGAGGTGCCCTAGAATAGTCCTTAAAGTACATAAATGATATATTACTCCAACGCAACTTGGGAAGGGTTCCATATAAGAGTGAGATATCCCTAACCTAGGGTCTTCGACATAACCCTGATGATATGAATCTACGATATGAAAATAGTTGTGTTGAGGTTGAGCATGGTAGAAATTGCCTGATTACTATCCAATGAGGTAAAATAGTAATAGATGTGATGGAATCCACCATTGAGAAAAATGGACCCCAAGGTACCTAGTATTGTCCAGTAAGTGTGAATGAATGAGCTGATTTTGAACACCAGTGGACTTAACCAATCAAGAGCCAATGTTGTAAACACATTATTGATTGTGAGGAATCATACCACTAAGGTTTGCAAGATCTATGATACTAATGTTTCCTAGATCAATATCTTGGAAAATGAGCTTAAGTTGATAGGATAAGATCCCTCGAAGGGGGGCCTTGATGTATCCCCTATCAATAAATATGGAAAAGACCAGGATGATGTGATGTATGGATGAATTCATTAGGTGATGAAGTACATATGAAATAGGGACAACTGAATCAAAAAGGTCAATAGGCTACTACAGATGGCTGACATAGGATGGGACTTCCCTTGAACACATAGCGACACAACATAAGAGTGACTTAGCAGCAGGACTAATGAGCACCATGTGATATCATGAAATGATGCAGGAGGCTTTGAAACATGCTAAATATGATTGGAAGAGTAACCCATCGGAGGAGTAAACAGACTCATATGAATGGTATGGCTCCTAGGCAAGCTAGAACCCAACAATGAGATAACGATGCAAACATGTGCCATGTTCAAGGGCGACATGACGGACACTTCCATTTTGATGACTAATGTATATGAATGTTCCCTTCCCTTTCTCTTTTTAAGGTTCAATTTTTGTAAGTTTAGTCTCCCAAGCCTAAAAAAGAGATAAAATAATACAAGGAAGAACCTTCTAGCCATAGTAAACAAGAGTATTCCTTTTTCCTAACTAGTATACTCAGTATGTAAAAGGGTTAAACTTATACTGAATAGATGACCCTTCAAATACTTTAATGAGCATGAAGAAGACAATTTCACTTGGTAATCTTTTCGAAATTAAGGGGTCCAAAGAGAGCTTGAAGGAAACTACTCCTAGAGGAATGTGTTAGCACCTAAATCTGCCTCAGGTTGAAGGAAGGAAAAAATTAGGGTAACCACAAACCACGCTCAGTCTGGTAGCTAGCCCTACCAGAGCAGGAGAGGGCTCTCTGCGAGTCACACTCAGTGAATAGATAATCCAAAATGGTCTAAGGTGACTTACAATGCAATATTTACCTTAGGCTAGTAAGTGAATAGGGAGTTCGGAAGAGATTCTATGAAGTGACCGAGCTTTTGGGATGTATATGGGACTAGCGCTCAGTAAAGAACAGAGAATCGAATATGAAAGCACAGATTATTCCATGAGGCAAGGTAGGCAGCAAGCGCAGCAATTTCGGCTTAAGGTAATGCGGAATGGAAAGATTGCTGAAGAGAGTGAAAAGGGCATGGTCGCATGAATCCTTTTCAATAGAAGAGTAACACTGTACATGAAATTTTCCCACAGGCAGAGCAATATAAATTGAATTGTACCAAATCTCACTTAGAAAATTTCACTGAAGTGAAGCATGAAATGAAATATGAAACATAACAAGATACATATGGAACATAAGAACACATTTGCTACACTCACGACCACAAGAATCTCATGAAACAGAGCCGCTGCCTTTCATTAATTCTCTGTAAAAAATACACAGTGCAGAAATAGAGTTTCTTTCCCACAGTCTCCTAGAAGTTACAAGCTAGCCAACCCTTTGCAAATAACTTGCATACAATATATAGAAAGTGTAGAGAATAGATGGAACGCCCAGGGGTTGGGAAGTTACTCAAATCATTTCGAAAAGGAGATGGAGAGCCAACCATCAGCTACAGGTGCAGCGCTCTCAAGCATGACATTTGGCTGTGGTGACCCTTTGCATTCTTTTGCCACTTGGATAGATGACCATCTGGAGAGAAAACTCTTTAAATGCCGCCTTTGGTGCCAAAAAACTAAAGTGTAGATGGCTGGGCCCACTTGGAGAAGTCGTGACCCGAATTTCGCGAAACGGGAGCAAATTGGACATTTTTTCCCCTGTGCGCCGCACCAAATTCTCTGTGCATCGTGCCACTTTGTAGCCTGTTTTGGGGCACCTGTAGGCATCCAAAATGTTCCCAAGTGGGCTTGTTGGAAAGCCTGTCCTGTCTAATTTCCAACCCAAGTGGAATTTATTAATTTAAAGCTCATTTGACCATCCAAAACTTCATTCTCCCAAGACTGCTTTCTGTGTGTCAAAAAAGTGGCAGAGAGGCCATTTTTGGGTGTTTTTTGACCTTTAGGAGACCCAAAACTTGTCAAAATTTCTAGCTCGGACACCAGTACTAGTATCTTTCGATGTTGAATCCAAATATGCAAGCAGTTTCTCCATTGGAGCCCTAGAACACTGGTGCGACGTACAGGGAGAAATTTCGTGTTTTGTGCCCAAAAAATTTGCCTGTGACCAAAATTTGCCCAAATTCTTTGAAATTTGGGTTGGAGGTTCCCTATGAAGTGCTTTACTGTGCCGAGGAAGCCTTAGCCAAGATTTGAGGCTGATCTTGCTCCTTTGCCTCCTTTGCCTCCTTTGCCTCTTTTGTCGCTTTGCTCAATTTTGCCTTTAGGCTCCTGATTCTCGCTTAGGAACTCATGTTTCAGGCTTGGTAGTGATGATTCATGCACCTCAACATGTCTTTCTCCCTGTTTGATTTGTCCAACTACTGCTCCAAGTGAACATTTACTTTCTCTAGCACATACCGGTCTTCGTCTCTTTGCTCCATAGGTCTGCCTTGTGCTGCCAGGATGTGTCGTCAGTTTTCCTCGATCATCTGCAACTCTATCTCAGTTAGCCGATCCTCAAGTTGCTTGTTCCTCTACTCGAGATATTGCACGTTCCACTTTGCCCTATCCAAGTCCAGGGATAGGTTCTCAATCATAGAATGCTGCTCCTGAATGATCTCTCCCAGCTCAACATTTGTAGGTTCTACATCTGTCTCATCATCCTGTAGGAGAACAAACTCGGTCTCTTGCTCACCTGATGACCCTTCCTCCTGCACTGGCTCCTTTCCCTTACCCTGCTCTTGTGGTGCTAATGTCGGAAGTGAGGCCCCTTCCACCCCGAGTGGAGATAACATCTGCTTTGCTACTGCAAACAACAGTCTACTTCCCTTCTGGTATGTTATGTATACTGGCATGGTGGCAGTCTCATGGTGCTCAAACTGATGTGAAGGAATTCCCATCTCAAGCTCAAACTGATGTGAAGGACCTCCCACCTCGTGTTCTGCCTCTTATATCACTGGTGGGGTGCTGAAGAAATCATGGGAGATGAAGTCCTCCCAAGCAATACCCTGCAATCCCAGTTGATAGTCTACCAAGATCCGGATGAGAGCAAAATGATATACACTGTTTAGCTGCTGTCGTGGGGTCTTACGCTGCATGAAGTTTTTCATCTTCTCAATGTTGTTGCAGATGAAAAATGGGAGGCTCATCATCCTCACCTTGGTGAAGTGCATGAGCAAGCGGATGTGATAGGCATAAAGGTGAGAAAAACTCCCCTCGCAACTAAAATACTTCATGATCAATCTCATGAGTAGGGCATACTCATCCCTCAAGAATCTGAATGGAAAAACTCTGGTGAGCTGGCTCAAGCAGTTTTCCTTGATGTAAGGCTCATAGTGATGCCTCTCCACCTTCTTCTTCTTATGCCACTACTCCCCAATGTTTGGGATCCCTGTTGGTACTGATTTAGCCTCCAGTGTCAAGGTGAAAGTGACCCCAGCCAGGACATATTGGCCTCCCTGTAGATGAAGTGCAAAAAGGCGGGCCAACTCATGATGGACTTTGACATTTGCCACCTTTTGACAAAATTCATAGCATGCCAAGTGCTGAAAACAAGACATGGCAAGTGGGCATGCCTGCAGCTTAGTGAGGGTGTTTGTCTCATCTCTAATATGTCTGCCACTCCGATGATGTCTCCTATGGGCCCTCTCTCCTGAAGATGTGTCACTGTGGGTACCCTCCTCATAATCTGATGAATTTTCTGATGCCATTACTGCTGCTTGTACCCTGAGTATTATGCTGCCCTCTGAATCCAATGAAACTGATAGATGCTCTGAAAATTTGTCACCAAGGGGAAAATAAAATAGGGGAGTGTTAGGAGGGGAATGATGAAAAGGGGAATAACGGTTTAAAGGAGAAATTTATCAGGGATTTGGGATTGTTTGGGGTGTGATTTTGATGGGGTAGGGTTTGGGATATTTTGAGCTACAGGAATAAAGGGGACGAATGGATATGATTGAAATGTAGCTAGGGTAACTATCAGGGAAATTGGCTGATAGAGGTAGGGCAGGAGCATACTTAGCAATCATGTTACTGCAGCAAAACCATAGCTTCTTGCCCTTCTTTGTGTCATTTTTGTGTTTGCTTAATAAAAATTTGTTTTTGATTTCATGGTCACCAACATCATATTTTTCTTTGAGTTTAGGATCAGTGGTGAAGGTGTTTAGGGCCACCTTTGCAATTTTGAGAGCCAATTTCAAAAAAATTGGGCAATTCAGTGCTTTTTTAGGCTTACAAGCCTGTGCGCCACGCGTTTTTCCCAGTGTGTCGTGTGCTAGGTATGCGTCGCGCCAGTGCAATGTTGACATTGTGGCTGGGCTCCCAGTGTGCCGCGTGCCCTGAGTGCGTCGCACCACCTTGTGTGTGCGCCGCGCACTGTCAAACGACACTTGTTTGCTTGGAAATGTAGGGATGGGTCTTAGTGGAGATTTCTAGGGGGTTTCCTTAGGAGACAAGGTGGCATGGAGGTGACCAATGATGAGGAGTGAGGGGACAAGGGGACGGGAGCAACCTTGTTGGCATCTTCACAAATTTGCAGAACCCGTTTATCATTTTTCTTTGATGATTGTTTTCATGGATGGCCAATGTGCTTTAGATATCATTCAACATCTTAGAAACACCAGTCATTGACTGAATTGATAGAGAAGAGGTTTTATTGAGCCTACCTCTTGCTTGCTAGCCTTCAAATGGGGTATAAAACCAATTTGCAAGTGTCTTGAGCTCCCTGGCTGTGTGCGTCGCACGCCAAGCCCAGTGTGCCGCTTGCCTTGTGTGCATCGCGCCCTTGTTGATTTTGCACTGCGGGCTGGTTGCCAATGCATCGCGCCCTCTGTGTGCGCCGCGCTCCCTGGTGTGTGCATCGCGCCCTTTGGAAACCGGCTCTCCCTCACTCAAACCCTCATGAATTTTCTCTCTCACCTTTGTAATTTCTCTCCAAGCTTGCCAAAGCACAAATGGTTTTTGTTTTGGGCAAAAACAAGTATATATAGGCTTTGGGAGAGTTGGGTTTAATTTTTTCCTCTTTGAAGACCCACTTTCTAATGTTTGAGTTTTGCACTTTTCATTGACTTTAAAACACTCTGCTTTTCATTTTTTCTTTGAAATTTTGGCTCTCATGATGAAATTTTTGGCATTTCTTTGCGGGGACTGTGTGACTGGGCACCTGGCCATGAAAACCCTGACTGCATCTGAAAAAATCAACTGGCGATTTTTTGGAAAATTTTGTCATAGTTGACCTTGTTTGACTTTTCTTCAAAATAGAGTTTTGAAGAAGAGTCGATGTCTCTTCAGGTGATGATGATGCTTTCTGAACCATAGCTGTATAAGATCTCCCTCTGGCCTGCATGGCTTTTTCTGGACATGTTTTTTCAAAGACCACATTGATGATTTCCTAGACCCAGCAATAAAAATAACTTTGTCCTGTAATATGACCAGACCTTGACTATCATGAATTTCCAGTGATTATGGACAAAGACCTGAGCCGGTAGGGGCCAGACATGAGGGAAAATGAGTAGCATGACTTTCTCCGTTAGATCATGACATGTCCCCAGCGAAATTCAGCTGAGTGGATGGAGCGGGACACCTAAAATCGAAATGCACAAAGAGCTTTGATCTCTGACAGAGGGCTGACCAGACCGACTCGAACATTGGCTCCAATGGGGGATGGTAGCTCCTTGGAGGTGCCAAGAACAACAGATCTCTGGAGGAGCTAGGTAGTGCCTTTTGTCTATTGGGCTATGGAGTCATCATTTTGATAAACAACACAAGACTCTGACTTATTTATACAACTGGAATAACCAAGAAATTGACTCAAACTTGACAATTGGAATAACTCAAAAACTGACTTTACATACTGAAACAAACTGAAATAAAAATGGTATTTACAATGACAGTGGAAACAATGTTAATAGATCAATAATGATACCACTTGAGCAGTCGACCATTGATCGGCCCTCCAGGACAGTCTTCCCCATTCATTTCCTTCAGAAGAAAGGCATTTTGACCCCTGTATGCTGCAATTTTGAAAGGACCTTTCCACAGATTTTTGAACTTTCCATGCTTACGTTTTTCTTCATTCCTTGCATCCCACTTCAGCACCACATCATCCAACTGAAATTTGTCCACTTTAGCTTTTCTGCCATAAATTTTCTTTATCCTCTCCTGCAACTTGGATGTGTTTTTGAAAACTTCTTCTCTTATTCGCTGTAAGTGGATCATTTGTTTCAGCCTTCTCTGCATGGGATCTTCCTCACTGCCGGCCTCCTGAAGAAGTTTGACCACTGGGGCAGCAAGAGAAGCGGGGAATACTGTGTCAACTCCATAAACTAGCTCAAACGGTGACATACCAATAGATTTTTTCTGACTGATTCGATCTGCCCAAAGTGCATGGACCAGCCTCTTGTTCCAGCTCTTCTTATTTATTTCCAACAACTTCTTGATGATGTTGACCAAAGATTTATTCGAAGATTCCGCCAATCCATTGCCTTGTGAATGATAGGCAGTTGAATGACACAAAATTATATGATATTTATGACAAAATTCTACCATCCTTTTCGATTTGAAAGCTGCTGCATTATTAGTGATTAACTTGTTTGGACAACCAAAGTGAGACAAGATGTTATTCTCAAGAAATGAAATGATTACCGTGTCCATCGCTTGTCTGGTAGGGGCTGCCTCAATCCATTTTGTGAAGTAGTTCGTTGCTATAAGGATACACCTATGCTTTCTGTAAGAGGCGGGATGAATTTCCCCAATGAAATCCAACCCCCACTGCTAGAATGGAGTGCTCACTTCGATAGGCTTAAGTGGCAAAGGCTGTAATTTCTATTTCCCTTCGAAAATTTGACACTTATGACAGTGCTTTACCATCTTATGCACATCAGCAAAAAAAGTAGGCCAGTAGTACCCCGCTCTCAAAATTTTGTTTGCTGTTGATTTCCAAAAAACATGTCCACCACACTCTCCTCCATGGAAATCTTCCATGACTTTCTTTGCCTCCTCTTTCACCAGACAGTTTAAGAAAATGCCACCGGGATCTTTCCAATACAGTGCAGAATTCAAGATACAAAACTTGGTAGCCTTCAATTTGAGTGTTCTCGCTTTGTTTCTAGCCATGCCGGGCGGTGGTGATAGATTTTTCAGCACATATAATATATCAGAATACCATGGGGACAAAGAAAACATTTCGGATACCTGAACTGAAGTTCCTCCATCATTCTCCTCGGACATGGCAGCGATCAGATTTATTTCCAATGCATGTAAATTTGATTCAACCATTAGCTTCGCCAACCCCTGTCCTTTGACTAGCTCTGTAGGCTTTATCTCCACATCATATTCTAGCAAGGCTGTGATCCATTTTCCTCTTCTCCCTTCCGGATTGGTCTGCACTAAAACATCTTTCACAGCAGTATTAGGAACATAGGCCAGAATGTGAGAATGTAGGATATACACCCGGAAATCCTTCAGTGCCTTCACCAATGCCAGGGCTTGCTTCTCAATGATGTTGTACTTCAAAGATGCATCCCTTATAGCCCTACTGAAGAATGCAATAGGTATTTCATGATCATCCCTCTTCTGCAATAGTACCGCTGCCATAGTGTGCTCAGAAGCAAATGAAAACAATATGAAATCTTAAGTGTAATCCGGGCTAACTAGAACTGGAGCTGAAGAAAGGGCCAATTTGACCAAGTTGAAAGATTTTGCAGCCTCATCTGTCCATTTCACCTGGTTGTCCTTCTTAAGCATGTTGGTCATTTCATTCAAGTGTTCTGCAAGATTAGGCACAAAGCGACGCAAAAAATTCATCTTACCATTGAATGACTGTATCTCCTTTTTGTTCCTAGGCAGATCGATTTGCTGAATTGCTTGCACACGTACTGGGTCTATACGGATGCCATCTTTTGAAATGATATGCCCAAGTAATTTTCCTTCATGGCGAACAAGCTCTTCTTAGGATTTAGCGATAGGCCATATTTCCTGCATTTTTGAAAGACAATTTTTAGGTGATGCATATGCTCTTCATCAGATTTTGAAAACACCGTCACGTCATCCAAGTACACCACCAAAAACACATCCTTCTCATTTGCAAACGCCAATTCCATTGCACGCTGAAATGTGGCACCTGCATTCTTTAAACCGAATGGCATTTTGGCATAGTGAAATGTTCCCCATGGAGTTGTGAATGCTGTCTTATCTCTATCATCTTCATGGACTGAAATTTGGTTATATCAGGAATAACCATCAAGTAGCGACATACGAGATGTCCCCACTACTCGCTGAAGTATATGGTCCATATTGGGCAGCGGATAGTTGTCCTTCAATGAGACCTTGTTTAGATTTCTGAAATCGATGCATAGGCAGATCTCACCGGTCTTCTTTCGTATAGGCACTAAGTTAGATATCCAATTTGAAAATCTGATAGGCACAATGATACATGACTTGTACAACCTATTTACCTCTTTTTCGATGGATGGCAGCAACTTTGGATTGATCCTCCTCAGCTTTTGTCTAAATGGTTTCTGATTGGGCTTGATAGGTATGGTGTGCTGAATGATATTCGTATCATAGGTCTTTAAATCAGAATAATCCCAAGCAAATACATGTGCAAATGAAGCCATCAAACTGATATATTTGTCCTTGATATATTTTGGATTCGTAGCTGTACCAATGTTGACTTCTTCCACACCTTTATCTGTCGGCTGCAATGTTGTCTTGCAGGCTACATCATCCTGATCGAAAAGTTCCTCTAGGGGTATCAAGCCTTTAGGAATGATGTTATTCTTCAGCTGTAATACGTCCATTTGATTGTTCTGCACTTCTTCTGTACCATTCCCTTTGTCCTCATCGTTTTCGACATCAATTAAGGTTTCTTTGAACTTGCCTTTGTTGAGTAGAAAATCCTTAATCTCCTCATCATCTTGGAACACTTGCCAATGTCGCTGATTGTCTGGAATGGTTGGATGGTGCTTGATATGGATTTCAAACTTATTGCTAGAGTTCATGGGGATCTTCAAGCTGCTCACTGCCTTGGCAAGAGCATCAGCAATACTATTTTGTATTCGTGGCACACATGTCAAGGTGTATTCAGAAAATAGCTTCAAGATGTCCAAAACTGCATTACGATAGGCCTGCATCCTAGGATGTTTTGCTTGATACTCACCTCTGACCTGTTTTATCACCAACTCAGAGTCGCCATATACTGAAATCCTTTTTGCATTCAACTTCCTAAGAATCTTCAGGCCAGCAATCAGAGCTTCATATTCAGCTTCATTATTGGAACATTCGAAGGCCAGCTTGTAGGAGCAAACTCTCACGCTGCTAGGAACTTTGATTGGGGTGGAGAAATGACTACATACCCAAATACCAATACCAATGCCATCATTCCCTACTGCTCCATCAAAATCCATGGTCCACAAGCCTTCTTCGTCTTCTTGCAAGTGCTGAAAATCTTTTTGTTGTCCATTGTTTGCTTGCTATCCACTGTTTTCAAAAGTTTGCCCAATCATTTGCTGCTTTTCTTGTCCTTATTTCTTCAAAATCTCTCTAAAATTTTCTGTTATCTCTGGAATATCGTCTTCTTCTACTATCTGACTCTCTATCTCATTTAAACTATCTGAAAACAAAACAAAAGACTCTAAATCTGTATGTACATATTTTATAGGATGATTTATCGGTTTCTCCTTGCTTGTGATCATATATTTCATCTTTTGTTCCCGGTATAACTTCCTCATTTGTCCAAACACAGGGATTGTTGCATAGGAGAAATCCAGTTGTAGTGTTCCATTCAATTTTGCTACCCAAGACCTGGAAAGAAGCATGCCAAACCTTGGAGGAATGTCTGCTACCACTACATCCATCAGAACGTTTTTCATAGGAAGCTAATCTAAACTCACAACTAAGTCTTTGATGAGCCCTATGCACCTTACTCTACTAGAATCAAATGAATAAAGATCATGATATTGGCGGGTGATGTCTAGACCAAGCTTATCCATGATAGCCTTGGGCATGAGATTGTGAGAAGCTCCGGAATTGAACATGGCATTGTGTAGCACAAAGTCATGCAATCGTAAACTGATATAGAAGGATGGCACCTCACTCTCAGGAGACTCACCATTCATCGCTAGCCCAAAAATCATTTCAGGCTGATCATCTTCCACGTTTACCATGTCGGACATTGGGTCCAAATTCAACATTTTAGAAATTTGTCCTCTGTAACCGCTGTTCTTCATGATTTCAGTCAAAGGGATGGATACCTTTAGCTTAGAAATCTCATTCTCTAGGCTGAAAGCGAGAGTTATTTCTACCTCTTTGACTGGGATCTCTTTCCTTTCCTTCTCTTTTGAGGTGGCTGGTTGCTGCGATTGTTCTGCTCATTTCGATTTGCTGCTCTCTAGAACAACCGCCTCCTTTCCCTTTCTTTGTGTAGCTGATGGATCCTTCTTTGTTGTTTCATCCTCCTTCTTTTTCTAAATTGGTTTGGCCGATACATCTCTGTTTCTAAAGGAATATCACTACTGTTGTGCGGAAGAAGCATTCATATACACCCTTTGATATTCTTCTGACTCTTCTTCCAACACGGTTTCGTTAGCTAGAATAAAATCGGTGTCTTGGTGTGTAGCTGAATTCACTGCACATTCTTCTTCTCCGGTGATGTAAGTAGGCAGCTCATCTGGAGTAAAAAGATGGTTTTCCTCACCTATTACATTCTCGTCCTCATCTGATTCTGGTCCATGCACGAAATTCTGCTGCAAAGGTGTTTGTACCGGCTGTTGTGATGTTTTCTCTTGAGTCCGCTGATCTCTTTGTCTTATCCTAGATTGTGGCTGTTGTTGGCCACAAAAGTTAGAATTACTAACTTGTGGCTTTGGCTTGTAAAGTTTTACCCTTTCAAGCATCTGTTCTACCTTTTTGAGCAGCTGATCCATTGAAGAAGATTCTTCTTTCATCGTGGTTTTCTTCTCTGCTTTTTCTCTTGCTCTTTTGGACAGCAGATTAGCCTCAACGCTGACCGCAATTTTCTGCATGTCTCCCATTGTAGCCTGTTCTCTCTCTCTCAATTGGTACGCCATGTCAACATCAAAGCCATCCGGAAACTTCATCATTGCTAGTCCCACAGGTGGCTTTAGATGGTCTTGGATTTAATTGTAGACTGTATTAAATCTAACACAATAATCTTGGACCGAATCACTGACATTCCGTTTGATCTGTTCATACTCGGCCAGAATTTGAAGGGGATTATTTTTCACTTCCCACCTGTTCAAAAATTGTCTTTGTAGCTCAACCAAGGTGGTGATACTTGCAGCTATCAAACCTCTAAACCATTTTCTCACATCACTTGCGAATTTTTGTACAAAGAGCATCATTGCCACGTTCTCCGCATCGATCTCATGAAGTTCATAGAATTCTGCCATTTTATCCACATGTTGTTGAGCTGTAATACTATTAGGAATGCCATCGAAAAACAGAATTTTAATTTGATAATCATTTGGCATGTCATCTCTGACTTGGGGCAGAACAAGGGGTGCGAAATGGGCAGCCATCATTCTCGGTGGATCTAGCCTTGGAGGTGTTGGAGGAGTGTGCACAGTTTGCAAGGGGCTTGCACTTGGAGTTTGGGGCTATGTGGCAATATAATTATCAATTAATCTATTAGCTCTTTCTGTCTCAAGGTTTACAAGAAATTGTGGATTGGGGACGGTGTAATCAATAGCCCTTTCGGATTTAGACTCAAACAATGATATCTCAAATCGTTCGTCAAACTCAAGCTCTTCAAGATACTCAAAAATGTCGGGACATGAATGGGATTTGAACACGGGAGTTATGGTGCTTTCTTGATGAAGGAGTCTCGGGATCAAATTGGGATTTTCGTAAATGTGAGGAGGGTCCGGGTCTGGATTTGCTCTGGTATATCGTCTCAAAGCCAGCGTGCTATTGGGATAAATTACAGGACACAACCAACTTACTCAGCCTTTCCAATCCTAAGCTCATCATCCGGAAGCCTAGAATTCTTATGAAACAAGGGGATTTTATTTTCAACTTGATGTCTCCCCAGTGGAGTCGCCACTATGTTAGTACCTAAATCTGCCTCAGGCTGAAGGAAGGCAAAAATTAGGGTAACCACAAACCACGCTCAGTCTGGTAGCTAGCCCTACCAGAGTGGGAGAGGGCTCTCTCCGAGTCACGCTCAGTGAATAGATAATCAAAAACGGTCTGAGATGACTTACAATGCAATATTTACCTTAGGCTAGTAAGTGAATAGGGAGTCTGGAAGAGATTTCATGAAGTGACCGAGCTTCTGGGATGTATATGGGACTGGTGCTCAGCAAAGAACATAGAATCGAATATGAAAGCACAGATTATTCCGTGAGGCAAGGTGGGCAGCAAGCGCAACAATTTCAGCTTAACGTAACGTGAATGGAAAGATTGCTAAAGAGAGTGAAAAGGGCATGGTCGCATGAATCCTTTTCAACAGAAGAGTAACACTGTACATGAAATTTTCCCACAGGCAGAGCAATATAAATTGAATTCTACCTAATCTCACTTAGAAAATTTCACTGAAGTGAAGCATGAAATGAAATATGAAACATAACAAGATACATATGGAACATAAGAACACATTTGCTACACTCATGACCACAAGAATCTCATGAAACAGAGCTACTGCCTTTCATTAATTCTCTGTCAAAAATACACAGTGCAGAAACAGAGTTTCTTTCCCACAGTCTCCCAGAAGTTACAAGCCAGCCAACCCTTTGCAAATAACTTGCATACAATATATAGAAAGTGTAGAGAAGAGATGGAACGCCTAGGGGTTGGGAAGTTACTCAAATCATTTTGAAAAGGAGATGGAGAGACAACCATCAGCTACAGGTGCAGTGCCCTCAAGCATGACATTTGGCTGTGGTGACCCTTTGCATTCTTTTGCCACTTGGATAGATGCCCATCTGGAGATAAAACTCTTTAAATGCTGCCTTTGGTGCCAAAAAATTGAAGTGTAGATGGTCGGGCCCACTTGGAGAAGTCGCGACCCGAATTTTGCGAAACGGGAGCAAATTGGCCGTTTTTTCCCTTGTGCGCCGCGCCAAATTCTCTGTGTGTCGCGCCACTTTGGAGCCTGTCTTGGGGCACCTGCAGGTGTCCAAAATGTGCCAAAGTGGGCTTGTTGGAAATCTTGTCCTGTATACTTTCCAACCCAACTAGAATTTATGAATTTGAAGCTCATTTGCCCATCCAAAACTTCATTCTCCCATGACTGCTTTCTGTGTGTCAAAAAAGTGGCAGAGAGGCCATTTTTTGGTGTTTTTTGACCTTTAGGAGACCCAAAACTTGTCAAAATTTCTAGCCTGGACACCAGTAGTAGTATTTTTCGATGCTGAGTCCAAATATGCAAGCGATTTCTCCATTGGAGCCCTAGAATTTTAGCGTCGCACCAGTGGCACAACGCATAGGGAGAAATTTCCTGTTTTGTGCCCAAAAAATTTTCCTGTGACCAAAATTTGCCTAAATTCTTTGAAATTTGGGTTGGAGGTTCCCTATGAAGTACCTTGCTGTGCCAAGGAAGCCTCTGCCAAGATTTGAAGCCGATATTGGTCCTTTGCCTCCTTTGCCTCCTCTGCCTCTTTTATCGCATTGCTCAATTTTGCCTTTAGGCTCCTGATTCTCGCTTTGGAACTCATGTTTCGGGCCTGGTAGTGATGAGTCATGCACCTCAGCATGTCTTTCTCCCTGTTTTCTTTTTCCAATCGCTGCTCCAAGTGAACATTCACTTTCTCTAGCACATACTCCCGGTCTTCGTCTCTTTACTCCATAGGTTTGCCTTGTGCTGCCAGGATGTGTCGTCGGTTTTCCTTGGTCATCTGCAACTCTATCTCAGCTAGCCGATACTCAAGTTGCTTGTTCCTTTGCTCGAGATACTGCACGTTCCACTTTGCCCTATCCAAGTCCAGGGATAGGTTCTCAATCATAGACTGCTGCTCCTGAATGATCTCTCCCAGCTCAGCATTTGTAGGTTCTGCATCTGTCTCATCATCCTGTAGGAGAACAAACTCAGTCTCTTGCTCACCTGATCACCCTTCCTCCTACACTGGCTCCTTGCCCTTTCCCTGCTCCTGTGTTTCTTATGTCGGAAGTGAGGCCCCTTCCACCCCAGGTGGAGATAACACCCGCTTTGTTGCTGCAAACAACTGTCTGTTGCCCTTCTAGTATGTGATGTATACTGGCATGGTGGCAATCTCATGGTGCTCGAACTGATGTGAAGGACTTCCCATCTCAGGCTCAAACTGATTTGAAGGACCTCCCACCTCGTGTTCTGCCTCTTATATCACTGGTGGGGTGCTGAAGAAATCACAGGAGATGAAGTCCTCCCAAGCAATACCCTGCAATCCCAACTGATGGTCTACCAAGATCCAGATGAGAGAAAAATGATATACATTGTTTAGCTGCTGTCGTGGGGTCTTGCGCTGCATGAAGTTTTTCATCTTCTCAATGTTGTTGCAGATGAAAAATGGGAGGCTCATCATCCTCACCCTGGTGAAGTGCATGAGAAAGTGGATGTGATAGGCATAAAGGCGAGAAAACCTCCCCTCGCAACTAAAATACTTCATGATCAGCCTCATGAGTGGGGCATACTCATCCCTCAAGAATCTGAATGGAAAAACTCTGGTGAGCTGGCTCAAGCAGCTGTCCTTGATGTAAGGCTCATAGTGATGCCTCTCCACCTTCTTCTTCTTATGCCACTGATCCCCAACGTTTGGTATCCCTGTTGCTACTGATATAGCCTCCGGTGTGAAGGTGAAAGTTACCCCAGCCAGGACAGATTGGCCTCCCTGTAGATGAAGTGCAAAAAGGCTGGCCAACTCATGATGGACTTTGACATTTGCCACCTTTTGACAAAATTCATAGCATGCCAAGTTCTGAAAACAAGACATGGCAGTGGGCATGCCTGCAGCTCAGTGAGGGTGCTTGGATCATCTCTAAGATGTCTGCCACTCTGATGATGTCTCCTATGGGCCCTCTCTCTTGAAGATGTGTCACTGTGGGTACCTTCCTCATAATCTGATGAATTTTCTGATGCCATTACTGTTGCTTGTACCCTGAGTATTATGCTGCCCTCTGAATCCAATGAAACTGATAGATGTTCTAAAAATCTGTCACCAAGGGGACAATAAAACAGGGGAGTGTCAGGAGGGGAATGATGAAAAGGGGAATAGGGGTTTAAAGGAGAAATTTATCAGGGATTTGGGAGTGTTTGGGGTGTGATTTTGATGGGGTAGGGTTTGGGATATTTTGAGTTACGGGAATAAAGTGGACAAATGGATATGATTGCAATGTAGCTAGGGTAACTATCAGGGGAAACTACTCCAGGGAAATTGGGTGATAGAGGTAGGGTAGGAGCATACTTAGCAATCATGTTACTGTAGCAAAACCCTAGCTTTTTGCCCTTCTTTGTGTCATTTTTGTGTTTGCTTAATAAAAATTTGCTTTTGATTTCATGGTCACCAACATCATATTTTTCTTTGAGTTTAGGATCAGTGGTGAAGGTATCTAGGGCCACCTTTGCAATTTTGAGAGCCAATTTCAAAAAATTTGGGCAATTCGGTGCTTTTTTAGGCTTACAGGCCTGTGCACCGCACGCTTTGCACAGTGTGCCGCGCGCTGGGTATGCTCCGCACCAGTGCAATGTTGACACTGTGGCCGGGCTCCTAGTGCGTCGCACGCCCTGAGTGCGCCGCGCCACCTTGTGTGTGCACCGCGCATTGTCAAACGACACTTGTTTGCTTGGAACTCCGGGGATGGGTCTTAGTGGAGATTTCTAGGGGGTTTCCTTAGGAGACAAGGTGGCATGGAGGTGGCCAATGATGAGGAGTGAGGGGACAAGGGGATGGGAGTAACCTTGTTGGTGTCTTCACAAATTTGCAGACCCCGTTTATCATTTTGCTTTGATGATTGTTTTCATGGATGGCCAATGCGCTTTAGATATCATTCAACATCTTAGAAACACTAGTCATTGACAAAATTGATAGAGAAGAGGTTTAATTTGAGCCTACCTCTTGCTTGCTAGCCTTCAACCTGGGTATAAAACCAATTTGCAAGTGTTTTGAGCTCCTTGGCTGTGTGCGTCACGCACCAAGCCCAGTGTGCCGTGCGCCCTGACTGTGTCATGCCCTTGTTGATTTCACACTGCGGGCTGGTTTCCAATGCGTTGCGCCCTCTGTGTGCGCCGTGCTCCCTGGTGTGTGCATCGTGCCCTTTGGAAACCGACTCTCCCTCACTCAAATCCTCATGAATTTGCTCTCTCACCTTTGTAATTTCTCTCCAAGCTTGCCAATGCAAAAATGGTTTTTGTTTTGGGAAAAAACAAGTATATATAGGCTTTGGGAGAGTTGGGTTTAATTTTTTCCTCTTTGAAGACCCACTTTCTAATGTTTGAGTTTTGCACTTTTCATTGACTTTAAAACACTCTGCTTTTCATTTTTTCTTTGAAATCTTGGCTCTCATGATGAAATTTTCGGCATTTCTTTGCGGGGACTGTGTGACTGGGCACCTGGCGATGAAAACCCTGACTACATCTGAAAAAATCAACTGGCGATTTTTTGGAAACTTTTGTCATAGTTGACCTTGTTTGACTTTTCTTCAAAACAAAGTTTTGAAGAAGAGTCAATGTCTCTTCAGGTGATGTTGATGCTTTCCAAATCATAGTTGTATAAGATCTCCCTCTACCTGCATGGCTTTTTCTGGACATGTTTTTTCAAAGACCACATTGATGATTTCCTAGACCCAGCAATAAAAGGAACTTTGTCCTGTAACATGACCAGACCTTGACTATCATGAATTTCCAATGATTATGGACAAAGACCTGAGCCAGCAGGGGCCAGACATGAGGGAAAATGAGTAGCATGACTTTCTCCGTTAGATCATGACATGTCCATAGCGAAATGCAGCTGAGTGGATGGAGCAGGACACCTAAAATCGAAATGCACAAAGAGCTTTGATCTCTGACGGAGGGCTGACCAGACCGACTCTAATAGAATGAGTGGTATAAGGGATATCAACTTATTTTGGTAATGGTGGAATTACTCATGTCATGAAGAGGAAAAGAGACGGGCTAATAGGACCACTCAACACAGCGGTTCCTCCAAGAAAGGGTAAAATGCCAAGTGAAAGTGAATGGTAGGCCAAGGAAATGATGACAGTGAAAAGAGGAAACCAAGATTCGTTATGAAGAAATAGTCTAATAAAATGTGGAAATCACAAGGGATAATATGGTGGAATCCTCCTGGGGTATAACCAGAAATATGACGAAGAAGAGGGCATGAGGCTTAGACTCTAGGTCATGGCCGACCAAAAGGAGGGATTTTGAAATGAGAATAAAATGACTACATGGACACTAAAATGGAAAAGGTGTTCTATACTAGGGTATCCACGATCAAGCAATCTCTACCTTCAAGAGACGACATGCATAATGGAAATTGGCTAAAGTTACAACTTGACAAGGTCAAACCTAAGGCATAAATGTGGCACTAATAGTCAAAATTCACATATGATGGTGAAAATGACCTACCCCTATATGCCACTAAAGGAAACATACATCGATCCCATTGTCATAAATGGGACCCCTAAAAAGAAACACTAATGAAAAACAACTCCACAAACTCCTGCAAAAGGTGACTAGAAGCACTACTGCATTTGGGCAAAATTTTTTAAAGTGAAATCTGACGAAATGGCTATAATCAGAAAAAGTGTCGGAAGTTAAATGATTTTTCTTTCTTTTCTAAAATCCTGACTATCATTTAAGATCCAATGAAATTTAAATACTAGTCGAATATTCAACAATTATCATATCCCGTCGATTATCCGATGGTTTCTTACAATCCTTCCTGTCGTCGAATATCTAACCTATGTTCTTTTACCATAAGATATCTGACGCTATATCCAATATAAAAATGTGTTGTCCAATTTCCCACAAATGGTAAATAACCATAGCATAATGTTCAATTCCACCATTAATGTATTTTTTTGCTAACAAGGTCTCATAGGGGACCACTATACATTGATCACTTTGACTGATTAAATTAAATATAACATTAATAGTATAACTAAATATAAATTAGTAATATATAATTAATATGTAAGTTCATATAAATATCTATAATATATCAATATTGATATATATATATATATATATATATATATATAAAGTTATTAAATATATTATTATAATTATAATAAATATAAATATATGTGTGTAGAGGCCCTAACATCATATAATTTTGACATAGTTGTTATATATATTAGTTGTGATTATTTTGAAAGGTTCTAGGCGTATTTTTGAGGTCAATTTTTAAACAAAATCATTAGTGAAAGTTTGGTGACAGAAAATGTCACATAACATTCCTCAAGGAGACCAAGGACACATGCGATTGACATCGAGGGTTTATGAGGATGGAAAATGTTATTTCCCTTGTATAAAATGAAATGGCTTGAGGCCAAGGATAATTCTAATAAAATAAGCTAAAACGAATTGTAGAGACTATGGTCATGCTGAAGGGATACACGAATATCATCCATTGTAAGTTATTTATTATATATCTTTGTATTGTAGATTTCTTTTGTAAATGTTTATATGTATATTTTATTTTAGATTGTATGTATTTGTATTGTAAATGTATTTTATAATATTCTTTTGGGAGATGTTTGAACTATGTTTTCCTCCTAATGTGGACTAGAAATATTATTTGATTATTTTTGTTAGGGTCGTTTAATGGGTTATGCCGAGTTAAGGGTTAATTCATTTATGGGATTAGGGATAAGGGGTTATTGTTTAAGGTTTTAGGGGTTTAATGGCTTAGGGGAATGGGGTTAAGGTGTTAGGGGGTTAATGTATATTGTTTAGGGGGTTAATTTGGACCTAGATGATTTAGAGGTTAATCACGGGTTTTTATGGAGCATTATTAATAAGTTTTTAAAGTATATTATGCAAGATATGACATTAAGAGAGAATATGACATTACAATGATGAATGAAAGATAAGATCAATATGTTTTTTATTATGGTCATGACTATATATATCATAAAGTGTCTCACTTCCTACATGTTAAGAAAAGTAACATCTTTCTTAGATTTTTTCAACATATTCTTAAATATCTTGATAAATTGCATGAGTGTCATCATTGATTTGTTGTCTTTGTTTCTTGGTCTCGCCTAAGTTGTCTTTTTGTTTGCCTTGGTTGTCTTTGTTTTCCTTATATATTATATTTGTAAACAATTTTTATATATATGTTTCAATATTGTTTATATATAATAATATGACTTTATTGATTGTAATTGTTTAGTAATGCCCCCGTAGGGAATTTCTTGACGAGGAAGAGGTGGTTGTAGTAGAAGTGCCTATTCAAAAACATGGAGTGATTAATATTGAGGATCAAGCTAATGATCCTATGGAAGAAGATAATGATTCTAATAACATAGTTAAAGAAGATGGGACAAATAGATTGATATAGGAGACTTTTAAAAATGTTGTAATGGATGATGATGACAACTAGTATGATGATCGTGCTTTTTATTTACTTGTACTTGAGATGGAAACTAAACATCTTTACGGAGGCTCAAAAACATCTCTTCTCTCTGTGCTATTGTTGTTGGTCAACTTGAAGATCTTCAATGGTTTCTAAAACATATATGTGACGCAAATCCTAAGGTATGTAATATATTTTATGACATTTCATACTATATACATGATAAATCAATTATTTTTTCCATTGTTTTTAATGTTAGTACATTGATGTGCATCATTTCATTAATTTGTAACATTTGGATGAAATATGTATGATTAATGTTGTTTAGTACATTAACCAATACTAATTTTTTTATGTTGTAAATTATTAGGTGAATTTATTTTACCACCGTTAAATGTTTTACCTCGTGCATATAGAGATTTACATGTCGTTATGAATGATATTCGAATGGAGTATCAAGATATTCATGCATTCCCTAATGATATTCTCTATTATAAAGAACTTGTGTTGAAAGAAAAATCCCCAAAATGTGATGATATTATATATCAATCGAATAAAGTAACGAAAAAGGTTTCGTGCAAGGTTCTTTGTTATTCTCCTATAATTCCACATCTAGGACAATTGTTCAGGTTCAAAAGTGTAGAAAAACTGATGGATTAGCATACAAGGAATATAAGTGAATATGGTGTTGTTCGAATTCTTGTAGATGGATATGCATTTAGGGACATAGAGGAAAAGTGGCAAGAGTTTAAGAGAGAACCTCATAATATTAGGCTTTCATTAGCAGTTGATGGTGTCAATCCATTTGGAGAGGCCAAATCTACTTACTCGATGTGGCCTATTTTTATTATCAACAATGATAGTCCTCCATGGAAGTCAATAAAGAGGGAGCACATAATGTTGACAATGATTATTCCAGGTATTAATTTGTTTAAAATAAGTTGTTTTAGCACAATAACATCTCATTTCTCTTCTTTGTTTCATAATTATGTCCTATATTTTTTTGTTAATTTACTCATATATGTTTAATTATTCCTTATAATTATGTCTTATAATTCTTTTTGTTTACTCATATATGTAGTAATTATGTATTGTATGTTCAATCAATTAGGTAAGTACCAGGTCAAAGATATGAATGTATATCAAGCCTCTTATCGATGAGTTAGTGGAGTTATGGAACAATGTCACTGTGTATGATATCTCTAGACAAAAAGTTGCGAAAAGGGAATTTGAATTCCATGCAATCCTTGTATGGAAAATTCATGATGCCTCGGGGCTAACACATTTCTGTGGTATGTTATAACATTACCTTACACTTTAATAATGTTTAATTTTATGAAGTTCATTTCAAGTATGTTTTTTAAATAGTTCAACCTTCAATGTACATACTTATAATAATTGACATAAATATTATTCCATCTCTTGCAGGTATTCAAACAAAGGGTAAATTTTCATGTCCATTTTCTGGTCCTAAGATTAAATCTTGTTATTCAAGAAGCGTAGGAAAGGAGGTGTTTTATGAGTATAGGAACTTAATTTCAAAGAACCATAGGTACCAAGTAATGAAAACCATTTTTTCAATGGGAAAGAAGAGACTGCAGCAACACCACGGAGAATGACACCTCATCCATGGAAGTTGCAATATAATAGTCTCTTACGGTATGTATCGAATTGTCTATGTATCAATATACATTATATGTTTGGATTATTTATATTTTTATGGAATTTTCCTCACTGTACTAATTGACAAGTTATATTGTTGTTATAATATCTTTATCTATGATTCACATTGTAGGTCATGAAGGAATTAATAACAGGGCACTTCCATGAGGAATCAAAAGTCATCCCGAGTAATTCAATAAACTCCCCTACTATGAGTACCTAGAAATTGTTCATTTGTTTGATACAATGCATATCGAGAATAATGTAACAAAGACTTTATGGTGAATCTTAGATGGATTGAGAGTTAAGAAAATTTTTCCAAGATTTGTAATGACATTTAGGAAGTTGAGCGTGCATTGAAAAGTGTGATTCATTCAATTAGTGATGGAGATGGCCAAAATATAAGCACCCTTCCATGGTTGTTAATAGAGCAACAAAGCAATCATGTAAAGAGGTTATTGAAGAAATTAAATTTCCAACTAGATTTTCTTCAAACATAAATAATATCCACAAAGAAAGATGAATTAGGTGGGGTAAAAAATCATGATTGGCATACGTTCATTAAGGAAATTATTTTTTTGTATATATATTTTATACGTTGGTGAAACATCTTGTTAATTAGTGTTTTTAATCTACTAATTTGGGAAAAAATAATGATCGATCATTATTTTTGTTATAGTATGTTCTAGCTTTATGTCTCCTAGAAAACTTTGACAACAATGTCAAACAAGTTATATATGATCTTCAAAAATAGATAAGGTAAGTGGAGATTTATGTGCAAAGTGTAGTATGTTCAATGAGTTGTTTTGTCACATATTTTTCACTACATGATTTTTGCTGGTAACCATTTAGTATATTATTATTTTTTGGTTGAAACTTTTGGTTTTATTGCTTCATTTGTAGATGGTTGTCATCTAACGAAATTGATAAAGAAGATATAAAGTATTGGAAAAAACAAATTCCTCATCTAATGTGTGAAATGTAAAAGTATCTACCTCTAGTATTTTTCAATGCACAAGAACACTACCTCATACACCAAGTTGAGAAGATTGAAAAGTGTGGACTTGTACACACAAGATCAATGTGGATGGCCGAGAGGAACTTGCAATCACTGAAGGATTTGGTCAAACAAAGAGCTTTTCCTAAGGGTTTTATGGTAGAGGGATATATGGTATATAACACCGTGGCTTATATTCATCAATATAGTGATGAAATAGGAAAATGTATTAATGTATTGGATCACATTTTGGATGTGAACTCTGTGGATGATTTTGAAGGGGAGCACCTATTGGGGAAAGGTAGAATGAGCAAAGTGATATGTATGTAGATAGTGGATATTTATAACACATTTGTCTTTTTTTTTTATGTATGTTGTACTTATTTAATTTTTAGTCTTCCTACATAATCCATCATTATGAAGGTATAATTGTTGGTTGATAATAGGTGTCTTTTAAAACTCATAATTACCTCACATTAATTATCAACCTAGCTAAGTCCTTTTATTCCAAGAGTGTACACAATATGTGCAAGCTATAAATCCAGAGAGTAATGCTTTAAAATAAGTTATTAAATTCAATACAAGAGTAAATGGATGCAATCATAAATCTCAAGCTTGTAACTTTAAAGGAAGTAATTCATCTAATCATCACGACTCAATCTCAAAAAAAATTGTAATTCAATCTTAATCAACCAATTCGAATGATAATCAACCGAGAGCACCGTAGCATTAACTAAGCTCTTTCAACTAGACTTAAACTACTAGATAGAAGGAAAGCATTTAATCAATAACACTCTATCCTTTAATAAACCAGAAATGATTCTTTAACTGATGACTAATTCGATCCATGACATGAATAAATACAGCTAATTATAATTGCACATTAATGAAATGAATACTAGAAATCCGAATTAACGAAAGTAAATCAACTGCAAAGTTGTAAAGCAGAATAAACTTGTAGGAAACAGAAGAGTATAAGAAAAGGAACAACAATAGGATCCACCAGAGACTGGGCCCTAGCCACCGACGAATACTGCTTAGCTACTTTAGAATATCCAAATGAACAGCACCGCAAGTTATATATTAATCATCAAAGTCACTTGTCATTACAATATGATCTCGTCCTTTAGAATCACGCTTCTGTAAATTAAAATTACAATTGAAGTAAAAGGCGAGAGATCCCTCTTTAGTTTTCCCATTTATAGTCAAAAAGAAAAAGATAAATGTGATTGCTAATCTTCTTGATTCATTCCTTGGTTCGACCGCACATGACGTGCCTCATTTCCCTTGATTAGATTTTGATGTTCCGACTTTGGAACAAAAATTGTTCCATCTGTTGTTTTTCTGCATAAAAAGAAATGAGAGTTAGTTTGGATGGTCAAATCATATCAAAAGTAGTTTCATTCATCCCTTATCAAAATCCTCTCAATATGTTATTATATCATGGCACAAAATGGATAAGAAAAGAGGAAAAGGAAAGTGTAATCAAGAGTAAATACACACCTATTGCACGGCTCAACATAATCCCCTACTTACCTTGTTTCATTTCCTCATGAAAAAAAGAATAGTTCCAATTTAATGTAGTTAAGGAGTATGCTGGAAAGAAGGTTTCTTTATCAGGCCTAAAACCATGATGTTGTGCACAAAGGCTCCCTTTTCGTGTCCTTCAAGAAACTCATAGTCAAACTGATACCCTTCATGAGGATACCAGATAATGGGACTCCTAAATTAACATCCCAACCAATAAGACCCTTCCCTCAAGATAAGATTGCTGTATGTGATCAACCGGCTCACAGAAGCTTCGAAATTCCCATAATTAAATGGTTCTCTTTCTTTAACAATGTTAGTTGAGATCGCCCATCTCATTCAGGATGCAATCAGGGATCTTTCCTGAATGGAGAGGAAATATGTTGTTCCTTTCTGTACAATTTCCTTATGTATGGGCCCTAAAATTTTAATCATGCCCTCTTGTGTCATCGGCCTTTTATGTTTAGTGAACAGTTTCAAAGGGTGAGTAGGCTCACTCCTTACCCAGACATCCAACCCATGTTCCTGTCTTTGGAACGAATTATAAGCCTTAAACCACTTAAGTTAATTAACTGCAAAAGAGATAAAAGCCTGGAACTAAATGTCTCCAACAAAAGGGCTAGGATTCTTATCCACTTCTTCTTCTAATATGAAATTATGCAAATAAAATTTGTAAAGAAGCCGTTGGAATTTTGTCCCATGTTCCTTACAACAACTTATAAAATCTTCAGTTGTCTTTAATTCGATTGGCTTTCCATCTCTTACGAATTTAATCTTTAACAATAAGTACCACTCTATAAGAACAAGGCATAATTTGTGGCAGGAGACCTACATGTCAAGACATCCAAATATAGCGAGAAAATGGTGTCTATTTGACTCATGACTCTGTCTAGCTTGGTCTTCACCTTCTTCAACTTTTCTTCCTCCTATCTAAATCTATCAAAAGTCCCATTCTTAGTTATGGTTAATTCTCTAAATGAATTCTACAACTCTTGATATTTTTGCAGGGGAACTATCTCTTGTTCGCATCGTTCTAAAGCAAGTTGGGCTTGTGTCAGCTCCTCCTGTAGCTTTAGAAGAATAGGGTCCTTGCTTGACAAGATATCCTTGGCTTTCTCTTCTGTCTGAGTGCCTGTGCTACGAGAGGATATATCCTCGGTCTGCACTTTCTTATTGTGGGAGGACCAACCCTCCATCTGAATGGCTGCATCCAATAAGTCTACATGCAAATTTGCCTAGGTGGCTATTGTTTGAGTAGGAATGAGTTTGGTTTAGGTTTCTGTTGCCCTACCCTTACATATTTTTGTTTGCGTAGCCACAGTGACTACCTTAGGAGTAGTGCTTTGGGCTTTGTCATTTGCAATTTCTTTTAACTTCTGACGTAGCCTTTTAATTGTCTTTTGAAGCTTTTGGTATTTTTTTCTCAGCTTCTTTAGTTTTTCTCTGGCTACTCGCCTCTTCCAAGGAGCATCTTTTACACTAACAGGCTTGTCAATAGATTCTATATCTAAATATTCCTGTTGTTTATCATGGCTGTGCTCCAATAGAACCGTGTCACCAAACTGGTTGTCAGATTCATGAATAACTTCTGTGTCTGCTTCCTCTTCCTAGTCTGTAGCCTCTAGAGAAGGAAGAATTTCTGTATGCCCAGAATCCCCTAGGGATTGGGCTTCCATTAGGTTAGGATCAAGTGATCCTCCAGGCTACATGTATGCATTCAGATTTGCCAGGACCTGGGCCATCCCTATCTCAAAATCCTGCAAAATATCATTTTGGGGGCTCATGGTTGGTGTTTGAGGAGGCCCTACTTCATTTTCAAGTTCATCATCAAAATGTTGTGCTCATTCTTTCTCTCAATCTGGTCTATCCTCTCCCTCGAGTTCTTTTTCAGGTTCTTCCTCCAACTTGAGCTCTGAATTATCCTTTTCTTCTAGTTCTGGCTCAGAATTGCATTGTTCCTCTGGTTCTGACCCAGAGTCCTGTACACTAACTGGTTTGGATGGCTCTGCAGGTTATTCTATGCTATCCTGAGAATTTACAGACATCCTCTAGGCTATTTTTAACCTTGCAGACTGCCTATGATTATGGGGTTCAATTTTTGAGTGAGCAGTCCTTTTCCTTTTCGGAACAGGGCTTTGTTGGCTCATCTCCAAGATTGTAGAATTTTGGATTACAAGGTTTTGACTAATCTCTAGGGGCGCTATGAGACCATCCCATGTTAAGTTTTTTTGAACAAGGTTATGGCTAACAATTAATATAATCAATCCATGGTGGCTAACTATAGTTTCAAGGTGCCTAGCCCGTCTTATTCTATCAGAAGTATCATGCAGTAATGAATTCAAGAAAGATGGTAGATTAATAGTGAGCTTTTGTTTTAAAATGGCTAAGAGTTTGAGTTGTCGTGGTATTACCACATCTCATCATCCATCATAGGTAATTTACCTCTAGACAACACTTGCCAACTCACGCCATGGTTCTTCCAGAGAAGATGGTTGGATGCCCTTACCTTTTCTGGTTAATTCCTCGCCTGCATCTCTGAAAATCTCCACCGCGTCTTACAACATTACATGTTTTTTTGGCCATACAGTTCCTTCCGCTCGCAGCCCAGATACTTCAACTATCATAATGTCTGATGCTGTGATTCTTCTACCTCTCACTAGGGATTGCCCATTCTGTAGATGCTATAGAAACTCAATAGCGATTTCCTCACTAGGGGGCTAAAATCTTGTGAAATATGATATCCACCCTGCACAGACCAGAATTTCCCTGGGTCTATCGGAGACTTCCAACATTAAAGGTTCTCGAAACACTGTCTTTCCACCCATAATGCTTGAGTTCTTCCTACTATTGCAAAGGACTAGTGTAGTGGAGAAAACACAGCAACAAACAGCAACAGAGAGATAGAACAGTAAGTAGTTGCAACAACTAAGTTTCACAATGTTACGTGATATTTCTATGAGAATTAATATTATTAATTCAAGGACTATTATTTTGCCACATGCCACATGATCATGGGATACCATATCAACCTATGTAGTCCAATAAAACAACTACAACACATGCACGAGTGTAATGGAGGTCCCCTCCCTCCTTCAAAATGAGAGGTCGACTATGACCGAATGGATGGGGAAATGTTGTTCTGACGGCAAAGTACAAGGGTTAAAGATATGGCAGTAAATGAGATAGAGTACATATATTAATGAAAGGACTATAAAAGGTATGGGTATAATGAAATTGACGTGTGTAATGATGGTTATTGATAAGAGACAAGATATTTTGGTTGATGATAGGTTAGGCGGTAAGGAAAAAGGACAACAATATGCAAGAAAAAGATGCTTTGCTAATGATATTCTGGCTGAAAATGATATGATTGATTAAAAACATTAACTCATGCATAAAGGTTCAAAGTAGGGATAAATTAGGGAAATAATCTCTCTGATAAAAAGAAAAGTAAGAAGAGGGTATTATAATAATTATTGATGTTGAAAATAGAACTTCAATACCATAAGCAGAGCTTCTGCTACCAGCAGGCGTCCATAGCCTCGACAGAGTTGCTTTTTAACCCATATGAGCCAGGATCCTCAATTTATTGTTGGAGAATTCTATTGTTGTTTCTATCAAAGAGATCAATGTGCTAGCATGGTAACCAGATGACCACACTGCCATTCACTGGGAAGTAGCAAAAGTGATCAGGCCGGCTCATGATGAGACCTCCTGTTCCAAGGATATTTTAGTCATCCAATGGATCATAACCCTGGTGTGGTGGCCATAGTGGGAATGTCACGTCGCTACATCCTTATGAACATGGTAGGCTGGCTCTTAATGAGACCCCCTATCCTCTATCTGTAGGCAAAATTTTGTTGTTATTAAACATTTTTATGATAAATAGAGGGAGGCTCACTACTCCTTAAGGGCAGGGATGCTGGAGGAAGTTGAACATGTCAATAGAAAAAAAAATATACCCATAATCTCACTTATAATAGACAGAGAGGATTATAACTAGGAGGAGTGGAACCAACATGGTAATGATGATCAATCAATATCATATACAACAAAAATCAATACAGTAAAGTAATATATAAATAATTGTGTCCCTTTCATTTTTTTTTAAAATCTATCATCAAAAGTTGTCTTGCTAAAGATCATAACGTTAAGGGTATTCCCTTGCTTCAATAGAATCCATAATTCTTGTCCTCATAAAAGTGTTATACTTCATGCCGTGAAAGGGAATCAGGAAAATGGGGCTAAGATGAGCTAGGAATAATCCCGCAAGACGAAGAGGTGTTGTTCAACATCAAAATAATGCAAGGAAAGGGTGATGTTCAGAAAACACACAACTTCACAAGAAGAAAAAATGTTGTTCCAAATATGGAACAACAGCTGTTCAAAAGTGGGAACAACAAAACATGCTAAGAGAAAAAGGTGTTGTTCAAAAGTTTGAACAACAAACAAAAAAAAATTGTTGTTCCAAAGTTGGAACAATAGCTGTTTAAAAGTGGGAACAACAACTCGCAAACAATGTTGTTCCAAATTTGGAACAACAAACATGCCAAAAGTGTTGTTCCAAAGTTGGAACAACAAAGACGTAAAAAGGTGATGTTTCAAAGTTGGAACAGCAAAAACGCAGAAAGTGTTGCTCCAAAGTTGGAACAGCAAAAATGCCAAAAAGTGTTGTTCCAAAGTTGGAATAGCAAAAACACAAAAAAGTGTTGTTCCAAAGCTGGAACAACAAAAATGCAAAAAAGTGTTGTTCCAAAGTTGGAACAGCAAAAACACAAAAAAGTGTTGTTCCAAAGTTGGAACAACAAAAATGCAAAAAAGTGTTGTTCCAAAGTTGGAACAGCAAAAACGCAAAAAGTACTATGCCAAAGTTGGAACAACGAAAACGCAAAAAGTACCGTGCCAAAGTTGGAACAACAAAAACATAGAAAATTGTTGTTCCAAATTTGGAACAGCAAAGACGTAGAAAAGTGTTGTTCCAAAGTTGGAATAGCAAAAATGCAAAAAAGTGTTGTTCTAAAGTTGGAACAACAAAAACACAGAAAAGTGTTGGTCTAAAATTGGAACAGTAAAAACGAAAAAAGTGTTGTCCCAAAGTTGGAACAGCAAAAACGTAGAAAAGTGCTATTCCAAGGTTGGAACATCAAAAATGCGGAAAAGTGTTGTTCCAAAGTTGGAACAACAAAAACACAGAAAAGTGTTGTTCCAAATTTGGAACAATAGACAAAGAGATAAAAAATGCAGAAAATAAATCAGCGATCATATTTATAGATTTTACAAAAGGAAATAACTTTTTACAAAAATGAAGCTACCGAAGGATTGCCTTATAGAGCTAGAACTTTCATGGTGGAGTCCTCATGTATCTGTTGGTAAAATATTCTCTTGTAAGTGGTTTTTGGTGGAGGTGCACCTGATGCCCATTTTCTTTAAAGGAAAAACTACACCCATCAATGGTGGCTAATGTAAGAGTGCCATTGTCATGCACTTCCTTTATTTCATAGGGGCCTAACCACCTAGTCTGCATTTTACCAAGGAAGTCTTGAAACCTAGAATAATAAAGAAGTGCCCAGTTTCCCTCATGAAATGTCTTTTTCTTAATCAGGGTATCATGCCATTTGACTCTTTTTTGTTGAATGAGTGCAGTATGTCGTAGAGCCAATAACCGAATTTCATTTAATTCATTTATTTGTTGTAGTTTGTTAATATGGGCTTCAGTTAAATCTAGTCCCACCTCCTAGGCTATCCTTAGTGTTTGTATCTCAAATTCTATGGGGAAAATGGGTTCCTTACCTAATTCCAGCTGATATGGAGAGTGTCGAGTAGTGTTCCTCCAAGTCGTGCAATATGCCCACAAGGCCTCTGGTAGTTGAGTAGCCCAATCTTGTCTGTGTGATGAGGCTGTCTTCATTAGAATAGCTTCAATTACTTTGTTGGTACTCTCCACCTGCCCATTCACCTACAAGTGATACGGAGAGGTAATTTTGTGCATAATGTGATGATTTTTTAGTGTAGCAGTGATCTTGTGGCCTACAAATTGTGGCCCCCCATCAGTAATTAATTCTCTGGGTCAGCCATACTGCACAAAAATTTCGAAAATAAAATTAATCATTTTTTCCTCTGCTGCTCTTGGTAACGCTACTACCTCCACCCATTTAGTCATGTATTTTGTTGCCACCAATATATATGATTTCTGATTGGATGATGGGCTTATTGGGCCGACAAAATCTAATGTCCAATGCTCAAAGGGTTCTATCACCAGTTGTGGATGCAAGGGCATCTCATGAAACTGGCCAAGGCGGCCCATCCTCTGGATACTATCACATGCCTAGACAAATTTCTTAGCATCCTTAAAAATCGTGGGCCAGTAGTAGCCCATTTGTAAAATTTTATGTCTAGTTCTACAGTCTGCAAAATGTCCACCACAAGGTCCATCGTGGTAGGCTTTTAAGATATCATAAATTTCATCTTCCCTGATACACCTACGGATGTGCATATTGACCCCTATGTGAAAAAGGTATCCTCCAATCCAGGAGAACCAAGTGTTGCGCTGCACTATCAATTTCCTTTCTCTGGGTGTCAGATGTTTGGGCAGTTTTCCCACTGCTAAGTAATTTGCCACATCTGCATACCATGGTGTTTTTACAGCCACAACAAATAGGTGTTCATCCGAGAACTAGTCTTCTACTGCCATTGCATCGTCTATTCTTGGCACTCAGGAGAGGAAGTCTGCAAGAAGGTTTTCCCTCCCTAGTTGATCCGTTATAGTTATGTCAGATTCCTGCAAAAGTAGTAACCAACATGTCACTCTTCCATTCGTAATGGGTTTATTAGCTAAGTATTTGATAGCAGAGTGATCAGTATACAAAACTACAGGGTATCCAGTTATATAGTGTCTGAATTTGTTAATAGCATAAATAACAGCTAGAAACTCCTTCTCTGTTACTGTGTAATTCAACTCAGCGGGAGTTAATTTTTTTCTAATGTAATATATAGTGTAGGGTTTCTTGTCTTCTTCTTGGCCAAGAACTGCTCCAATGGTTGTACCTGACGTGTCTGATGAAATTTGGAATGGTATATCCAAATTCGAGCCTCGTAATACTAGTGCTGTTGATACTAGCCATTTCAAATCTGTAAAGGAAATGTCACATTTTTCAGTCCATATAAAATCAATATTTCCTATCAAGGCATATAATGGTGCAACAATATGTGAAAAGTTCCTTATAAATCTACGATAATATCTAGCAAATCCTAGAAAACTACGTACCTTTGTTTGAGTGCAAGGAGTAGCTAATAAGAGGATTACCTATATTTTTACTGGATCTACCTGAATTCCAGCTGCTAAAATGTAATGACCCAAGATCAAGCCCTTTTTCATCATCATATGGCACTTCTCGTGGCTTAAGCATAGCCTAGTAGCAATACACCGCTCTAGGACTTTCTCCAATCTATGTAATGCCTGCTCAAAGTCATCTCTATAAGGTGTGAAATCATCCATGTACACTTCCAATCCTTCATTTATCAAGTCTGTAAAAATACCGAGTATGGATCTTTGGAATGTAGTAGGTGTGTTACATAATCCAAAATGCAATACCCTGTAAGCAAACGTTCCCCACAAGTAGGTAAAAGTAGTTTTATCCTGGTCTTCAGGGGTAATCTGAATTTGGTTGTAGCCACTGAAGCCATCTAGGAAAGAGAAGAATTTCTTCCCTGCCAGTGTATCTAGGACCTGATCAATAAATGGAAGGGGAAATGGTCTTTTTGCGTTGCCTTGTTGAGTTCTCTGTAGTCAATCCATATCCTTAATTTCCCATTCTTTTTTGGGACCACAACTAGTGGAGAAACCCATTTACTGTCAGATATAGGATAGATAAAATTCACATCTGATAGTTTTTGAAGTTCTTCTTTAAAATATCCTTTAGGTGAGGATTTAATCTACGTTGAGGTTGTCAAATGTGTCTTGCATATTTTTTAGTGTAGATGTGGTGTATGCATAGCTGAGGGTCAATCCCTTTCATGTCTAGGTAACCCCAAGCGAAAGCCCCTTTATATTTCCTAAGGACTTGAATAAGTTTTTGTTGCTGGTCATCACTGAGATTACTGTTAATGTTCATGATCTTCCCTGGTTCAATTTCGATATGTTTGATATTATAGACAGTGGTTGTTGGTATTGGTTGGTCATTGATATCTCTTAGGGAATCTTCTTCAATTTCATTGTCAAGGACTACTTTAATCATGTGACATCTCGAACTAGACATCGTTGCAGGGTGATTAATAAAAGTATTAATGACATCGTCTTCTATTTGGCTTTTGAATTCAAGGGCATCTGCCATAGTCAATGGTGACCCAATATTTACTATTAAATATGTTACAGGTTTCTTCCTAGTTTTTACAATGGTTAGGCTTGGCTAGATTCTCCACATCATTCCCTCTGGTTATGGTCATACCGTATGTCCGGTAGCTGATATAAGCATCAACAGTTGCTAGCCAAGGCCTTCCTAATATTAAGGTATGTCCATCTAATCAGTTCCTAGGGTTAATAATAAAAAAATCTACCGAATATTCCCAAGTGCCTGTAGAAACCATCACATCTAGTAATGTTCTTTCTGGCTTAATGACTGAGCGATTAGCAAGTTCCAATAAGGTAGTTGTTGGTTCCAAGGCTGTGATGCCAAGAATTTCGCAAGTTGTTGTTGTGAGAATGTTAATGGCTACCCCTAAATTGACTAAAGCATTGGGAAAAGAGCGTCCATTTATCTGGACTGTGATAATGGGTTTCTTGGGTCTTCATATTTTACAAGTGTCTCTTTGCCTAGTAATAAATCAAACAAAGTCCCGACAACATGGATTGTTGGGGTTATTTTTGTTTTCCTCACAGACTTCTTTATACACAATTCTTTAATTGTTTTGGCTATATTGGAATGTCTTGAATAGCTTGGAGGAGGTGTTGTTGGGAAAAGTATCCAATACAGAATGCCCCTATCCCACTCTAAGAGGTGATAGTGCCTTAGCAACAAACAGGTAAACTTATTCGAGTATTCTTCTTTATGGAATGCAAGTGAGGAAGAAGGATCTAACTAACCTGTATCTTCCGCTAGTTTGTCAATCCAAATCACTCCTCTCTTCAGTAGCTCCCAGCTTCTTGCTCCTTCACTGGCCCAGCTTCACCAAATTCCTGCAAGATCACAAGAAAGAGAAACTACACAAAGATACAGATATACATTCATAAAAATCTCAAGATCAGATTAAGCTAAACATGTAAGCATAACAAAACATCATTGGTATACAACATGTAGGAGAAACTCAAATAGTTTATTGATAAGATAATAAAGTCTGAGAGGAGATACAACCAAGTGAGTTCCGATCCAGCATCTACCTCCCAGCAAAGGAATCCCTTCCTCTCCTCCAACAAAGCATAAATCACCCAATGTGCTAATATCAATCTCAAACCAACAACAATTCTCTGCAAAGTACAAAATTCCAGCCTTTTGAACCTCTGGGTGAGAGATCCATATATAGATGTGAGCAGAGAGGATGAGTCAGCTCATGTTTTGACTTGTGGCTTCTCTCTGTTAGTTCTTGCTTCCACTTGGAGGTTGAGAACCTCTTACTCATCACTAGTCGAATTCATTGAGGCAAGTGTCATTGAGGAAGATTCTGGAAGCTTCCATGGTCTTTCCACCTCGTTGAATGAACTTGCCATTTGTCATTTCCCGCTCAGTGCAACCTGGTAGTGCTTCTACTTGCGTTGCAGTGCACTTAGCCAGTGTAATCTCTGCATTTCAGCGCAGACAGCTAGTGGAGCCTCTGAATTGATCCTAAATTGACTATTTCTGAGTGGTTTTTGGTGGAGAATTTCTGGGAGAAGCTGTCATTGGTTGACCTTGTTCCTCTAGGAGTAGGAACAACTCATTTAGGGACTTTGGATCCCTTGGATTATGGACATTTCATGCTCAATGCTGTAAGGCACAAAAATGTCTATAACAGTTTCCCCCTAAAGTATGAGGTCGTTTATCGAGTGAAATGCTTTATTAGGAGGATCCAAAGTTCTTCCAATGCTGGGAGGAGACCTGTAATAAGATACAATACAATACATTATTTTTCATACTGCTTTCATGATCTAGCTGAGGCGGGCATTCCCATGCTCAGCTTTATAAATTCATTTTTCTGTACATAGAACAGACAATCGTCTGATGGTAGACTGATAATTTTGATGAAATCATCATCCTTTTGGTAGGATGATTATCTGCTGCAATGATGTACATGTCAATGTCTTTATCTTTCCTGAATATATATCGCAACCCGGATGGATGAAACTAGATCCGGGGTCTTCATACTCGTTCGATCTTCACTCTAAGTACAAGTCGATCCATGTGAGAGACGTTCTGAAGTCGAACATGGAAAGACATCGCTTGATTACCGGTCAATGAGGTAAACCATTAACAAGCGCGAGAGGAATCACCGATAATGACAATGACCCTCAAGGTACTGCAGTAAAATTCACGTGGTGTGAATAAAGGACTTGGCGTTGAACACCACGCAAAATCTTTCGGTCGAAGGTCATTGATGTATACCTGTCGCCGGAAGTGAGAAACTTGCCATTGAGGTATGCAAGCTTCAAAGTACTGAAGGGGGTGTTCCTAGATCAACTTCTTGGATAATGAGCTGATGTCGACAAGAAACGATCCGTCAAAGGAGGGCCTTAATGTATCCCACATCAGTGACACGGAATGGAGCAAATGGTTTTGATGGAGGTGAAAACGATCTGATGATATATGGTTCAGGGTGGCGGTCATGAAAGGATGAAGGATAATGTATGGTAGTGGATGGGACATGGTTGACTTCTCTGGAGGACTTCTCTTGAACATATCGGCGACACTTGTGTGATGGATTGGTAGCATTTACCCCAAACATGGATGGTATTGGCGAGACCATGGTGATGTGACCGGTGAATGAAACAACCCAACCCGACTCAGGCACGGAGTGGAAGTGTCATGTTCAAGAGCGACTTGCTACCAATAAAAGTTCTTTGAGTTTCTTCCAAATTTTTCCCCAGTCATTTCTGACCAGTACCTCTTTATTTTTGTCAAGCTTGAGGAGGATAACATATGCTTGTTCTATAATTTTCCCTTCGGGCAAACCCATCGCTATGTTTTAACGAGCCTAGCGATAGTGAAACTCGTTCTCGTCTAAAGACAAGTTTTTCGCTATTTAATGCTTTTAACGAGTCTAACAACAAAGATAACTCGATCCTTTTCATTTTTAGAGAGTCTAAAAAGGCACGTAAAGTCAACTCCGAAAGGCCTTTTTCGTCATCTAATCCCTTAAGTCCGAAAAAGTATAAAACAATACAGAAGGGATGAGTTATCGATAGTTTTAACGAGCCGAACAAAACAAGCGCTCGATCTTTTTGTGCAATAATCCCTCAGGTCCAAAAAGATTAAAATCTAGAGGAGGGATAGCACTTCCGGTCACTTTAACGAGCTGGAAGGCCAAAACTCAGCAATCTTTTCATATTTTACGAGTCAGATGAAAAGAGCTTAAAGAAGACTCATCTTTTGAGGAATGAGTGATAAAACGGGTTAGCAGCTGATTCCAGGTAAGGGTTGGAATTTTCCAAGCACGGCAGTGTCACAAGGATGGCTAGTGAAATCACTCTTCGCAGCTGTTCCTCAAAAAGGGTAAACAATCATATGGAGGTGAACAATCGGCCAAATGAAAAGTGGAGGTGACGGTGCAAACAAGACCAAGGCTTTAATGGCTGATAATGTTACATTCACTGTGGTTATTTACTGGGAGATAGTTCATTTTTTAACGAGCTTAAACGCGGAAAAACACTGCTCAAACTTATTTTTATTTTTTAACGAGCATGAACTATGTGCTAAAACTGCTCGATCTTATGTTTGTTTTTTAACGAGCATGAACTATGTGCTAAAACTGCTCGATAAGTTTGCATGCCCCCAGCATAATAATGCAAATCGAGGTGCATGCCCCCCAAGCTTCATTGCATTTGACTCAGTGGTTGGAATGAAGGTTTACCTTTGAGACCTGGAAAGGGGATTTGTTTCATTTTTTTAATGAGGTTGACACAGTAAAAGAACTATCCTCATGACTCCTTGTTTCATTTCTTAACAAGGTTGACACGAGATAAGAACCGTCCTCGGAGTCCAAATCCATTAGATATAGAAGGTTTCATATTCCACTGTGGCCACTTCCGCCAGATTACTCGGAGGCGGTAGGGCAAAAGTACCCATTAAGGCAGGGTCTTTTAGGAGACCTACTCAAATATTTTGGAGCGAATGATTGCTTCCATGGATCATTGGAATGCTTCCCGTAACTTGTGAACTGTTGGAGAGAAATGTTTGTTTTTTAACGAGCATGAACTATGTGCTAAAACTGCTCGATAAGTTTGCATGCCCCCAGCATAATAATGCAAATCGAGGTGCCAATTTGTTGTTGGGAAAAGTATCCAATACGGAATGCCACTATCCCACTCTAAGAGGTGATAGTGCCTTAGCAACAAATAGGTAAACTTATTCGAGTATTCTTCTTTATGGAATGCAAGTGAGGAAGAAGGATCTAACTAACCTGTATCTTCCGCTAGTTTGTCGATCCAAATCACTCCTCTCTTCAGTAGCTCCCAGCTTCTTGCTCCTTCACCGGCCCAGCTTCACCGAATTCCTGCAAGATCACAAGAAAGAGAAACTACACAAAGATACAGATATACATTCATAAAAAGCTCAAGATCAGATTAAGCTAAACATGTAAGCATAACAAAACATCATTGGTATACAACATGTAGGAGAAACTCAAATAGTTTATTGATAAGATAATAAAGTCTAAGAGGAGATACAACCAAGTGAGTTCCGATCCAGCATCTGCCTCCCAGCAAAGGAATCCCTTCCTCTCCTCCAACAAAGCATAAATCACCCAATGTGCTAATATCAATCTCAAACTAACAGCAATTCTCTGCAAAGTACAAAATTCCAGCCTCTTGAACCTCTGGGTGAGAGATCCATATATAGATGTGAGCAGAGAGGATGAGTCAGCTCATGCTTTGACTTGTGGCTTCTCTCTATTAGTTCTTGCTTCCACTTGGAGGTTGAGAACCTCTTACTCATCACTAGTCGAATTCATTGAGGCAAGTGTCATTGAGGAAGATTCTGGAAGCTTCCATGGTCTTTCCACCTCGTTGAATGAACTTGCCATTTGTCATTTCCCACTCATCGCACCTTGGTAGTGCTTCTACCTGCGTTGCAGTGCACCTAGCCAATGTAATCTCTGCATTTCAGCGCAGAAAACTAGTGGAGCCTCTGAATTGATCCTGAATTGACTGTTTCTGAGTGGTTTTTGGTGGAGAACTTCTGGGAGAAGCTGTCATTGGTTGACCTTGTTCCTCTAGGGGTAGGAACAACTCATTTAGGGACTTTGGATCCCTTGGATTATGGACATTTAATGCTCAATGCTGTAAGGCACAAAAATGTCTATAACAGGAGGGGTATTTTTATACAAATATTCTTCAATTCACCCAGAAGATCAAAGTCGGGATATTCAATTGGGCGTGGTATCATAAATCTTTCTAGGAATGAGGGGGAAGTAGTTATGATATTTTCAGGATTTTTCTGCTTGATTGTATCTTCCCTTTGTTTTTTTTGTTGATCATCTACAGTGAAAGGCTTATTTGGGTGCAGTTCTTCAGGTTGCAGATTTTTATCCTTGTCTGGAGTGATTATGTGTCCAAATCTTAACTTGAGTTTGTTACACTCTCTCAACTCAGCTTCAAGGTCCAAACCCTCAATGATTTGTACATATTGGATTGGTTTGTTGTTAGGGGTTGGGTTGAGCTGGGAGTTGTGGTCGTATATTAGGTTGAGGATTTTGCTGCAACCTGTAAGGTGCTGGTAAAGTTGGTTGAGGCAGAGGAACTGTCCCCATAGGCTAGTTCATGGATCTTTGCCAATTTGATTGCCAGTTCTGATTTTGTGAGGTGGAAGGGGACCATTGAGATGAATAGGGGTTTTTCTGCCAAAATGGTGGAGGGTAAGAGGGATTTTGCCAATTATTGTTTGGATTTGACTGGTTGGGCCATGGTGGAATAGAAAATGCTTGATGTGGCCAACTAGAAAAAGGTCGCTGGTTCTGCCATGCTGCCCCTAAATATTGTTGAGAATTATATTGCGAGGGAGGAAAGAATGAAGATGGATCGGTAGGCATACCTGTCTGACATGTTTTCCATTGACGACGTTGGTTCAAAAAATATACTGGTTCTACTTCTTCTTCTTCTTCCTTGAAGACTGCTTTTAATCCTGGGAGTGATGGACAACTTTCCGTGGCATGCTCCTTAGTGCATATGGCACATGTTTGTATCATATCTACCAGGCATTCTTTGTGACCGTGTTTCTTTCTACAACGGGGACAAAAAATAGCCAGGTTCTATTTTGCTTCGGCCTACTTTCATTTAAATTTCATGATATCCAATTGTGTCGTCAGGGTCTCCAGGATATCAGTCTTCAAATCCTCAAATAGATTGTCGATTTAGTCTCGTGTAATGCTTCCTCCTGAGACTTTGCTGTCTCTGGTGATCACATCACGTCCAACTGGTTTCAGCCTTATACTGCCCCTGGAGCACCTGATGCACAAGTTTATAATATTGTCATCATCTTCTTGATAAATGTCACCTTTACCCATTATATTTAATGTTTCTACCCATTTGTCTTTCATACCTTTAATCATTGTGGCTTTTAGAACATTATCAGGTAGATTTGCATAAGGAGATATTTGCAGATTATATTGGAAACACTCCACATATTCTTCCAGAGTCTCGTTAGGCTTAGCTACCACTTGAATGATTTCATCTTTTAGTTCTCTAGTTCGGATGTTTTCATTTGGTCCCAGTCATTGATGGTACCTCCACCAAGTCCCATAAACCAAAATAGAGCTTCTCCCTTCAGAGTAGAGGGGAACAGTTTCAGCTTATGGGGGTCGGTAGTGTAATCATAACCCCTACATAGGACATCAAATTTGAAAAGGAATGCATCGGGATCTTCTGAAGTTAACCCATGAAAGGTAGGAATATTTTGTAATTGAATAGCTTTCATGGGGGCATTGATAGCTATGTCAACAATAGGGTATTGTAACGTATAGGTTTGGGGTGATTGTTGATTATTGGCCATTTGGTAAAAAATATGCCAGTGTCCTTCAAGGATCTTTGGAGCTGGAGAGTTGTTCCTACGATGTCCAGAAGAGGTTGGAATGATTCTAAAAACACTACCTTGATCCAGAACACTGGGTGTCATTTTTTCATTCACTACTTCAGGAGATCTAGGTTCTGATGATTTAATTTCAGGATTACCTCTTTCTCCTTCTCCTTCACGAAGGTTGCAAGAATTCCCTTCTTTTGAAGGGCATGGTTCTGAATTTCAATATCTTGAAAACTCTGTTCAGACCCTTCAGTCTTACTGTGAATCTTAGCGTTAGCTATAGATGGTGATCCTGTGGCCTGAAGGGAGATAGTAGGATGTCTGGTAGCAACAGTTCGGGGTCCTACTGATGACCGAGACTCAACTTTTCTTATGATTTCATCAATAAAATTTGATCGTCCAACGGTCACAGGTCCCTTAGATTTTTCAGGTTTGGGAGGAGGAATTATATCTTTTTATGGTCTTCTCTTCTTATTTATTCATACAAAAATACGAACGTTCATTTCTACCTTAAATTCCTATGCAATTCTGCTGGAAAGCGGGCAGAGGAGCGAGCATTTTACTCGCTCGTTACACAGGTTCTTACCTTCCATTTTTAATACCCAATTCTCTCTCAGTAGACAAACATCAAACATACATCACTCTTTGTAAAATGGCAACACTCTCCCCAGAAATGGCACCAAAATGTTGGGTGCTAATAGGTGTCTTTTAAAACTCCTAATTACCTCACATTAATTATCAACCTGGGTAAGTCCTTTTATTCCAAGAGTGTACAAAATATGTGCAAGCTATAAATCCATAAATTAATTCTTTAAAATAAGTTATTAAATTCAATACAAGAGTAAATGGATGCAATCATAAATCTCAAGCTTGTAACTTTAAGGGAAGTAATTCATCTAAGCATCACGACTCAATCTCAAACAAAACCATAATTCAATCTTAATCAACCAATTCGAATGATAATCAACCGAGAGCACCATAGCATTAACTGAGCTCTTTTAGCTGGACTTAAACTACTGGATAGAAGGAAAGAATTGAATCAATAACACTCTATCCTTTAATTAACCATAAATGATTCTTTAGCTGATGACTAATTCAATCCATGACATGAATAAATAAAACCAATTAGAATTGTGCATTAATGAAATGAATACTAGAAATCCAAATTAATAAAAGTAAATCAACTGCAAAGCTATAAAGCAGAATAAACTTATAAGAAATGGAAGAGTATAAAAAAAGGAATAGCAGTAAGATCCACCAGAGACTGGGCCCTAGCCACCAACAAACACTGCTTAGCTACTTCAGAATATCTGAATGAACAGCAACGCAAGTTATATATTAATCATCAAAGTCACTTGTCATTACAATATGATCTCGTTCTTCAGAATCACACTTTTGTAAATTAAAATTACAATTGAAGTAAAAGGTGAGAGGTTCCTCTTCAATTTTCCCCTTTATAGTCAAAAGGAAAAAGATAAATGTGATCCCTCAGGATCAGGAGATCCTGAGGGATTCACAACTAAATGCTATCTTCAAACAATTCTTTCATCTTGCACTAATCTTCTTGATTCGTTCCTTGGTTCGACCGCACACGATGCACCTCATTTCCATTGATTAGCTTTTGTTGTTCCGACTTTGGAACAACAGCTGTTCCATCTGCTGTTTTTATGCATAAAAAGAAATGAGAGTTAGTTTGGATGGTCAAATCATATCAAGAGTAGTTTCATTCCTCCCTTATCAAAATCCTATCAATATGTTATTATATCATGGCACAAAATGGATAAGGAAAGAGTAAAAAGACAGTGTAATCAAGAGTAAATACATACCTATTCCACGACTCAACAATAACATGGTAACTAATTATATATATGTGAATTGTTTTTATTTTAATACAACCAGTAGAGAGTGGGATGCAATACATTTATACACTACAAACAATAAATATTGGATGAAGTTATGGATTGAATGATGAAAAAAAGCTAATAATGGTAGATTATCATGGTATGGTGTATCTTGATGGTAAAAGAAGCTCAATGTAGTGGAGGTACCAATCTTACATATAGGGAAATTGATTTAGCATGTGGTTTAAAAGATTATGAAGCAAGAATATTCACCCATACTAGTTAGTTTTTTTACATTTATACTGATGCATATGGCGTGTTTTTTTCTTAATTTTCAATTTTTTTAAGTATAAATATGCATGGCTATCAATTGACAATGCATTTTTTTGTGTTTGATGTATTTTAGTTGAAACACCATAACACAATGTGGTGCAATGGCTACAAATTTCGCATCAAAAGGTTGGATGATAAGATGAATACTTATGATAGTGGGATAATTGTCATATTTGATGTTACAAATGTTTCCTCTAGAGGTGACAAACATACAAAACTCTCTGAGAATCGATACTATGGGTATATGAATGATATAATTGAGTGTGACTTTGAATCCTTTAAATTAGTTTTGTTCGATGTCAAACGTTTCAGACTACGAATCCATGAATGTGAACCAGGTAGAACTATTATTGAGTATGCTAAAAAATTTACCATGGTTGATACAAGGAATCTTGAGCTAGGATCAGAGTGATATGTTCTTCCAAGCTAATGTGAACAAGTATTTTATGTCGATGTTCCAGGTAAAGTGAGTCAGTCATGTGTTGTTAGATATGATCCTAAAGGAAGTCCCATAAAGTATAATGTAGCAGAAGAAGATGATGTAGAAGAGCAACGCATTCATGTAGTGTCAGACAAAGATGTCCAAGATGTTCAAGGAAAATATGTTAATCGAGACAATGTTAATTTGGATGAACTGTATGATGTTGACATTGTGTTAGACGAACAACTTGACAAAGTTGAACCAAATATAGAAAAGCATGTTCCACATGATGATGATGATGATGATGCTCATGATGATATGGTGAATCCTTTGTACATGAATTATAAACTGGACGATATAGATGATGAGATGGATGAGGAAGAATATTAATGATATAGAAATGCTGAAAGTACAAGGTATATATCTATATGTTGTCAGCTGGTTTTTTCTCTTTCGTTCATCTTAAATTTTTATTTTCCTAGTTTTTATGTTTGAATGTTACTATGTTTCATTCAAATTTATTATGGTTGATAAATTGGGAATGGGGAATTGAGAGTTATGTGATGGGGGGCAGTGGAATATGAGCTTCCACCTTCACATGGTTGTCCTTGTTGAGCTTATTATTCTTGAAACGAAGAGAAGCTCATTTACTTTTATACCATAATTTCCAATTTTCGCTTTAATGGTTCGTTAAGCAGACGTACCAGACGAGTTGGGTGAAAGGTGACCTAAGAGACACGACAGTTGGGCAGAAATGCAAAGTAAGTTTGGCCCATGAATTCCCATGAATTGAGTTCCCACCAGGGTATCTAATAATGATTTTTACAAAATTCACTAAATTAATGTTTAGGAGCTAAAAGTTGGTTTATAATTGATTAATTATGAAACATGGATGTACTAACAAATGATAATATTTTGTTTTCATTGATGAGATAATGTTTTTTGTTGACTGATTTGCATAGCAGGGTGAATTCTCATGCCCTAGATGCACCTGCATGAAGGGGGAGCACCCAGGCTCCCCTAGGGGCACGCGAGTTGGGCATGCCAAAACGTCCACTTGATAGGTGCACCTATGTGACGAGTTGGTGGGTCCCTGACTTGGAAAGGGGTGCCCGCATAAAATAAGTAAGGTCAGTCCATGACTACCCATGAATAGAGTTCCCACCAAAGGGTCTCATCATTATTTTTATAAAATTCACTAAAGTAATGTTTGGGTGTTAAAATTTTATTTATAATTGATTGATTATGCAACATGATACTAAAAAATTATAATATTTTGTTGTCATTGATGACAAAATGAAGGCGGGGGAGCCTGGGCCTTGATGGGGGCATCACATGTTGGGCACACCAGGGCGCCTGATGCCCATGGGGGCATCATGTGACGAGAACGCCAGGGCACCCAACGCCCATGGGGGCATCGTGTGTTGGGCACACCAAGTTGCCTGCCCGACAGGGGCGCTTGCACAAAAGAAGTAATGTTAGCCCATGATTACCCATGAACAAAGTTCCCATAAGGGGGTCTCATAATGATTTTTAGAAAATTAGGTAAATTAATGTTTAGGTGTTAAAATCTAGTTTATCATTGAATATTGTTCATGTAACATGGAAATAAAAAATGATAATATTTTGTTTTCATTGATGAGCTAATGATTTGTGTTCAGTGATTTGCACAATATGGAGAATGTTTGCGTCTTGGGCGCACCCGTGAGAAGACAGGGAGCTCAATTTCCCATGGGGGTGTAGCATGCTACGCACAGCATGGCGCCCATTGCCCATGGGGGTGTCATCTGTTGGGCACGCTAGGGCACCCGCTCAGTAGGGGTGACCATGCGATGAGTTGGTGGGTCAACCTGACTTGGCAAGGGGTGCCCGCATAAAAGAAGTGAGGACGACCCATGTATGCCCATGAATATAATTACTACCAAGGGGTCTCATAATGAGTTTTAGAAAATTCATTAAAGTAATGTTTGGGTGTTAAAATTTGGTTTATAATTGATTATGTAGGGAATGCGAGGGTGCTTGTTGCCCATGGGGGCATCATGTGTTAGGAACACCAAGGCTCCTGACACCCATGAGGGCATCACGTGGTGGGCATCCTAGGGGGCCCGCCTGGCATGGGAACCCATGCAACAAGTCAGTGGGTCAACCGAACTTGGAAACGAGTTCCCGCACAAAAGAAGTAATGCTAGCCCATGATTGCTCATGAACAGAGGTCCCACAAGGGGGTCTCATAATGATTTTTATAAAATTAATTAAATTAATGTTTAGGTGTTAAAAGTCAGTTTATAATTAAATATTGATCATGAAAAATGGAAATAAAAATTGATATATTTTGTTTTCATTGATGATCTAATGATTTTTGTTCACTAATTAGCACATCAGGGCGAATGAGCACACATTGGGCATGCCCACACCAAGGATGGGTGCCCATATGCCCATGGGGTTGTCTCATATTGGGCACGCTAGGGCACATGACGACCATTGGGGCGTCAAGTATTGGACACGCCAGGGTGACCGCTCGACAAGCTTGCTGATGTGACGAGTTATTCCATCATCCTGACTTGGCGAGTGGCACTGCATAAAATAAGTAAGCTCAGCCCATGACTACCAATGAATAGAGTTCCCACCAAGGGGTCTCATAATGATTTTTACAAAATTCACTAAAGTAATGTTTGGGTGTTAAAAGTCAGTTTATAATTGATTTATTATGCAACATGGTACTGAGAAATTATAATATATGTTTGTCATTAATGAGCCAATGAAGGTAGGGTTCCTAGATGTCCATGGGGATTTCGTGTGTTGGGCATGCTAGGGTGCCCAATTCCAATGGAGGCATCACATGCTGCACATGCTAGGGCACCTGATGCCCATGTGAGTGTCATGTGATGGGCAAGCTAGGGTGCCCTTGTGATGAGTTTGTGGGTCGACCAAACTTGGCAAGGGGCATCTGCAAAAAAGAATTAATATTAGCCCATGAATTCCGATGATCAAAGTTCCCACAAGGGAGTCTCATAATGATTTTTTATAAAATTAAGTAAATTAATGTTTAGGTGTTAAAATCTAGTTTATAATTGAATACTGATCATGCTGAATGGAAATAACAAATGATATTAATTTGTTTTCATTGGTGCATTAATGATTTGTGTTCACTAATTTGCATAGCAGGGAAAATTCCCGCGCCTTGGGCATGCCCGTAGAAAGGTGGGTTGCCTAGTCACCCATGGGGGCATCGCGTATAAATATATATTTTTTTTGAAGATAATTGTGGTCATTTAGGGTGACTGATCTTTGGATCAAACCTTCCAAATGAGCCTAAAATGCATTTATACAATTCATTCTTGGTAATTCTTAAAAGTAGTTTCTGTACTACCTATTACAACTATCTTTAGTCCACAAAATATTAGTTAAACTAGTAACTTTATCACCTTCACAAAACCTTATGATTTTTGGATCTTTGAAATGTGTTACAAGACCTTTGAATTTGAGCATAGGTCTTCGACATTTCTCATAGTATTCTCAGCCTCACGATCATTCAAACTCTCCAGGTTTGTATTTCTTATAATTTTTATTGAGCATCTTACTAAATTTGAACATGACAGATCACTTGTTTGTCTGTTAGAGTCATCAAGCCATCTAGTCTGCTCAGTGCCATGTCTATGTCTCACTAGTTTAATTTGGTTTCTCAGCTGAGTACCCTGTGATTGCAACTCTGCAATCTTGGTCTCAGACAAACATGTCTTTCTTATACAATCTTTCATATGTTTTTCCAGAGACAATAATAAAAAAAGGTAATTATTGTGAAATGATTATTGGTTTTGTATCCTCTAACTCAGTTGCTTTGACATCCTTTAGCATCCTCTTCTTTGACATCTTCTAACTACTCGTAGGTATGACATTGTAATGCATTTCACATGTAAAAGGTCTAGAATTGTAGCTTCTCTGAAATGTAAAAGGTCTCGCCTCCAAAATCACTACAAAGTAGACACTAGTTACACAAATTTTGCATCCTATGGATTGAGAAGGGATCAGACTTGTAACTACTCTAAATTATGTAATTCAGTCTATGTAATGTTCCACTCTCATAACACTAACACTACCATTACCATAATTCTAATGCTCTAGTCCACTTTAATATCCCCATTATCATAACATTATCGTTCAGGTCTCCCTATCATATCATTGTGATGGTTAGTGCCATGATGGATGCTAGACTATGTGACGGAGCTTCCTAGGCTGACATATGCTCAATCTCCTTTTAAACATCAATTTCGCATTTTATTTTGCATCCTCTCATTTCATGTGGAGGAAACATATCTTCTTTGGTTGTTCTTCATGTGAATCCTCCTACTTGGAGGCACCATGTTCACTACTCTATATGTTCTTTTAACTTTTTTTATTATTATTTTATTTATATTTCTCTTAGGTCTGAATTGTAACTTGTGCTCAGGTCTAATTTACAACTTATTTTGAGGCACCATGATCTCTCTCTCATTTTTTGTCTTACGTGGCTTGTTGGGCATAACATGTTGTCAGAATTTAATGAATATTATTATTGAGAAATGCTAATCTCTGTAAATTACGATGGATTTTTCATAAAATTGTTTCATATACATTGTAGATAGTAGAGTGCATGTATGATGTTCACAGTCAACCAAAGGGAAATTCCATGAGTGTTTGAATCTTCATGGATTGTCCACTAACAAACCTTGTTTTTTTCTTTGGAAAAGTGGTCTAAGTTCTCCAGAGATTACATTATGCTTGACCTGATACTTGAGAAACTTTGACCGAGGGGCACATAAGCCGTGAAGATCACTTGGGGATCGCACCCGTCCTAGGCCACACTAGCCCTTAACATGACTGGATTTGTTCCCATGAAGTTTCGAACCGGTGGCCTTCATGTCACGGAGTGACTTAACAGTACACCCTATCACCATCTACTGTATGCCTGATGAGAAACCAACCTTCTGATTGAATGGGAAGTGCTCATATAGGGTAATTTCAAGGAGTTTTAGGATGATTAGAAAATGCATTGTACCGATCAACTGCAATATATGTTTGAGAGCTATTATATTGATATTTGCAAACCAATGTAGAGGTTAATAAATCAAATCACAAGACAATACATGAAGATTATCATATTATGAGTCATGGATTCTTATGGTTAACTAATGCCTTCTATTGAGTATTGAACTCCATGAATTAACATATTTTTTTCAAGATGCTCTTCTACTCACCAAAAGATGGATTGAATGTGTATTAATGATTTTGAGTTACGACATCCTATAACAATTGATAAAATTATCAACTAAAGTGTGTTGCTACTAATTAAAATTACATGATTTTTTTAAATATAAACATTAGTGTAATATGATTATTATTTAATAAAATTAATCACTATTTTCTATCACATAGTTGTTGATTTTATTTTTTAATAATATTTTTTTTTTAAATTAACAATTACATTATAAATTATATTATTAAATCAAAACCATATTATATTGATTATTAAATTATTAAATCAAAATCATATTATATTAATTATTAAATTATTATTATTAATTTGTAGCTCATGTCAATATATGTTTTTGGAATGTCATTGCATATAGTTTTCACAAAGACTATGAGTTCTTGCTTATACATTTGATACATTCTCAGTGGCTCCACTCCTTATACATTTGATACATTCTTTGTGGCTTCGCTCCTACTTATACATTTGATTCTTGCAGCAAACATGAGGGTTTCTCGGTGGCTCCTCTGCAGCTTATACATTTGATTCTTGCAGTAGATGCGAGGGTTTCTCGATGGCTCCGCTCACCACATTTGTTTCTTGTAGCAGATCTAAAGGTTTCTTGGTGGCTCCACTCCCTACATTTGTTTCTTGCAGTAGATCTAAGGATTTCTCGATGGCTCCTCTCTCTACATTCAATTAGGTGTTCCCTTGAGGGTTTCTCAATGGCTCCTTCCTTATTCAATTCTTGAAGACATAAAGAATTCTCAGTCACTCCTCCCTACATTCCATTTGGTGTTTGCTTGAGTGTTTCTTGGTGGCTCCTCCATACATTCAATTCTTGCATACTGACGTGGGCGATTATCGGTGGCTCCTCGCTACATTTGATTTGACATTACCTTCACTGTGTGGACTTCTTTAAGAATCCATAGTAACTAGTTGATTTGAGCATCAGGTTTAACCAATGGTAAGTCCACATTCCTTCTTGAACACTTGAAATTCTGTTATTTTCAAAAAATTGTCACAATCATAAGGCTAGGCACAATTGAGACCATTTATGCCCTTAAAAAAGATTATTTTCTCAATCTACACATTAATAAGATAATAGTAGCATGGTTATCAATTCATTAATTTGTTCATTCCTTCTTGAGTCCTTTCTTTAGGTGTGGGCTACAACTTATTAATCCATATAAGAATATCTTATTTAGTCATGCGCAACCAAAGGTGGTGAACCGAGTAACCCTTTGGTGGTAACATGAGACTCATAAGTTCATACGTGGCACCTGGAAGATGATATGTGGTGTCCAGAAGAGTTCATAAGGAAAGTTAGGGTAAAGAGTCAATATACTAGCATTGTATCCCCACCCCATGCTACTTTCGACTGTAATTCTAAGCAGTTTGGCTTTCTTTTCTTTTCTTCGTCATGTCTTCATTTTTCAAGCTCAGCCAACAACCTATTTTTGTGAAGACGATGGAATGAACATACAAGCATTTGAAATGGAATGAGGTCATGCTAAGTGCCCACTTAGCTTGATTCAAGTGTAGGATTGTGGCTCTATCATTACTCTGCACTTCCCTAGCTTGTTTCACTTCATATGGGGTCCTTATATCACTCTTTATCCACATCAATTATTCGATTAGGCACAATTGATACCATTTATGCCCTAAAAAAAAAACATGATTTTTGTGAAATTTCTTTGGGGTTCATTTGACTAATCTAAAATACATCTATGGAGGAAGAAGATCGCTTGAAAACATATCACATGAATATTTAGTCATATGAAAACTCTAATGTTCATTGAGAGCTCCATTTTCTGACCAGGATAACCCTATGATTTCATTTATATGGTTTTGTAAGCTAATTTATAAAAGACTTTTTTCTTTGTTTTTAAATATTTGCATAGATTTGGTATTGATTTCATATTTTTTTATTTAATATAGAAGTATCAATTTGAATTATTCCTTTTCAAATTGTTGGACCTAAGGCATTGATCAAGTTTCTTAAACCATGTTTGGGGTCTTACTTTAATCCATATAATGTTTTCACTAACTTGTAAACCTACGGTTTTGACCTTTGGTAATAAAACATTGTGGTTGATCCATATAAACTCTATCCATGTCTTCAAAAAAACATCCATTTAGTGGACTTACCACCTAAATATTTTCTTTGAAAAAAAAAATGGCAATAAATTAAGTTGTGGATGAAAAAGTATCTTCATAGTTTATACCTTATTGTTTTTCCTTCTCCATGTTGTATCCCATTGTTAGAAATCAACACTGATAACAAAGAGATAGGAGACCTGATTATGCATTTTCATTATTTCCTGGAAACAAAGTTAGTTACAATTAAGGAGGGAAAACAACATTGATAATCCTATAAACTTGAGAACCTTCTATAACTCCTATGGCCTAATCAAGGCAATGATGTCACACTCCTAGATTATTCCTATGAATGACTTGATTCCTCTAATCATACCTACTAGAAATAAGCTATCGAAATCATTTATATTCAATTTCTACCTAATGGATTCAACCATGATGGTATACATGAAATTTTTTAAAATCCAACCCTAACAAAGTCTAACACTAAAAAATGCATATAGAACCCATTGTATAAAGGAGAAACCAACAAATTATTGATACATGTGGAGATCCAAGAAATGAATCTTGGTTTAAACCCAAATTTCTAAAGGAATCCAAACATGAAGATTGATTGACACAATTAAAGTAATTTTCCATATCCAACTTAAGGATCATCCACTTTTCCTCATTATTCCTACTAAAGAGGATAACTTCGTGTATAAGGACAATATTTTCCACAATTTGTCTCTTCCTCACAAAACCACCTTGGCTTTCTAAGATAATCTTAGGGAGCATACTTTTTGATATATTAGAAATGATTTTAGACATAATGTTGTAAGACACATCACACTATGATATCATATTGAAAGTATAAAGGATGATGGAATTTCCTCTTTTGGGACTATATTTAAGAAATAATAATTTGTCCCTCCTTGCGGGTGTCGGGAATGATGAACATTGTAACAACCCTAGTGAAAATTCCATGTAATAAAAGTTAATAAAGGAAAAATATCACCACAGGTAAGGGACATGTATTCCAAGCTGAATATTGGGAAAATATATCCTAGCAAGCATCACTGGATGTGTTTATGGCTAAAGGAAATTGGCAAAGGCATAGGAAAAAGCATCAAAAAGGAAAAAATGTATTTTTGGCATATTTATTTATGAAAATAAAGGAAAAGAAGAGAAAAGGGAGGTGAAAGGTCATAAGTTTCATGTTCAGAGGAAAATGAAGGAAACTAACAAAAAATGAAGAAAATAGAGGCCTCATTGATAAAAAGGATTTTTAGGATCAGTTGGAAAGATTTTGGTCTGTGTAAGCTTGGCCAGTTTAGTTTTAGAGCTCTCTCATTATTATCTCTCCCTCTCTCACTCTTTGACACTTAGATTTTTCTTGGAGAACTTGGAGCACTCTAGCTTTGGAGAAAGGAAGGAAAATAAATCAAAAGGGAAGGAAGGAAAGAAAACATTAAGCAAGGAAGAGTAGGATCAAGGAGCTTCAATGGGAATACTTCAAGTAACATATTGCATGTGTGATTTCCTAGCTAGTTTTGACATGCATGGCTTTGCATGTTGGTGTATGGTTCTCTTGCTATCAATGGCATGGTTTTTTCAAGTTATGACGGTGGTTTTCAGCCTAGCCTTACATTTTTCTAGATGACATGGTGTGTTGGGATGTTGATCTTAGTTTTGAGCTTTGGAATTGATGGATGGATTTCAAAATCTAGGGCAGAGGTGGTCTCAAGGTTCAGTCCCAAAGGCCTAGGAATTCATTGACCGATTTTGGTGAGATACACAGCAAACCCTAAGGTATTTTTCTCGGTTTAGGGCCTATTGATCTAGGATTTGATTGCGGTAAAGCCTGAGATACAAGGAGATGGAAAACTCATAAAGGGTAGTGATGGATTCTAGATGGCATTTCAAGTTTGGTTCGGTTTTGTGATTAGAGCACAGGTTTTGGTATGATCATGGTTTGGTGAGGGTGGGGGTGGCTTAACCTCTTGATTCCATTCGTTGTTTTTTGATTGTTTTATCCATGATGTCCCACATTCATGGTTGGAATATGGAATAGGGGTGACTCGCTAAAAGAAAGATTTGGTTCAACCATGTCTACGGTCAGGTGGTACGTGGAAGTCGCGAACCTGGTTGGATTTTCCTATGTTTAATAAAAGCTAAGTTCTCTTGATTTTTTACTTATTAATATGTGGATTTAATGGTTGATATATTGCTGTTATTTTTATGGTTTAATATTGATTATGAGCATGATTATATGACTGGTTATTGTCATGGTTATTTCATGTATTTACTTCTGACTAAAAGGATAATGGATGCAAGACATAATTGATGTCATAACAGTTCAAGGGAGAAGGTGATGATCCTTCATGTCATGTCATGTAAGAGTTTTTAGTATTTCATGCTCTGTCATGTATCCTAGACCTATAGATTGCATTCATACCAAGTGTTTGACAGAATTCCGGTCCTGGTTGGGGATGGTGAGGCCTAGTCATGGAGTTAGTTTTGGTTTATTAGTCTTTTCATCACATGTTTAATGGATTCTGGAAGTTACAACAAGTATTGGGTAGTGGCAGAATTATGGGCTTGAAAAGTTCCTTAAATCCCTCAGACTCTAGCACAAGTCAGATGGAAATATACCCTGGACACAGACATGCAAGCTTGTGGGAGCATCCAGAGCTCTCTAGACCCTGGCATGCCCATAGCATGGGAGCATCTAGAGGTTTAATAGCTTAAAAACTCAGTTTGACCTAGGGGAATGATACCTGTGTGGTTTGGATGGCTCCTGAGAGTGTTGTTGCTAATGTGGAAGGTATGTTTGATGTGTTTCTATGATTCCACTTCCCTAAGGACATCTATGAGGTTGAATCATATCATAGTAGCATATTGCCACATGTTTACCCTAGTTGGCTAGTTACTTGGGTAGATATGGGAGTAGGGTGTATCACAGTGGTATCAGAGTGGGTTGCGCTCTCTTTGGGTCGTATATGATACCAAAGAGTGGTATCATAGCATGGTTCACCCCGCAGACTGGATGGGCGGTGTGTTGGTCATGGATTCATGTTGGTTGTATATGCGCTCCTTATGCTTGTAGTCCATGTGCTTGCTACATTTGCAAGGTCTTGATCATGGTTGTAGTGATTTCACCATTTGAAGGTTGATGGTGTTTTTGTGGCATGTGTCTTCATGAGTGTATGGTTGTATACACAATTGTTATGCATGTTAGTGTCTATATGTTGTTAAGTGTTGGCTTAGGGAGTCCTGACCTAGGTTTAGAGTTAGTTGTGCCAACGAACAAAACCTACACTAATGGCCTTTTTGGTAACAACCCATGTAGCGTAGAATGAAATCTCACCCGATGCAGTATGGGGGGATGCAAGAACCAAGTTTCTGCTTCCAAAGACTAGTGTGATATCTTCCAGCACCTTGGATCTATCTCTGTGAAAATTGATAAACTTCTAGGGCATGTCACTGCAACTCAGCCAAAGCAACCTTCAGACCTTCACAAAGGTCCATGATCATTCCTTGTGGACCCTTAATAGTCGATTTACCTACTTACGTGCATCAAAAGGTAACCCTAGATTGGTGTTCGCGTAGATCTACTTTATTCATCAGAAAACATAAGAAAAATGATCTGAAACTTCGTGGAAGTGGCTAAGCATTCATTTCATACATTATTAAGACAAATTCAATAAATTCGCATAGCATTCAATCACTATTTCATAAAACATTTCATTCATCGGAAGAATATAACATAACATATACAAATAGAAATACTCAGTAATTCTTTGGAAAACTGTCTTGATTGATCTTTAATTCACTGATTATAGACTCAAACTACCCTATGCACGCAACTGCAGGGTTTGCGCACTCAACTGCGGACGCTACCTAGGCCTCCGTGCACTCAACTATGGAGTCTTCCCTTCTCTACCTAAGCGCAGGAAGTAGAGCCTTCCTACCTTAGCTCCTACCCCAGACTCTTGAATGAACCCAATTCTCTATCAAAAGTTTCTTAAGACTTGCTAAGACTTGACCATTTATAGACTTTTCCATATAATACCATGGTCCACGGACCATGGTTGAATCTAAAAACTGACTCAAAACTTTACATAACAAAAGGGGCTAACCCCCTTCGACTCTTATTGATCTATGCACTCCGCTTCCATATATCATTGAGACTTTACATCTTTTACAAATTTGTATACAAAATTTGGGTTAACTAACCCCAAACTGACCCAAGGGACCCCATCCCAATAGGCCCCTAACAAAAATATCATGACTTGCCCTCGAGTCACTCAGCTGGTTGTTCCACTTTCTGGCAAAGTTCACTGAATTTCTTGGTCAGTGCCTGAAGCTCTGCGGTACTCTGCTCGGCTACTTGCTTTACTTCCTGGACTAGCTTCTCAGTGGTTGTTCCATCTACTTCTAGTTGCATAGTTCATTGTGTCTGTTGCATTGCCTTCAACTTCTCATGAATGGTCTGTGAAAACTGGCTGGCTTCCTCTGTCCAAGGCTCCAGTCATGCGGTGAACACAGACTTATTCTTCTACAATTTGTGTAGATTCAGTAATTTTTCATTTCCTTCCTGTAAGCACACGAAACACTAGACTGGTGCCAACATCCGCGATGTCATATTGATCTCATTGTATTACTGCTACACTTCCCTAATTTATGTGTTCAACTATTGCAGCGTAGGTACTATAGTGTATCCCAGAGGCCCAGTGCCTGAGTGAAGAGCTTATCACACCCTTGAACAACAACCCCTAGCTAAGCCATGGTTTCTTTAATCATCTCACCTCTTTATTCCCAAACCTCCGGCGGTGTGGTCGGCTGCAACTTCAACTGCAGCTCAACTATCTGCATTTGTAGGTCGAAAGTCACCTTGTCGACCTTCTCCTATAAAGCGTGCACTGCAACATCCAATTTCCTGACCTTGGCTGAAGCCTTTACATCATCGGGTATACCCAACTCAGGTAAGGATTTGCATGCCTTCTCAATTGTTGTGACCATGTTCTAATGTTGTGTCCGCAACTCCTCCTACTCCTTAAGGGCTTGAGTCTTTTCTGCAAAGAGCTATTGGTTGTTGATTTTGAACTCACTGATGGAAATGAGTGTGCATTGTTCTATGATATTTAGCTCATCAGCGACCCCCTGATATAGTGCATGAAGAGACTCGAGCAGTAGCGTGGCAAGGTTCAGCCCCATATATTTTATCGCATGAAGCATCACATGGTCCTCATCTGACTCCACGCAGATCGACCCCTCTCACAAAGGAAAGACTCTGAGATCCAAAGGCCAGTCAATCTCCGTGATAGTGCTAGGGCCCTACGTCAGGCTCGCTTGCATGACACTCAGCATTCCAACATCTTGCTGAATCCTATTCACCAGGATCTACAGCTTGCATAGATCCTTCTGGATGCTTCCTAGCATCTGCATGTATTGCTACTCGAACTACTGCAACACTTCTGTTGTGGTGTCCCATATCTTGTCACTGATCTCATCGAGATTGCCTTTTGTTAATATCATTGGATCAACATGTGTATGTTTATTAGACTTTTGTTTCTTCCATGATCCTCTAGTCTGTTCCTGCCCTCACTTCTTCAGAATGAATGGGGTGCTCTACCCCTCGTTACCGCCTCTGCCTTGGTCTGACAGCTCATGTTCTTTTGTTTCGGGTGAAGCTGATTTGTCACCTTCCTACAACTTCTATTGCTCTTTTTCCACCTTCTCGTTAGCAGCACATTCTTTTGCAATGCAAGCCTTATCTGCAGCTGACTTAGTAGCTTCCTCCTTCTTTTTCTCTATTAGTGCGCACATGGCCTTTTGGGCAGCATCCTTTCACTTTTGCACAACATAGCTCTTTGTGCCTTTACTCGTTCCTGCATCTAGTTCCATAGGCTCGCACCACTCTAGCAGCCAGAACTAAATAACTTCATGCACATCCATCCCGGACACCAAGTACAACAGTACATGCAACATTCCTTCAGGGTCCTTCCGTGCACAGCTCGAGACGTTGTGAAAATCAGCCTTGAACTCTATGTAGGTTGCTAATTGCCTAAAAAGGGTTGGGGACAACCTCAGCCATTGATTGATGACCATTTGAAGGTCCACCTCCATTAGGACCCAAAAAATATTCATTTTTGTGATGCGCGTGGTATCCTTTGTGACTCAGAGAGAGGCAAACCATGGGGGCTTCACTGGGGGAGCAATACCATATCACGTGGGTTCATATTGGGGGATATAAATTAAGGAAAAATGACATAATATATTGGGGCATATATAGGGGGTAAGGGGCTTTTATATTGGCAAGTATAAAAAATGGAGTTCAAAGTTAATGAAAAAATATAAAGGGGTATTAAAAATGTTAATGAAAAAATGGATACCTACAATATCTAGTGAAAGTAGGTGTTTTATAAATTAGGAAGGTGTATTGAGTTTGTATTGGTAGGGGTTTAAATAATGTGATTTTTAGAGGTATTTTCCAATATGTAGTCAAATTAAGGGTATAGTTTAATATTCCATGAATGCACATGATATGCAAGAGGTTCATTGAGTGAAACCCCTATGAGGAAAACCTCACAGCCTTAGTCAATTCTTCCTTTTGCAGAGGAAATTGGCTATCCTCTGACAACCTCCATACAACTAATACAATTGATAGTAGAATCCAATCGTAATGGAATTTATTTCTTTTGTCCTAGGTTTCTTGGTAGCTCGCGAGGAACTCCTGGCAGCGATATCTTGACCAATTATATTGCATGCCCTTCGTGCACTGTGCAGCAAGTGCTATAACTAGCATCGAAACTTCGTCCATGTAGCACGTTCTCATGATTTTTCCTGCAAGGATCTGGGTACTGAAATAAACTGCCTGATATTGTATGGAAAAAATGAGTACCATCGCGACTTCTTGACAAGACGATACTCCAATTTTTCAGCTAGCTCCTTTTCTCCTGTTTTCCCTACAAATTCCTTAGCAAGGTGTGATCCTTTGTGGGGCAACATCGTTACCCCGTGGATCAAAATATATGTTATTTGGATAGGATATCCTAGCCGTAGAATCTCATCATGCACTAGCGCAAAGAGCTCGCGCGCACATACCATATTGATAGGGTAGCGGTGATAGTGCTATACTAATAACATATCCAATAGCCCTGACTGCTCAACGTCGCGAACCCACCTCATGGGTCCCAACTTTGTAACTATTGTATCATCATAGTAGATCTTTTTCATATACTTATCCACCCCATATATGGAAATTTGTCCTGATCCACAATGTCTGAGTCCTCTAATTTCAACAGTGGAATATGTGCAAGCTTAGGACCTTCAAATATGACATGCTCCAATAGCAGGGGAGTGGATATCCTGAATTTTACCAAATCAGGGTCCTTAGTTACCTCATTTTTTCCCTTTAGCGGAGGGACGCACTCAGGAAACATAGAGAGGGGCTCAATGCCCTTGACATCAACTTCTTCAATGCCTTGGTACTCATGTTCCTCTAAATCCTCAACTTTCTCTTGTTGCTTGTCTTTTCTCTACTTCAGTTGTGCCTCGATATGCTTCCTCAGCAACATGCGCACCAGCAATGGCTTCTTCTGTTTTTCCTTCACAATTGGTTGCTTTTCTTTCATAAAAGGCAACTTTTCTTTAGCCACAGCTTGTTTCGGCCTAGGTGACCTTGGCGCTGTGAGCACAGTAGGAGTAGGCTCCATACTAGAATCTTTCAGTCCTGACGCATCAGATAGAGCTTCTTCTGAACTAAGAGCTTCGATGAGGTTAGTGGAAGTCATTTTCTCAATGAATAATTTGTGTTCTTTTGTAGAATAGTACACAAATGAGGGTGCGTCACAAATTCCTCCCAAAAGGCTTGACTCATATGCGACAAACAAGAAAATGCACCAACAAGTCTTAGAGCGCAAAGTGTTCTCTATTGGCCTAGTATGTGTGATTTATAGGGGGATTTGAATTCAAATCTAACCGTTCCCCCCAAATTCTGATAATAAATGTTGTTTTAGTCGCATATCTTCAAATATTTTTTCCTTAATTTCTACCTCCCTGCTCCTCTTAACCGCTTTCTGGTTGTCTGATCATGAATAGTAACTCCAACAGTCATTTTCCTACTGGGCTGTGTGGTACCTTTCCCTCTCGTGTAGCGTCCTGAGTGCATCCTCGACAATCTTCGCGTAGCCTGGTTGCTACCTTGTTCTTCAAATCAAGCAGTGTAGTTTATAGTCCTTCGCTCCCTTTCAATTGCCTAGAGCACTAAGACTATCCTACTACCATATAGTCATTGTACAAGATCCCCCGTATATAGCTTCAACTTGCTCCCATTCACATTACCTAGGAAGGGTTACCCATTTAGCTTTGCAAGCTGAACTACGCCACCATCTGTAATTTCCTTGACAATATATGGTCCTAACCAGTGTATCTGGAATTTCACCAGAAATTTAGTGAACTTACTATCATATAATAGTACAGGATCATTTAGCTTGAATATGCGAAGCTTGATATGGCAATCATGCCATGCTTTTTAACGTTTCTTCTATACTTGTTGATGGAATCCTACCAAAAATAAGTTTTCTTTAATCTCCATGAGTTGCATGAGTCATTCTTCTAGGGCCTCACGATCCTCCATATCCGTTAAAGCTGCTATGTGCAGACTAGGCACAATGTATTCCATCGGAATTACGACTTTGACCCTATATACTAATATGAACGACATTTGTCTTGTCAACTTCTTACAAGTAGTCCTATAAGCCCATAGCACTACAAGTACATATACATCCCAATCATTTTGCTTCAGGTTAAAGATCTTTGCTAGCACGTTCTCCAAAATTTTGTTAAAAGCTTCGACAATTCTATTTGCCTACAGGTGATATGGTGTACCGTTCTGATGGTAGAATTGGAATTCATCAGTACACACGCTGATTGTTTCATTTAGAAAGTGCATACCCCTATCACTCATCAACACTTTTAGGCATCCAAACCTTGATAAGACATTCAAACAAGAATTTTTCTATCATAGCCCTTGTACAATCCTTTATGTGTTCTGGTTCCACCCATCCGGTTAGATATTTCGTCGCAATGATAATGTAGAGCGCACCCATTTTATTTCCAGGGGGCTTAATTGGCCCAATAAAATCAATTTCCCACTTCTAAAATTCCTGCAAAGATACCTAAGGATGTAGTGGTAGCTCATCCCTTCGCGATGGTCTACTAGTTCTTTGACATGCATCGCACGCCTTATAGTATGCCTTGGAACCCTTGTGCAATGTTGGCCACCATTGACCCATGCGCAAAATATTCTGCGTAGTTTCTTTGCCTGCATAATGGCCTCCTGCAGCTCCCCCATGAGCTTCGATGAGAATGTTATCACACTCAAAGTTTGGCACATATCTCCACAATATTTCATCTGCACCCATTTTGTACAAATGTCCCGCAATGACTGAAAAATTGGCTATGCGCACTACTAATTCCTTCTTCTGCTAACTTGTATATCCTTCTAGTGCCATCCCTATAGTTAAGAAGTGAATAATATCTATAAAATGGCCATCCACTATGCACACTGCAAAGAGTTGTGCATCTGGCAACCCTTCCTCCAAATGATTGGGTTCTTCACCTGTTTCAATTCGCGACAGATGGTCAGGTCCAGCGTTCAACCTCCCCGATTTCACAATGAATTGAAAGTAATACTCCTAAAATAATAACAACCATCTACAAATTTCCCCACCCAACACGAGATTTTTAACTAGTTATTTTAAGATAGAATGATCTGTATACATCTTGACATGCCCTCCTAACAGAGAATGCCTAAATTTGTGCAGTGCATAGACCATGGCCAACCCTTCATGCTTAGTCGTTGAATAATTTTTTTCAGCCTTCGATAACTTCCTACTTTTAGATTTTAGACTTCTGTGGGAGTTTTTTGATTCATGATCCGGATTGACCACAGTTCTTAGTTCATTCTGCCAACGTTTCAAACCCCAAAGGGGGTCCATCATCAGGACAATTATGAAAGAATAAGAATGAGAGATAATTGAGAGAGAAGAGAATGCGACCTGGAAATAAATACAAGAACCCTAAACTCATAAATAGAGGCCGACATATAATTTATTATTTTCCAATTTATTAGAACAATTTTTATTAATTAGATTAGGGACACAAATTAAATTAAAATTTTTTTTATTAATTCATATTAATTTATACAATCCTTGTGATTTTATATTAAAAGATATACTATAATTCATCTATATAAATTATATTTATTATCATATATAATATAATATAATTAATATAATTAATATAAACACATTATAATTAATTTATATAATTAATAAAATTAAAATAATTTAATTAAAATATTAATATAGTTTGATTATAAATTAATATCATTATAAGATTTTTATAAAATGATATAATTACTGTAAATTAATTAATAAGATTTATATGATGAAGGCTATAGGATGGACCATTTCTCCTTCACCAACCTATGTTAGCACTGCACCCAGTGGAATGGAAGAAGCATCCATGTGTAGATGAAACTCCTTTCTCCAATTAGGGAATACTAAGATTGGCGCAGTGATCATCTTTTCTTTCAACACATATAAGTTGTGCTGAAATTCTTCATTATGACAGAATTTCACATCCTTCTTCAACAATTTCTCCATGGGCATGTAATTTGAGCATAATATTTGATTAATTTTCTATAGTATCTCGTGTCATGCGTAGCTTATTGACATTCCTAGGGGCCTCCAAGTTCACAATCACTGCAACATTTTCAGGGTCCACAATCAACCCTTTTTTGCACACCACATGACCCAGCAAGATCCCAAAATGAATACAGAATATACATTTTTTCAAATTGAGTGCTATCTACTATCTTCGACATGTATCCAACATAAGGCGCAGACTCACCACATGGCGCTTTACCAATCTGAACACCGTCTAGTCATGAAAGTACACTTCTAGAAACTTATGAATGAATTCCTTGAATGCTACTATGACTACACGGGAAAATATGGCATGCGCGTTCTTCAATCCAAATGGTATGACAGTGTACTGAAAGCAACCCCACTTTGTCGCGAAGGTGGTTTTTCTTCTATCCTCTGGGGAAATCTTAATTTGATGATACTCAGAAAATCTGTCAGTGAAGGAATAAGCCTCCTACCCTCTGGCATTGTCTAACACTTCATCTATAAATGAAATTGGAAATGGATTGTAACACATGCATCATTAAGCTTCCGTAGATCTATGAAAATCCTTATTTCACCCTTTTTCTTCTTCTCTTGGACCACCATCGGGCTCACCCAATCAGATTCTCAAACAAGTTCTATGATTCCTCCTTCAAACATTTTATCCATTTCTTGGCGAACCTTCGCTTTATACTTAGGGTTAAGGTGATAAGGCCTTTGTTTAACAAGCTTTTCGTCCAGCTTCAATGTGATCCTCATAATGCCCAAATCGACGATTATGCCCTTTAAATATGAAAATTTAGTGGGTAATAGATCCCGGTATTCACGAAGTAATTCAACAACTTTATCTACTGTAGCGTCGTCCCAATAATCTCCAATTTTCACAAACTTCAGATCTTCTTTAGTGCTAATGTTTACTTGCTTCATTTTCAAAGGTGCAAAGATGTCTAGGTTATCTATTTGCGGGTCTTCGACTTCACGATGCCTTTTTGCCTCTGCAATATTGATATTCCTTAGGTCTTCTTCCTCCTCTTCCATTGTCACATTATAGCATTCAAATGTGTGGCACAACTGGGTGGTCCAATCCGGTTGGGTCCATTCCAAAGGTTCCTTCAGTGTTCTGAAGATAAATACTTTAATCTCTTGTAGCGCTTCATCGATTTTGCAAATCCATCTTCAAAGATGAAATTCAATAAGAAACCCTGCTTTAATACATCCCATTCCATAGTTCCATGGTGGAGCTCTGTTTCAAGATACCATTTCATGGGGATTGTATCCAAAGTGTGCCGAAATAGGTGTACCCATTATGGATGTGGTTCTATCCCCCATGCCTTAGTCCATTTTTCCAGGTGATCATGTGGATCATCCTTTCCATTACACTTCTCAGTCATTCTAGTATTAGCATGCCCAAACTGTAGCTTCATCATTCTTATGTAATCTTGCCATCCAACAAAAATATCCTTATCTGTACCCCACCATCTTGTGGGCATAGCGCACAATGCCAACTCAAATTCTTGAAAGCAGTGGTCCTTAGGGACTTCACACTCAAAGTCATCTAAAAACAAATCTACATCAGTTAAAACATCATAATAAGGTCACTTTCTTACTTCCTATGAAACAGAGCGCAACGACTTTATCATCATATTGCATCGCAATGTAGAAACCCCATGTAAGTGATTCTTCCAATGCTCTAATTCCTTGCCTAAATCAGAGGTGCAAAAACTCTCCCAATCCCATGCAATGCATCTATCTACCATTGGATTGATATAGTCCTAATCTTGCATTGCTATCTTGTATATTTGATCCAGCTTATTGTCAATTTCTTCATAACCATGGGCTGGTACAGTATAGCGTGCTCCTTCTGCAGGATTTAGCGGCACTATAACCCGAAGCGATTTTCTTTCAAACGACATTGTCCTTTTCTTCAAATTAATGACCCCATTCATATCAATAGCCTTATCAATTTCGAGGAGCATGGGGTAAGGATTACTGTCATCGAAAATTTCTATAACTTCAAAGTCTGCTACTACACTCACGCCTTCAATATAAACTATTACTCCATATAAGCGTCACATGGGGATGATTTTATGTTGATTCTCCATCTTAAGCTAAATCAGAGACCACCACAATGCAGGTCTCCCCATCCTTTGCCATGTCTGTTTCAGTAGAAAATTCACATCATACACTAGATCCAAGATGACCTGGTCCATTTCATAATCACATATCTGTGTTGTTAGCCACATCTCTTGCCCTATTCGTGCCTTATTCTTATCAATATTTCTGACCGTGCAATGTTCATCATGGGCCTTTTCTTTACTCGTGGAATTATTTATGAATTCGTGCATTCCTTCCACAACCTTTCTATCATGCAACAACTTCATGAAGGTCTTCAAAAATGTAGTGCTTACAAAAGGAGTAACCTCTGTTGGCACACTAATTTCTTGCATCTTGTGATGGCTTCCTAAGGCGGAGGCCTCAACGAAGCTCTTATTGGCTTCCACAAATTTTTCCTTAGTGTGATTCAGATCAAAGCCGACTTCTTTCTTCGGAGCTTTGTGGACCCATCCATCTTCTTCAGGTTGTTTACCTTTATCAGTACTAATCGTCATTCCACTTCTCAATACAATATTAACACTTTCATATTCCTTGCAAGGCTCAGCACTCATCATTTGTAAATTTCACGTAGGCTACTGAGGCTGCGTTTTCTTCTCTTGCATCTTAGCTATTAACACTGAGCATTCTTCTATGGTATGTTTGAACTGTCTACAATATTGACATGCTAGGTGTGTAGGATTCTGGCAATCTCGTGCAAAGTTCCCTGGTTGTCTGCAGTTGTAGCAGATAATCTAATTGTGACCTCTACCAGGTCCTCCTCCTTGGCCCTGAAAACCTCTACGGGCTCCTCCGATGCCTTGATCTAGAGGCTGAGTCTCTACTTTTGTATAGTAAGTAGGGGTTCTTTCCATCATCAACTCATAGATTCGACAGTGAAGCTCATCATGGCCCACATATTTGTAGAAATTACAGAACAACTACTGAGGTGTTTGAACAAACTTCTGAAGCAAGTGGCAGTTATCCGTTGCATGTTGGCCAATAACATGACAAATGGCACACCATAGCATGGCCCTTGTGCTTGGCCCTACTGGGGCTTCTGTCTTTAGGGGAATTGGTCCCCCTTGTAATATAATTCGTGAACATGGGACAATGATCCTTATCGTTCCCGTGGCCCTTGCACTTCAAACACAAAACTTTTACGCGCATGTCAAGCTTAGTCTCCTTGTCTTTCTTCAAACTTTGTAATTATAGATGTAGGCTTCCTAATTGTGAGTGGATCTATTGCACCCCTATGTTCGTGTCCTAAATATGTGATGCATGAAGCCTCATCATGATCTCCAAGGTTTTTGCTTGTGTATCTATCTTCTGTTGTGACAAGCAATTCTCAAATGGGGCAAAAGCAACGCTATAAACCAGTCACAATGTTGGCTATATCAGATCTGCATGTTCGCCTGTCTGATCTGGCACTTCAATCTCTGATCAGAGTCACAAGGCGTCTCCTGAAACTTCATGTTAAGGGAAAAGTTCCCCTAGGGTCTTGGGCTGATACCCTAGCAAACTGAAAGTTGTCTATATAGAGAAACACACATTCCATACAGCCATAATGCTAATATAAGAAAACTCTACAATAAGGGACATACCTGAGGTCCTACGTTTGAGAAGGTCCTTCCAGGGTCCAAACCCTTCTTGGAGTTCCTTTTTCTCCTTTGACCTGCAAAACAGCCAATTCAAGAAAGTATAGCAGTATATGGACTAAACATTATAAAGAAACCATCTTCATATTATAAAGAAAGGTAGTTAGTTATGCAATTAAACAACCATTCACATATGAATTCTAACATGAATATCATAAACATGAGAAGATTTATATCAGGAACAAAGACAAGTGCTTATTTTATTATAGACAAATAAAGTACAGAAAGGAATAATTTCACCTGAGTCGTCCTTTCACAGGCTCCAAGTGGAACCGTCCTCCAGATCTCTCCAGTCTCAAGCCTTTAACAAACTCCTTCCATGACTTACTCCATGATATCACAAGTATTTAATGGACATCTTCACACAAGGAAACAAGGGTTTCCTGTAAAAATAGGGGAAGTGCAGGAGGCACAAGGATCTTCAAACCTGGTCAGGGAAATCTCAGCATAATAACCTTTCTCTCTCTTCTCTCGTCCCTTAGGCCTTCCCATTGAAGCCTTTTTATACTGCTCCCAAAGTAGTTTTTTAGTTGGGAATTCATTGGGAATAGTTGGGCCACGGGCACTAATAGGTGATTAGCAAGTAAAACCTACGATCTCTGCCCGCAATTAAGGAGACTTAATTTTTTTTAAGTGTTTTAAGACATATACGTGGGTTGGGTATACACAGAGTTGCATATACACACATTTAGCTCAGGGCAATGTCGCGTATAGGGAATAAAACACTGTTTTTTAAATTTTGGAGAAGGTCTGGAAGGAGGCGTTACCCTAGGCCATGAGTGCAGCATCACAAACCATAAGAGTGAGATTTGGAGCTATAATAGATGCCCCCTAATATATGAGGTCAAAAGGGGTACATGATGGCCAAAATGTATTAAGCAAGTACATGGAAAGGAAATCTGTCAAAAACCGAGAAGGACTTCACCAGAGTTTAGCCTGCCAAGCCACAAAAGGAGATCAGAAAGAAACATTGTCTGAGGCAGGCATACCCATGCTTAGAGAAAATATAGCATGTCCGCATATCAAGTAAAAGTGGATCCACTAAGTATACAAGTATAAACGACTGGAAAATACATAATGGATCATCTGATCATGATCGAACAAGTACATGTCTGAATATCACATATAAGAATGTCAATGATGCTGAAGGATGAACTGGATCACTGATATCAAAGACTGATCCCAAAAGGTACCAACTGAACATGATGGAATAGGATGGTACTACACTGCAAACTGAGGTGCCAGCATATAGAATGTCGCCATGACTAACTGTAACATATAAGTTGGAATGGCATCAACTAGCAACAACAGGAGAAACTGTCAAGTGAACCAATGAATGCTGATACAACGTGAGGTCTTCACCGACCGCCGTGGTACATTTCTACACCATGGGAATAAATGATCTAAAGTCGACCATGTGAGAAATCATTTGATTGCCAGTCATTGATGTATACTGTTAACAAACGCGAGACTACTCACCGATAATGATAATGAGCGTCAAGGTACCCAGTACAATCTGACAAGTGTGAATAGATGAGATAGAGTCGAACACCTGTAAGAATCTATCGATCAGGAGACAATGATGGTTTCCCACTGTCTATGGTGAAGGATCTACCACTGATGACTGCAAATCCCAAGGTACTACCAAATGGACTCTAGATCTTTGCCCCAGAGCAATGAGTTGGGGTCAATAGGGAAAGATCCGCTAGAAGGAAGGCATTAAGGAATCCTTCATCAATCTAGCACGAGTGTAACCCGTAGGCCAATAATGTGGAAGGAATCGGACGAAAGAGATGTAGTAACCCAACCGAAGTACATTTTCGGTGTACACAAGATGTAGCTAGCGCACGACAGAAACCATATGAACCAACCAGTAATGAAAGCTGACACAGAGGCAAGGTATCCACCAATAGGGTCAAATGGAAACCATGGTACTACACGAATCCCAATGCGTGACAATGTAAGCTGATGTTGAACACAAGGGAAACCACTCAGTCAAAGACCAATGATACTGATCGATGTTGAGCACAAGGTGACCTATCAATAATGAAAATAGGGCTAGGGTGCAACTCTAGCCCTGTCCTCAGAGCAAGATGTCATCGTCAATAACGACAAGACCCGCTAGCAAGAAGTCAATGGAGACCTTCTCAAACCGGCACGAGTAAAGGACCAATATAACTAATGTGATGATAGACACGATACTGACAACCAGGGATGGCCAACTGAAAAATGAGTCAAGAGACACCGCAGAGAGGCTAACTCAGGCTAACTTCCCTTGAACAAAAGCATGACTCAATGTGACTATGTGGTAGCATATGATGACTTTGTATAAGTTCGTCATGTAGGAGGCACAAACAAACCCTCCATATGATTGGAAGAGATAACCAATTTGGGGAGAACTGACTCAATAACAAGGTTAAGGCGTACCTAAATCAAACTAAATCCCGCCCAGATGGAGGAGACTTTTCTTTGAGTGCTTTGTTCAAGGGCGACACGACTGACTCTAGCTGCAAACAATAAATGGAAATACTGTCCCGTTCTCGCTCTTTTTTGGAATATATAATTTTTTGTCTTTTTTTGTTATGCTGGAAAAAGAATAAAAGAATGCTATGGTATAGTGGAAAGAATGAGTGTTGGTTAAATAGATGATCTAGTTCCTGGGAATGGAACGTTCCTATGCTCAATGCAGGGAGGTGAAAACTGGTCCATGACACTCAAAGGTGTGTTCCTTCCACGGGTCAAGGTGTGTCAAGTTGCAGAAGTCAAAGGTATGCGAGGTTGATTTTGCAGTCGTCATCGTCAAAAGTTGGCTTAAACATGAGTCCAAGTGAAGCTGGCTCTAGGCCAAAAGGTGCAAGTAATCAACATGCAATGTAGTAGTACAACTCCACACAAAGGAGCCTCTAGGGTATAAGGCCAGAACAAAGCGAAGAAGCAAAGAGGAATGAGTCTTCATCGCATAAGTCATGGCGGGACTATAGAGGACTCCCGACCCTACTCAAATGGGAGCAGCATGGGCAACAAATATCAGTGAAGTGCTAACTACGATGCCCATGTAAAGGATGGCTCTACCATCGTGTCATGATTTAAAAAATCGGCGAGTGAAGATGACTTACGAACCATAACACGATGGGATTGACCCTATGGCAGATGTAGCAACAAATGGAGGCTAGCATGCATAATGCAATGGAAAAATGGCTTCCCTAACCTATATGCTAGTGAGGAAACGATACCTGCAATGACGGGTCAGTAGTCATGGAACCGTCTCGAAACTGTCGAAAAAACGTCCAAAATGTCCTGAAAATCAAACCATTCTCGACATTCCAAGCTCCCAAGTTAAAAGTCACATGAAGCCAAACAAAATAAAATTTTGAAAAAATTTTGCATTTTCAAAACCTATAAAAGAGTTTTTGGACTCACCATTTTCACCATTTGTGTTTGAGAGCAAAGAAGTGGAGAAAAAGGAGCAAACTTCCCATACATGAAATTCAACCGTTCAGATTCTTCAAAAACCTCCAGGTAACTGTTATAATTGTCTTGCAATTTGTTATGACTAGTTTTATAATTTTTAATTAATGTTTTACCATTGAATTTTTTGCCAAAAATTTCAATGTGGCGTATATGCAGGTTGGTAATATGAAACCCACATACACACGGGTCCTATACGCAACTGTGTGCAAAGGGACCCACGTATATGCTGTGAACATTTAAAAAAAAAAAACTAACAGTTGAAAATCATTTTCTCTTCAGGATGCCAGTCACTTGGCGAGAAAGAGAGCATACCACAGTGGATGATGAGGTCATGAACGATCCTGATGCTTTGGATGCCCTACGGGGATGTTGTTTGCTTAAATTCTTCAAACTGCCGAATATGAAAGCAAACACATGTCTGCTTGAGATGCTTATTGATTACTGGAATATTGAGGAGGATGCCTTTATGATTGACCAGATGCCACTCAGGATAGAAGTGGAAGATATCTATTTCATCACAGGCCTTTCCCGAAGGGGAGAGGTAGTACATTCCTAGGGCAAGACATGGAGCAGTCTCTCGATCGAGGACTATGTATAGATATATTGCCCGAGACATCCAAAAAAGGTTGGAAGTCAAATCTCTGTCACACATGTGGCGAGTTTACTGTTGAGGATAATCCTGTTCACCATAGCTTGAGTGAACAGATCAGCTTCTCTACCCCAAGCATCACAGCTAACCATGAGCGTGGCAGTTGACTGTCTCACCATTGTATTTGACTGGTGTACTCCTCTTCTGGATAGCATGAAGAGCCAACTCACTTCTATCAAGAGGGGGCAGACCAAAAACTTTGGATATGGGACTATTCTGCTTTCTTTCTTTTTTGAGAGGGTCCTAGCACTCCACCCTAGGGTAGCAGTTTCCATCAGCACCCCACGAGATCCACGCATGGGCAGGTGGGCCAACCTGATGAAACGTCTAGGGGGTGGGGATGTCGCACAGACTACATTTGAGGATGACTTCTTTACCTGGTGGGATTAGCAGATCATTTCCATAGATGAATACCCTTATGCTGGGTTGGATTTCCGAGGAGATCCTGATCTAGCGTTACCACCGACCGCAGCATGGGGTGACGTTGGTAAGTATTTTTAATTTTATGATTTTTTTTTGGATTTTTCAAATATAATAATGAATTTTGAAAAATATTTTTGATGGGATTCAAATGACTAATATGATGATCATGTTCCATATATTGGGCCGGTACGACCAGATGGGTTCCCGCAGCATGGGCAGTGCGGCTGAGGAGCCGAAGAGGTGACTGCGGATACAGAACGACTTCTACATACCATTCAGCGACACTTGGTGAGACTAACTCACCGAGTACTGATGGCTACTGTAGAGGACCTTTCTAAGGATATGCACCGTCATGTGGTTGGCATGCCACGTGACTGGGTTCGCACTTTTCGGCATGTGGCCAATGCAGTAGTTGCCTACTTAGCCGCTCATCCTGAGCCGGGGCATTAGATATACCAGACATGATTATGGGCATTTGAGTCCCAATTTTGTATATTTTTGGACAGAATTATGTACACTTGAGATGCTTTATGATATATATATATATATATATATATATGTACAGTTCAAATTTTTGATGCTTGATTTTATTGTGATGAATGATTGATGTGCCAGTCTAATGCTTGATTAACGATAGAATCTGCCAACCAATTATGAGATCTTGGAATGTGCAAATAATTAATATAAGTAAATGATATTTGCAACAACCTCACCCTTAAATACTGGCGATATAAACATGGATCCCTTACCCGATAAATGTTGTTCAATTGTGACACTATCAATTGTGAATCAAGATAAACTACTAACGAGTCGATTCAATAAGAAATTGCCACGGACAGTAAATTAATGATGGCAGTATACTTAACCATGTTGTTTGAAGCGGGACCAATGCATATGCCCCTTGATACCATCAATTGACCAGTTGGATAGTAGAGTACCTAAGCTGCAGAAGCGAGATTCCGAGTGTGCCGACTAGCACCATCGGCGAACCCAAAATAGACCAAGTCATCCATCAACTCCTTCCACAGCAGACCAAAAAGTGTTGATATCAAAAACTCTCGATGAGATATGTACAAATATACATAATGTACAAAGAAGCCATTGCCTAACTCCTACTTAAGAAAATTACTTCTTTAGGTAGAGCCCGTTTCGGGGCTCTGCCAACTTGTTTCCCTCAAGATCAATTAACTCATACGACACTTTTTCTAAAACTTGTTTAATAATTAAGGGACCGTACCACATAGGATTAAACTTGCCTACCCCCAAGGTGTCCTTATCTTGGTCATAGACCAAGAAAACGTCACCTTCAGAAAAAACTCGAGGACGGACAGCTTTATCACATTGCGTTTTAACCCTTTTCTTATGAGCCTCATTCATCACGGCGGCATCTCGACGCTACTCATCGAGATGTTCCAAGTGAAGGAGGCACTCTTGGAGACTCAAAGTCTCTGGAAGGAGCTCAACAACTAACTTAAGAGATCGAATTTCACATTCAATAGGGAAGATAGATTCCATCCCATAAAGTAACTAAAAAGGTCTAAAACTAGTAGCAGTCTTCACGGAGGTACGGTATGCCCAAAGAGCCGGATACAACATAAGATGCTAATTGGACTGATTTTTGTCGATTGTCCATTGCAGGATTGTCTTAAGAGTTTTGTTAACTACCTCGACCTATCCATTGGCCTGAGGATAATAAGGAGATGAATGCTCCTACCGGAAACCCAATTTGAGAGCCAATTCAGACATCAGTTGATTATGGAAATGACTGCCATGATCAGTGACAATCTCTCTCGCGATACCGAATCTTGAGATAATCTGATTAAAAAGGAACAATGCTACCGTGTCACTATCATTTTTATAAGTGGGAATGGCCTTGGCCCACTTTGTAAAGTAGTCTACATCCACGATAATGTACCTGTGGTTCGCCACTGAAGGCGGATTACAAGTTGTAAAATCGATACCCCACTTACTAAAGGGGCCGACAGTGACAACGGGAATAAGAGGAGCTGGATGTGCGTGCATCTTCCGAGTATAGATTTGACAGGGGTGATAGCGTTTGACTGCTTCAACACAGTCTTTAAAGAGTGAAGGCCAAAAATAGCCGGCACGCAAGATGCGCTGGGTTGTAGCAAGCCCTGATAGATGACCACCACAAGCTCCACTATGGTAGTCATTTAGCACTGACTTTGCTTCCTCTAAGGTTAAACAGTGCCGAAGGATTGAATCAACCCCTCGACGGTATAATGTATCACCAATGATAACATAATTTTTGGCTAGGTGACATAATTTCCGACATTCATCCTTAGAGAAAGTAGAGGGAAACTTCGAAGTCTGGAGATAGACAATGATATCTCCATACCAAGGGTCGAGTGAAGAGATGAGGAATAAATGTTCTTCGGGAAAACTTTCTTCATAAATAGTATCCTCTCCACAAGGCAGCTCTAAAATTAGCTCGACGAAAACCATGGATTTCTTAGACTTGGCAGACAAGAACTCGAGATCAAATTCTTGCAAAATGAATATCCATCGATTATATTTGCCCCCAATCACTCGCCTACGGAGGAGAAATTGAAATTGATTGACCGCCGCTAAGACAAAAGTTTTGCGTAGCAAGATATAATGACGGAGCCATTGGACAGCATGGATAGCTGCCAAGGCCAACTTCTCAACCGGAGATTAGCGAAGTTCAGGACCTATCAAGCCTCGACTCAAATAATAAATCACATGCTCGGTGAGAGTATCGTCTTCCTGAACGAGAACCATACCAATGGTTGATTCTGCTGTAGCTAGATATTAAAGGAAGTCCCTACCATAATCTGGTGGACTCTAAAGCGAGGCAAAGACTAATGCCTTTTTCAACGCATCGAACGACTGCTGTGCAAAGTCATCCCACACAAATGGAACTCCTTTCCGTAGCAAACACATGAACCCTTAAGTGATCTCAGCATAGTTCGCTATAAACTGTCTTAAGAAATTAGCCTTCCCTTGAAGACTTTGAAGTTGTCGAATTGAGGACGGGGGAGGCAACTGAACTATTGCCTGAACCTTGAAGGGATCAACCCTAATCCCTTCATTTGACACAATGAACCCTAACAACCGACCAGACGTAACTGCGAAATGCACTTGTTTGGATTCAACCAGATTTTATAAAAACGACATCGCTCAAAAACCATTCGAAGATGACTAGGGTGATCAGTTCTCTTTTGAGAACGAGCAGCGAGATCATCCAAGTACGCTTCGATGATATGTTTAATGTAGTGGAAATCATATGACATGGCCCACTGGAAAGTGGCTCCAGCATTTTTAATACCAAAAGGAATCTTTCTGTATGCAAAGGTACCCCCGGGACATATAAAGGATGTCTCATGTTGATCTTCAGGATGGATAGAAATTTGATTATAACCAGAAAAACCATCCATGAAGGAAAAAATCTCATTACCCGCACACTCGTCGATAATCTGATCAATGAATGGTGTGGGGTAATTATCTTTCGGACACGCCTTGTTTAGGTCCCTAAAATCGATGCATACTCGGATTGTTCCTTGCTTTTTATCCACAGGGACTGGATTAGAAACCCAATTAGTAAGAGGAACAGGGTATATAAAACCCGCCTTGAGTAGCTTCTCAACTTCAGCTTTAATTGTTGCTACTTTCCTAGGGTTAGCCAGTCGAAGCCTTTGATGGACCGTTTTGGCGTTTTCATATGTCTTGATCTCATGTTGAACTATAAGAGGATCAATGCCAGGCATTTCTTCATAAGACCAAGCAAATAAATCTCGAAATTCCTTGAAAAGGTTGGTATAAATTTGAATTTCTTCAGGGGAACATTTGATTCCGATGAAGAGATTATCAATCATGTTAGGGTCCCTAGAGATGTTTATAGGTATCATTTTCGAAATCACCGACATATTACCTTTGGCATGAAAGTGTGCTGGAGCTAAAGGATTTGATACCGTACAAACATCACTAATGAAGAGCTCAGAGAATCTAGATTCTACTTCTTGCAATGGAGGAAGAAAGTATGAACGATGGTGTAAGTCTTCCCAAGGTTGATCTATACCCACCATTGCTTCGAGGATTGCTTATTCAGAAGGTAAAACTGAATCTAAACAGTCCAAGGCAGAGGTAGAATCAAGGCTCCAGGCCGGGGCCACATCACCATCTAACTCCTCTTCGGAAAAAGGAGTAGATTGGTCGTCTCACAGAGTTAACAATGGAATGATATCTAATCTCAGCTACAGACATAGGGAATACCATTCCATTTACTTGTCCTTTAGCTAATGTGGTCGTAGGTGAAGGCAAGGTCCACGGGTCTGCAAAATAATGAGTTCGGAAGAACTCTTCTCGAGGAGACTCCTTAGATGATGAAACGACATTGATTCTAGCGATAGGAGAGGGAAAATCAAAGGTACCCATCAATGAGGAATGCATCCCAACTCCTAGATTCTTAGTAGGCGGGCAGGGGTTATCCACTAAAGGAACAGTAGAGTCAGAAGTTGCTTGATGATCGACTAGACAGTAATCCAATTGATCAACCTTAATGATTTTCCCTTCATGAGGAAAGCAAACGACATGAAACAGAGTCGAAACAACGACGTCCATTTCGTATACCCAGTTCCTTCCTAAGAGGAGATTGTAGTCTAGGTTAGCATCAATGACTTCTACTTCAATATTGATGACCTTCTCCCCAACACATATAGAAAAGGCCAGGATAATCCCATGCGGCTTATGAGAATGACCATCAAATGCAGTTAGGACGGTAGGTGAAGGAACAGTCGAAGGCGATCCAATAGCCTTCCAGCATGACATCGACATGACGCATGCGGAAGCTCCTTCATCAATAACAGTACAAAAAATGTTAATTTTCTGGTATGTAGACTTTATTTGGAAAGCCATATGATGAGGGAGTTGCTTTTTGACATTTAACATGTCGAAAGTGAGCACTAAAGAGTTAATTGAATCGACTGCCCCAATCGCGGAAAGTAAAGCACTTCGTTGAGCCGGACACGACTGGAGAACCTCTAAAGCAGACATGGCGCATGGACTCTGAGCCAGATCCTCAATAATGGAGTAGTTATGGGCAGCCCTAGCATTAGGATTAATAGTCACGCATTTAGCGGAACCCTTCTGTATCCGTGGTATAGTCTCGACAGGGGGTCACTCAATATGAAGGTCGGTATTTCCAAGAGCCGTTTTATCCTTCGAAGCTTCGGCTTCACCATAATCCCGTGACCGAGTAGCCAAATGGACGTTAGAACTCATCATGAAAACATTTGATGATTTTTCCCCTTCCTAGCTACCCCCTGCGGAGGTTCCAAGGTTTGAACTCGCGCCAGCAAGAAGTTGCTGCCCTTGGGGAAAAGGGTTGGTTAACACAGCCTAAGAACTAGAAGTCCCTTGCTGCCCTAACAAGCGCTGAGCATCTTCAATATTGGGGAAGAGGTGAGTTAAATGGTCTCCACTACACAACTTGCATGGAAACTTGATTTTCTTTCTAGACTCGTTTCTAACACCACCAACATTATTGCCAGATTTATTTGCGTCAGCCTTCCCATCTTGGTTCTTTTTCTTACCTCGTCCTTTCTTTTTCCCATTGGAATTTTTATTTCCTTTACGGTTATTAGATTGGACGACATTAATCGAAGAGGGTTGGGAAGCCGGAGGGTTAGATGATGTGACTTGGTTGTTAGGAGCAGTTTGCAAAGACAACTGTTGCAATTGGCTCAACAAGTTCACCGCATTTGTGTCTACCGATCCAATGATACCATCCGCATGGGGACCTGGCTTCGACTTGGCTATATCAACCTTAGACCCAGGAGCATCTAGCAAGTATTTTTGTAGGATCCCAGACTGAGAGTAGATCAATTCTAATTGTTGGGCCCTAAAAATGCTTACTCCTCAGAATAGACTCCCTGCATGGAGACATCCTTAGAGATCTCAGGTTGTAAAGATTTCAAAAACCATTTGAGATGGTACTCTGGAGGGATTTCGGCTTTAATGAGCCTCTTTCTCCATCTACATTCCTGGATATGGTCAGAAATGTGAGTTGCCTTATCCTGACGAAAAGTGGCCAGAAGTTCAGTTCCGGCATCATAACGGATAGGCAACTGAAAATGATTTAAGAAAATATTAGCTAAGTCAGCGAAAGATGTAAAGCTGCCCCCTGGCAACTCTATATACCATTTGGCCGCATTACCAGTCAAGGTGCGTTGAAAAAGTCTCAACCTAATCGAGTCATCAATAAGGGAGTTTGATGAGCACCACAAATGGAATGTGGTTACATGGTTGCCTGGGTCTTCACCGCTCTTCCCTTCGAATTTTGGAATGTCCGAAGGGAGTTTGGTTGGGACCGGAGGCCAGGCTGGATTGTATTTGATTGGATCGTTTGTTAATTTAGTGAGATATGGCAAGTTCAAAGTTGCCAGAAACGGAAGCCTAGGAGGACCTTGGGGATTCCAGCCAGACTAGGCGGAGTTCCCAAAGTTCTGAAAAGATTGGCCTGGATTTTGGAAGGCACCAAGCTACCCAAAGTAACCAGCTGAAACAAAAGGCAAGCCTTGTGATCCAGCAAAATTTGGAGTTTGACCAACTCCGGCCACAAAGCCTCCATAACCAGCAAAGTTTCCTCCTAAAGGATTATAAGGAGTTGATAACCCCTGATATAGATTCCAAGCAGAAGCTAAGGGAGGAATACTTTGAAACGAACTAACTATGGAGTATGGCCTATTCCCTTGTTGGCCGAAAAATGGATTCCAAATTCCCATGCCACTAACTGCAGGGTTAGTCCAACCTTGGAAAGGATTGCTGCTTTGTCCTACAGAAGAAAAAGGCATAGATCCTACTGTCAGGTTTGAATGTGGTATATGACCACTTCCAAAAGGAAAACCCTGGAATGAAGCTGATCGACCCATCATGGATGTGGCGGCACTAAACGAAACTGACGGAATACCCTGTGAATGGGTGCCAAATGGGAAGAATCCAGAACTAAAAACATTGGTTTGGGAATTTCCACTCGTGGAAGGAATGGAGGTAGACCCAACTAAAGATGTGCTAGCAAAAGACCCAAACAAAGAAGCAGAGGAGATGGAAATCGTTCCTCGCCCTTGAACTGATGTTGGAGTCTGCATAGTTGTAGCACTTGTAGTAGAAGCCATGCTTCCAGTAGTGGTCATCGACGGTAAGTGCGTAATGTGACCTGGACTTGACATTCTATGCGTTGAAGTCCCAATGTATTATAATACTTCCTGATGGCTACATGGTAGGGGAGAATTTGGAGCCGCTAACGACTCTGAGAGTTCTTATACCTCTATGTTATTCTCTATTTTAAAGAGAACTCGAGAAAGAACTGGAGTGTTCCTCTCTTGTTCTGCGGAAGTGCCAGGCCTTACTTGAGCACTAATGCCCCCGAGAGGAGGATCAATCCCCGATGCGTCAGCTGCCGTGGGACGAAACCCACTAGCAGTATTACCTCTGCGCCTTCTAGGAGAAGGCTCTAAACTTGGTGGTGAAAGACCACGAAGTCTTCGAGACCGTCTAGGTGATCGGTCAACCACTTTGAATTTTTATTAAGATCTAACTAAAGACTCAAAAAATTGAAAGCTAGGCGAACTAAGAGCATAGAGCACACACTATAAAGTCCCTAAAAGATATTAGCCAGTCAAACAACTTCCAAGTATTTCCGCTCCGGGTGATTAGGACCAGACACCAAAATACAAGAAAGTGAATTAAGGGGCCTTCCGAATATAGTCTGGGATAATGACGGCCGAGTCCTATTAGTGAAGGTAACAGAGGAAGTTACGCTGACCTCCTAACAACAGCTTGCACCAGTGCAAGCCCCCAAGCTTCGCAAGGGTGCCCTCCAGTAGTACCGTTGAAAGTGATGCAACGTTGACCTTAGGTGCCACGGGATTCCCCTCGGTAGCCACCTATGTAGATCCCTAGGAGTAGCAACTATGGGTACCAACTCGTTGCAGAAGCCAGGCAGAACTATCATCAGGTAAGATCAGACAAGTAGGAGAGGGGGTATCTCTCTTCCTTGTCTTCAAAAACCCTTGTGCTTAACTCCCAGATCTGGAGCTTTCCTAGTCTTCCTAACGCTATTGGATTTTCACTCACTATTCAGACTCCTATGTTTGACAGTTTAAATGGACTTGGAGAGTTATCTCTCCACTCGCCTAATCCAAGGCCCTAAAATATCCTAAAACTTGTTGGTGTGTCTAACTTGACAATTATAAAAAGTTCTAGTATATTTTAATTAGCACTTGTTTTTAAATGGGTTGTTCTTTAAGTCAAGGGATAAGTGGAAGTGAAACTAGTGGTGTTTTGACACAAAAGAAATTAATAAAAACCAAACTACATGCAAATGCACTTGTTTTCATTTTTCGATGAAAAGAAATTTCTACAGGGTTCAGAGGAACTTCAAGGAAAACAACAAATTTTTCTTTTCTTTTCTTTAATTCAAGCTTCACACTCACAAAAGTTAACAAAACTATGGATGCCTAAAAATATGTGCAAATCTATCCTAATGCAACAAATACATGCTGATGCAAGACTCAAAATTACTCTTAAATCAAGAAATGAAAGTTGCTTTGCTTATCAATTTTTATTTTCCACTTAAAATGTTTAGGTGGAATATGAGTTGCTACCATTCATTTTGTCTAAACACTAAAAACAAGTTTCAAGACAAACAAAAATGCACTTTCATTCACTAAAAGGAAACCAAATCAAAACAAAGCTCAAGAAAGCAAAACCAAGTTTTTCAAAAAGTTTTCTTCAAAAGCAAAAACAAAAATGTCTTTTCAAAAATGCTCTCAACAAGGCTAAAACTTTATGATTGAAGAATAGGAAACAAACCCTTTTGCAAGTTGACAACACACAATGGATGAAAACTCAGAAAAAAGAAATGTGTTTAACGATGCTCTTAACAATCAAAAGCAGGAATGAAAGCTTTGGCAACAAAGATCAAAAAGACAATTTTCAAGAAAGTGTCAATCAACAACTTTCATGAAACAAGAAAAGTAGATGGTCACAAAAAGCAATTTTGTCAAGCAAACAAAAAGGTCACCAAAAACAAGATTTAACACAAAGATTGAGATCAATATTCCTACCCTGATGAATCAGAGCAGCCAAGATTCCTAGCAAGAAATATTGCGTGCTTAAGCAAAAACGATGACACTTTCAAAAACAAAAACAAGACTAACACTTCTCACAATGAGAGAAAATTTGAAATCAGATACTTGCTGTAAAACTAACAACTGACACTGGAAAGTAATTGTTTAGGACTGAATCAAACCAGCAGATAGACCTTCGAAAACAAAAGATTTAAAAAATCTTGATAATTGAAGGGTATACGCGACTGTACTTATGTACATATTGCGTGTTTATGAAACTGCGCTAAGGAAACCTGCATATACGCGGGTTCACTTAAGGAAACATGCGTATATATGCCTTTGTAAACAAGAAAAATAGCGTATATAAAAGATTTCAAGAAAAAATAAAAACAGTCTGAAGAAACTGACCAAACTTACAACTCAAGTTCCTACAGGAACAGACTACACAGCAACAGCAAGCAAACAGACAACTGAGCCCTGATTGGCTTGAACACACCCAAACTAGGAACAACAATGATGTTGTCCCCAATGGAGTCGCCAATTATGTTAAGGGAAAAGTTCCCCTAGGGTCTTGGGCTGATACCCTAGCAGATTGAAAATTGTCTATACAGAGAAACACACATTCCATACAGCCATAATGATAATATAAGTAAACTCTACGATAAGGGACGTACCTGAGGTCCTACGTTTGAGAAGGTCCTTCTAGGGTCCAAACCCTTCTTGGAGTTCCTTTTGCTCCTTTGACCTACAAAACAACCAATTAAGGAAGTACATCAGTATATGGACTAAACATTATAAAGAAACCATCTTCATATTATAAAGAAAGGTAGTTAGTTATGCAATTAAACAACCATTCACATATGAATTGTAACATGAATATCATAAACATGAAGAAGATTTATATCAGGAACAAAGACAAGTGCTTCTTTTATTATAGACAAATATAGTACAGAAAGGAATAATTTCACCTGAGTCGTCCTTTCGCAGGCTCCAAGCGGAACCATCCTCCGGATTCGTCCAGTCTCATTCCTTTAACAAACTCCTTCCATGACTTACTCCATGATATCACAAGTAATAAATGGACATCATCACACAAGGAAACAAGTGTTTCCTGTAAAAATAGGCTAAGTGCAGGAGGCACAAGGATCTTCAGACCTGGTCAGGGAAATCTCAGCATAATAACCTTTCTCTCTCTTCTCTCCTCCCTTAAGCCTTCCCATTGAAGCCTTTTTATACTTCTCCCAAAGTAGTTTTTTAGCTGGGAATTCGTTGGGAACATTTGGGCCACGGGCACTAACAGGTGATCAGCAGGTAAAACCCGCGATCTCCACCCGAAATTAAGGAGATTTAATTTTTTTAAGTGTTTTAAGACATATACGCGGGTTGGGTATACACAGACCTGCGTATACATGCATTTAGCTCAGGGCAATGTCGCGTATAGGGAATAAAAAACTGTTTTTTAAATTTTGGACCAGGTCTGGAAGGAGGGGTTACCCTAGGCCATGAGTGCAGCATCACAAACCATAAGAGTGAGATTTGGAGCTATAACACTTCATCATGACCTCTTCAAATTCAATCACTAACTGTGAGCCAGATTTGGGTTTAATAAACTCTATGTTCAAAGTTGTCTGAGTTTCTGCTAACGATGCACGAGGATTGCTAGTACAATACTTAATGTACTAGGTTAGCACGCGATCCTATAAGGTGGTAACCAGCTGAACCTTATTTATGTTATCATCGGTGATTTGTTGTGCTATCCATACAACGTTCACAACAAACCAGAACTGCTCTATATCTTCACTTCCTATGCCCTTGAAGATCGACATCTTCATTGTGTTCGCCATGTTGAATGGTGGCGATGGGGGTGGAGGTGTGGGTGAAGGTGTATGTAGTGGAGGTGGAGGTGGAGGTGGAGTGGATGGATGGTTTGTCCTAGGAATACCCTAAGTTATTAGCTGAACAACACTTTATGGCGTAGTTTGCACCGCCCCTTCGTCGTCGCTTGAGGGAGGTCCAACCAATGGGATATACTCTGGTCCTAATCCTGCATGATTTCTAAAGAATATTCCACTTCACATAGCTTCAAACATCAAGGTAATGGCATTACCGATATTTCAAATAACAACATTCTAATCCAAGTATTCAATGATCTTAAATACTTACCGCACGGTCTTTTGAAGAATCTTTGCTCCGCTTCGCTATAGCTGACTAAGGTATCAGCTATAAATTCTATAACAAATCCTCCCAGAATTCGATCGATCTAATGATCGATATCGCATGTGATCATGTTTTCAGAGGCTTCAAGTCATCGTACTAATTGTGGAGTCCACACTATGGGACTATCAAGCTTCCACCTTCCTTGACTGTCTGTCAATTTAGCTAACCACTCATAGAGTTCAATTGGGAAGGTGCAGAAGAAGATTTCATGTATCTCTATATATAGATACCTATTCAACCAATCTTCCTTTGATTGGCACGGATTCCTATTTTCTTTCTTCGTGAACTCGTGAATCTTCCGATCCAACCACTTTTAAATTTCTTTCTTGGTCGGGTTCCAATGATGCAACATCACACATCACTTTTAATCATATCTCAGTCCTAACAACAAAACCATTTGTTGGCTTAGGGGATCCTCACCTAGGTTCAAAGTTAGTTGTGCCAACCAACAAAACCCTACACTACTAGCCCTTTCGGCCACAACCCACGTAGAGCAGGCTGCAGTCAAACCTGAAGTAGAATGGGGGTATGCAAGAACCAAGTTTCTGCATCCAGAGACTAGTTTGATGTCTTCTAGCACCTTGGATCTACCTCTATGCAGATCAATACACTTCTAGGGAATGTCACTGCAACTTAGTTAAAGCGGCCTTCAGAACTTCATGAAGGTCCATGATCAGTCCTTGCGGCCCTTAACAGTCAATTTACCTACTTATGCACATCAAAAAGTAACCCTAGATTGGAGTTCACGTAGATCTAATTTATTTGCGTAGATAATGGTGATTATTTGTGGATGAATTTCAAATTACACTTGTTTGATAAACATGGTGGTAAGGGGAAGGTACCAACCTTAGAGAATTCCATATATGCTCATGAGCAATAGGTTATTGATGATGCAATTTTTATGTTCGTCAATCCAATGCAAGCAATAAGGAAGCTTAAATTCAAAGCAACGAAGAAAATTAATTATTTAGTTTTCATTGAGCCTGTTAGAGTCGGTCTAGAAGCCCTCCATCAACGATCAAAGCTCTTTGCATTTGCATAAGTAGATGTCTCATCAGTGTCATTTTATTGCATTCCATTAGGCATGCCATAACCCTGATGGAGGAGCTGGTGTCTTTATTCCCCTCTTGGCACTGCTGGATCAAGTTGTTTCAGTCTATAAATTCTTTCAAGGTTCCTTGTCTTGTCACAGTCCTAGGTCTAGGGTTTAGGTTTAGGTCCAATTTGTCTTTGAGGTCATGTATTTAAAGGTCAATAAATGCCCAGCAGGGCAGAGGGATGACTATCAAAGTTTTTCTTCAAAGATTTCATCTTGTACAGCTAATTTTAACCTTGGATTTAAAAACCCTGCTTTTAAAGACAAGGTCTTTTTTCTCATTTTTGTAAAAATTTGTAAAAGTTCAAAAGTTTTCAAAAGACAACATGCAGCTCTAGTCCCCTTGAGCGAGAGGCTATGCTTCTCCAGGTCAATGCTCATTTGGAGAGGTTGCTGGCAAAGGCCAACCAAGATAAGGACTTGCTCAGGAACATGAAAAATCACTATTGGGCCTGAATGCACGTATGCAAGGCAAAAATAAAAGTGATTGAAGGGCGGTTGGCCAAGGCACTAAAACGACGAAAAAGGCCCGATCCCCTCCACATCTTAGCTGAGGTCTCCTTGAAGGAGCATGATATTAAATGAGCCCACTACAGCACAAATTTCAAAAAATTTTGAGCATTTTTGGTCTTTTATGAATTTTTGGGCAAAAAACAGGTTTTTCTCCTTGATAGGTCGCGCGCCGCGCGCGACCTATTCGATGGGCAACTTCATTTTGGGAAAACTCAGCATTTCTGGATTTTTCATGAAAAGATACACCTGCTCAACAATTACCAAGAGATTTCATCATGTTTTGAGCCTCCAGAAGGTCAAAAAACATGCAAAAATTGACTTTCTGCCACCTTTTTGACAAACAGGGAGTAGTCTTGGGAGATTGCAATTTTGGAGAGGCAAATGGTCACCAAATTCAGAAATTCCAGTTGGGTTGGAAAGTAGACATCCAGAAATTTCCAGCAAGCCCACTTTTGCCTCATTTGGACACCTGGAAGTGCCTCAAAGGGAGCTCCAAAGAAGTGCGACCTATCAGGATTAGGGCGCGACCTATCAGGCAATTTTCATAATTTTTCACCTACAGCTCAGGAATTCGCCCAGCTTTGGCCAATTTTGACTTGGGATGGGATTTTTCACCCTCTTTGATGTAATTAATGTATTTTCATGTTGATATGACACTTATTTACCTATTCTAGAAGATTCATTCATGAAATAGCAAACATTTAATGAATGAATTGGTTTCCTAGCTTATAGAGGCAAGTTGTTTTGACTGCCTAGATTTTAGTGCTCAGTTTAGAATTGGTTGAAACAGCTCCTAGAAGGATGAGCTAGACCCCTAGAGGCAAGGAAAGATGTTAGATTTCCTATATTATGTACTTTCTTGGTCATTTTCATGGTTGGACTCTTGAGGGAGAAAGCTCTATTGTATTACTCATTGTATCTCTGCAATTTTGGCAAAGGAAGAAAGACCAAGGTTTTGCAGTCCTTTTTGGGATTCCTGTGGTTACATGTATTGATGGTGTGTTTCTCTTTGTACTTGTAAGTTTGTTATGTGAATCATATCCTTTATTTTCCTTCTACAAATTAGGAAAATGAAGTGTTAAAGTAGAATTCATGATTGCCATGCTCTGCTTTTAAGTTTGCTTAATATTTATGTTTTCATCTGTCTAAAGAGAACTCTTGATGGTTTCTTGCTCTCTTTAGCCCCTCACCTATCATTCCTATCCATTCACTTAATTCAAAGGAATCAATACAGTCTCTTACCTTGCCCCAAAGAACCCCCTGCAAAAACTGTGTCCAATCCCCGCACCCAAAATTGCCTTTCCCCGATTTTCCACCAAAATCCAAAAAATCCCAAAACAAACTCTTTTTATCAGTTTACTAGCCTAAAATCAGTGTTTCCTTATTGGTTATCTTACCCGTTGAAGATGTTTACCGAGATAGATTGGATAGAGCCCTCTCTTGCCCCGTAGGGCTAGCTACGAGGCTAAGTGGTTTGATGTTGCCTTGAAGTTTGCCTTTCTCAGCCTGAGGTGAAATTTCAAGCGCTAACATATTGGCGACCATACTGGGGATAACAACTTGTCTGTTGATTGATGTGTTTGCTTCATAAGACTTAGACGGAGCCTGAAGTTATGCCAGGTAGCCTTCGAAACGATTTTTCTTTGCATTAGCGGAAGTAGATAAACGCTGCTTCAGTCAATCTCCATGAACTTGTGAAAACAACACTTCGATTGCATTTTACCCCAGCACATGTATCAAGTTCAGATCTGATTGTTTATGGTGGACAACGATCAGACACTGACAAGGCTAAAATCATTCACTGGCGACTCCTTCACTGAAAACTCCAAAGATCAATGCTTCATGGTGACTTCACTGCAGGAAGATTAGTAGCTTTGAGCTTTTCAAGATGGATCGGATTGCAAGAAGATATGCTCCTTTGAGTCGAGATCACATCCCCGGTTTTCCAAATAAAATTCCGAAGGTAGATTGGTCAAGGAATCTGCCTACATTTAAAGATGATGGTAAGAAGGATGCTGCTTTACATCTAGTTAGATTTCATATGCATATTCGCAAGTTGAAGGTGCATTTTCCTGAAGATTGCTTGATGAAGATATTCCTGGCCACTCTGGAAGGTAAATCCCAATCATGGTATGAAAGTTTGCCGCCTGCTTGTATTTACTGTTTAAAAGATTTTCATGCTATGTTCATTGAACGATATAAGGACTCTTATCCATCATTAAATTTAGTTCAAGACTGTTGCAAGCATGCTTATAGTTTTATTGAAAGCCTTGAGAAATATTATGAAGATGATAATTTTATGGACATTGAGATTATGGAGGCTCTGTATGAGAATCCATTTCAGCAGCACACAGAAATCTTAGAGGATACTTGTCAAGATCAGCAGGCTGAAGATTTCCATGTGGTTGAAAATGAGGAAAGAGCAAATGTTGTTTCAGATTTGTCCATAGAAGAAGACAGCATGCAGGTAACGCAGGAAAGTAATGTTCCAATCTCAGAAAGTGATGATGATAAATCAGATCGGGAGATAAATTGTGATGAGGCAAAACATGTTGTTCCGGATCTCATAAAAGAGAGTTGTATTGTCGCGGCTGCCTCAAATGAAGAAAATGGAGTAGCATACCTAAATGCTCTCATCTCACCAGCACTAGATCTTCATGAGGAAGTAGTTCATTGCCTCTGTGAAAAACAAGACAAGATCTTCGTTCAAGTAAATGAAAAGGTTTCTCTGGATGAATCTATGATAGCTGATAGAAATGTTAGTGTTGGGTTTTATGAAACATCTGAAAATTCTTTTCTCATGATTGATGAATGTAATGAGAATCTGGCTGTCATATCATATGAGGATGACCTACCATATATTCAAACTACAAAAGATCAGACCATTCAGGATTCCATTTCAGATTCTTCATATGTTTCATGTGTTGAAATGTTTTTACAAGAGGAGATTTGCTCATCTACCTGTTCAGAGTTTTTTGAAGCCTAAGAGCATACTTTTACCGAAGCACATGATGAAGGCAGATCAGAATTTGAAGCAAAAGACACCTTGTTCTTTCAGCAGGAGGTGGCAGTGACAAATCTTCATGCTTTTTACGATCCTCTAGCAAGTTTGTTGCAGCCAGCAGTGAAAGTGATTATTGTTGTGTTCAGTGATGAAGGAGATCATGGTTAACTATGTTTTTGGATGCCCAGTGATAGGTTTGTACTGTTGACCAGAAGTTCTGGTAGGAAGAATCAGTCAAGAAGCCATCTCCTTGATTGGTTGCATTGGCATTTTGATATAGTTTGATGTATATTGTCTTGTAAGAAACACAGGTGGTTGTCATCATGATTTCAAATCTTGATGGACTGCTGCCCTTCAATAAGATTTGTAAGTTTTTGTTTTAGTTAATTCAGTCATGAGTCATTTGTGAATCAGTTTTCAGTCATGTAGGTTTCATAATTGAGTCGGTTTCAATCAAGTTTCAGTCAATAAATGAGTCAAAGTCTTGTATTGTTTGTCAAATAATGACTCCATAGCCCAATGGATAAGGCACTGGTCTGCTCTCCCAGAGGTCTAAGGTTCTTGGTACCTCCAAGGAGCTACCATCCCCATTGGAGCCAATGTTAGAGTCGGTCTAGAAGCCCTCCATCAGCGATCAAAGCTCTTTGCATTTGCATAAGTAGGTGTCTCATCAGTGTCATTTTATTGCATTCCATTAGGCATGCCATAACCCTGATGGAGGAGCTGGTGTCTTTATTCCCCTCTTGGCACTGCTGGATCAAGTTGTTTCAGTCTATAAATTCTTTCAAGGTTCCTTGTCTTGTTACAGTCCTAGGTCTAGGGTTTAGGTTTAGGTCCAATTTGTCTTTGAGGTCATGTCTTTAAAGGTCAATAAATGCCCAGCAGGCCAGAGGGACGACTATCAAAATTTTTCTTCAAAGATTTCATCTTGTACAGCTAATTTTAACCTTGGATTTAAAAACCCTGTTTTTAAAGACAAGGTCTTTTTTCTCATTTTTGTAAAAAGTTGTAAAAATTCAAAAGTTTTCAAAAGACAGCATGCAGCCCTGGTCCCCTTTGCCAAGATCCTCAGAAGCTATCCCTACAAAAATTTTCAAGACAAAGCATCAGTTCAAACAATTTCAGGACAAAAGGAAACCATAAAGTCAACATCATTTAAATTTTGAAAAAGTGTCAAGTTAAAAAAAATTAGAAAGAGGGTTTGAGGAGAAATTAATTTGAATCAAGCCTATAAAGCCCCTCTCTCCTTCTATTTGAGCATCATTTGCCTCAAAGTAATAGTGAAGAGCGATTTGGGCGATTTGGAGAGAAATTGAGCAAAATTGGCAAGCTGAGCCCGCGCGCGACCTGTCAACACTTGCGTGTGACCTATTGAGCGCGCGCGACCTATTAGGGGGGTTCCTCCAGTTGAAAAATTACACTGGCGCGACGTATCGAGTGTGCGCGACCTATCAGCACCTGCGCGCGACCTGTTGGGAATTCATCTACAAAAATCGCCAGTAAACTCCCAAACGACCCCAAAATTCTTCAAGATTGCAGGTAGGCCTCTGATCATCAAAGTATTTTACTTGATAAAGAAAAATGAGCATGGGAAAGGTGTTTTAATGTCGTCAAATTGAAATGAGAGGTTCATGTATATTTGCTTTAAGAATGTCAAAATGCTTGTAGAACTATGGTTTGTTTTGTTGTTTCAAGGTCATCCTTGTCACCCCACTTTTTCCCCACTTCTCTTTACCACCTCCTATATCATTTCTACCTAATCTCCCTACCAAAATATCAAAAGCCCCTAAAACCCTACCCCTATTCCTAAAAATCAAGAATCAAACCCTAAACCCTACTTCCCATAATATCCTTGCAAATGAAATTGTATGATGATATGTATGTCATGATTCTTCCCCCTTAACTCCCTATTTCCCTATTTCATATATTTTTCCCAATTTCCCTTCAAAGTCTCCCTTCCCTAATATTTCCCTTGTGCTATTTGTCCCCTTGAAACAGCATTACAAACAGGGAAAAACAGCAGGTCATTTGAGCAGAAGCAGCAGTACATTTCAGCCACTTTGCTCCTGAAACCATGTCAGAAACCAAAACCGACTATGAGCAAAGTGATGACCATGAGTCAACACCAGAAATTGAGATACAAAGGAGGCCTCATAGAGGTGGTAAGAGTGGTCACCATAAGAGAGAGGAGCCCACCGCTTTGACCAATTTGCAGGCTTGTCCACTTGCAGTCACATGTTTCCGCTACCTCTCATGTTATGAATTTTGCGAGAGGATTTCTCAAATTCAGCATCATAGGGAATTGGCTCGCTTGTTTGTTTTGAATTTGCATAATGGGCATGTAAACCTTGCAGGGGTGGATTTTATATTGTCATCTGAAAGTATTGCTCAAGTAACAGGAATACCAAATGTGGGGGAAGAGTGGAACAAACGCAAAGTGTTGGACATATTTCATTATGAGCCCTTTGTTAAACCTGCCTACATGAGGTCCATAACTAGTATGTTTCCTTTCAGATTTTTGAGGGATGAGTATGCTCCCATGATGAGGCTCATCATGCTCTACTTCACCTGTGAGGGCAGGTTTGCATATGTGTATTCGTACCATATTCGCTTGTTGATGCATTTCACACAGGTACGAATGATGAACATACCATGGTTCATGTGCCGGGATATTGAGAGGATGGTGCCCTTGGTGCAGAGAAGGAGCCCAGCATAGTAACATAGGAGCATTTATCATTATGGTTTGATCCAGCTTGTGGTCATGCATCAGTTGGCTCAGCAGGGTATCCCATGGGAGAATTTTATCTCTCGGGATTTTTTCACAGCATCAGCATCATCTCCCCCTGAGGTTGTTCATGAGGAGGGAGGGCCTTCACAACAGCATGATAGTCCTGAGACCAAACATGTCAGCTCTCCTCCATTGGTCACTTATCAGAGAGGCCACAGAGCCTTATTTGCTTCAGCTAGGTGAGTATTATCTCCACACCAGGTGGAAGGGGTCTCGCCTTCTTCATCAGCACCACGAGTGTTATCTCCACACCAGGTGGAAGGGGCCTCGTCGCCGATAGCAGCACAGGTATCAGAGAGGGGCAAACATTCTAGGATTGATGAGGGGCCATCAGGTGTTCCAGACATAGAGATTGTTGACCTTGATATCAGTTCTCCTAGTCTAGAGTCAAAGGAGATCATTCAGCACCTAAGAGCTGAAAATGATTCATTGTAGCAAAGATTGGAAGGAGCACAATGGACGATCACATATTTAGAGCAGCGCAACAAGCAGTTGGAGGATGAGCACACTCTTGATGAGTTGCAGAGGATTCATGAAGACCGCAACTTGGCTCGAAAGAGACCCGGTGATTTGGTACCCGTTGAACGAGAGGCTATGCTTCTCCGGGTCAATGCTCATTTGGAGAGGTTGCTGGCAAAGGCCAACCAAGATAAGGACTTGCTTAGGAACATGAAAAATCACTATTGGGCTCGAATGCACATATGCAAGGCAAAAATGAAAGTGATTCAAGGGCGGTTGGCCAAGGTACTAAAACGACGAAAAAGGCCCGATCCCCTCCACATCTTGGCTGAGGTTTCCTTGAAGGAGCATGATATTAAATGACCCCACTACAGCACAAATTTCAAAAAATTTTGAGCATTTTTGGTCTTTTATGAATTTTTGGGCAAAAAACAGGTTTTTCTCCTTGATAGGCCGCGCGCCGCGCGCGACCTATTCAATGGGCAACTTCATTTTGGGAAAAATCAACATTTCTGGATTTTTCATGCAAAGATACACCTTCTCAGCAATTACCAAGAGATTTCATCAAGTTTTGAGCCTCCAGAAGGTCAAAAAACATGCAAAAATTGACTTTCTGCCACCTTTTTGACAAACAGGGAGCAGTCTTGGGAGATTGCAATTTTGGAGGGGCAAATGGCCACCACATTCCGCAATTATAGTTGGGTTGGAAAGTTGACATCCAGACCTTTCCAACAAGCCCACTTTTGGCTCATTTGGACACCTGGAAGTGCCTCAAACGGAGCTCCAAAGAAGCGCGACCTATCAGGATTAGGGCGCGACCTATCAGGCAATTTTCATAATTTTTCACCTACAGCTCAGGAATTCGCCCAGCTTTGGCCAGTTTTGACTTGGGATGGTATTTTTCACCCTCTTTGATGTAATTAATGTATTTTCATGTTGATATGACACTTATTTACCTATTCTAGAAGATTCATTCATGAAATAGCAAAAATTTAATGAATGAATTGGTTTCCTAGCTTATAGAGGCAAGTTGTTTTGACTGCCTAGATTTTAGTGCTCAATTTAGAATTGGTTGAAACAGCTCCTAGAAGGATGAGCTCGACCCCTAGAGGTAAGGAAAGATGTTAGATTGCCTATATTATGTACTTTCTTGGTCATTTTCATGGTTGGACTCTTGAGGGAGAAAGATCTATTGTATTACTCATTGTATCTCTGCAATTTTGGCAAAGGAAGAAAGACCAGGGTTTTGCAGTCCTTTTTGGGATTCCTATGGTTACATGTATTGATGGTGTGTTTCTCTTTGTATTTGTAAGTTTGTTATGTGAATCATATCCTTTCTTTTCCTTCTGCAAATTAGGCAAATGAAGTGTTAAAGTAGAATTCATGATTGCCATGCTCTGCTTTTAAGTTTGCTTAATATTTATGTTTTCATCTGTCTAAAGAGAACTCTTGAAGGTTTCTTGCTCTCTTTAGCCCCTCACCTGTCATTCCTATTCATTCACTTAATTCAAAGGCATCAATACAGTCTCCTACCTTGCCCCAAAGAACCCCCTGCAAAAACTGTGTCCAATCCCCGCACCCAAAATTGTCTTTCCCCAATTTTCCACCAAAATCCAAAAAATCCCAAAACAAACTCTTTTTATCAGTTTACTAGCGTAAAATCAGTTTTTCCTTATTGGTTATCTCACCCGTTGAAGATCTTTATCGAGATAGATCAGAGAGAGCCCTCTCCTGCCCCGTAGGGCTAGCTACGAGGCTAAGTGGTTTGATGTTGCCTTGAAGTTTCCCTTTCTCAGCCTGAGGTGAAATTTCAAGTGCTAACAGAGCCTTAGACAAATGAGATAAAAGGAAAAACCAAAACCTTGTTGCAATAAGTTCATCAGTATGGGGTGAGAAGCTCATATAATTATCCCAATTATTTGTTTATGATTTAGTTATCTCATCCTTTATAAAAAAAACTCTTTATTTTTCTAGGAGTTTTTGGCTGAGTTCGATCCTCATGCTACGACTGTGGTTAGGTCTGGAATTGGTAGCAGTGTCGATGCTCCACTTATAAGTGAGTCACCCATCATTGAAACTGGTACAACAACTCAACCACCCACAACAGGATATGCACCCCCTAAACAATGTATGTCAGGATCTACACATGATGTAATGGACGCAGAGCATGATACAATTGCACAATTTGAAATGATATTTCCTAGATCTTCCTATGTTACTAGCATGGGATCACTATCGATCATGTTTTTGGTATATGATGACAATGTCCTTGTGAAAATAGAGAAACTTCCAGGTATTTAAGAAGTGTTTTAAATATTAAGTACAACCTAAATGAAATTAATGTATAGTATGTGATTATTTAAACTAATGATAATATCATTTTTTAAGAAATTATGTATTTTATAGACATTTGTATGACATAACCTTGGAAATATTTGGGCTGACCATTTTCACAAACTATAAATCCAAAAGTTCCAAGTTAAAGGAGGAACTTATTAATAGGATGGTTCATCTTTTCGATGCCGGCACCTTCACCAAATCTAGAGTTACCTCAAAGACAAGCCTACATCTAAGATATTTTCTGGACTAGTATAGGTCTCAATTGGATAGGGCTAGGTATCAAGAGCACCCTCCTTTGATTCTAGAGATGGAGTGGAGAGTGCTTGTGGCAGATTCACACAAGAAGGCACTTCGAAAAGCAAGGAAGAATCCACCTAGACCAGGAAGGTATGAGGCACTTTTAATAATGTAATTATGATGCTTTATCGTCTTTGCAACATCTAATTAAGTTTTTGAAATTTTTAAATATAGACTCCCAAATACTTTGAAAACCATATAGGCTAAAATAGCCAAATATGGGAAGCATCGTCTTATCCCGGGAGGTTACTCAAAAGTGGCCACAAATATTGTAAGTATATAAAAAAATAACTTGCATCCAAATTATAAATTGTTAACAATTTTAATTTAATATCACAGAAGAAGAAAAATTCATGTTCTAATGCAAAATTATAAGGAACAAAATTCAAAGAGGATCCCACAAAGGAAGACCTAGAGCTTCCTTTCAAGTACGGTTATCAAGTCATGGTTGAACGAAGGATAAGATTGGTGTCTTCATAGTCTTCCAGCATCGAACATAACACTCTGGCAAATAAAAAAAATGACTAAAATTTATAAATCATTACTTTTACAATCTATTGGGTATTATTTTTGTCCATAAACTAATGTGTTGGATTTTAAAAATCAGGCAAGCAATGTACATACAACACATGAGCCTACTAACAATGGAGTGCCTAATCTTCACATTGATGTTCAAATCGGTACTGGAGGTATTTCGTGTGTTATAAAAAATTGTTGTATGGAATACAATTTGATAGAAAATTATATATTATAGAGCAATGGAACACATAAAATATTGCAGAAATATAAACACGGAAAACCCATAAAACAAGAGAGACACAGATATACGTGGCTCACCCAGTTTGGGCTACATCCACAGAGAAATAGCCAGTCCTTCTTTTATTATAGCATCCAACGAACTAAAGAGATACAACCTACAACAGATTCGTTGTAACGCCCTCTTTGCTCTCAATCTCCTCTCTCTTCCTCAATCAGAATACAGATCAACATAGACACAATACAATTCCCTCATATATAGTGAGGGGTTGCCTTCTAGGGAAAAAAAACCCTAAATTAAACATAACTTCTACCGTTAGATCTCCACTTAATGGATGCCCTAGATTGACTAGAAATTACTATAATTTTACAAGGAAATTTTACATCTATTCTTAGCTTCAGAGGCACTGCCCCCAAAACCCCCCGCGGGGGGGGGCGCTCCCCAAAGTTTGTAGCCACCCCCCCTGGACCCCCCCTGCAGTGAATATTTTACGGGCGAGATTGCTGCCCCATTTCGAACTGGGGTCCAATGTGGTGATACCTTTGAATACAGAAGATAATTAGGCTCCACACCCAACAATCTCCCACTTGGAGACTGATTATAGCAACTCCACCACTACTTCATTTGCTGGACAATGACTCTTCTTTGGACCTGGTTGTTTCTCTTCTTCTTCATCATACTTGAAGACCAATTGAAACTGAGCAGATTCTCAGTTTCTCCCTAGTTACAACTTTTGTTAGCATATTTGCATGATTCTGGCTAGTGTGTATCTTTTCCAGCTTCAACTGTCCATCTTTCAATGCTGACCATCTGATATGGTGCTTGAGCTGTATATGTTTAGACTTGGAATGAAATGCAGAGTTCTTTGCAAGATGTATGGTACTCTGGCTATCACTGTATAACCTGCCCAACTCCTGCTTCTTACCCAATTCATCCAGAAACCTTTATAACCAAATCATTTCTTTACTAGCCTCTGTAGTGGCAACATACTCTGCTTCTGTTGTTGAGAGTGCAACAACACTTTGGATTTTTGAAACCCAACTGACAGTTTTTCCACCTACAATAACTACATATCCTATAGTGCACCTCTTGTTATCTCTGTCACCTGTCATATCTGCATCAACATAACCCTGCAGAGCAATGTTTGAACCACCAAAGCATAATGCTTGATTTGTGGTACCTCTCAAATACCTGAGTATCCACTTCACTGCCATCCAATGTTCTTTTCCTGGATTGTTCATGTACCCGCTTACAACTCCCACTGCATGTGCAATGTCAGGCCTTGTGCAGACCACTGCATACATTAAGCATCCAACTGTTGATGCATATGGAACTTTAGACATATGAGCCATTTCTTCTTGAGTCTTGGGACACGCCTCCTTACTTAATTTGAAATGGCTAGCCAAAGGTATACTAACTGGTTTTGCGTTCTACATATTAAACCTTTTCAACACCTTTTCTACGTACTCACTTTGAGACAATGTTAATTTGCGATTCTTCCTGTCTCTAGTTATTCTCATAACAAGGATTTTTTTTGTAGCACCCAAATCCTTCATTGCAAATGAGTTTGCCAATTTCCTTTTATGCACATTTATTTCCTGCATGTTAGAACCTGCAACAAGCATATCATCTACATACAATAACAATATAATATAGCTGCCATCATTTTTCCTTTTGAGATAAACACAATGATCAGAGTGACATATAGTATAACCTTATTCAGACATAAACTTGTCAAATTCTAGATACCACTGCCTTGGAGCCTGTTTTAAGCCATACAAGCTCTTCTTCAACCTGCACACTAGTTTCTCCTTCCATTTTACCTCATATCCTTGTGGCTGCTACATATATATCTCTTCCTCCAAATCCCCATGGAGAAAGGTTGTCTTTACATCTAACTTCTCAAGATGCAAATCTTCAACTGCTACTAGACTTAAATTAGTTCTGATTGAAGTCATTTTAACAACAGGAGAAAATATTTCATCAAAATCAATACCTTTCTTTTGTGCAAACCCCTTCACCGCAAGTCTAGCTTTATACCTTTGTTTTCCTCCATCTTCTTCCTTCAGCCTGTAAACCCATTTATTCTGCAATGTTGTTTTACCTACAGGCAACCTGACTAAGTCCCAAGTCTGGTTTTGTGCTAAGGAATCCATCTCTTCTTTCATGGCTTTCTCCCACTACTTCCTAGTTTCTACCTGCACTGCTTCTTCATAACATTCTTGTTCACCAGAACTAGTCAACAATAGATAATATAATGAAGGAGAGTATCGTTCAAGGGGTCTACTTATCCTGGTAGATCTTCTAACACCACTTTCAGGTGTTTGAAGTGCTTGTTGCTGTTGTGGTTTTTTTTTTTTGCTATTGATCATTATGATTTTCAGGCACCACCCCTTTTCCTGTGATATCGTCAAGCACTGTGTATTCTCTATTTTCTTTTTCTTGTTTCTTTTTGTGCAACTGATTATTATACAAGACCTTTTCATTGAATATTACATCTCTGCTCCTAATGATTTTGTGATTTTCATAATCATATAAGCGATAACCAAAATCATTAACACCATATCCAGTAAAGGTACATTTCTTTGATTTTGCTTGAAGCTTTGTTCTATTTTCTTTGTTAATGTGGACAAAGGCTTCACAACCAAAAGTCTTTAAAAAAGAGTAGTTTACCTTTTTACCTATCCATGCCTCCTCTGGAATACCACCATCCAAGGAAATTGAAGGCCCTCTGTTTATTAGATAAACAACAGTATCTACAACATCTGCCCAAAACTGTAAAGGCAATCCTGCATGCAATCTCATGCACCTTGCATGCTCCATGATTGTCCTGTTCATCCTTTCTGACACGCCATTTTATTGTGGTGTTCCTGGAACTGTCTTCTCTCTACGAATTCCATTCTCTAAACAGTACCTATCAAACTCTTTGCTACAATATTCACCTCCATTATCTAATCTGAGACACTTCAACCTTTTCCCTGTCTCATTTTCAACCAAAGATTTACATTTCTTGCAAGTATCAAATACATCAGATTTATTTCGAATACAATAAATCCAGGTTTTTCTGGTTGCATCATCAATAAAAGTAACATAATAACAAGAGCCACCAAGAGATGATACTTGAGCAGGTCCCCATACATCTGTATGGACAAGCTCTAATTTTTCGCTCTTCTTTTCTTTCCCAACTCTAAGGAATTTGACTCTCTTCTATTTTCCATAAACACAATTTTCATAGAATTTTAAATCAACATGCTTCAAACCTGGCAACAAATTTCTTGAGTAAATAATCTGCATCCCCTTCTCACTCATGTGCCCGAGCCTATGATGCGACAATGCCATATCTTCTCCTGTAGAGGTTAAAGCATTAACAGAATTAGAAATACCATTGCATAAATACAATGTACCAACCTTTTCTCCTTTCGCTATTACTAGGGATCCTTTAATGACCTTCCAGGTTTTATATGTGAAAGTAGTTATGCAACCTTCACCTCCAAACTACCCTGCTGAAATTAGATTTTTCTTCAAATCTGGAACATGCCTTACCTTCTTCAATAGCCACTAATTTCCATTTTGCTATTTTATGAAAACTACACCCATTCCAATGATTTTACAGGGTTTATCATCACCCAGTTGAACCTATCCAAAATCTCCTTGAACATAATCATGAAAATGTTTCTTATCAAGTGTGGCATGGAATGAGGCCCCTGAATCTACCACCCAGGCATCAATAATATTTTCTAGTGAAAGAATCAAATCATCTTGCAACACATCACCTGTTACATTCACTTCATGATTAGTTTCTTGCTGCGCATCTCCTTCTTTTCCCTTCCGAGACTTGCAATCTTTCTTCAGGTGTCCTTTCTTCCCACATTTCCAACACACTATCCTCGATCTAGACTTGGATCTGCCTTTTCTTGACTTATTGTGATATCCTGGGCTCTTTCCTCTTTCCATTTTTCTTCCCCTAGTCTTTGCAGTCAAAGCATTACCTGATGTCTCACCAGAGCTTTTCCATCGCATTTCCTCGCTAAGGATTGCACCGACAACATCATCAAACTTTAAAGTACTAGATCTAGAGACAAAGTTACTAATGGCCATAACTAAACCATTCCAACTTTATGGTAATGAGCACAGAAATAACAGAGCCCTAACTTCATCATCAACAGTTACCCCTACAAAACTTAATTGACTTGTAACTGTATTAAAATCATTTAAATGATCTGCAACATATCCACCTTTTGACATCTTCATATTAAATAAACGCTTCATAATAAATACCTTATTTGAGGCCGAGGGCTTTTCATATAGTTTGGCCAATGCCGACATTAAACCCTGTGTTGTCATTACCTTTGAAATATTAAATGCTACCGACGCCACTAGGCACAGCCATATTGTTCCAAGTGCCTTTCTGTCGAGAATATCCCATTCTATGTCTGTCATACTCATCGGCTTCTTTGTCTTTCCGCTCAATGGTAGATACAAATCTCTCTAATATAGATAATCTTCCATCTGCATCTTCCACAGCTGGTAGTTTTGGCTGTTGAATTTTTTGACCCTAAACCTAGCATCTTTCGCCATTGCTCCCACTCGAACCAGGAACCCTTCTCTCATGCGAGTTTATCAACCAAATAGACCTTCGGCTCTGATACCAGTTGTCAGAAAATTATATATTACAGAGTAATGGAATGCATAAAATATTGTAGAAATATAAACACAAGAAACCCATCAAACAAGAGAGACACAGATATACGTGGTTCACCTAGTTTGGGCTACATCCATGGAGAAACAGCCAATCCTTCTTTTATTATATTATCCAACAAATTGAAGAGATACAACCTACAGCAGATCTGTTGTAACAACCTCTTCGCTCTCAATCTCCTCTCTCTTCCTCACTCAGAATACAGATCTATATAGACGCAATACAATTCCCTCATATATAGTGAGGGGTTGCCTTCTAGGGCAAGAAACCCTAAATTAAACATAACTTCTATCGTCAAATCTCCGCCTAATGAACAACCCAGATTGACTAGAAATTACTATACTTTTGCAAGGCAATTTTACATCTATTCTTAGCTTTAGAGGTGCTGCCCCCAGAACCCCACGCCAAGGGGGGGGCTCCCCAAAGGTCGCAGCCACCCCCCCCCGGACCCCCCTGTAGCGAATATTTTACGGGTGGCATTTCCACCCCATTTCGAATTGGGGTCCAATGTGGCGATACCTTTGAATACAGAAGATAATTAGGCTCCACACCCAACACAAGTAAAAATATTTAAATGCAAATGGTGTATTAATTATAACCTTTCTTGTTTCTACACCAGAGAATGTACAAGATCTAGCTAGACAAGAGGAGGAACATATAGACACATATGAAGTTATTATTCTTCCCTCCACTATTGAAGAAGGTAAGGAACACTATACTGCTCTTTTTATTTGTAAAAAAATTGTAATAATAAAACTATAAATATGAATTTAAAATTTATTTTTTATTGTAGTTGATGCTTGGCCCCACTTGCAGCAACATAGTTATATCACTAGGTCAGCAACAAGACATATTACACCAGAGACGATAAGAACTAAAGGGGGCCATGATCAATACATCCCGCTTATGTGTTAAAAAGGAGAGAGTTGATAGAAAATGATTGAAATTATATATTTAGTGCCCGTTTTTTTTAGTAACACTTTTTACTGAGAGGTTGAATGCCTCATGGCATGTGCACATGTAAATTTAGACTACCTTAATAAAAAGTTGTGATTTTTCCATTGCGAAACATTAGAAAGGTTTTGTTTCATATTGTGTAAACATATTTTTGTGATACAAGGAGGGTGTAAACTACCATATATTTGATAAATTCATGGTATAAGTCAATTAACCCTGTTACAAACACCCAAAGCTTATAATCAAATTCCCATGTTAAACTAAGCCTTTACACAATCCATGCCCATGATAAGTCAACCATCTACTAATTTGTATACATATCCGACTCCACCATACATTAGCACACTCCTAATTTGGGTACTGGCTACTCTTTCTTCAATGCCTAATCACAACAATTTGTGATTATTATGAAAATTTAAGTACATATGTGTGTAATTTCCATGGTCTTACATATGAATTATCATCCCCAAATTTCCCATCAAAGATTATGATAACCTTGAATGGGCTAGCATTGGTCTATCATCATCATCTCAAAATGACCCAGCAGATGAAAATTTACCATGTATGTCATCATGACTTCACATTATCTCGTGGATGACCCTTTCTACATATTATATGCATGAATTTATGGAAGGTCATCCCCTCTACCTATTCTATGATTGATTGTGAAAGCAAGTGAATAAAGGACAATTTCCATATCTTTGTGTTAAGAATGACAACAATTAAAGTCATTGTTAAAATGTAATTATGGTTTTACCATTCAAGCAATTATATAACTATAAGGAGTTATGTAATGGAGTCTTTGTATTAAAATGATGATTGCCCGAGAGGCTTGATGTAACATTGGAGAGTCATTTTTGACCTGGAGTAATAAGAATTCCAATCCCTTTCCCCGTGGAGGTTTCCTTCACACACTGTCAGGGTTTTACCATGTAAATTCTTTATGTTTCTTGTTATGTGATTTAGTTTCCATTTCTCATGTATTTATTTATTATTTAAAATGTTAGTGCGATCAAATACCAACAAGTGGTATTAGATCTTAAAGTTGTGAAGTTCATGAGGTTGTTGTAAAGAAAAATTTGAAGTCTAGAGCAAGAATTGTACAAATCTTCCAATATAGATATACCGAGCTAGAGCAATCGTTTCTATAGAGGGAACGTGACTTTGTCTGTAGAAAAGTTGTCATTATTTTATAAAGCTTGTGAGAGTCTGTATAATTGATTGTAGTCTTCTGGGGAAGAGTTTGCATACAATCTCACTGAAAAATTAAAGTTGTTTTTTCCATCGTCGACTGGAAAACAAAATGATGACTACAAACCAAAAGAGTCTACATATAATAGGAAGTTTCCTTTTTTATCCATACATCAATTGGGATCCTCTGTTGATAAAAGCAGAGCCACCAATTTAGGAAGGAGCCTCAAACAGAATGAGACAAGCCAAGGTAATTCTTTTAAGTTTTGTGCAGTCAAGAGAAATTCATCATTTCCAAGAAAGGAGTTGAACTATCGCGCTCATTGAAGTCTAGATTCCACACCAGAAAGGAGTTAAAAAGTTGGGCAAAGAATAAAATGGTAGCCGAAATCATGCAACAAGAGCTCATAGGAGCTAGAAGCATTTCTCTATGGATGATGGGTAATTTTTCACAAATTTATTTCTAGAAATTGTCTTATCAATAAAGAAGAAAACAGGTAGGGTTATTAAAAACTATTAGAATATTTTTATTTTTTAAGGAGGTTTGATTCTACCAAAGAGAGTGGGTCTTTTAAAATCAATATTGGTTATTATCTAAAACATGAACAATTATTTATAAGAAAGAAACCCTTAATTAAAATTTAAAGGAAACAAGAAAGGATAAACCCTATTTGAAAGAAGAAAGGAAACCCTAGTAGTAGATTTTTTTTAAAGGAAAACAATCATTAATAAAGATATTTTTCAAGAGCCTGTGTAGCAAGAAATTTCTAAAATGACTAATGCTAAGTTTGAGGTGGAGAATCTCACCGATAAGAACAATTTTGCATTGTGGAAGTGTAGGTATGGGATATGCTGGTGAAACAAGGGTTGCACAAAACATTAGATGGGGTTAGAAAAAAACTTGTTGTAATGACATATTTGGATTAGGAAGAATTGGATGCCTGAGCTATCAGTACCATCAGGTTGTGTGTTGTGAATGAAGTTATCTTCAACATTGTTGAAGAAACCTCAGTAGCAAGTTTGTGGGTAAAGTTTGAAAAATTGTATATGACCAAATCTTTAACCAAAAAAATCTATTTGAAGAGGCATTTTTATAGCCTTCAAATGAAGGAGGGTACTAAAATAGTAGAACATTTAAATGTATTTAATACACTTATTTTCCAATTATCAGATATGAATGTTAAGTTTGAAGAAGAAGATAAATCTATTACCTTGTTATCTTCCTTGCTCGAGTCTTGGGATCAATTTGTCACTTCTATCAGTTTGAGCACAACTAAATATTTAGAATTTGATTAGTTGTGGGAGCTTTGTTATTTGAAGAAGTATGGAGGAAGTCTACAATTGAAACTTCCCTACACCAGAAGCCATGGTAGCTAGAGTTCAGTCCAAGGAAAGAGGGGAGAAAGAAAGAAATTCTTCTAGATCAAAATCAAAACGAAAGAAGTGTAAATTCAAATGTTGGTATTGCAACAAAACAAGGCATTTCAATAAATACTATTGGAAAAGGAATGATTCCATTGAAAACCCAAAGAAGCAAGATGATGCAGGAGCATCCTGCTCAGAAAAACCATTGCATTTTAGTAAGGATAGGGTCTTCTGTCTCAAGGGACCTGATTCCCTAAAGAGTGATTAATTAGTTATTTTCCTATGTTTTAATGAGGGTTGTATAATAGTGAGGATATTGTAATGAAATCTTCTCGTTAAGAGAGATTTGAAGAATAGTGTGTGAGTTAGAGGAACTAGGAAATTAGTTTCATGAGTTTAGGGATTAGATTAGGATATTTAGGATTCAGGTGAAATTATTTAGGATCTGAACCAAAATTGGTTAACATAATCCTTTTGAGTATAATTTGTAAGCCTCAAAGGCTTAAAAGAGAAAGAGAGTTAGTGAGAGAGTTAGTAGACAAGAGGGTTGGATTGTGAGCCTACGGGCATTGAAACGAGAAAGGGCCATTGATACAGACCATGTGAAAACAGATTAGGCCAAAGATAGATTGTAAATAGATTTTTATTTGTATCTGTACATTTGTTTAATGAATGAGGAAATTGAATTCATTATGATTATGTGTCTCATTCCTTTTATGTGCTGAGTGATCTATAATTGTGAATTTATGGTTTCTGTGTGATAAAACATGATGAATGAATTCAAGTTGAATTGATGAAAGTATTTCTGAGTGAAAAAAGACTTACCGTATGGGTAGAATCCATGTGTTTCTAGTCAGATTTAATAGATGTATGTACAGGTCAAGTAAAGAACGAATTATGAAATGTGGAAGAAGAGAAGTAATACAGAGAGTATTATGTATTCCAGTTCGAAGTGGTGTTAAGGAATATAGAGGAGGATAGTGGTCAGATTGTATGAATCTGATTAAAGAAATTAGCGCAAAGCTCAGAAGTAGTAGTTTTAAAGAAGCACATGGAAGAATAACTCAAGAGAAGAGTCACGTAGGAAAAGGTAACTAAAGACAGAAAGGCCGAGAAGAATTCCTTTATGAATTCAAGGAGAATTGACAGAGGACCTAAGCATAGATAAGAAGAGAAGATATGGCCAAATGGAGATCAAATTATGATCACAATGAAACATTCCAGAACTGTTGGAGATAATCACATGATTATAGAGGGTGTAGATACACTGATAAATAAGTCAAAGGGTGGCATTGACCTTACGCTAGACCTATATATGGTATCAATAATAGGGAAAGATCACGATGTTGTGTGGATCATCAGAATTAAATGCTCTGTGTAGGAAACCGGGAGATGAAGTCTGATTTCAAGGTGGAGTGGAGTAACATTCAATGATCCATGTTGAATGTAATATGAGTGCCAAAGGGAAAGAAGAAATTGTGTTATAATCTATTGGAACAACAGATGGGAAGATCTGCGTGTGTGGAGTTGGTATGTTATATACCAGCATCAAGATTTATCATGGAGGTTAGGTTCCTGAGGAATTGGAGCCAAAGCGAAACAAGCCAAAGTGAAATGTGTAACTACGGAGGTTAGGAGTCTATGGGTGTCTTGATCGGGATTAAAGCGCCACACTAAATCCTAGCCGTCGATCTCAATTTCAACCGCTTACATCATAGTCAACGGCGGGGGTTATGCTTGTTTTTAACCTGTGTGTTAGTTGAAGGGACGCAGACAGTAGGATTTGATCGCCTCCATTATCCAACAGATATCTGGCCATAAAGGGATCGGACTTTAACTTGAAAGGCGGACCCAAACTTTTATAGATTAAGGATTTATAATCCTTATCGGCTCCGTAAGGGTGGTTAAGTGTCGCGCAAGTTTCTCGTGTGATATCGCTATTGACCATTAGATCAAGCATGCCTTGATCAAATGGTGGAGGATGGCAATTGGGTTTTTTGATCGGGTGGATCATCGACTGTCAAATTGAATGGTAAGATCAACGACGTAGAGTGAAGCGCTTGTGAAAAAGTGAAAGTCAACATGGGACCGATTATTGTTCAATTTTTGTTCAATTGTTGAGCAGACTTGAGAAGTGCATGGACGTGAGTTTATTTTATTTGGAGTCTGGTTTTGTACATTCAGGTGGGACCAACATTCATTGGTTGATTATACCTTAAAGCACTATTTGGTGATTGGTCGGGCTAAAACCCACCAATGTAAACGCTTCCGATTTGTATAGGTGGGCCATAACCCACAGGTTCATGGTAAGGTGATTATGAAAACTAGGGAAATTGCCTTTAGGCGGGTTTTCCTACGTCAAAGTGGTATCAAAGCAGGAACAGGTAAACGTTTTTGAAGAACTCAGAGTAAGAACGAAACAGTGAAAGAAAACTCAGCGAAGGAGTAATTTTTATTGATAGTTAGAGCTTTACCAAGATAAAGCTAGTAGAATGAAAGAAATAATCAGATCCTAAATCTGATTGACAGTAGCTGAATGTTGAAAATTTTCACAATGAAAGCATGAAGATCTGCTGAAACAGATTTGTAGGAGCGGTGAGATCTTGAAGACAAATGATGGTATGCAAGTTTGTCTAATGATTAGCAGAAATCAAATGAGTGAGAAGTTAGAGCATGATTATAGTAGTTAAATTGTAAGAGGGACTTTAGAAAGTTCTTGAAGTAGCAGAATTTGAAGATACAGCTGAAGGTTAAATAAAAGAACAGTCCATTGAAAGTGCAGGTGAATGGTAGAACAAGATCATGCAGAGATCTTGAAGGTGAGATGATATGATTTTATTTTAATTTGATTTGAATATTGGAGAGTTTGTGGTTTTTATATTGTTGCATAGATAGTAGTATAATAAGGTGAGAAGATTGTAGCAACCTAGAGCAAGGAATGCTCAATTGGTTCCACAGGAAAGAACCAGAGAAATGCTAACAGACTGAGCTCAGAGGAGAGAAGCTTAGTGAGACATATGTAGCAAGAAGGGGACTTGTTACTGTAGGGGTTTTGTTGCAACTCACAAATGATATTCCATAGAGGATGTGGGTAGAATTGCTAAGGGATGAAGGAAGCTGGTAAGAGTCTCTAAGTGAAAGAAGAGGTGGTCAAAACCTAGTATTTCATCGTGAGAGGACAGTTGTGTTCATAAAGTGCAGATGAGTTGAGGCCTAGAAGGAGAAAAGGGAAATGCTCAAAAAAGGTTCTAGAGACAGATAACCAAGTACTTGCTAAAAGACGAAGTCCAGAGGAAAGTTTGGTGAAGTAAGTGGTAGCAGGGAAAACTTGTTGTTGCAGAGGCCTGCGCAACTCATAGTAGAGTGAGTGAGGAACTCATAGAGATGGAAAGGATGATGACTAGAGACAGTCATAGCAAAGGTTCTAAAAGAGATCACAGCTGAGGACAAAAGAATAAATATGCCAAGGCAAATGGAATGAGAATGAGTGACAAAAAATATGATAAAGAAATGGTTGAGATAGTAGTTCATCTTGAAGTATTAAAGGAGATGTTGTAGAGAAATGAGAAGGACCAGAAATATGGTTATGTTATGAGAAAGAAAGTGAAGTGGTAGAGGCTACAAGAGAAGAGGAATCAACAAGAAAATATGCAGTTAATAAAGGAGTTGTGGGAGCTTGAACATATTAGAGATGTCAAATTGAAGACAGAGAAGCTCAAAGAAGTTGAGCTACATAAAAAGGAAAATGTTGGAGAAGGTGTTGAAGTTTTGGTATGTGAATAAGAACATGGACCATTACATTTTGAAAGTAATGAAGAGATAGAGGATTTGAATCATATGAATGATTCAGAGCAGCCAAAAGACTTGATGGCTGAAGCATCAAATGAGACCATAAGGTCTTGTGTTTTTAAAACTGATAATTTGTGTATGGTTGCAGGTTTGGAAGAAAACAGGAAGTCTTTTAAAGCTGTCAAAAACATGGAAGAATACTTTACAGAAGATGAATTTTTTGAAGCAGAGTATGACAATGAGACTGGAGAAGAAACAGTTCACTACAGTGAACAAGTGCAGAGAGGCATCATTAAAACAAATGGTGTGGAAAAGAGACTTGCTGACAGTCTCAAGAATTCTTTGAGTTTGAATCAACATACTAATGTGCTGACAAAAGAGTTAAAGGAAATATCAGAGCAACATATTGAAAGGTTTCCAGAGGAAGAAGAGGCACAAAGGCCTTATATTTTTTAATTTGATAATTGTCTTATGATTGCATATTTTGTTGCAGAAACTAGAACATATCTGGCACAGGTGGGTAGCCAGATGAAAGAAGAAGAGAAAGAACATATATTGAAAGATGTTAAGGAAGGTTTAGCAGAGGAAGAAGGACCATCTGATGATTGGTTAATAGCAGATGAAGAAATAGGATATTGTGTAAAATTTCCAAATTTTACTCTAATTAAAATTATTGAGTTATATAGAAAGTTAGACCTTCAAAGGAGAAAGCTAGAACAACAGAGGATAAATATCCAGAATAAATTGCTGATGAAGGATGACAAAGAAATTGTCATAAATGACAGTCAAGAAGAAGTTGACAGGTACAGTAAACAGAAGCAGAAAATTATCTTGAAAGACAATATGGCAGCAGCTGAAAAGGTGCAAGACAATAGTGAACAAGAGGGTAAGGATGTAAGGGTGGCAGTAAAAATGAAAATTCAACAGTTAAGAGTTGAAGGAAATCAACAGACAAAGGATATACTGGACAAATAAATTGAGTTGGTAAGAAGGTTAATGATGAAAGTGTCTCAGAAGAAGACAACAACAAGAAAGGAAAGAAGCAACAACAAGAGGAAGACAATAACAGACTATGAAAGCATGGCAAGTGGAGCATTGCAGCATAAGGTATGGAGACCTAGAGAACAACAGCAGACAATAGCAGCAATAGAACAACTGACAAGCGAAGACAGATTACAAAATAAAGTCTGGGATCTAGTAGGAATCAATTATCTAGACTTATGACCTGGAGGTCATAAATTTTCTTACCTGGGGAGTCTGATGTAGGAGCATCCTGCTAAGAAAAACCATTGCATTTTAGTAAGCATAGGGTCTTATGATTCAAGGGACCTAATTCCCTAAAGAATGATTAATTATTTATTTTCCTATGTTTTTATGAGGGTTGTATAATAGTGAGGATATTGTAATGAAATCTTCTCGTTAAGAGAGATTTGTAGAATAGTGTGTGGGTTAGAGGAAATAGGAAATTAGTTTCATGACTTTAGGGATTAGATTTGGATATTTAGGGTTCAAGTGAAATTATTCAGGATTTGAACTAAAATTGGTTAACAGAATCCTTTTGAGTATAATTTGTAAGCCTCAAAGGCTTAAAAGAGGGAGAGAGTTAGTAGACACGAGAGTTGGATTGTGAGCCTACAGACATTGAAATGAGAAAGGGTCATTGATATAGGCCATGTAAAGGCAGATCAGGCCAAAGCTAGATTGTAAATAGATTTTTATTTGAATCTGTACATTTATTTAATGAATGAGGAAATTTAATTCATTTTCACTGTGTGTCTCATTCCTTTTATGTGATGAGTGATCTGTAATTGTGAATTTATGGTTTCTATGTGATAAACCATGATGAATGAATTCAAGTTGAATTTATGAAAGTCTTTCTGAATGACAAAATACTTACCATCTGGGTATAATCCGTGTGATTCCAGTCAGATTTAATAGATGTATTTCTAGGTCAAGTAAAGAACAAATTACGAAATTTGGAACAAGAGAAATAATACAGAGAGTATTATGTATTCCAGTTCGAAGTGGTGTTAAGGAATATATAGGAGGATAGTGGTCGAACTGTATGAATCTGATTAAAGAAATCAGCGCAAAGCTCAGAAGTAGTAGTTTTAAATAAGCACGCGGAAGAATAACTCAAGAGAAGAGTCATGCAGAAAAAGGGAACCAAAGACAGAAAAGCAGAGAAGAATTGCTTTATGAATTCGAGGAGAATTGACAGAGGATCTAAGCATAGATAAGAAGAGAAGATATAGCCAAGTGGAGATCAAATTATGATCATGATGAAATTTTCCAGTACTGTTGGAGATAATTACATGTTTATAGAGGGTGTAGAAACACTAATAAAGATGTCAAAGGGTAGCATTGACCTTACGCTAGACCTATATATGGTATCAATAAGAGGGAAAGAGCATGATGTTGTGTGGATCATCAGAATTAAATGCTCTATGTAGCAAACCTGGAGATGAAGTCTGATTGCAAGGTGGAGTGGAGTAACATTCAACGATCCACGTTGAATGTAATCTGAGTGCCAAAGGAAAGTAGAAATTGTGTTATAATCTGCTGAATAACAGATGGGAAGATCTGCATATGTGGAGTTGGTATGTTATAAACCATCATGAAGAATTATCATGGAGGTCTAGTTCCTAAGGAATTGGAGCCAAAGTGAAATAGCCAAAGTGAAATGCATAACTACAGAGGTTAGGAGTCTATAGGTGTCTTGATCAGGGTTGAAGCGCTGCACTAAATCCTAGCCATCGATCTCAATTTCAACCGCTTATGTCATAGTCAATGGCGGGGGTTAGGCCTATTTTTAACCCATGTGTTAGTTGAAGGGCTGCAGACCATAGGATTTGATGGCCTCCATTATCCAATGGATATCGGTCCATAAAGGGAATAGAATTTAACTTCAAAGGTGGACCTGAACTTTTATAGATTAAGGATTTATAATTGTTATCGACTCAATAAGAGTGGTTAAGTGTCACACAAGTTTCTTGTGCGATGTCGCTATTGACCGTTAGATCAAGCATGCCTTGATCAAATGGTGGAGGATGGCGATTGAGTTTTTTTATCGGGTGGATCAACGACCATCAAATTGAATGGTAAGACCAATGGCATAGAGTGAAGTGCCTGTGAAAAAAGGGAAAGTCAACATGGGACCGATTATTGTTCAATTGTTGTTCAATTATTGAGCGGACCCGAGAAGTGTAGGGATGTGAGTTTATTTTATTTCGAGTGTGGTTTTGTGCATTCAGGTGGGACCGACATTCGTTGGTGGATTATATGTTAAAGCGTTGTTTGGTGATTGTTCAGGCTAAAACCCACCAATGTAAACCATTGAGATTTGTATAGGTGGGCCATAACCCACAGTCACGGTAAGGTGATTATGAAAAGCAGGGAAATTGCCTTTAGGTTGTTTTTCCTGCATTAGAAGAAAATCAAGTTGAATTAGCTATGATTGATGAAGTTTCATTTGATGAATTAGGTATGGCAGATGAAGCTATGCTTGTTTGAAGATTTTCTCAATATTATGAGAATTGGTTGTTAGATTTTGGTGCTTCTCATCACATGATTCCACACAAAAATTATTTCACTTCATATCAAGCTGTGAATGGTGATTTTGAGTTTATGTGTAATAAGGTATCTTATCAAATTGTTGGGATTGAAAATGTTAGAATTAAAATGTATGATGATACCGTTAGAAAATTCACTGATGTTGGACATGTAGCTGAGTTGAGAAATAATTCAATTTCTTTGGGAGTATTGGATTCGGAAGGGTACAAGTTTACAAGTCAAATTGGAGTGATGGAAGTTTCAAAGGTGCTCTGGTTGTTATCAAGGCAAAGATGATTAGAAACCTTTATAGACTTAAAGGAATTACTCAGGTCGGTGAGGCAAAAACTGTATCTAAGAAGGCAGAGGAAGATATGTGTTTATGCAATCAGTGCTTGGGTCACATGAGAGAGAAGGGCCTTGAGGTATTGATGAATCAGAAATTACTTCCTAATTTGAAATCATTGATATTGGATTTTTGCAAAAATTGTGTATATGGAAAACAATGTAAATAGAAATTTAAAACTGGAAGTCATAATAGTAAACGAATTTTGGACTATATTCATTCTAATGTTTGGTGACGATCTCCTACAGTATCTTATGGAGGTGAATCTTACTTCATAAAATTTATTGATGATTACTCCAGGAAATTATGGGTCTATATGTTAAAAATAAAATTTATGTATTTAATGTTTTTAAACAATTTAAAGCTATGGTGGAAAAGAAAATAGGAAAACCAATTAAATGTTTAAGAACTGACAATGGCGGTGAATTTGCTTCCTTATAATGTGAAAAATATTGGAAGGATGAAGGGATTATTAGACATAAAATTGTTGTGTATACTCCTCAACAAAATGAATTTCTCAATGTATGAATCAAACTCTTATGGAAAAATCTTGAAGCATGGTCAGCAATGGTAACCTGTAATAGTAATTTTCAAACAAATCACCTTCAATTGCCATTAATTGTAAAATTGCCGAAGAATTTTGGTCAGGTCAATCTTGTCATTATTCATATTTAAGAATTTTTGGTTGTGATGCCTATGCACCTATTCCAAATAATCAATGTTATAAGCTAGACCCAAAAGAAAAATGTTATGTCTTTGTTAGGTATGACTATACGGTGAAAGGATACAGGTTTTGGCATCCTTATTCACGTAAGATAATCATTACTAGAGATGTAACATTTGATGAATCTTCTTTTACAAAATTAGATGTTGAAAAAACTGAACAAGAACAGATATGATCGAATCAACAAATTTAGTTGGAGACTAAACCTTTTTCAAAAATTTGAAAGGAATGAGATACTTTTGAAGAAAAAGTTTAAGAATATGAAAAGGAAATGGTAGAAGTTCAAGAACCAACCCAGCAACCAGTCACTCTAAGGAGGTCTATAAGGGAAAGAAGAAAACCCAAAAGGTATAAAAATTTCCTTTCATCTATTGCATTAATTACTGAAGGTGGGGAACCTTCTTGTTGTCATGAAGTAATGGACAATGAAAATAATGAAAAATGGAAGAAGGCTATGAATGAAGAAATTGATTCTTTGAACAAGAATAAAACCTGAGATCTTGTAGAACTTCCTAAAGGGGGAAGTGTTGTCAGATGCAAATGGGTCTTCAAATTGAAGCAAAATTTTGATGGAAGTATTGAAATACATAAGGTGAGAATGGTAGAAAAAGGATATTCTCAAGTAGAAGGTATTAACTTTCATGAGATTTTTTCACCAGTCGTAAAACTTGTTTCTATTCATATTGTGTTAGTACCAAATTCATTACTTGATCTTGGTTTAGAATAGTTAGATGTTAAAACATACTTTCTTGATGGAGATTTGGATGAAGAGATTTATACAAAACAAACTAAATACTTTTTACAAGGTCACAATAGAAGATTAGTTTTCAAGCTCAACAAATCATCGTATGGCCTGAGGTAGTCTCCCAGGTAGTCGTACAAGAAGTTTGACTCCTTCACAGTAAGTGATAACTTCACTAGAAGTGAGTATTATCATGGTGTGTACTTTAAGAGTGTCAATGGCATATTCATTATCTTGGTATTGTACGTTGACAATATGCTTATTGTAAGAAAAAACATGAAAGAAATCAGCAGGTTAATGGATCATCTTTCTAGGACATTTGATATGAAGGATCTTAGAGCTATAGAACATATCCTGGGAATGGATATACATAGAGAAAGGAAAAATATAATGCTATGGTTATCACAACATAATTATGTGGAGAAAATACTTGCAAAGTTCGGTATGGACAATGTAAAACTTATTACTATTCCTTTAGCTTCCCATTTTAATCTTTCTCTGGGTTTGAGTCCTAGAACTGTTGAACAAAAGAAGTATATGTCTCATGTACCATATGAAAATGTGTTAGGAAATTGAATGTATTAGGAAATTGAATGTATCTGGTGGTATCTATAGGACCTGACATTTCACATGTAGTTTGAGTTGTCACCAAGTTCATGGAAAATCCAGGAGAAGAGCATTAGCGAGTAGTGAAATGGGTGCTTCGGTATTTGTGAGGCACAAGTGACCATTGTATCGTCTTTAATGGTAGTGGAGATTCAGTCTACGGATATGTGGATGTGGATTATGTAGGTGACTTGGAAAAAGTGAGATCTACTACAGGATATGTCTTTACTCTTGTAGGTGGAGCAATTAGTTGAATGTTAAAGCTTCAAGAAATAGTTGCTTTGTCCACTACTAAAGTAGAGTATATAGTGGCTTCAGATGCCTATAAAGTGGAAATCTTGTTAAAAGTTCTACTTGATGAGCTTGGAAGGACACAGGAGAAAGTGCATGTATTGTGACAACCATAGTGTTATTCATTTGGCGACAAATCCAACTTATCACATCAAGACTACGAACAATGATGTAAGGTACCATTTTGCAAGACATGTGAGTGATAGCGGAAAAGTAGATCTCAAGAAGGTCCATACATAGGAGAACTATGTAGACATATTCATGAAGCATGGGAAATGAATTAGGAAATTATTGTTAAGGTGGAGATTGTTCAGAATGACAAAAATTAAAGTCATTGTTAAAATGTAATTATGGTTTTATCGTTCAAGAATTTGTATTAATATATGGAGTTATTAGTTGAATTGAGGCTTCTGTGATCCATGTCAAGATGAGAAATTAATCCTTAGTAGTTACATGTATTGTATTAATTTACTTGTAATTTAATAAATTAACTAACTATTAATTTAATAAGAACCTCAAATTAAGTTACAAATTGGTCTTTTGCCCCCTTTTCCTTGTGTCTGGTCAAACTAGCCATTTCCTCATCTAATATAGCTGTTAGGTAGTCAATTTAACCGTTACCTAGTAAATAACTATAGCTGTTGGAAGTTCTGCTCTAACTATTTAACATGCATTCTATATCTAATTCTTCAACTTGTCTTGATGATGAACCACACTGGTTGGTTCGAAACGCGTCGACAAATTATTCTATCATGTGATTTTAGCCGAAGAATTCTCTTGATATGGATTTATGTAACAGAGTATTTTTTATTAAAATGATGATTACCCAAGAGGCTTGATGTAACATTGGAGAGTCCTTTTTGACCTGGAGTAATATGAATTCCAATCCCTTGCCTCGTGGAGGTTTCCTTAACACACTGTCAGGGTTTTACCACATAAATTCTTTGTGTTTCTTGTTGTGTGATTAAGTTTCCATTTCTCCTGTATTTCTTTCTTATTTAAAATGTTAATGGGATCAAATACCAGCACTTTGTTGATAATATCCCCTACTTATAAATTGTACTTTGTTCACCTGTTCTCACAATCAATCATAGGATAGTTAGAGGGGATGGTCTACTAGAAATTCATGCTTATAATCTATAGAAGCGATCATCTATGAGATAGTGTGAAGTGATGATTACAGACATTGTTAATTTTCATATTCTGGGTCATTTTGACATGGTGATGACAGACCATTTCTAGCCCATTCAAGGTTATAATCATTGATGGGAAATGTGTGGAGGAAAATTCATACATCCCATCATGGACATTAAATTCATGTGTACTTAAATTGTCATCATATTCATAAACTATTTTGAATTGAAAACTAATATATTTTAGAATTATGTTAGAGTAATATAGATTAGGAAATGAAACCGATATATAGAATAATTACAATAAATATAGTAGAAATTAATATAGTATCCATTCCAAAAGTGTCGACTAGTCTATATTGAAACTAATCTTGATTCTTCATGGGATGGTGTATCAACTCGTCTCATGCTTTATCCCAATAACCATTGAATGACATAATATTGCTGTGAGGTTCTATTCAAATTCTAGAAAATTATAAGACTTGTAGCCTTCCACTATTTGTACAGTTCTCTAGCTTCAAATGGTACACTATGTGTAGGTTAATTAGTATACATTTAATGAATGTAGTTTATTTTCCTCAATCCATGTACATAATATCTTGCAATCATTGTGTCATATGTATGGGCTCATGTAGGATATTTATATTCTCTATTTTATTAGTTTGATCGATATTAGAAGTCTGATGCTCATAACACACACACATACACATATGCCAATATTTATCCAATATTAATCATTAGTATATATGCATCAAACATAGGTCTTGGCTTCTATATTCCTATTCAAACTTTGAATCTTATGTATCTATATGCTAGACAAATTTGTCTTATTCAAGTATGGTGGCTGTAGTTTTCAGATTATGTCTAATCTTTTAACAATGCATTTTCAAACTTAATTCAGACACCCTTTTTAGAAAGTGAGTTTCAGTCTTTAGTCATGATCAATATTTGTTTTTGGATTTTTGAAATGGTGCAACAATTCAGATGCCTAGTTTAAAAACAATGCTCATGCATTTCGTTTGGATGAGACCTAATCTATTGAAGGATAAATGTGCAGTTGTAAATTTTCAAATGTTATTACATTTCTCATTTTAAGCATCTAAAAACATCATCGACAACACTCTCCCATAAATATTTTATACAAACCACTCTTATCTATTCCTATGATTAATGAATGAAAATGAATGAATTTTACATGTTAATGAATAATTTCTATATGTCTCTTTATTTACACGACGTTGTTTCATATTATGTAAACATATTTTTTATGATAAAATTTATTGACATGAAATATTTTTTGTATTTATGAATGAATGAATGTTTTCTATTTGTTTTTTTATGTATCTTAAATTCTTTATTTCAAATATTTCCTATATAATAGATAGGATGGTTACTGGGGAATTAGGAGTGATGTGAGGGGGTGGGGGCATGAGAGCTTCCACCTTCACATGGTTCACCCTGTTTAGTAGAGAATAAATTAGGATTTGTATATTCTTGGAGAAAAACACCCTCAATCCAATAGAGGAATAACAAAGTAAATGTTGACTTCAATGTTGCTTCATCAAGTAGAGACAGGTTTTCTCAAGCAAGATTAAACTAATCCAACAGTTTATTCTCGAAACCAAGAGGAGCTCATTCAAGTATTCATATTGACTATATTGGAATCTTCATATTAGAACAGTTTTGTTTCATATTTTCCATATTAGAATCTCCATATTTCCTTTGTTGTCCTGTTCTTGGAAAATACAATGTTCAACAGTTGTAGCATCTTCAGAATCCATTAGTGATTCATGTTTAAAAAAAAAATAACAAAATTTGACAAAACCTAGAACTGATCTTCAAAACTTTAAGAAAGGAAACAATTACCACAATATCAAAATGAAAAAGTACAATTTTGCAGATACTTCTCAAATAAAGCATCAATATTGATCAAGACAACAAATATTGCCTCCCGTCTTCGCTAATAATATTTGGGGCATATATGAATTTCAACCATACTCCTCCATAGACTCCATACATTCTAATGGTAAGGATGGGAGGAAATATTGGTTCTCTTGACCAATATCGACACTCTGTATGAGAAGTATCTACAAAATTACTTTTTTATGTTTTGATATTGTGTTTATTGTTTCTTTTTTTAAGTCATAGTGTTAACTAGTGCACGAGGAAAAGAAAAATCTAATGTTATTTTTGTTAATGAATAAGAAACAAAAAATATAAATTTAAAATTTATTTTTTGTTATATTTTATGATCCACCCTTATTGCGGTAGCCTCAGAAACATCAAGAGTACACGACAATTAGAAACATCATGTACCATATTCTGAAAATATATTTTTTTATGTTAATTTCTTTTGAGATGAAGTATTTTGTGTCTATGATTAATGAATGAATGTTATATGTTATTAATAATTTCTATATGTCTCTTTATGTACATTACATTGTTTCATATTATGTAAACATATTTTTTTATGATAAAATTTATTGAGATGAAATATTTAGTGGATTTACGAATGAATGAATGAATAAATGAACGAATGTTTTCTATTTTCTTTTTTATGTATCTTAATGTCTTTCTTTCAACTATTTCCTATATAGTAGATAGATTTGATATTTGGGAATTGAGAGCGATGTGGTGGGGGGAGGTGCCATGAGAGCTTCCACCTTCACGTGGTTGGCCCCATTCATTAGCAAATAAATTAGGATTTGGATAAAATTGGAGCAAACCACCCTCAATCCAATAGAGAAATAACATTAAAGTTAATGTTGACTTCAATGTTGGTTTTTCAAGTGGAGGGAGGTTTTCTCCAAGATTAAACTACCCCAACAGTTTACTCTTGAAACCAAGAGGATCTCATTCAGGTATTCATGCACGCAAGTATTTTTTTATTATTATTTATTCATGCAATTAAATTTAATATTTGGTCAAATTTAATCTAAGTTTTCCTCATTGGTCTCATTAATATGTGTAGGACAACTAGTTTAAATTCGAATGTTGAAGTGGAATAACTATCTGAAGTAAATAGATCAAAATGATAAGGGTTTAGGTGAAACAACAAATTTTGTTTGATATTTGTCTTGTATGTCTTGGACAAGTGGGAGTTACATAAATTTTCATAAGAAATAACAAACTTTTCCATTAAAAAATTCATGTAGTATTTTTCTTTCTTTGACAATTGTGTTTTTATTTGATTGAAAGACCATAAACTTTTATTTTTCATGCAGGGAAGTAGGAGAAACTCTTACTCTATTAATTGGAAATAAAGAAATATTAAGAGTTTTCTTATGTTTAATTAATTATCTATCTCATCTAACTTCTGCTCTTTTTTTTGCATGTACTTTCATTCACATATTTAGATTTGAAAGATTAACTATAGTTGGAGTCATATATGTGGAAACAATCATCGAAGTACTACTCAACTTTAGCCCACCAAGCGCTTAGCTAGTAGGTGGATGATTTAGTTTTGCATTGCATTTGATTTTAATCAATTTTTTATTTCTACATTGCAAATATTCCAAGACCATAGATGTTGAGAAAAACTAAGGAAAGTAGAAATAGGGTTTCTTTTATAATGTTTTCTCTTGTTATATTGAAAATTATTATGATATAATTCATCATCATCATTATTATTTTTGGTTCATCATAAAGACAACGAAAATAAATAAGATCTCAAATGAAACAAGAACACCAAAAATAGTCTCCAGGCCAGGGAAAAGGCCCTCCACAGGGGAAAAACCCAAAAACTTCTCCTCTTATATAAATTCAAGGAATAATTCTAAGACCTTTGATCAGGAAAACTCACCAAGTGATAGGAAAACCACCCAAACAATAGTGCTTCTCTCTATAACTCGGTCTGTTGTTGTTATCTAGCTCGAAATCTAAATAGAGATAGGTTTCTTCCGATACGTGCAAGGTTTCCAAACAAAGAATTGATGCACAAGCCCGAGAAATAGACCTTCTTTATTTCCTCGCTATCCTTCACCTCTTTCACGCTACGAATTTTCCTCAGACTTCTTCAAGAGACCGAACTAATTGTGTGACTCAAATGAGGTCCCATACCTCTCCTTTGTTGAGAAATCTAGGGAATTATGTGAGTTAGATTCTTCAATTTGATTTCTGTTATCTTGACATTTATTTGTGAAAATGTATGTCGATTATTTTAGTGCTCCTTTCATCAAATAAATGACGACATGAAGATCACAAAGACAAGAAAACAAGATGTAAGTGCACAGCTAGGAAAAAATCCCGACGAAGGAGAAAATCCAGTCTTTCTCTAGTAGATTAAATTAGGTTGAGAGAAACTTTAACCTTTGACTAAAGAAATAGAATTACTCCAACCACTAGACTAGTCCCTCTTACAATTTTATCTACAATCATGGTTCTTGGCTCCTTCTGTTTCAAATTCAAAATTTTGACCCTCCCTCTACAATAGTCACTTCCCTTTATGTAATCATCTCTACAGCAAGGAACTTTGGACAAGCTATAATTGTTTCTACAATTCACATTTTCGGCTTCCTCTCTGCAATAGTATTCTAAAATTCTATGTTTCCTCTCCATTTCTAGGTCCTATAATACTTTCTCTTACTTATTGAATGAAATCTTCACTCCTCTACTTAAAATGGTGAAATAGTAGGCTATTTATACTTATTGGTCACTATGCATTTGAGTTGACATGAACAATTTGATTTGAACCTAACTTGTAGGCTTCTAATGAAGGATGACTTTATTATAATATTCTTTTTAGAGGCTAGCTTTGAAGGGTGAATGGTAATCCTTTTCGAAGAAGGAACTAACTTGGTGGAGGAGATATTTAGACACAAAAACATTATACCTTTCTTAACCTTAAGGAGCCCAAGAAGGTTGCCTTACAAAATGACTTTGACTTTGACTTAACAAAAATTTGGCTTCACAATTCCCAAAAAATGTATTTGAAGGCAAACATTTAAGAAATTGGATTTCGGAGGCCTGCTCCTTACTCATTCAGTGTTGTATTTTCTATAATGATTATGCATTTAAAGGAACATTTCTTGTTAACAAAATATTTCCATGCAAAATGATCCATTTTCAAGAGTCGATGATAAAATTTGAAAGAAATGAAAATTGTGTTTGTTACACAAGTTTCAACTCCTCAGAAATCTATGGGATGAGCTATTAGTCAAGCACAACATCCCTTTCAAGACATTTGATCACATTTATTACTTATGGATAGGTTCTGCAATATTTCTTTATTAATCTTGTAATACATTTTATAGAGAAAATTCATAATGAACTTAAAGATGAAACAAAAGCTTGGAAAGTTATAAAGGAATATAGAGATTTAGATGAAGACCAGATATGAATTAGAATGTTATCATGTGGAATTAATTTGCATGAATGAATTCTTATTGGATTTATCGAAACCACCTTTGGCGTACCATGAACGAAATGTGAAACAACAATCTCAAAATAGGTATCTGGAATAAGCGCATGCTTCTAATGGCAATGTAGGGGGAAATCTATGGATATTTATATACATAGAGTAGATTAGAGTTTAAAAAGAACCAGGTTGTTAGTTAGTCCCTTGATGCCAATAGGAAAGATAGAGGAAAAGTGTATAAGCCCAAAACCATTCTAAAAGAATATGTGCTCCAAGTTATCCAAAGTATGGAAAACTAGTAGTTAAATGATCCCATGATGGTATAACAACTCATGTTTACCCTTTTTTTTTCCTTGGAAATAATTCCATTTAGGGATTGTTAGGAATCATGATTGTCATTAAACCAAAACCCATAGGTGTTAGTTAATGATCGCACCGCCAAAGATAAGGATCCACGAGACATGGTTCACGAAACACACGAGGAGCATTGGTTTATCTAATGTCCAACAATCTCCCCCCAACACGAGCTGGGTGTGTATCAAACTCGTGACCTATGCTTTGTACCACTTGCTGGTAATCATTATTACCATTAGACCAAAACCTCCAGGTGTTAGTTAATGATTTCATCGCTAGAGATAAGGATCCACAAGAGGCGGTTAGTTCATATCGTGAAACACATAGAGAGAATTGGTTTATCCAATATCCAAAAGGGCTTGTAGGAGGAAGTATGCAAAATTTATGGTCTCTATAAGTTATAAGTTTGGTTGGCATCTAGTTGGTACAAGAGTTTGAATTGAAAAACATAAACTATACGTGGCCTTCCTTCATAGGAGATTTATTTTAAAAATATGATATGCTACCCCATTTTTACTAGTGTATGTTCATGAAAGCCCTCATTTCAAGGGAACCCAACTTGCCCAATGTGGAGTCAATAAAACCTTAGGCTGATGGAAATTCTTGAAACCTTCTCAAGCATGCATAGCCTCTCATGTCACTAGACAAAATCCAAATGTAGGATTCTTCCTTTTTGTAACCTTTGTAATTCCTTTATTATATTACTATATAGATCCAAAAAATATTAATATGAGGTTTCCCTTTCAAGGCAAGATCTAGATACTTGATCTAGATATCCTGTACAGAACAAATGTATTTGGAAATTTAAATATCTGAAATTTCTTGTATCGAAAAGTATCAATGAAGATTAGATCTAGGTGACAAAAGATTGAGATGTTTGGATCTCATGTCACCTCCACATCTATGCTTATTTATTTACAATTGGATGATTGAATGGGATGCGGGGGGCATATTTTAGACCTTTTAAGTGTTTAGCTGTGGATAGAATCATGAAGTAGAACATTCGATGTGGAAATTCAGATAATTTGGGTTTTCACCTTGAGTTAATTTTTTTTATGATGTCGAGATCTATTTCTCATCCTATGTTACTCCTTTGATGTGGAAGTTTAAATGGAACCTTAATTTGGGTATTTAGATAATATAAAAAAAATTGTCTCTCTCCTTGATCAAAATAATGGATAGTAGATCAAGCTTTTACATAATGGCTTATAACCAAAACCTTGAGGTCGGAACTTTAGTATTGAAATATGTGAATAAATATAAATTTGGATGATTTTCAAAAGTTTGGGCATCCCACCTAATTGTACTCTTCTACAAAATTACTAGTTTTTAGAAACTCATGAATTTCTTGGCAATCTGGTTGTTATTTAACCTTTCCTTGTAGGTGGTTTCTAGAAAAAAAAGCTCCGTTAAGGTGCTTCTCGTCACTTCATTCCTTATCCTTAAGGTATTTAGTCATTATTTTATTCCCATTTTTATTAATTTCAAGGTATTTATGTTGTTTACTCTTTCCTCTTCTAAAAAGTATTCCTTTAACAATTCAAATTCAAAAGAAAATTGTATTGAAATCTTATCCCAATTTAAGTAATTATAGTTAACAATCTAGAAAATTCAAGAGAGTATTTTTACTAAATAAAATTGGAAGCAAGAAATTACTTCATAGAATCAATGTTAACTTAAGTCTGGTTGTTAAATATTTTGAAGCAATAGCAGTCAGTTGCAATTACTTTTACTAAGGTGGATTAATGTCAAAATTAAAAATTATATGACACTTCCATTTAATATAGGATAAAATTTAAATCCACACTTACGAATCTATGTAGGCATATCAATATTGATAGGTATTTGACACACATATATAATATGGAGTAAAAAAATATAATCATTTTTTTTTGACTAGGGTTCTAATGTAATGTATGATTAAAAATGTGTCTAGTAACCAAGAATCTAGAAGAGCATGATGAATGGGGAGGTCCCTTAACCATACCAACCTTAGGTCATCTTATACTTTTCTTTAAAATTTTTGATGGCCTGTTGATCCATTAATTGGACGAGCCCTACTTTTTTTAAGAAAACATTATTCCTACCAATGGTTGATGTCCCAGTTAACTATTGCCATTTGACATAAGTATGCCCATTATATGGTATCCATCAATGAGTCAAATCTATGAAAATTTTGAATTCCCTGTCATCATGCCACATCAACACACCATGACAACATGCCATGACACCAAATTCTATCCAAAATGCCACATTACTATTGACCTGTCAATAGCCACTTATGTTTCCATGTCCATTGATTATCCCCAAAAAAATCTAGAACTATCCCCATGATGAAGTTTGATTTCTTACAAGAAAATTAGCATCCTTCTTCACCATGAACCAATCATTCAAGTTGATGTGATCCACCAAGTTATTATGCCTTCTCGTATCCACATGCTTTGTTATATATATGGGGTGTATGGAGGGAAAAGCGTCATGTCTCTTCAAGTCAAATGGGGTTAACACATGACACCCATGCAATTTGACTCACCAAAATTATTTTTCCGACACACATCTCCTCCATGCAATATACATAACCATTCACTCAAGTGTTGGTTAGGGTGTGCATTTAACTAACCACACCCACTCATCGTACATGCTAAGTCATGTTCATGGGTGCTCACCCAAACTCATTGAGCAATTCATGATGCGAGGAATGATTATAAATAGTTTTTCGCATACCCAACTCATCTAATTGAACTCTTCACATTAAACTTTTTCCACCAATTTCTCCATTCCTTCTTTTCACACTTTGACCATTCTCCTCTCCATAATGCCAGAAGACTAAAATTTATCAATCCTTCTTCCTTCACACTCGGGGCCTTCTCTTTCCACTGCCTTCTTTATATTTTTCAACATTTCATAAGGATATGGGGAAGTATGATGCCATCCTCTACTCAAGCTACCTACTTTGACTTCAATGTTTGTTAGCGTAGGCCAATACTTCATTAGGCAGATAGTTATGACAATTAAGGGTGGTCTATATGGGCCTGCTCACGACATGCCATAGGGAAACCAACCAATATGCAATACAAATTAAATGTCCATACAACAACCCACCATAGGCTTTACCTCTTAAAACTTTGGACTTACATGTTCCTCCATTCAAGCCATTCACCAATTTATTTTTGCAAATAAATAATTTACATAACTAGGTTTATATACATGGCTTTTTATGGAAAAAGAGTTGTTACACATTCTCCTATTCTAGAGTATCTCTCCATCACACAAAATACTCTCTCTTCTAATTGTTGTTGATAACCATAACTCTATAAGCCACAATATCCTCTAGCGTTAACTCTGGGTGATAAACCCCACTATGTGTAAAGCATACTATGTCACTGATTAAATACATGCTATTAAGGATCTGAGAAAGACAATATCAATAAGATATAAATAACTATAGATAAGATATCAAGAAATATAGAAAATAGAATATATAATATGATAGGTTTTCTGTCGTCTCTATTGTGATTCGTCTATGATTTGTTTTTTAATGTTAGTTTTGTTGTGCTAATTTCAACTTCAAAATTAAAAACACTTGCTTATCATTTTCTTCATGTGCATAGGTTTACTTTATGGTGTTTTTGAATGAACAGGTAAATTTATGTCAAGTTTTATGTTAAATTCATGAGAAAAATACCATAAAAGTAAAGTGTTGAAAAACATAAAACAAATGTACATCAAACCATCAAAATCAACACTTACTCATTGTTTTGATGAAGGAGTTCACCCCTCCTCGACAACATCTCCTCTGTCCAGCTTCCATGACTTGGGCCTCTGCATTAGGTCAAAATGGAAAAAGTGTTGTTTAAAATGCTCTAATACTCCTAAAACATGCTTCAATGTGCTTAGAACATCAAAATCATCTAGGAGCACCTTTTCCTGATCCCCATTTGGTTGAATTTTGCAAATGTTATTGCAAAAATTGTTTCTCCCACTAAACCTCCACTAAAACTGGAGGAACTCCAATTAAATCCACTAAAACTAGAGTTACCACTGATTTTGGAGGGTCCACTAAACATGCTACTGAATTAACTGTAGATTAATTATCAGTTAAACTTAGATTGATTAACATTAATCTGATGTTAGCGCTTAATCCGTGTGGCTAAGCTAACCTCCAGACTCCGGCTAGGTAAAAGTGTGGTCACATGCCAGACTAACTATGAATTGTTATGGTTTAGTTGGTCTTCAGTTATGGATTAGTCATTAGCGATTACCGTCAGATGTATGCTGGTGTTCACATGGGAGGGGGCTGGCCCGCAGGCTGTCTCCCTCCTCCCCCAACTGCAAACGTATTATACAATAAATATAAGAGGCAACCATAATATGTTAAGACACATAGCGGTGGCATAGTGGTAACGCATGTGGTTTGTCTAGGTGAGGCCGCGGGTTTGAATCCACCGACTTGCCCATGAAATTTTACACTAATGCGCGTCGATAACCCAACCTTTGGGAGGGACATGTGGCAGCCTCTGGGCTTGCCACTTGTCTCCTCCTCATCGGTCCATCCTTCATCCAATGAAAACAAGCCATGTCACCATCCTGCAGACCAACCACAATACGACACTTCGTGTAACCTGATTGAACATTGACCATCCCTTTGAACTGCCCAGTCACATGCCGCGTCAACAGTTGGGACATCTGATTTTGCAATGACTATACTTTTTTTTGCAAAAATTCTTCTATTTGGCAAAGTAGACAGAACGCAATATATTCCTCATACGAACTCAGTTTGGAGTGAAACAAGTTGCATTTGGATCGTATCACCAAGACGGATGTGGTCATTCAGGCTTTGAGAAATTTTGAGAACTTTTATTTTTGAGCTAAATACTGAGCACCTGATCATTCCTCCCCACTAGAAGCCTTTTGGAAAAGAAAAGATACTATCAATTGTTTAGAAGGTGGGGGTACATCTCCTTCACCTTCTCAATCTACAACCATTTGGCCTTATAATTCTTTTGTCCCTTGAGTCCGACTCGAAGGTATTCGACACTCCCTCTCTTCGAAGTTCTAGTTTATCTGTCAAGTATCAGATCTTGCTGAAGTTCATCAAGATATTCTGGCGAGAAATCATCTATTGATGGTAGCTAAACATGCTCTCTTTCATCATCAATTAAAAGAGGCTCAAACAATCTCAAATTTTGAACATTAACAACATAGTATATTTGCATATAAGGAGTCAAATCTAGCTTAAATGCATTGTTACCAATCTTTTCCAGAATTTTAAAAGGACCATAACATATTGGCTTAATCTTTTTACCCTCCCCTTGAAGTCTCTCTTTGCTAATATATAACAAAAATTCATCTCCAACTTGAAATTTATGATCGACACGGTCTTTTTCATGCCTTGCCTTGTAGCTTCTTTGACTTTTTTCAAGCTGTTCTTGCACTGTGTGATGTATCAACTGAATTTGCTTAATGAAATTCCTTTCCTTATTGGTGTCTCTATGACCATCAATGACGAAATATTTCTCAAAGATGAAATGGTGATCCTGGCAAATACCCAAAACATGCCTCAAATGGCGATGTGTTTGTGGAAGAACGATTTGCCCTGTTGTATGCATGTTGTATGTAATGCAATTGTTCATCCCGTAACATGGGATGTTTGTAGCAATATCCTTTAAGAAGATGAATTACTCTCCTGTTGACCACCTCGGTTTGTACATTTATTTTCAGATGAAAGGTTTTACTCTTCTTCAACATAGTGTCCATCATCTCCCACAAATTTGACCAAAAATTCCCAACGAATTGAGAATCGCGATCACTTATAATGGAGGTAGGAAGACGAAAATGAACCCAAATATTTTGAAAGAAAAGATGAGATGTTTGTTTGGATTTTCTCTTTACATGGTGTTAGAATAGACATATTGTTGAACCTGTCTTCAACTACATACAAGTAATCATGAGAATTCCTTGAGAATGGAAGACCTCCTACAAAATACATTAAGATACTCTCCCATGGACATGAAAGTATCGGAAGTGGAGTGTACAATCCTAGTTTCCTATTGCTAGGCTTACTTATTGCACACAATGAACATCCCCTAATGAAATGAGATACATTATCAAACATGTGTGGCCAATAATAATACCTTTGGTGATTCACTACTCTCTTGCCTACACCAAAGTATCTAGTAATCAATGAAGTGTGTGCCTCCCTGATGATATTGTCTCTTTCTCTTTGTGGAATACATAACCTTCCCAAGTGATACAAAAAATTGTTATGTACATGGAAATATAACTCTTCCATTTGGTTTGCTTGTCTCAAGCTTGCATACAGATCTTGAAAGTCATTATCATATGCATATTGCTCAATGTAACTTTCATGTAAAATAAAATTGTGCTTAAGTAAAATAGATGATTTTACAATAGGCCTAGAAAGCATATCAACTACCTTATTGTAAATTACCTTTTTGTACTTGATAACCAAATGAAAGTGTTGTAGAAAACCCATCCATCTAAAGTATCGTGATTGTTGCAACTTTGATTATGATTGTAAGTACTGCAATGGTGGATGGTCAGTATGGATAATGGTATCCTTCCCCATCAAGTAGTGTTTCCATTTTTTGACACTTTGTACTAATGCGTAAAGTTATTTTTCTTGAGTGGGATAGTTAGTCACAACTCCATTAGAAATTTCAAAATGAAATGAAATGGGCTTACCATGCTGCATAAGAACTGCTCCCATGACATAATCAGTAGCATCTGTTTGCATCTCAAATAGTTGTCTAAGATCCAGAAGAGACAATACCAGTGCTAAACTGATCTTTTGTTTTAAAGCATCAAATGCTTTCTTTTATACATCTCCCCAGTGGAAAACTTTCTTGACACTAGTCAATGCATGTAATGGAGCTGCAATGGAAGAAACATTAGCAATAAATTTCCTCCAATATTGTGTTGCCACTAGAAAGCTTCTTACCTCTGTAATTGTATTGGGCTTGGGACAATTCAAAATGACCTCAACCTTAGAGGGGTCTATCTTCAGCTCACCTCCTCCAAAAATCTGTCCCAAATACACTAAAGAAGTCTTTCCAAATTCACGCTTCGACATCTTTAAAAATAATTGTTCTTTTCTCAATGCATCAAGCACTTTGTTCATGTGCATGACATGTTCATCTTTGGATTTGTTGAATATGAGAATATCATCTAACTAAACAATGAAAAAGTCATCTAGAAATGGTCTCAATACATCATTCATAACTCTCATGAAAGTAGCTAGAGCATTTGTAAGACCGAAAGGAATAATAAGCCAATCAAACAATCCTTGTTTAGTTTTAAATGCGATTTTCCAAATGTCCTATTCAACTATCCTAACTTGATGATAACCACTTCGTAAGTCTAACATCGTGAAATGCTTTTCATACCTCAATTGATCAATCAAATCATCGATTCTTAGAGTGGATAACAATTCTTTACCATTATTTTGTTTAGTGCATAGAAATCCAAACACATGTGCCAAGTCCCGTCCTTCTTTGGCACCAAGACAATGGGTGAACCACACGGTGAAGTAGATGGGCATATAATAGCTTTGTTCAGAAATTCTTGAATTTTCTTCTTGATTTCCATACTCTCCATAATCGACATGTGATATATGCCAATGTTTGGAAGTGGAACATCCTGCTGTAGCTGTATCTCATGCTGAATTCCCCTCTTGGGAGGTAACCCCTTTGGTTCATGAAACATCTTGCCATGCTTGCTTACCACATCAGAAAAATCAGATTTCAACTTATCATCACAACCTTCAAAATATTCCTAATCAATATCATTATTTTTCTTGATCATGAGAAGCACAAAATTTTTACTTGCATTTGTTAGTCTCTTCATCTTCCCCACATTAACCAAAGAAATATTTAACTTTTTTCGATGGGCTCTCACAAGATAGTCCACCGCATTCTTGAGAAATAGATATTTGTTCTCATGGTGATAAAATACTATTTTCCTATCATACAAATAAGGACTTCCCAAAATGATTCTTGAGATGTCAAGTGGAACTACATCTAACTCAACTTCATCAATGAATTTTTCAGTAATGGCCAACCTGAATAAGAATTTCCTTGTAACCTGTAAATTTGCATCGTTGACTATCTAACCCAAGGGATATGGCTTGTGATGAGGTACAGTTTCAAGGTTAATCTTTTTGACCAAGTCTTCTAAAATTAAGTTTGATTGTGACCCACTATCAAATAATGCATCAATCTTTGTATGATTTTAAATCACCCTTACATGGAACAATTCTATCCTTGATTCTTCATTTGGAGTGTTGTTATGACTATGTGAGTAACTATTTCTTGCTACAACTTCGTTTCCTTTTGTGACCATGGCTGAAACTCATCACCAGAATCTAATCCAAGATCATGTTATGTGGTAGCGGTCATTTTTTTTCCCTTATTGTTTGGTTTCTTAGGCCCTAGTTCAGGATGTATTTTACAATAATGGGTTTCATCATGCCCCACTTTGGAACAATGTTGGCATATAGTTTTCTCCCATTCTTTCTTCACACTTGCATTCTTCTTTCCCTTGCATTTTCCACCCTTCTCTCTCTCCTTACCCTTGAATGTCTTCTTCTTACTACCCTCTTATTGAATGTTCTTTCCTCTTGCTTCAAGGTGCATGGCTTGCATGCATACCTCATCCAAATTACTTGATTGAACATAAGGATATTATGTTTTAAGTAGGAATGTAGAACCCCAATATATTTTAACAGTGTATCTTGGGAACTCAAGTTTACTCCTAACAATAAAGCCCTCTTTATAAACTTGTAGATATAGTCTTGAACTATTTGGCCCTTGAGTTGCCTAAAAATTTTCCAACTCATAATGTCTTTTTGCATATAGGCTAAAGGATAAAACTATATTTTAATTTCGAAAACAAATTCAACCCAAGAAATGGATATCATACCATGAATTTGCATTTCCTCTTGAGTCTTTCCTTCCCACCAACTAGTGCTTCTCCTTCTAGCCCCAATGAAGCCAACTGAATTTTTATGTCACCTTCTTGAAGGTTTTGAATTCTGTAATAAACCTCCAATTGTCAAATCCAATTTTTTAACTTTTCTGCATTCACTTCACCATTGTACATGGGAAGTTCAAACTTAATCTCCAATTTGAGTAAGGGATTCTTTTACTTTTCGGGTTTTTCAATGAGTATGAACAGTTTTTGCCGTGGAAGTGGAAGATGATGACGTTTGGGATGATGAGGATGATGAATATGATGAGGAATATGGAGATGGTGGAGATGGAGGAGGCTTTCCTCCATTACCCTTTGAATCCTTCTTTTCATCTTTTTTATCTCTTGAGCTTCCTTCTCCATGTGGAGGCTTAGAACTATCTCTAGCCATTCTAGTATTCCTCTCTTCATAGAGGACTCTAACCATGTCAGTTAAGTCATAGAAATATTTCTTGAATGCTTCCTCTTCTGAAATACCTTCAGTATCTCTTGCTCCATACATGATGGCTTTGGATTCAAGCTCAGCTTCTGGTACTGCTTGTACCTCCTTAATATTAGTTGAAGATAAAACTTGAGGTATTTCAAGTGCAGCTAGGATTGGAACTTTGGGTGGAGATTGTGGCCTTATGACTCTCCTTCTTCTGGGCATTACCTCAAGAGTTACAACCAATAGTTTCCCTTCTCCTCTCTGGAACCTTAACCTTGTAAGCATCACAAATTTGCAACCATTAAAACCCTACTTGCACAAAACTCAAGAAATCAATGAAATAACCTTTGCTCTGATACCAACTTGATCTATTGTTGAATGTTAGTTTTGTTGTGCTAGGTTCAACTTCAGAATTAAAATCAATTTCTTATAATTCACTTCATGTGCATAGGTTTCCTTTATGGTGTTTGTGAATGAACATGTAAATTTGTGTCAAGTTTTATGTTAAATTCATGAAAAAATAGGATGAAAGTAAACTCTTGAACAATAGAAAACAAATGTATAGAAAACCATCAAAATTAACACTTAACAAGTTTTTTGATGAAGGAGTTCACCTCTCCTGGGCTACATCTCCTTGGTCCAGCTTCCATTTCTTAGGCCTCTGTATTAGCTCAAAATGGAAAAAAGTGATGTTTACAATGCTCTACTTCTCCTTAAACTTGCTTCAATTTGGTTAGAACATCAAAATCATCTAGGAACACCTTTTCTTGATCCCCATTTGGTTGAATTTTGCAAAAGTTATAGAAAAACCTATTTCTCCTAGTAAACCTCCACTAAAACTACAGGAACTCCAGTTAACTCCACTAAGTCTGTAGTTACCACTGTTTTTGGAGGGTCCGCTAAACATGTCAATGAATCAACTACAGATTAATTATCAGTTAAACTCATATTAATTAATTTTTATCTATTGTTAGTGCTCAATCTGTGTGGTTAAGCTACCCACTAGACTTCGGTTAGGTAATAGTGCGGTCACATGCCAGATTAATCATGAATGATTATGGTTTAGTTGGCCGCCGATTATGGATTAGTCGTTAGCCATTACCATTGGATGTATGGTGGTGTTCACATGGGAGGGGCCTGGCTCCCTCCTCCCCCATCAGGAAATGTATTACACCATAATTATTAGTGGCAACCATAATATGTTAAGACACATAGCGGTGGTATAGTGGTAATGCATGTGGTTTGTCCGGGCGAGGTCGCAGTTTCAACTCCGCCGACCTACATATAAAATTTTACACTACATCTCACCAATAGCTAACCTTTAGGGAGGGACATGTGGCGGCCTCCGAGCTTGCCACTTGTCCCCTCATCCTTGGTCTATCCTTTGTACAATGAAAACAAGCCACATCACCAACCTGCAGATGAACCACAATATGAAACTTGGTGTAACCTGATTGAACGTTAACCATCCCATTGACCTGCCAGTCACCTTCGACATCAGTAGTACAAACTGTTGACTATGTAGTGACTATACCTTTTTTTTGCAAAAAAATATTCTATTTGGAAAAGATGATAGAACGTGATATCTTCCTCATACAAACTCGGTTGTGAGTGAAACTAGTTGCATTAGGATCATATTGCTGAGATGGACACGATCATTCAGGTTTTGAGAAATTATGAGAACTTTGATTTTTGAGCTAAATACTGAGCACTTGATCAGTCTGTATGCCAAGAGTTCCATTCCCCTAATTGTATATAATGGAAGGTCACACATTATGCTCACCACTTTTTTAGGATGCCTACTTGAATCTGTCACCTACTATGGGCTTATGCAGGAGCCTTACTGTGACTTCTCTCCTATCTGGGAACACTTAACCAAGGCTTTGAGCCTAATCCTTGCTTTCAATGGTTGACTAGAGAGAGGATAGTCCTAACCCATAGGAAGGCCAAGACTGGGATTAGGTACTCTATATTATATTTTTTTTGTTAAACACACATATGCAGCAAGAACAATATGAAAGATAAAACATGACAATACAATTTTATTAACAACTGATATACATTTATAGTACATTGTTGTGACCGTTGGGTTCCACATCCCAAGGTCTCTTGGACTCCTTTTTTCCGTTCGGCTTCCAAACTAACCCATTGAGCATTAGGTGTCCAACATTCCCGCCCTTAATCTGAAGGGTTATGTATGAGTCCAAGAAGAGAGCTGTAATACAAAATGTGCAAAAATGCATGGCAGCACTAGGCTGAATGTGCTCTCTGAAATGTTGGTATAAAGGGTGGTGGTTTAAGGATGACCACCAACACTGGAATGCTTAGTGCAGTTCCTGGAACTCTTCCAAAACTGGCAAGAAACTGAAGTTTTCTGCTAGAGGAAGTTCTCCTATTTTTTTGAAGAGGGAAACCTTCAACCATGAAAGGGATGTCTCACCCCGCATAAAAGGGAGAACTTCAACCTGAAAAGGGAAGTCTCAACGTGTGATGGTTTAAGGATGACCAACAACTCTAGAATGCTTAATGCAATTCTGGAACTCCTCCAAAACTGGCAAGAAGCTGGAGTCTTCTGCTAGAGGAAGTGTTCTCAATTTTGTTCCTAGAATTCTTTGGAAACTGGCAAGAAGCTGAAGTCCTCTGCTAGAGGAAGTGTCCCAGATTGCCAACTGAAGGCATGTTCACGGGCATCTCTGCCTCTGGCTACAACTCTGAAACTGGTGTGGCAGGTTGTGCCTCAGGCTCGCTTGATGTGGCTTTGAAGCTTGTAGATGACCATCATTTCCCCCCTGTCAGATACAAGGTGAGATGATGGAGAAAACTCAACTGCAAGACTGTTCAATACTCTAGAACAAGTTCTGACATGTGTTTGGAATATATTCTTGGCTGTTGATGCCCATTGCCACGAAGTGATCCATCCATGATGAATCTTTGTTCTTGCAGGACGTTTGTTTCTGAAGCATCTATGTGAAGAATGACTGGTTTTATGGCAGTGCTTACATGGATGAAGATCAAAATAGTGATCTTTCATATGGCCAACTTTGTCACAGTGTTGGCATTTTACAAATTGTTGTTGTTGTTGTTGTTGTTGTTGTGGAAGAGGGGCAGAGTCTGGAACAGTTGAAGCTGAACTGTCATGAGGAACAGGTGAACTATCATGAATGAATCCAGCACTCTGAAACTAAATGGGCTTTGAGTAGTCTAGAATATGAAAGGACAAGTCCTTGTCATATCCAAGGCCAGTTCTGTGCTTGTTGTGGAGAAGCTGTTCCCAAGGTCTGATGATGGGCTTGGGAAGTGCAGACTGAGTTTTCACATCCTCATGTACAACTGCTGCTTTATTGGGTACTAAATCTGAATCAACTTCAACAATAGTGACTTGCTTATGATGGGTTGTAGTCTCAATGTTATGAATAGAAACATGTTCAGAATGACTCCTCTATTTTAATTCTTCTTGCTGTAGCTGAGATTCAAGCTACAAAAAATTGATCTTTTCCTGTGCATTTTGTAGACAGGCCTGAATGTCTGTGAGAGAAACTTTGCTGACTTTTAATGTATCATGAGTAGTAGACAACATCAGAGTTTTGAGGAACTCTATTACTTCATTGATTCTGGCTATTTTCTCTAATGTTAAACTTACACTTTAAGCCAACTATGAACCAATGTCACTACAAGGTATTCTCAAAGTTTGTTCTCTCAGAAAACTGCAACAATTAAATGAGATTATTCCTTGAGGAATGAATCAAAAGCTAGATTTTAACTCTACTTATTCTCCAAATCCACACACAACAATGGTTGGTTGCATTCATATACAAGAAAAGTATATTGTGAATTCCAAAACAATGAAACTCAAACGCTACAACAAATAACATACTTTCTTTTCGACTCAGAAATATATATCAGCAAGGATGCAAGGTTTACACAGATATCTATTGAAGAAATACAGTGTATTTTATCAATTTTACACGCAAGGTTCAACACAGAAATAGAAATACCATGAATCCACTGCATTAGATGGCTTAAATCAATCAAAGAATCTCCCAACTCCCACTCAACCTCTTCGCCTTCTCCACTTTCTCCTTGAATAGTGCTAACAAGGATACACCAGATACCTTAACAACTTTAAACCTAACTCCAGGAATATCTCCCACGACATGCCCCTTTCGCCCAAATTCAGCGATCAACACCTTGTCATTTTCTTCAATGTAGTTCAAAGGCCAACACAAATAGGCTCAACCTTGATGCAGTTGGTGTTGAGTGTGATAATTTAGGTTCTGTGAAGGTTGACGAGTACTCTCGAAGCACAATTCCAAATATATGGGCAGCTGGAATCTGGACAAATCTCACGCACCAATGGAACTTGACTTTCCATGTGCTCCAAGACAGAGCAGGTGTTCGTGCAAGTCTATCTGGCACTCAAGGTTCACCACTTAAAAATGCCATTCGGTCTTCATAAAAGGGATTAACATTACTTCCTGTCTATACCAACATTACTGTCTATATTTTAGAAATGAAAGTCTTGACTTGCACCATGTTCACAGTTCCCGCATCTGCACTAAAACTCACATAAGACCTTAAGAAAGACGTCTGTTAAAAGCAACAACAGTTATCTCACTGTATCGTACAATCACAGAGTACAGTTGTAGAAGCATACATGCTTCAACATCATATAATTAATAACAACGTTCAAATTGGGATACCTCTCACAGTAGTACCATTCACAGCATCACAACCATTTCTTCGCTTTAGTTATATGAGGGACATCAAGGAGGAACAATCCCACACAGCCATCGAGAGAACCAAGATATAACAGAAAATGATTTTAGTAAAACTATCTCCGTCGGCCATGGTAAGGTCCAGCAGCGCCCTCCATGCTTCTGAGTCGATTCAATGGGCCACCGATTCAATGACTTCCAACGAATTTTTCCAAGCCTTCACCCAGTGTTAGAATCAGGAAAATTCTAAAACGATCAACAATGTATCTTTAACGCAGTGATTTGTCAAGCTGACTCTTGTGCAGCGGTTTGCAGGACGGGATCTCATGGTGTGTGTACAGACGGGTTTCGGTAAAACTGCAGCCTTTTGTTTCCCTATAATTGCAGGAATTATGAGGGGTCAGATTCCTCAGCGTCTCCGTGGGGCACGGACAGCATTGCCGCTGGCACTTATTCTTTCTCCAACAAGAGAATTATCATGTCAAATACACGAAGAAGCTAAAAAGTTTTCTTATCAAACTGGTGTCAAGGTTGTCGTTGCTTATGGCAATATCACATTATGCAGAGGACAATCAGCCGGTGGTGGCACTTAGCAAATCAGCGTTCGAATCCCAACCACAAACCACACAACATATAATACAGCCACAAAATACAAAGAAATCTACCTGAGACGCCTCCAAATCTGACTATGAACTGCCCAATTTCGGGCCCCTATCCGTTGGCAAGGCTCCAAATACACATAACTGGAGAACTGACTACACCTCCTCTCCCAGAATCTTCTAAAGGACAGCGATGGAACGCTATCTCTCGCGCCCTTCTATTGACGGAAGGCTGTATCTTGGTCAAGGGCTAGAAGGCCGAAATCATATCACTAGAATTATTGTGTTAGACATTGGCAATGGCAGGAAGTATGTGATACTTATCCTCCTATTACATATGATATTCCAATGCATATATGCAGTTCAAGACGGGTCGCAGGTGGCCTTTATGTATATCGCAGACATGACATATATGAGGACAGTCTGAATGTTGAGAAAAATGTGTTGCTCGTAGCTTATGACTACAGATATTTTCACATACTGAGATATGAGTCGTCAAATGCACGTTGGATAAAAGTGGCAACGATGTTATCGCCGGTTAGATTTCTGTTATCTTGGACATGGGCCATGCATCAACAATCAACAGTCATCAACGCACATTCCAACGTTCACTTCATTATAGCGCTAGAGCAACGTACGCACACACCAAACTATTCGATGCAGAAAGCAGAGAATAATGACAGGAAAATAGCAGAGGTGTTAGGATGAAGGGGAAACAAAGGGCGTTATTGTGCATAAGATAGAACACGTGTTCTTGAATAATTGTTTCCTTGGTCTCAGTTTCTCGAATGACTATAACAAGATTTGAATATGCAGAAAATGAGATCCAGCAGAATGATATGATGTTCTGATGATAGTACTGAAAAGCACTGTTTGGTAACCGGCGGGAGGCTTTATGATGGCTACGCAGAGCAGAATATTGGGTTGTTATGTAAATGGTAGAATGGGAGAAACTGTTCGGTGGAGCCACGATGGGTGGTATGGTGGTTTGATGCCACGATGCCAGAAGAATGATGTTCTGATGCCAAAACAATGACGGTTTGATGCCAAAACATGAGATTTTCCAAACCACAGTCACGCCAACAATGTGTAATCCGTGTTCATAGGAGGAGCGATATTACCTTATTTTGAGCCTTTCAGAACACTCTTGAGCGCACTAGCGTTCAATTCTCCACAACTTTCAAACTATTCCACGTTCACGGCTTGGTCTCCACGCTCACAGCAACAACATTGGAAAGAGAATAATGGCTCAAAATGGAGCAGGGCCAGTAATCGCCTGCTCTGATACCATGTTAAACACACATGGGCAGCAAGAACAATATGAAAGATAAAACATGACAATACAATTTTATTAACAACTGATATACATTTATAGTACATTGTTGTGACCGTTGGGGTCCACATCCCAAGGTCTCTTGGACTCCTTTTGTCCGTTCGGCTTGCACACTAACCCATTGAGGATTAGGTGTCCAACATTTTTTAAACACATATCTTTGTCAAATATTTGATGGAAGATACAATTCGTTGAATATTCGAAAACTATTAGTCATACATCTCGTCGGCTACTTGATTACTGAATTGAAGGAGGAAAGCATATGTACCCTAACACCCCTGTCAGACCGAACTCCCATCCATCGCATCTTTAACATTTTACCGACATCTTGAAAATGTTGGAGTGAAAACAATTTTGTCGCACAATTGACTTATGCCTTCAATTACCCAACGTCTCAATGTCGGTTTGTTTCTTCAGATAAAAAGAGTTATGTTTTGAATATCTGTTGCATTTACAATGCTTCACTGTCAACTTTAAAAAATTAGAGTGACATCACTTCTATCACACAAATCAATTATTCCATTGATTACATGATGCCTCAACGTTGGTTTTTTCCATCGGAAAAATTGACCTATATGCCAAATATTCATCGCATATCTGATGCTTCACCATCGGCTTGAAAGCATCAGAGAGAAAACACTTATGTCACACAATTTACTTATGTTTACGATTACCTGATGAATCCATGTCGGTTTCTTCCATTGGTGAAAAAGACCTATGTGTCAAATGTCGAATTGGAGATTGTGTGACCTACCAAATATTCGACGTTCTTTCTGTCAGATATCCGATGCTTTTTAGCATCACAAAACCGGCTTATAATTGTCATTCTTTTAATGAATATTTAGGCATTTTTATGTGTCAAATAATTGACATCTCTATCATTGATTATTTGATGGTAACTAAATTGTTAGTTGTTCAACAAAATTACAACAACAAATTGATAAACACTTATTTGTTGGATATCCAACGCAAACAAGTTGCATACTCGACTAATAGCCATCATATTTTGGCCCTATTTGTACTAGTGAAAAATAATTATAAATAAAAAAATCTCACAAGCCCAAAAATTAAATCTAAAGAATGTTAAAAATATTATAAAAAGAGCACATACCTCCTCATTTGGTCATTGTGATTTGGATAATAGAGAAGGATAGAACTTCAAAGCTTGTTGGTGCAAGGGAAAGGAGGAGTAAGAGTAGCCAAGTAAGGTAAGTTGATTTCTCCCCTCTATTTGTCAATGTTTGCATGGGCTTCCCATGGTTGTAGTCATTTTTTAGGAAAAAAAATATATTTTTGTGGAAGTAACCCAACAAAATCATGCACGAAACAAGGATTATTCAGTTGGAATGCTCCAACCACATGGATGTGTCGCATCCCCTGCGGTTGAAATGCTCTAACTGCACAGATGTAGTTGGAACCAAATTTTTCTCGTTAGAAGAGCATGATTAAGGTCCAATTTTTTTATTTTTTCTTGTGTTTTCCCAATGATCGATTTAGGTAGGGTTTCACAATGAAGTTCAATTTTTTTACAGTGGCCACGATTGATATTAAATTATTTGTGAGTGTAGGAGAAACCATGGTGTAGTGGAGGGAAAGAGATCATGTGTTCAATGAGATACAGGTAATGGCACATCAACCAACCATGGATGCACTGAGGAACTATAGACTATTGAAGTTTTACATGATCCCAAGCATGAATAAGCAACCCTTTTCACTTGGCGAAATCATTTAGTGGTGGGATGTGGACACCTAAGAGTTCATAGTCATTTACCATACGGTTGGAGGATGTATAATTTTTCACTATATTTTCAAGGTGGGGTGCTCTAGTTTTGTTCGTAGGGGTTTGAAATACTAGCATAGAAACAATGCAAGGCTACATTCAACAACATTGTAGAGCTAGCTCTCGAAGGGACATTGATAGAATCTTGATTGAGGACCTTGAGGATATCACACTTCAGACCCTAGCATCCACTATGAGTTGGATAGTAGTAACTAAAGCACCCCATAGTGTGACCAAACCACACCTATATTTGGATCTTAGATGCATGTAGCCTACCTTGTTTAAATGGTGTGAAGGCATGTTGGCCAATGTAGAGGAAGAACTTACCAAAATGAAGAGAGGGAGGAAAAACAATTTGGCTATGGGAGTCTACTAGTGATTTTATTCTTGGAGAAGATCTTGTCCATGAGGCTAGTGTCACTAGAATATGTGGTGTATCTACCACCAACAAAGCCTCTAATTATGAGGTGGTGTTGTCTCATGATGAGGGAAGAGGGTGTGCATAGTAGAAACTAGTTCCCAGCAACATACTACTAGTGGTTGAGAGAAACACCATTGGTAGTGGATGATTATCCATATGATGGAGTAGACTTCCAGGGAGATATAGACATGGTATTGCCCCCTAGAATGGATTGGGGTGATAGAGGTAAAATACTTTTGGTTTTTGTATTTTTTTATTTTTTTTAATTTGTGATTTTTTTGGGGGATGGGTACAAAGTTACAGATATGTTGTAAATGTGATATACAGATGTGCCACCAACACACCCAGTAGGATGTTCTTCACTTAGGATAAATTTACCACCATCCCAAATGCAAGCGGCACATATAGCAATAGAAGAGGATGAGGAGTTGCGGGAATATGATGGACCTCTAAATTAGACATAAATCAAGGCCCATGCCTCTAATTTAAAACATAAATTAATGCCTATGACCATCCTTCAGCACATTAAACCTCTCTTTTTGCATTAGATAATTTATTTTTAACTTTAATATATTCATTAGGAAGGTTTATGAGTAATTGAATATTTGTGCCTAATAGTATTTATTTTTTGTGGAATATTATGAGAATATTGGGCATATTATGAAGATTTGGAGGAGGAGATAATTTAGGGACTCGTTCCCTGCTACTATAGAATCAATAATAAATAATAATTCAACAAGATATTATGGAATTATGGCACAAATTGTGGAACTCCAATGATTGAGGAAATCTAGGAATGTGTTCCACTAATCAAGGGAGCAGATCCACTAATCAAGGGAGCAGATCTGCTAATCAAGGGATTTTGGTGGGGAAAGCTTCCTCCATCCATGGGGAATTATTATTAATCATTTTTTATAAGTACCAAGTCGAATTTTCCTCTAGGGAATGATTGAGAAAATCTAGGAATGTGTTCCCTGCCATTTAATTCAAAATCCTAGTATTGGGGACTAGATCCACTAATCAAGGGATTTTGGTGGGGAAATATTCCTCCATTCATGGGGAATGATTCCTAATCATTATGTATAAGTACCAAGTTGAATCGTCCTCTAGGGGGGATTTTTCATTAGTTTTATTGTGGAGAGAGCTTATATTTTTGTAGCTCCATTGTATTTGCTTGCAGGGATGTAATTCTATTGATGAAAATAATGAATATTGGTGTCATGTTCAGCTTCTTAATCTTGTTCTCCTCCAAAGGTCTCTGATTTTCCTTGGGCTTGGCCATCCAAGGAACCTCAAAGCCCTTTTGTATGATTTTATTTCCTTCTTTTCATTGCTTATTCACATGCATCTCTAGTTTTTATGTCTTTCTATTTCTGCATTTATGATTAATAATTTCTTGTTGTAGGATTGAGTTAAACGGTTGATGTAAGCTCTTTTGCGGGATCAAAAGAATTATTTCATCCTTGGAAAAGATTTGGAAGTTCATAATAATCATTGAGTTGCTTGGACTAGCCTTCTCATTCCCAAATCTAGATTGTTGGACCTCCTTTCTAGCAAAGAACAATAAATGTCTGCTATTTTTTCGAGTATGCTAACGAGATTCAATCGAATTGATTCCACTTGCATTAGATCAAAAAAACATTCTAGTTCATAAAAAAAATTACCGCGATGCATTTTCACTTGATTTGGTTAGGCATTTTTTAGATTTACTAGCTCACTAGTTCTCGAATTTCTAGATTTTCGACTAGTAATAGTTTTTAATTTTTTTTGCATGGGTTGAAAGAGGTCTTTTTGAGTGATTCCACTTGGAATGGGGACCTAAGACATCCTAGTTAATAAAAAAATTTGTCCCATCCAATCTGGATTTGATTTTCTTGATCATTCGATGAATTATAGTAAATATATACATCATGTAGGAAAATCAGGGGATCCTGTAGGAAATCACTGTAGCATCTTATAGGAAAGCCTGTTTTGAGGCTGAATTGAGGAAAAAGCCTCCAGGAAGATAGCAAAGGGTCCCTACTTGTCTCCCAAACTTTCCAACCATTCACCATCATCTCCAAGCCACGTTCAACATGACCAAAAGATATTAGCTTTCACACTCTCACATGGAAAAAAGACAAAAAGAAAAACAAATTTATTTTATTCATTTACATGCACAGCAGTAGAAGGTTTGATTGTTTGAAACTGCATGCTTAGTTTAGTAGGATTTCATACATTTTAACCTAGAATTATTTTGAAGAAAAGACTCTTAGCATTTAGTTAGAAAATGGTGTGTTCTAGCATTTGATTTCATTCCCTTTCCTTGTACTTTCTTGCAATAGGTTAAGGTTCCATTTTGAGCATTTCATTTTTTGCAATTAGTTTAGGATTTGACTTCAGTACATGCACTCCATTACATCATGAAAGCAAAGGAAGGACACATTGTATGCCGCACATATAGTGCCGACACCTTTTAAGTTTGTACGAACCCTGGGTTGATAATTAAAGTCAGTAGGCTTGGGAGTTGCAGCATTCTTATTGCAATATCGAGGCTCATAAGAATTTACTCTCAATGTTGAGGGGTCAACACTAGGGGTTCCTCTAAGGATTATTGTAGATACATCTTGACATATGCAAAGGCACATGGTTAGAGTCACTTCAACCCGTCCTTAGAGCCTCCTTCGTCACATTCTGAATGTGGTGTTATGTTATCATGAGAACCACTAAGTAGGGATAATAGTGTTCCTAGGGTTGTGTGTTTTTTATGTTACTGCATATGTATCATGGTTCTGATGCCCATATTTTTAACTATGTACCAAAAAATCTGGTGATATAATAAAATTATGTCTTATATGTGTTTAAGTTTAAAATGATGTGTTATTTACAATGTGAATTACTGTATCACGTGCATGGTTAAAACTTTTATTGGGACAAATGTCAATATAACACAATTCGCTAACAAATCAACTAATGTGTTTTAGTCTCAGGGAATGTAAACATAAGAAATGTAATCAAAGAAATGTTCCAAGATACGTACTCTCAAAAAATGTAGAATAGTAGAGTTCTTTACCAAAGAGAGATGGTTGAGCTAAGACACTACGAGGTGAGACTTGAGCTGAACAACTAAGTTTCATATCCCAAGGTGATTAGCCTCAGTTAAGAGCTCAATGAAAGCACTATACTCAGCCACATTGTTGTAAGTAGGTGAACATAGATACTCGTTGTACTCACAAGCTCATTAGTGAATAAAAAGATGACCTAAGCAGCAGAGGTAGTGTCATGAGTGTAATGGCTTGCACCATCTACAAAGCCTCTATAGGGAAGCAAGGGTTTTGACATTTTTGCATCAAATGCCAAAAATACATATCACACACCGAAATTGTGGAAAAAAATAAAGACAACTAAAGAAATGTATCACGCGAACACCTATATAAATTATGTACATGTGCAACACAATCCAGTAAGTCATGCTGAAGGGTGCCCACAATGGGGCACATGCCAAAGGTTTCTATATGTAAACTCATAGGGGGCGAGGGGACCATATGACTCACTGATGTGGGGCCATGCCAAAGGAAGTCAGACGTCCCAATCTAGAAATATTGACCATGCCAAGGATATTCTAACATAGTCATGCACTCAAAATTAACTTGGGGACATAAGGGAGGATCAAGACATAAAAGAGGTGAAGGACTCTCATCAACAAGTGGTAAGGAGTTGGACAATTTGTTGGCAAGTTTGGTAGTATATGCCAAAGACTTGACTCGGTCTCGAGGTGGCACTTCCAAGGAAGGTTGTAGAGGTGCTCCCTGAATTGTTCCAAGATTTATGTTTCAAAACTCTAGTTATTCTAATTCAGGAATACTAGAGGCACGAAGAAGCACAATTTCCTTACAATTATCAATGCGAAGATCCATGACCTCCAATTTGACTTACCAGGGGGGTTTTTCATTGATGGAGTCATGTGGAATAGGAAGTGACAACTCATGTGGGAAGAGGAACCTAGTCATATCCCATATTATGAAGGAGTTTCTGACCAGTGTCAGGAGGTAATGAAAGGACTTCCAGAGAAGTAATATCTTCCATAACAAGTGGCAGAGGATGCCCACTAGTTTAATCAACTTCCATAATATCAAGTGACACCACCCAAGGATGTAGAGGTCTATGGGGTCTACAGGTGTCGGAAGAGATCATATGCATAGGATCTTTATAAGAGAAGGAATGAATGTAAGGCAGCGGTAATTGAGGGAATACCCTAATAAGATATGAGCTTTTAAATAAGCCTACACCAACACTCTGATACTAACTAGGGTTATCTCCGACAAGTGGGATTGACTTCCCCATAATGGAAAGTTTGGTCGATGGCATGCAATATTCAAGTTGATTAATGGTAGCAATCTTACCCTCATGATGAAATCAAAGTACATAAAACATAAACGAGACAACTTCAGTCATGGCATAAAACCAGCTATGGTCAAGGAGAATATTATAATCCAAAGTTATGTCGATGACTTCAACATCAACATAAATGGTTTTACCTCCTATCTCAATGGAAAACTTGGGAAGAACCCCCTTAGGTACAAAATTATGTCCATCAAATGCTTGAAGATTGGTATTAGACTTAGAGAGAGTTGGAGAGTGGAGAGCCTTCTAGCATGATGTTGACATCATACAAGTGGAAGATCCTTCATTCACCAAAGTGTGATGAATATTCTTATGAATGAAGCTCACGGTAATCTGAAAGGTCATCTAGTGGGAAAGTCAAATGGAAACCTTGTCAACATTAAAGGTGATAATATTTGAGTCTGAGGGGTATACTCTGCTGATCATAGACAACAAAGCCTTGTGTTGTTGAGGAAAACTTTGCAAGACCTCTAAGGTAGAGATGTCACAAGGAGCTTGGGCTAGATCTTCAACAATACTATAGTGTCGAGTAGCCCAAAGATATGGATTGTTTACTTTATTAAGAATGAAACCCTTAGGTGGGTGATAAATAGGTTCCGCAGACTTATCTAACATGAGAGGTCTAGTGGAAGGAAATGGAGTGGTTGAGTCCGTAGAGGAAGAACTCGACTCGAGAACATCATTGGATTTGGCTCACCTAGCCACATTGATATTTTATTTGCACATAAAGAAAGACAAATTCTTTGGAATATTAAAAAACGACCCCTCATTTCCCACTTGCAAAGGCGTAGGAGGTTGTACGACCATTTGTTGTTGAGGTTGTGTAGGTAATGGATGAGTTAAAATGGGAGGTTGTTGGGTAGCATGTGGTGGTGCAAGGAGCCTATGAATTTGTTCCATTCAAGGGCACTTATGAGTTAAGTGTTCACCTTGATATATCTTACAAGGGATCTTAATCTTACGGTGATGCTCAAATGTGCCTCCTCCCTGATTTTGTCGGTTTGGTTAAGGATATTGAGTAGTTTGATTCTTTTTCTTATTCTTCTTATTATTTTTACCACCAGGTTGTCAATTTTTCTTTGGTTTTGTGTACTTCACCTTAAGAACATCGATGGAATGTTGAGAAGAAGGTGATTTTTTAGAGCCGTATGCACTTTCTCAGGCTCGAGATGTAACGATCAAGTTGGGAAGAAATTTGGCTCATAGAATCAGGAACAAACCCAATCACACCATCAGCATGTGGGCTAGGAGCAGGTTTAGGTGGATCAATGGAAGGTTGTGGAGCATTCAGGAGTACTTTAGAAATCATACATGACTAGGAATAGATAAAGTCTCGTTATTGGGTAGCTAAGATGGCTTGTTCCTCAGTAACAACTCTAAACATAGAGACATATTTAGAAATTTGAGGTCTTAACAATTGAATGAAACATTTACGTAATATTTCATTAGGAACTTTAGCTTTGACCAACCTCTTGCGGAATTACCACTCATGGATATTATCAAAAATCAAGGTGGCATGGTCTTGTTTAAAGTTAGAAAAAAGGAGGGAATCAATGTCATACCTCATAGGAAACTGGAAATTGGTCAATAAAGTTTGGGCTAAGGATACAAAATAATTGTAAGATGTTTGTTATAGACATTTTTTGGGCACTGCAACCCCAATCATAAATGTCCATAAACCAAGGGCTCTTAAGTCCCTAAAAGTGTTGTTCTGACCCCTAAAAGAACAAGGTCAGCTGATTGCATCATCTCCCAGAAGTTCTCCATGAAAAACTACTCAGAACTGGTCAAAACTGGACCATCTCACCTGCTCCATGGTCAAAGTGCACTGCATCCCACCTAAACGCACACGGGAGGTGTGATGCATACTGAAAATCCCTTATATGGGGTGCGATGGGCGAGAATGGACAAATGGCAGGGTCAATCTGCAAGGTGGAGGATCATGGAATCTTCTAGAAACTTCTCCTGTGACACTTGCCTCTCTACATTCGACTAGGGATGAGTAAGAGATCATCAATCTCCAAGTGGAATCAAGAACTATTATATAGAGGACACTCATCAAATCTCAAAAGCTGACTCACCCCCATTGCAAACATCTATATATGGATCCCTCATCTCAGAGATCCAGAGGCCGGAATTTTGTATCTTGTAAGGAAGTGTTACTGGTTTCTTGGTGCAACATCATAGTTTTGGGCGATCTAAGCTTTTCATGAGGTGAAGAAGGGATTTCTTGCTGAGAGGATGTCGCTGGGTCAGAAAAATTAGTTGTAATCCTCTTTGCTATTCTTGATTATTAATAAAGCTATTCAAGTTTTCCTCCACATTCTTGTATGATTGATGATATATGCATTTGTGTGGTCAATATATATCTGGTCCTGTATTGTTTATGATAGTAGATCTCTGTTCTTGGATAGTGTTATGCTGCTTTGATTCTACAGGTGCTCTTTGAAGCTAGGTAGACGAGTAAGCGAGTGCCAAAGATCTATCATAAGGGAGAGAAATCAAGCGCAAGATAGAGGTTGGTCTCCTTTATTCCCCTCTTATCTACTTCTCATAAAGGAAAACGAAAGTGGTTTTAGTTTGTTTGCTTCTAAGGTAGCTACCAGCCTTAGTGGGATTAGCAGCTCTGCATAGACACTAGATTTCTCGATAACAAAATGGTGACTCCACTGGGGAGAGAATAGATTGTTTGTTTGTCTATATTTGTTTGCTTTATAAACTTACAGACTGAGCCTGAAGTCAAGCCAGCTAGCCTTCGAACTACATTTTCTATGCAAGTGCAAAGTAGATCAATGCTGCTTCAGTCTATCTCCGGGTTTTGTTTATGAACTGAACAATCAATTTAAAAGCTCTCTAATTTCCCTTGTGGTGGCTCTAGTAACCTCCTTAGATCTACCCCCGTGATTTATTTAATGATTACCACTTTCTCAGCCAAAATCCCTAAACTGTGCTGCAAACTGTGATCAAGAACTGGATCAAAAGTCTCGCACTGTACCATCGCACCCTCTCTTCAAGGATATCAGTATGAATCGCGCTTCCCGTGTGCTGTAGGTGGGATGCATACTGGAATCCCTCTGTAAGAGGTGAGCTGATCAGAAAGGGCTAATTTTGCGTTCAGACTTTGGTCTTTTCACTCTTTTTAGCTCTATTAAGGAGTTTTGATGTCTGCAGTCAGTATACCTCTGTTGGAAACCCCCTTCCTTGCCATTATTCTGCCTCTATTCTGCAAATAACTGTAAATGTTTTTATGTATTGTGAGCCATTGTCAGTTCTCTTTTACAAAGAAGTAGCGTAATTGAACTGTCGTTTCTTGATTTGAAAGTGTCGGAAGTGTCGTTTTCAGTCATAGAAGAGAATCTGATTGTTCTTGATAGTCGATTACACTATTACTCTTGTATTTGATTTGAATTAATAGTTTTTCAAGTGTCGAAAGCAAGTTTTCAATTCCAAATAACAAAGTGTCGTCATTGTTTTCATTTTTTCTTGAAAAGAAAATTGTTAGTAATGTCGCTTTGAAAAATAATTCAGATTTGCGCTTAGATTTCTTTCTATCATTCACACATTAAGAAGGCTGAAAACGAATACATGCATGTGCATTTGCATTTAGACTGTTTGTTGGTTTGATTTAGTACAATGCATATAGTGTGTGCTCTCTGCTCTATGTTGAAAGAATACCGTCTCTCTTTCCTTAGTAGCTAGGATTTTCATTGCAAAAAGAAGATTAAATGATTGTTTATCATCTTAGATTGCATTTTAGGAATTGTATATCTACATCACGCGGTGAACCCGAAAGGAAAATTTCTTAAGCAAGATCAACTGTAAAATAAATTTAATGAATCTAAAAACGCTTTGGAACCTAACGCACAACATTTAGAATTCTAGGCTAGACACGTATTTCGGCGTCGTAAAGCCTAGTAACTGTTGTTTTCATTGCTAGTTGGGTGATTCCTCCACTTTGAGACGATAAGTGCCAGTACACACTTGTGCTCCCACATACCGTCGAGTATATATTGGGAGACCACAATAGGCTTTATCCTTTATCCATAGGAAGCTGTGTCTACCACCCTATCGATCGCAATGCACTGAACACAGCATTTGCGAAGATTGACTGCCGTATCATAAAAAGTATTCTGTAGTTTTGCGATTGGTTTGGTAATCCCTATGTCTAGATTTCTAGAGTAGTCTCTTTCGTTCCTTTTTAGAATCCTTAAAGGAAAAGGTCCGTCTGAGCACTTGTCACTTCAGGCTCATTAAAAATCGAAGGCGACTAGAGTCATCTTTTGCTTTTTCTTGACTCTTAAAAATTGAAAAAACAAGTTGTGTCAAAGCATCTAAAATTCATTTAATTCGGAATCATTTTCCCCTTTATTTTGAGTTGATCGAGTAATCCGCAATCGTGGAAGAAAGTCAATCGAAATCGCTAGAAAATCTTTTGGATAGATTAGGTATGTCTGAACAACCGTCGACATCCAGGACTGTGTCATCTGATGTAGCAGTGGCAGAGCCTCCTGATGCTACCCCAACGATGTTCGCCGGTATACCATCTGTCCCGACAAGTTATCAACAACAAGCCGGAGACCAATCAGGGACTGTTTAGACGACAATGTCAGTTCCTATTTCTTCATCTGGATTATCATATGGTATTTCTTATGTTGAAACTAAAAAAATTGATCCAATGTGTCTTCAAAGGCCAATCTACCCTTTAAGTACTGGATTTCCACCATATGGAAGGCAGTATGCCTTTTCATTGTTCCTTCTCGGAGAACAACCATATGGGAGTTTACAACAAGGTTCAAGTCAAACTGGAATTACATCCAGCGGTTGGGTACCAATACTGCCTCAGCAACCAAGGGTTGTATATTCAATGCAACCAGTCCACCCTGTGTCGAATATTCCCACTATACCTGCTATGTTGACTACATCACAAGTACAAGCGCTACCTGTTGTATGTCAACCCCAAGTTTCTCAGGTTGCAATACAATAGCCTCTTGTCTCAACGACTCAATCACAACCTCAGGTTAGTGCCTCCTTATCTGGAGCAACTCAGGCTCAAACAAATACTATGACTCCTTTGTTTTTTTTCGACCCTTAAAAATTGAAAAAACAAGTTGTGTCAAAGTGTCTAAAATTCATTTAATTCAGAAACATATTTCCCATTGATTTTTAGTTGATTGAGTAATCCACAATCGTAGAAGAAAGTCAATTGAAACCCCGTTATTCACAGAGGCTTATGAGTCAACCGTCTTTGTCTCCAGAATCAAAACTGTTATGGATGAAGCAAACTCGTTTAACTGGTTCCAAATCCCCTGGTAAAGTTAGAACAAGTGTTCCAACACCATCGGAGATTCTGGTTACTCCAAAAATTTCTAGTATCCCTACCTTTACAGAAGAAGTTCTGCAGCCACCAAAGGACAGTAGAGCTAATCCTAGTGTGAAGGTAAACACTTGTATTACTGAACCAGCTCCATTTACAGCTGATTCGGAAGGTGCTATTCCCCAAAAATCTATCACTACAGATTCTGTACCTTCTTCGGCACCAGAAATATTTTACGAACCTGACGGTCTACCTCTTCCACCTGGTCTGATTACTATAGAAGAGATTGTGGAGGATCCTCCATCTAGTACTCCATCGCAATTTGGAGTCGGGATCACCCTATATCCTTCTTCATTACAAATTAGTATACTGTTATCGGAAGCTCCTGTAGAATCACTAGGAAATCTTTTGGATAGACTAGAAATGTCTGAACAACCGTCGACATCTAGGATTGTGTCATCCAACACAGCAACGGCAGAACTTCCTGCTGTTACTCCAACAATGTTCGTCGGCATACCATCTGTCCCAACCAGCTCTCAATCGCTAGATGGGGCCCACTCAGGGGCTATTTTGACAGTATGGTCTGTTCCCGTTTGTTCATCCGGAATAATATCCGGGAACTCTTATGTTGGGTCTCAACAAATTGATCCTTTACGGTGTCAATTTGGGCAGTCCGGTCCTCAAGGACAAACCATTCCTTTGAGTACCGGATTACCGCCATATGGGGGGAAATATACCCTTTCATTATCTCCTCCAGGAGGACAACCATACGAGAGTTTGCAACAAAATTCAGGTTATGCTGGAATTACATCTAGTGGTTGGGTGCCAATACTGCCTCAACAACCAAGAGTTGTATGCTCAATGCAACAATGTTTGCCTATGTCAAATATACCAACTACGCCGGCTATTGTGACGGTGTCGCAAGTACAAGCATTTCCTATTGTATGCCAACCTCAGGTTTCTGAGGTTGTAATGCAACGGCCTCTTATCCCTGCGACTCAACCACAATCGCGAACTAGTGGAATGACATAGGCCCAAACGGGTACAATTACCCCTCATCTTGGTCAAACAGCCAGTATTTGACAACAACACATGGCTTCACAACCATGGCTGGTGCAATATCAACAACCACAATTCCAACAAGTTTACCAAGGATCTGAGCAACAAATCTTTGCAAATAATGGGCAGCCGTATATTCAAAACGGTCAAAATCAGCCATTCTACAATGGTTATGCCCATCAACCTTATCAAAGTTACCAGCATCAAATGCATTATGTTGGTATACAAAGACCAACTGCCCAGGAAATTCCATCTTATCCTGGGTATGCTTCGCCAAACCTGAATCAACAGTTACCCTTCGTGGCAAATTTAGAGTTATCGGATCTAAATCGGCTAACGAACGATCCAATTTCTTACGCCCCTTGGTGGCCAGTGATTCCGCATAAACTTCCGTAAGATATTCATAAATTTAATGGGAATCCGGGTGAAGATCCATCGAATCATGTGATGACATTTCATCTGTGGTGTTCATCAAACACCCGAAACGATGATTCGATTAGGCTTTGCCTTTTTCAGAGAATGTTAACTGGTCCAGCAACAAAATGGTATATCGAATTACCTAGAGCTTCATTTGATAAATTCAGTACCCTAGCCACAACCTTTTTAACCCATTTTCAGTTACCCATAAGGTACGAAACGGGAACGGAACTTCTTACCAATTTCAAAAAAATGATTGCCACTCACATATCCGATCATATTCATGAGTGGCGACGTCGTCGTAGAATGGTAAAAGCGTATGTTCCTGATCAGCTTTTAGCTGAATGGTTTATTAAGTCATTGTTACCTTCCATTACAGAAGATGTGGCAAAGGGGGGAGTCATCACTGAAGAGCAAGTTATTGCTCGTGCACAATATTTAGACTTGATTTATACTCAGTCTGGCAAGCTCTACGATAAAATCCGTGACGCTCCCAGGCCAGAATTTTCCATTCCTCCTCCTCCTAAATCAAACAATGACTCCCATGCCGACGATGGTGTGATTGGTACGACAGACACGAAATCAACAAAGGCTACATCTAAAAGGGCTCGTAAGATTTCTAGTCAAAATGAAAAAGAATAACTTCTCGCCTCAGAAGTAAATGCCGTCTCAACTGACAAAGGCAAAGAAACCAAGCAACAAGGAGGCAAGAAGAAAAACAAAGGGAAGAAGAAGAAACAGGAGAAATCATCACCTGAAAAATCTTTTGCAAACCCTTCTGGAGATAAGAAACCAAATCATCCATGTCTTATATGTGATGAGGATCATTGGACAAGAGAGTGTCCATATAAAGCTGAGCTTAGAAAATTCTTCAAGAATTTGAAAACCTCAGTGGTATTAACTGATCCGTTTCCAAATTCAGGAACAAATCTGGTTGCTAGTGATAATGCTTCCTCGTCCCAAGTGCTGATGTTGTCGGTTTCGAAACAGCAAAATGATGCTTTGATAACGACAAGGAATAAAGATTACGGGAATCCACAGTTGTCGAACAACAAGGATAAGGATCAACCTAGTAGTTCAACAACAACTTCGACAGAAGTTGCGCCGCCCATTAATCCAGAGCTGACAATAAAACCGCCAAAAGGAGTAGTACACAAGTCGACATTTAATCCACATACCAAAGTAGCACAACATTATAATATAGTGGAAGATCTGGCCCAATCACCATCCGCTATGTCGACACTTGAGGTACTGCAAAATTGCCCCTCCCAAAAGCAGGCTTTATAATCATCAATAGGTGTGATTGACCCAAAGGATTCTAATCTTGTGTCCTTTAATCACAAAGGATATGATCCTTAGTTACCAGCTCAACTAGCTTTCCTCATTCAAGTGAAAGCCCTCAACAAAACTGTTCATTGAACAATTATTGATGAGGGGGCATCTACATGTATTATGTCGATGAGTTGCTGGAAAACTTTAGGATCTCCAACCTTGTCACGATCTTCGACAACATTAAAAGTATTTAATGGACGAACATAAACCCCATATGGGATTTTAAGTAACTTGCAAGTTGAACTGGGGGGGGAAACGGTAGAAATAGATGTTGAAGTAATCGACGGAAACCTCGATTACAACATCCTACTGGGGAGGCCCTGGATATATGCTATGGCTGTTGTTGTGTCGACCTACTTTAGGAAGATTGCATTTCCCTTTCAGGGAGGAATTACAATCGTCGACCAACAAACATTTCTCCCCAATAGTTCCCAAGTTACAGGAAGCATTCCGACGATCCATGGAAGCCCCCATTCGCTTCAAAATATCAGAGTAGGCCTACTAAAAGACCCTATGTTAATGGGGACTTTTGCCCTCCCACCTCCAATCAATCTGGTGGAAGTGGCAACGGTAGGAACCTGCAATATGATATCTTCTATTCAAAAGATCTCAGAAAAAGATATTAACATGGATCATCTGCAGGTATTGCCTCCAAGCCCAATAGAAATATTGTAGCAATCAATATTTTTGGCATGGGAGGCAGAACCGAATCAATGCTCATCAAGTGTTTGGATATATAGGTCTAAGGAATATGGCACCCCTTCAGATCCTTGGTCGCAAGTGAATTACACCAACAAAAGAATTTTTGAGTCAATGATAATTGACGGAGCACCATGGGAAAATTACCACCATCGTTCCCATATTCAGGATTGTCAAGAAGATACTACTAATGACCTTCATCATCCTTCAGTTTTTTATTTCCTATTAAATACTATAAACACGGTGGATTTCGAGAAAGACTTGTCCAATATTGAAGAGACTATCGCCATAAATATCTCAACCAAAACAGATGTTGTAGAGAATATTTATGTTGGGAAATGTTGTTCTCCTTCAGAACTGGAAATATATAACGCTCTTTTTCGTGAATTCAGAGATGTCTTTGCTTGGTCGTATGATGAACCAGGCATTGACTCGAGTATAGTTGAACACGAAATAAAGATGTATCTAGATGTCAAACCAGTATGATAATGGCTACGGCAGGTGCACCCCAAGAAAGCCGCTGCCATCAAGGCAGAATTTGAAAAACTTCTCCATTCTGGATTTATTTACCCATTTCCTCTAACCGATTGGGTATTGAACATTGTTCCTGTAATGAAAAAACAAGGAACGATTAGAGTGTGCATCGATTATAGGGATGTAAATCAATCTTGTCCAAAATACAACTACCCTACACCCTTTATTGCCAGATAATTGATGAATGCGCCGGATGTGAAATTTTTTCATTTATGGATGGATTCTCTGGGTATAATCAAATAAATATCCGCCCACAGGACCAGTCAAAGACTGCATTTATTTGTCTGTGGGGCACATTTTCATATCGCAAGTTACCCTTTGGGTTAAAGAATGCAGGGGCAACATTTCAGAGGGCAATGAATTATGCCTTCCATGACATCAAAAAAATCGTTCAACCATATCTCGATGATCTTCCGGCTCATTCGCGAAAGCGGACCGATCATCCGCAGCATTTAAGAGCAATATTTCTACGTTTCTGACACTACAAGATACAACTCAATCCACACAAATGTGTGTTCTGTGTCAGTTCTAGTCGTTTACTTGTCTTTGTAGTCTCGAAGGATGGGATTCGTCTTGACCCATGTAAGGTTCAAGCAATCATAAATTTTCCTCCACCTTCAAATTTGCTTCAGATTCAGAAACTCCAAGGGAAAGCAAACTTTCTGAGGAGGTTCATTCCAAATTACGCTGAACTGGCTAAAGGTTATACGTGTCTATTGAAAAAAGAAGTACCCTTCATCTGGGAATAGGTCGCGCAAGCTTCCTTTGATGCTTTAAAGGAATCCCTAATGAAAGCATCATTAATGTATGCTCCTGATTATCAAAAAGACTTTAACCTATATCTCGCTACAGCAGATACAACCATCGCAATGGTTTTAGAACAAAAAGACAATGGAATTGAACATCCTATATATTATTTGTGTAGAAACTTAAATGATACAGAAAGCAAATATTCCTATGTTGAAAAGCTAGCTCTCACAGTTGTTCAAGCGATACAGAGATTTTGACACTATGTCCTCTTTCGAAAAACTACCATTTTATCAGATTGCAACCCCATGACTTATATATTGTCGCGACAGTTGCTGGGGGGCAAATATTCAAAATGGATAGAAATTCTTCAAGATTTTGATCTAGAATTTGTAAAATCCAAATCGAAGAAATCCCTAGTATTCGCAGAATTACTATGCGATCTCCCATCGTCGTCCAACGATGAAACATCCAAAGAAACCATCGTGGATGAATCTTTGTTTCTGATATCTTCAAGCAATCCATGGTATGGAGATATAATCATCTATCTCCAAACCCAAAAATATAGGTCTAATACCTCTCGCTCGGAACAAAAACATATTCGATACCAATCAAAAGACTACATGATCATCAGTGATACACTTTACCATCGTGGTGTCGATACAATTCTGAGGAGGTGCCTCACCCATGAGGAAGCCGAAAAAGTCCTGAATGATTGCCATTCAGGCGCGTGTGGGGGGCATCAATCTGGTTATGCTACAACGCAAATTTTTTTACGAGCAGGATACTTCTGGCAAACAATGTTCAAAGATTGCATAACTGCAGCCAGAAGTTGCCATGCATGTCAAATTTTCGATAGCAAAACCAGAAAACCACCCGCACCCCTGCAGCCAATAGTTGCTGTCGGGCCGTTCGCCAAATGGGGCATAGATTTTATGACATGTAACCCCACCTCAACCGGGGGGCATTTTTATAGACATTTTTGGACACTACAACCCCAATCATATATGTCCATAAAACAAGGGCTCCTAAGTCCCTAAAAGTGTTGTTCCAACCACTAAAAGAACAAGGTCAGCTGATTACATCATCTCCCAGAAGTTCTCCATGAAAAACTACTCAGAACTGGTCAAAACTGGACCCTCTCACCTGCTCCATGGTCAAAGTGTGATGCATCCCACCTAATGCACACGGGAGGTGTGATGCATATTGAAAATCCCTTCTATGGGGTGCGATGGACGAGAATAGACAAGTGGCAGAGACAGTTTGCGAGGTGCATGATCATGGAATCTTCCAAAAACTTCTCCTATGACACTTGCCTCTCAGAATCGCCCAAGGATGAGTAAGAGATCAATGAGATCTCCAAGTGGAATCAAGAACTATTAGAGAAAAGACACTAATCAAAAACCCAGAGCTGACTCACACCTCTGCAAATATCTATATATAGATCTCTCATCATAGAGATCCAGGAGGAGGGGAGGCTGGAATTTTGTATCTTGTAAGGAAGTGCTGTTGGTTTCTTGGTGCAACATCATAGTGTTGGGTGATCTAAGCTTTTCATGAGGTGAATAAGGGCTTTCTTGCTGAGAGGATGATGCTGGGTCAGAACAATTGGTTGTAATCCTCTTTGCTATTCTTGATTATTAATAAAGCTATTCAAGTTTTCCTCCACATTCTTGTATGATTGATGATATATGCATTTGTGTGGTCAATATATATCTGGTCCTATATTGTTTATGATAATAGATCTATGTTCTTGGATAGTGTTATGCTGCTTTGATTCTACAGGTGCTCTTTGAAGCTAGGTATATGAGGAAGCAAGTGGAAAAGATCTATCAGAAGGGAGAGGAATCAAGCAAGGAACCAAGCGCAAGACAGAGGTTGGTCTCCTTTATTCCCCTCTTATCTACTTCTCATAAAGGAAAACAAAAGTGGTTTTAGTTTGTTTGTTTCTAAGGTAGCTACCAGCCTTAGTGGGACTAGCAGCTCTGCATAGACACTAGATTTCCCAATAACAAAATGGTGACTCCACTGGGGAGTGAATAGATTGTTTGTTTGTCTATATTTGTTTGCTTTATAAACTTATAGACGGAGCCTGAAGTCAAGCTAGCTAGCCTTCGAACTGCATTTGCTATGCAAGTGCAAAGTAGATCAATGCTGCTTCAGTCTATCTCCGGGTTTTGTTTATAAACTGAACAATCAATTTACAAGCTCTCTAATTGCCCTTGTGGTGGCTCTAGTAACCTCCTCAGATCTACCCCTGTGATTTATTTACTGATTACCACTTGCTCGGCCAAAATCCCTGAACTGTGCTGCAAACTGTGATCAAGAACTGGATCAAATGTCTCGCATTGTACCATCGCACCCTCTCTTCAAGGATATCAGTATGCATTGCACTTCCCATGTGCTGTAGGTGGGATGCATACTATAATCCCTGTGTAACAGGTGCACTGATCAGAAAGGGCTAATTTTGCCTTCGGATTTTGTTTCTTTTCACTCTTTTTAGCTCTATTCAGGAGTTTTGCTGTCTGTAATTAGTATACCTCTGTTGGAAACCCCCTTTCCTTGCCACTATTCTTCCTCCATTGTGCAAAGAACTGTAAATGTTTTTATGTATTGTGAGCCATTTTCAGTTCTTTTTTACAAAGAAGTAGCGTAATTGAACTGTCATTTCTTGATTTGAAAGTGTCATAAGTGTCGTTTTCAGTCATAGAATAGAATCTGATTGTTCTTGATAGTCGATTACACTGTTACTCTTGTATTTGATTTGGATTAATAGTTTTTCAAGTGTCGAAAGCAAGTTTTCAATTCCAAATAACAAAGTGTCGTCATTGTCTTCGTTTTGTCTTGAAAAGAAACTTGTTAGTAATGTCGCTTTGAAAAATAATTTAGATTTGCGCTTAGCTTTCTTTCTATCATTCACACATTAAGAAGGCTGAAAACAAATACATGCATGTGCATTTGCATTTAGACTGTTTGTTGGTTTGATTTAGGACAATGCATATAGTGTGTGCTCTCTGCTCTATGTTGAAAGAATATCATCTCTCTTTCTTTAGTAGCTAGGATTTTCATTGCAAAAAGAAGATTAAACGATTGTTTATCATCTTAGATTGCATTTTGGAATTGTATATCTAAATCAGACGGTGAACCTGAAAGGAAAATTTCTTAAGCAAGATCAACTGTAAAATAAATTGAATAAATCTAAAAACTATTTCTAACCTAACGCACAACATTTAGAAGTCTAGGCTAGAGATGTATTCCAACGTTGTGAAGCTTGGTAACTGTTGTTTTCATTGTTGGTTGGGTGATTCCTCCACTTTGCGACGACAAGTGCCAGTACGGACTTGTGCTCCCACGTACCGTCGAGTATATATTGGGAGACCACAATAGGCTTTATCCTTTATCCATAGGAAGCTGTGTCTGCCGCCCTATCGATCGCAATGCACTGAACACAACATTCAGGAAGATTGATTGTCGTACCATAAAAAGTATTCTGTAGTTTTGCGATTGGTTTGGTAATCCCTCTGTCTAGATTTCCAGAGTAGTCTCTTTCGTTCCTTTTCAAACTCCTTAAAGGAAAAGGTCCATCTGAGCACTTGTCACTTCAAGCTCATTAAAAATCCAAGGCGACTAGAGTCATCTTTTGTTTTTTCTCGACTCTTAAAAATTGAAAAAACAAGTTGTGTCAAAGTGTCTAAAATTCATTTAATTTGGAAACATATTTCCCCTTGATTTTTAATTAATCGAGTAATCCGCAATCGTGGAAGAAAGTCAATTGAAACCCCGTTGTTCGCGGAGGCTTACGAGTCAATTGTCTTTGTCTCCAAAATCAAAACTGTTACGGATGAAGCGAACTCGTTTAATCGATTCCAAATACCCTGGTAAAGTTAGAACAAGTGTTCCAACACCATCGGAGACTCCGGTTACTCCAAACATTTCTGGTATCCCTGCCTTTATAGAAGAAGTTCCGCAGCCACCAAAGGACAATAGAGCTGGTTCTAGTGTGGAGGTAAGCACTTGTATTACTAAACTAGCTCCATCTACAGCTGATTCAGAAGGTGTTATTCCCCAAACATCTGTCGCTGCAGATTCTATACCTTCTTCGGCACCAGAAATATTTTACGGACCTGACGTTCTACATCTTCCACCTGGTCTGATTGCTATAGAAGAGATTGTGGAAGATCCTCCATTTAGTACTCCATCGCAATTTGGAGTCGGGATCACCCTATATCCTTCTTCATCAGAAATTAGTCTACCGCTATCGGAAGCTCTCGTAGAATCGCTAGGAAATCTTTTGGATAGACTAGAAATGTCTGAACAACCTTCGACATCTAGGACTGTGTCATCCGACACAGCAACGGCAGAACTTCCTGCTGTCACTCCAACAATGTTCGCCGACATACCATCTATCCCAACTAGCTATCAATTGCTAGATCGGGCCCACTCAGGGGCTATTTCGACAATATGGTCTGTTCCTGTTTGTTCATCCAGAATAATGTCCGGGAACTCTTATGTTGAGTCTCAGCAAATTGATCCTTCATAGTGTCAATTTAGGCAATCCGGTCCTCAAGGACAAACCATTCCTTTGAGTACCAGATTATCGCCGTATGGGGGGCAATATACCCTTTCATTGTCTCCTCCGGGAGGACAACCATAAGGGAGTTCGCAACAAAATTCAGGTTATCCTGGAATTACATCTAGCGATTGGGTGCCAATACTGCCTCAACAACCAACAGTTGTATACTCGATGCAACAATGTTTACCTATGTCAAATATACCAACTACGCGTTGCCTGTTGTATGCCAACCTTAGGTTTCTCAGGTTGTAATGCAACAACCTCTTGTCCCTGTGACTCAACCACAATCGCCAACTAGTGGAATGACACAGGCCCAAACGGGTATAGTTACACCTCATCTTGGTCAAACAGCTAGTATTGGACATCAACACATGGCTTCACAACCATGGCTGGTGCAATATCAACAACCGCAATTCCAGCAAGTTTACCAAGGATTTGAGCAACAAATATTTGCAAATAATGGGCAGTCGTATATTCAAAACGGTCAAAATCAACCATTCTACAATGGTTATGCCCATCAACCTTATCAAAGTTACCAGCATAAAATGCATTATGCTAGTATACAAAGACCAACTGCCCAGGTGATTCCATCTTATCCTGGGTATGCTTCGCCAAACCTGAATCAACAATTACCCTTCGTGGTGACTTTAGAGTTATCAGATCTGAATCGACTAACGAATGATCCAATTGCTTACGCCCCTTGGTGGCCATCGATTCCGCATAAACTTCTGTCAGATATTCCTAAATTTAATGGGAATCTGGGTGAAGATCCGTCGAATCATGTGATGACATTTCATCTGTGGTGTTCATCAAACACCCTAAATGATGATTCGATTAGCCTTCGCCTTTTTCAGAGAACGTTAACTAGTATGACAGCAAAATGGTATATCAAATTACCCAGAGCTTCGTTTGCTAATTTCAGTACCCTAGCCACAACCTTTTTAACCCATTTTCAGCTACCCATAAGGTATGAAATGGGAACAGAACTTCTAACCAATTTCAAACAAACGACGGCCACTCACATATCCGATCATATTCATGAGTGGCAACGTCGCCGTAGAATGGTAAAAACGTATGTTCCTGATCAGCTTTTAGCTGAATGGTTTATTAATTCATTGTTATCTTCCATTACAGAAGATGTGGCAAAGGGGGGAGTCGTCACTGAAGAGCAAGTTATTGCTTGTGTGCAATATTAGACTTGATTTTTACTCAGTCTGGCACGCTCTATGATAAAATACCTAACGCTCCCAGACCAGAATTTTCCGTTCCTCCTCCTCCTAAATCGAACAATGACTCTCATGCCGACGATGGCGTGATTGGTACGATAGACACGAAATCAACAAAGGCTACATCTAAAAAGGCCCGTAAGATTTCTAGTCAAAATGCAAGTGAGGAACTTCTCGCCTTGGAAGTAAATGTCGTCTCAACTGACAAAGGCAAAGAAACCAAGAAACCAGGAGGTAAGAAGAAAAACAAAGGGAAGAAGAAGAAACAGGAGGAATCATCACCTGAAAAATCTTCTGCAAACCCTTATGGAAATAGGAAACCAAATCCTCCATGCTTTATATGCGATGAGGATCATTGGACATCAGATTGTCCATATAAAGTTGAGCTTAGAAAATTCTTCAATAATAAAAAAACCTCGGTAGTATTAACTGATCTGTTTCCGAATCCAGGAACAAATATGGTTGCTAGTGACAATGCTTCCCGGTCCCAAGTACTTATGTTGTCCATTTCGAAGCACCAAAATGATGCTTTAATATTGAAAAGGAATAAATATTACGGGAATCCACAACTGTCGAACAACAAGGTTTCTGATCAACCTAGTAGTTCGACAACAACTTCGACAGAAGTTGCACCACCCATCATTCCAGAGCTAACAATAAAACCGCCAAAGGGAGTAGTACACAAGTTGAAATTTAATCCTCGTGCCAGAGCAGCACAGCATTATAATATAGTAGCGGACTCGACCCAATCTCCATCTGCTATGTCGACACTTGAGGTACCGCAAAATTTCCCCTCCCAAAAGCAAGCTTTATTATCAGCAATAGTTGGGATTGACCCAATGGATTCCAATCTTGTGGCCTTTGATCATAAAGGATATGACTCTCAGTTACCAGCTCAACTAGCTTTCCTTATTCAAGTGAAAGTCCTCAACAAAACTATTCATCGAACAATTATTGATGAGGGGGCATCTACATGTATTATGTCGATGAGTTGCTGGAAAACTTTAGGCTCACCACCCTTGTCGAGATCGTCAACGACGTTAAAAGCAATTGATGGACGATCATATACCCCATATGGGATTCTAAGTAACTTGCAAGTTGAACTGGGGGGGAAACAATAGAAATAGATGTTGAAGTAATCAACGGAAACCTCGATTACAACATCCTACTTGGAAGGCCCTGGATATATGCTATGGCTACCGTTGTGTAAACCTACTTTAGGAAGATTACATTTCCCTTTCAAGGAGGAATTACAATCGTCAACCAACAAACATTTCTCCCCAACAGTTCACAAGTTACGGGAAGCATTCCAATGATCCATGGAAGCAATCATTCACTTCAAAATATTGGAGTAGGCCTCCTAAAATACCCTGCCTTAATGGGTACTTTTGCCCTACCGCCTCTGAGTAATCTGGTGGAAGTGGCCACAGTGGAAACCTGCAATATGAAATCTTCTATATCTAATGGATTTGGAAGATTCCTAAACATTTTGTCAGCATGGATCATCACCATTTTAAAAATATTGTAGGAATCAATTTTCTTGGCCTGGGGGGCAAACCCAAATCAACGCTCATCGATTTTTTTGATAGATAGGTCTAAGGAATATGGCACCTCTTCAGATCCTTGGTCGCATGTACATTCTAAAGACGAAGGAATCATTCAATCAATGATGATAGGAGAGGCACCATGGGAAGATTACCACCATCGCTCCCATCTTCCGGATTACCACGAAGATTATTCTAGAAACCTTAATCATCCTTCAGTTTTTGATTTTCTATCAAATACTGTAAATACTGTGGATTTCGAGGATGGTTCTTATCTCGTGTCGACCTCGTTAAAAATGAAACAAGGAGTCATGAGGATAGTTATTTTACTGTGTCAACCTCATTAAAAAATGAAACGACTCCCTTTCCAAATTGAGTCTTTGATTACGATCTCGTAAAATCAAAGTCGAGTCTTTCAAAGATCTCAAAGGTAAACATTCATTCCAACCACCAAGATGAATGCAATGAAGCTTGGGGGGCATGCACCTTGATTTGCATTATTATGTTGGGGGCATGCAAACTTATCATGAGCAGTGTTACCGCAGGGTTAAAGCTCGTTAAAAAATAAACCCACCACGAGCAGTTTTTATGTGGAGTTCAAGCTCGTTAAAGATTAAACATAAGCAATGAGCAAATGTTTCCCCCAGAGTTTAAGCTCATTCATTAAAAAATGAACCAATTTCCGGCAAATAACCGTCGTGAATGCATTATCATCAGCCTTTCAAGCCTTGGTCGTGTTCTCACCATCACCTCCACTCTGTTTTGGCCGATCATTCACTTCCATTTGATTGTTTACCCTTTTTGAGGAATAGCTGCGAAGAGTGATCCTGTTAGCCATCCTTGTGACACTGTCGTGATTGGAAAATTCCAAACCTTACCTGGAATTAGTTGCTACCCGAAATTATTACTCGTTCCTCAAAAAACGAGTCTCCTTTAAGCTCTTTTCATCTGACTCGTAAAATATGAAAAGATTGTCGAGCAATTGGCCTCTCCAGCTCGTTAAAGTGATCGGAAGTGCTATCCCTCCTTTAGATTTTAATCTTTTTGGACATGAGGGATTATTACACAAAAAGATCGAGCACTTATTTTGTTTGGCTCGTTAAAATTACTGAAAATTCATCCCTTTTGTATTATTTTATACTTTTTCAGACTCAAGGGATTATATGACGAAAAAGGATTATTGGAGTTTTCTTTACGTCCCTTTTCAGACTCTCTAAAATTGAAAAGGACCGAGTTATCTTTGTCGTTAAACTCGTTAAAACCGAATAGCGACAAACTTGTCCATACAGACAAGAACGAGTTTCACTATCGCTAGGCTCGTTAAAACATAGCGATGGGTTTGCCCGAAGGGAAAATTATAGAACAAGAATATGTTATCCTCCTCAAGCTTGACAAAAATAAAGAGGTATTGGTCAGCAATGACTGAGGAAAAATTGGGAAGAAAAATTGAAGAAACTTTATTGGTAGCAAGTCGCTCTTGAACATGACACTTTCACTCCGCATCCAAGTCAGGTTGGGTTGTTCCATTCACTGGTCATATCACCATTGGTCCATCACACCATCCATATTTGGGGTTAACGCTACCAATCCATCATGTCAATGTCACCGATATGTTCAAGAGAAGTCGCTCAGAGAATTCACCTGTGTCTCATCCACTGAGATACATTTACGCTCCATTCTTTCATGACCGCCACGCTGAACCTTATGTCATCATATCATTTTCACCTCCATTAAAATCATTTGCTCTGTTCCGTGTCATTGATGTGGGATTGACTAAGGCCCTCCTATGATGGATCACTTCTTGTCGACATCAGCTCATTATCCAGGAAGTCGATCTAGGAACAACCTTTTCAGTACTTTGAAGCTTGCATGCCTCAATGGCAAGTTTCTCACTTCTGGCGACAGGTTTACATCAATGGCATTCGACCGAAAGATTTTGCATGGTGTTCAATGCCAAGTCCCTTATTCACACCACGTGAATTGTATTGTAGTACCTTGAGGGTCATCATCATTATCGGTGATTCCTCTCATGCCTATTAACAGCTTACATCATTGGCTGGTAATCAGGCGATGTCTTTCCATGTTCGACTCCAGAACATCTCTCACATGGATCGACTTGTACTTTGAGTGAAGATCGAATGAGACTGAAGACCCCGGATCTAGTTTCATCCATTTGGGCTGCGATAGATTCAGGAAAATAAAGACATCAAATGTACATCATTGCTGCACAGATAATCATCCAATCCAAGGGATGATGGCTCTACCAGAATCATCAGTCTGCACACAGATGATTGTCTATCTTATGTACATGAAAATGAATTTATAAAGCTGAGCATGGGAATGCCCGCCTCAGCTACATCATGAAAATATTATGAAGATAATGTATTGTATTGTATCTTATTACAGGTCGCCTTCCAGCTCGAAAAAACTTTGGATCCTCATGATAAAGCATTTCACCTGACATCAAAAGATTAATGACCTCATGCTTTAGGGGGCAACTATTATAGACATTTTTGGGCACTGCAACCCCAATCATATATGTCCATAAACCAAGGGCTCCTAAGTCCCTAAAAGTGTTGTTCCAACCCCTAAAAGAACAAGGTCAGCTGATTACATCATCTCCCAGAAGTTCTCCATGAAAAACTACTCAGAACTGGTCAAAACTGGACCATCTCACCTGCTCCATGGTCAAAGTGCGATGCATCCCACCTAATTCACATGGGAGGTGTGATGCATACTGAAAATCCCTTCTATGGGGTGCGATGGACGAGAATAGACAAGTGGTGGAGACAGTTTGCGAGGTGGATGATCATGGAATCTTCCAGAAACTTCTGTTGTGACACTTGCCTCTCAGAATCGCCCAAGGATGAGTAAGAGATCAATGAGGTCTCCAAATGGAATCAAGAACTATCAGAGAGAAGACACTAATGAAAACCCCAGAGCTGACTCATACCTCTGCAAATATCTATATATAGATCTCTCATCCCAGAGATCTAGGAGGAGGGGAGGCTGGAATTTTGTATCTTGTAAGGAAGTGCTGCTAGTTTCTTAGTGCAACATCATAGTGTTGGGTGATCTAAGCTTTTCATGAGGTGAACAAGGGCTTTTTTGCTAAGAGGATGATGCTGGGTCAGAACAATTGGTTGTAATCCTCTTTTCTATTCTTGATCATTAATAAAGCTATTCAAGTTTTCCTCCACATTCTTGTATAATTGATGATATATGCATTTGTGTGGTCAATATATATCTGGTCCTATATTGTTTATGATAATAGATCTATGTTCTTGGATAGTATTATGCTACTTTGATTCTACAGGTGCTCTTTCAAGCTAGGTAGACGAGGAAGCGAGTGGCAAAGATCTATCAGAAGGGAGAGGAATCAAGTAAGGAAAGACTGAGGTTGGTCTCCTTTATTCCCCTCTTATCTACTTCTCATAAAGGAAAACGAAAGTGGTTTTAGTTTGTTTGTTTCTAAGGTAGCTACTAGCCTTAGTGGGACTAGCAGCTCTGCATAGACACTAGATTTCCCGATAACAGGCATGGGTATATCATAGTCGCGGTAGACTATTTTACCAAATGGGCCAAGGCAATTCCTACATTAAACAACAACGGAGAAACAGCTGCCCTTTTCTTTTTCAATCATGTAGTCGCCAGATTCTGCGTTCCATAGGCCATAGTCACATATCATGGATCACATTTTCGCAATCACATGATGGTTGAATTTGCTGCCAAATTGGGGTTGTCCCATGACAGCTCTACTCCATATTACCCGCAAGCCAACGGACAAGTTGAAGCAATCAACAAAGTCCTGAAGCAGATGCTGCAAAGGATGATTGGAGTCCACAAAAGGAGTTGGCACTTGATCCTGTACTTAGCCTTGTGGGCATACCAAACATCGGTAAGGAATGCAATCGGGTTTACGCCCTTTCAACTGGTGTATGGCCTAGAAGCAATCTTACCAGTTCAGTGTGAGATCTCGTCCCTCAAACTCGCAGTCGAATTTCTCCCCAAAACTTTAGAAGAGGAGGCTCATTTCTTGGAACTAATCCAATTGGATGAAACCCGTTGTGATGCCACTTTAGCTAACGAATCCCATAAGAAACGAGTCAAAGCGCAGTTCGACAAAAATGTCAAACCCATGTCTTCTCAGAAGGTGACTTGGTCTTACTTTACGACCAAGAATCCGATAAACTAGGAGCAGGAAAATTCAAGTCTTTGTGGATGGGCCCCTATATTGTTAAACGTGTATTAGAAAAATGGGCCTATGAGTTAGTGGATTATGACGGGATTCCACTAGTGCAACCCCGTAACGCGTTGTACCTTAAGCGTTACTACGCATGATTCAGTGTAGTAACCCCTATGCTTTTGTTACATTTTTTTTTTCACTAAGGGTAATTTTTTGGTCAAGTAATCCACTTTTTTACATTTGTCGCAGATGTCGAACCTATTTGAATCTTTTGTTGGATATGCCGATGGAGCGAGTCGTAGTTCGCGGAACCTATCTTCTGTACCCTGGGCCATTTTTGATCCAAGTGGCGAGTTAGTAAGTTTCAGAGGGGTATGTACTGGTTGATCAACAAATAATATCGCTGAATATAGCGCGTTGATAGAACTCCTCTCTGGTGCCATCACACATGGAATATGCCGACTTGTCATCAGGCTAGACTCACAACTCGTCATACTACAACTCACTGGTATCTACTCCGTCTGAAATCCAGCTATCTACCGCATGTTCCTAAGGGTCAAGATTTTGGAAAGGAAATTTGATTTTATTCAATATCAGCATATTTCCAGAAACTTGAACACATTAAGAGATTCATTGGCAAATTATGTGTTATATAGACATTTGGAACATTTATAAAAAGAAGCATTTCATCAGTATTTGCATCAAGATCATGTAACTTAACCAAAATAAAGCTCCGAAAATCAAAAATATATATAACTATTTATGGTTTACACATAATGTTCTGTAACCAAGACAAAAATTGGTCAAATGACCCAAAACTCAAAACACTAGGGGGCACCCTAGTCTAATGATGCTGGTGATAACAAGTCACCGCCTGTGCAATCATGCGTAAAAGCCTAGTCCATCGACTCGACACGCCAGTAGTATGTCGTTGCAACCTCAGAGGCAGCTCGTCATTCCTCACATCCGGAATACCAAGAGTGAGGCCTTCGACCTGATCCTGCAATGCTGAAAGAGTCTCGGCCACATCAAGGTCGCGAAGGATAGCCCTTCCTAGAGCCTCTCCTGCTGGAGCAGCAGCTGGCACTCTCAGGCGTACTACTGGCTGAACTGGTCCAACATCTACATGAGCACATGAGTTTTGATTTGTCCTGATAGAAGAAATCACAAGAACATTATAAAAGAAATGATAAACAGAGATATGGTCAGAGAATTTACCGATGACACACCATTGCTCGCCAGTTGGCAATACCAAATCCAGATCACCCCGGAAATCCATTCCAGCATATGGATACTCAGAAAAGACCATCTCCTGACGGTTGAACCACTCGAAGAAGGTATCAGGAAAGGAAACCTGGGATTGACCAGCATGTCTGGCCATAAGGTCGACCCATCTCTGCATCGATGGCTCAATCGGGGGAGGTAAACCAAGTGAAACATACTGCGGCTACATCAGCGGGATCTTTTCTAAGGCAAAAGCGGTCAAAATAGAACCATATCCAAAGTTCTTCAATCTTTTGTTTTTCACCTTGGTCAGTTGTTCTTTCATCACAGAGAGTAGTGCATCACACCAATTGAACACCTTTGGTTCAAGGCATTCTAAGGCACACTGCATATAAGACCTGTTAGCCACATGAAGAGCCGCACTACCAGATAGTCTAGCAAAAGTGAACAGAATGGTCCTCAAGGACCTATTAGTGACATCTCAGATATCGATCTTGCCCTCCTTACTCGGCTGAGATCCCTCTCTGCAATACCTGCGAATGTAATCTCTCACGGATTCACCCCCACGGGCCAAACCTGATAATGAGATAGGGGCACCCCTCCTCGATAAGCCGGTCAAAAAATAGATGTCCACGACAGTCAAGGGGATGGACTTGCCCCTGATCTGGAACACCTGGGTGGTAGGATCCCATGCATCGAGAAAATATTGCAACAAGTTGATTTGCTACCTCATGCTAGAGATACGGAAAAACTTGAACAGGCCACAGTTCCACAGTGCATTTACCATAACCAGATCATGTAAAGCAAGCATGTCCTCTTCTTCATGCTCACGTTCTCGCCATGTAACAGGCATTTAATGAATCTCTGAAAACAAACAGAGGAGAGTCAGGATCCTGATTTGGTGAAAAAAAGGCAAAAATTTCCATGAAAAACTGTGCACAAATTTCCGTCCTTGCACCCATCGCACCCCCAGCAGTGTTCTGGGTGGGATGCATGCTGACTGGCCAATGGCCAAGCCAGCATGCATCGCACCTTTCGATATAGAAGAGGTGCGATGGAGCCAAGGTGAGTTTTTCAAACCCCAGAGGCTCAGAAAAACCAGAAAACATGCTCAGAATTCAAAAAGGAAAGAATGAAACTGAAGAGCTCAGGTTTAGCTCCTACCTAGTCCAGACGATGCCAAGAATCATCCACAAAATCTCCCAGAATCAGCTAGTGAGAATCAAGGGGGTAAGCACCTCCAAAGCTCCAACAAACCAAAGTTCAAATGAAATGGTAAAATGAGAGGTAAAAAACCACTTTTAAATTACTTTTCACGTAATTCAAGTAAAATATTAGTGTTTTGACTCATTTTTCAAACATATATTGTTCGTTTCTAACTAGTTTGATGAAGCAGTTGAGCAGGCAGTACAACCTTTGAAGAAACAAAAGTTGTCAATGGTAAAATCAAGATAATCAATGACCATTATATCCAGTAGTTTTAACGCGGAATTCAAGCTTGTTAAAAAATAAACATAAGCAATGAGCAAACGTACCCCTAGAATTTAAGCTCATTAAAAAATGAACCAATTTGCGGTAAATAACCATCGTGAATGTATTATCAACAGCCTTTGAAGCCTTGGTCATGTTCTCATCATCACCTATACTCTATTTTGGCCAATCATTCATCTCCATTTGATTGTTTACCCTTTTTTAGGAACAGCTGCGAAGAGTGATCCTGTTAGCCATCCTTGTGACACTACCATGATTGGGAAATTCCAAACCTTACCTGGAATTATCTGCTACCCAAATTTATCACTTGTTCCTCAAAAAACGAGTCTCCTTTAAGATCTTTTCAACTGACTCGTAAAATATGAAAAGATTGCCGAGTAATTGGCCTCTCCAGCTCGTTAAAGTGACCGGAAGTGCTATCCCTCCTTTAGATTTTAATCTTTTTGGACATGAGGGATTATTACACAAAAAGATCGAGCGCTTGTTTTGTTCGGCTCATTAAAATTACCGAAAATTCATCCCTTTTGTATTGTTTTATACTTTTTTGGACTTAAGGGATTACATGACGAAAAAGGATTGTTGGAGTTTTCTTTACGTCCCTTTTCAGACTCTCTAAAATTGAAAAGGACCGAGTTATCATTGTTGTTAAACTCGTTAAAACCGAATAGCGACAAACTTGTCCATACATACAAGAACGAGTTTCACTATTGCTAGGCTCGTTAAAACATAGCGATGGGTTTGCCCAAAGGGAAAATTATAGAACAAGCATATGTTATCCTCCTCAAGCTTGACAAAAATAAAGAGGTACTAGTCAGCAATGACTGGGGAATAATTGGGAAGAAAACTTGAAGAAACTTTGTTGGTAGCAAGTCGCTCTTGAACATGACACTTTCACTCCGCATCCCAGTCGGGTTGGGTTGTTCCGTTCACCGGTCATATCACCGTTGGTCCACCACACCATCCACATTTGGGGTTAATGCTACCAATCCATCATGTCAGTGTTGCCGATATGTTCAAGAGAAGTCGCTCAGAGAATTCACTTGTGTCTCATCCACTACTGCAATACTTTTACACTCCATTCTTTCATGATCGCCACCCTGAACTTTATATCATCAGATCATTTTCACCTCCATTAAAATCATTTCTCCATTCCATGTCATTGATGTGGGATTCACTAAGGCCCTCCTATGATGGATCGATTCTTGTTGACACAGCTCATTATCCAGGAAGTTGATTTAGGAACAACCCTTTCAGTACTTTGAAGCTTGCATGCCTCAATGGCAAGTTTCTCACTTCCGGCAACAGGTTTACATCAATGGCCTTCGACCGAAAGATTTTGCGTGGTGTTAAATGCCAAGTCCCTTATTCACACCACGTGAATTATACTATAGTACCTTGAGGGTCATCATCATTATCGATGATTTCTCTCACGCCTGTTAATAGCTTACATCATTGGCTAGTAATCAGGCGATGTCTTTCCATGTTCGACTCCAGAACATATATCACATGGATCGACTTGTACTTTTAGTGAAGATCGAACGAGATTGAAGACCCCGGATCTAGTTTCATCCATCTGGGCTGCGATATATATTCAAGAAAATAAAGACATCAAATGTACATCATTACTGCACAGATAATCATCCAATCTAAGGGATGATGGCTCTACCAGAATCATCAGTCTGCACACAGACGATTGTCTGTCTTATGTACATGAAAATGAATTTATAAAGCTGAGCATGGGAATGCCCGCCTTAGCTAGATCATGAAAATATTATGAAGATAATGTATTGTATTATATCTTATTACAGGTCGCCTTCCAGCTCGAAAAAACTTCGTATCCTCATGATAAAGCATTTCACCTGACATCAAAAAAGATTAACGACCTCATGCTTTAGGGGGCAACTGTTATAGACATTTTTGGGCACTGCAACCCGAATCATAAATGTCCATAAACCAAGGGCTCTTAAGTCCCTAAAAGTGTTGTTCCTATCCCTAAAAGAACAAGTTCAGCTGATTACATCATCTCCCAGAAGTTCTCCATGAAAAAATACTCAGAACTGGTCAAAACTGGACCATCTCACCTGCTCCATGGTCAAAGTGCGCTGCATCCCACCTAAATGCACACGGGAGGTGCGATGCATACTGAAAACCCCTTCTATGGGGTACAATGGGTGAGAATGGACAAATGGTACGGTCAATCTCCAAGGTGGAGGATCATGGAATCTTCCAGAAACTTCTCTTGTGACACTTGCCTCTCTACATTCGACCACGGATGAGTAAGAGATCATCAATCTCCAAGTGGAATCAAGAACTATTAGAGAGAGGACACTAATCAAATCTCAAAAGCTGACTCACCCCCCTTGCAAACATCTATATATGGATCCCTCATCTCAGAGATCCAGAGGCTGGAATTTTGTATCTTGTAAGGAATTGTTGCTGGTTTCTTGGTGCAACATCATAGTGTTGGGTGATCTAAGCTTTTCATGTGGTGAAGAAGGGCTTTCTTGCTGAGAGGATGATGCTAGGTCAGAACAATTTGTTGTAATCCTCTTTGTTATTCTTGATTATTAATAAAGTTATTCAAGTTTTCCTCCACATTCTTGTATGATTAATGATATATGCATTTGTGTGGTCAATATATATCTAGTCTTGTATTGTTTATGATAGTAGATCTCTGTTCTTGGATAGTGTTATGCTACTTTGATTCTACAGGTGCTCTTTGAGGCTGGGTAGACGAGGAAGCGAGTGGCAAAGATCTATCAGAAGGGAGAGGAATCAAGTAAGGAACCAAGCACAAGACAGAGGTTGGTCTCCTTTATTCCCCTCTTAACTACTTCTCATAAAGGAAAATGAAAGTGGTTTTAGTTTGTTTGTTTCTAAGGTAGCTACCAGCCTTAGTGGGACTAACAGCTCTACATAGACACTAGATTTCCTGATAACAATGTTGTATCCAATTCAATGTACCATTTAGCAGCAGCTCTAGTTAATGTATGGTGGAACAAGTGAAATTTGATCGAATCACCCACTAAGGAATTGGATGAGCACCAAAAATGATATATGGTAATATGGGTGGATGCATTCTCTCTTAGTTTCCCTTCAAACTTCGGGATATCAGATGGTAACTTTGTAGGCATAGGTGGCCACCAAGGATTATGTCAGATGAGGTCATTCATCTTCTTTACTAGATCCAGTAAATCAAGTGGAGATAAAAAAGGATATGGAGCTGACTAAATAGGTCATATGCAAGATATCTGTCAAACCAACCGTGAGGTAACCCCTTGTAAGGATTATGATGGAAAGGTTATTAAATCCGATAAGGGTTCATCCTAGCCTATATAGGATGTTGGCCAACATGAACAATGAAAGGTGTTCCCCCAGGATAAATTCCCTTAGAGAGCACAAGACCCCTAAGATCATTAATACTAATGAGGTTGAACCCGACAGCGATGGACGACCTAGCTTATGTAGTACCACCAACATAAGGAGGATAACTCATGGAATTGAAGGTGTTAGTGGCAGCGTTTTCCATGGGTAAAATAACCACTCGAGGAAAATTACTAGAGGTTGGCATCCCTCCAAACAAAAAACTATACCAAGTTTGAGACATACTTGAAGTAACATTACCCCTAGGCTGTCTAGGAGAAATGGATGATCCTCCCCACACATTTCTGAAAGTGACCATGCCTACTTGAGGAACAAGAATGGTAGGTTTGGAAAAGCTAGGAGTAAATATTCATGCCCCTACAGGGTTACTAGGATTAACAACCATAGTTAGTGTGGATGAAGGAGTTGTTGAGCGCAACCAAACTTGGCCAGATTTTGGGTAAGGAAGCCGAATTTTGGGGACAAAGCATGCAGTAGAAAGTGAAAAGTGGACCACACAATAAAGCACCAGAACACACAAGGATTGTGCAGTATGGGGTCTTCGTGGCAAAGCCCCTTCCTTTTTGTAAAAATCATAAAATATTGTAGAAATGAATGGTATTTGGACCATAGTCCCTTATATTTTGGAAACCATGGTATGTGGTCCATGGTAATGTTGCAATGTAATCCCTCGATGTAATAGTATATAGGGATGAATAATAAAGAAGGAAGGTAGTGATAATTAGAACCAATTTGTGTTTATGGTTTGATTCTTTGTGATTGGGTTTTGTGGTAAAGGAAAGGCTCTGCAGTTGAGTGCGCAGAGGCCTAAGTCTATAGCTAAGTGTGCAGGTCAAGAATTATTTGTTGTACAAATTCTATATTATAAGAAACATTTATTGTGGATGTAGTCCCACATTGGGATGAACCATGGTAAAATCTAGGTCTACATGTGTTTATTTGCTTATTATTTGCAGTTTGTTTCAGTACTATGAAGCTTATAAATGTTAATGATATGTATAAGTAATGACTATAATTCTTCGAATTAAAGTATAACTGCGAAGTGATTTATGAATGCAAAGTAGTATATAGGTGTTAAAAATAAAAGAATACAATGGTACCACAACGCAGTATCCCTCAGGTTGTAGAAACCTGGTTCTGCAACCTCCCATAATCACTTTGGGTGAGACTGCGATTTGCTGACAGGTCGTTGTCGAGAGGGCCAGTGGTTGAGGGTTTTATTGGTACACTTTGAACTAGGGTCCAACCCACCTAAGCCAACAAATGGTTCCGTTTCCAGGACCGAGACCTGTTTGAGGGATATCTTTTGGCATCCATCGAAGAAAGAAATCCAATGGTGGGTAGAAAAAAAGGAATGAGAATTTGGAGAGAAACCAAATAGAAAACCCTGTCTAAACTAAAAGGTGGTTGGAGAAGTATATCTTTAAGGATCAGTACAAAGTCTTCTTTGGTTCATTTCACATCGAGTTATACTAGTGGGTATCAATATTTATAGAAAGGAAAGACTATTTTAAGTGAGACGAACCTAAAAAGTGGAATATTGAATTAATATAGCGACTCAAGTGCACCAACAATAGGATCTTAAGAACTGTTAATTTCTAGATCAATAGCATTTTGGGAGGATTTTTTATCGAGTTTGTGGTAGACTCGATTGTGTCCTAAAACGAAATGGAACGAAGATTTTTCAAAGGACCATGAGGTAAGCTCTTAATATCTTTGAATCTCTAGGTTAAGATGTTTTTCTGTGAAGAAAGAATTTAACGAATGCAGTCAGATTATTAGCTACTTATGTTTAGAAGATACAAATAAGAGATTGGAATAACGCGTAGTGGAAAAAGGTATAGAATAGACAATAGGAATATATCTTATGGTCAAGATCCAAAGGTTTTCATACAAACCGACTATAGTGCTCTGTTAAGTGATTCTAAAAGTCAAGAAAACCATTATGGGAGCCCTAGAGTAACCCCGCTGTATTCACCCTTCCAGCCTGAAACATTAGAATCAAGCAGTAATTATGGTTTTTTTGGTTTTCCCCATCCCCTTACCCTCCATCCCTCTCCCCTTACAAACCCCCCACCCCCACCCTGTCCCCCTTCCCCTGCAAGTAGGACTATGGTTGATGATATTAAGTTGCATGTCCTTAAAGGAACTAGACCAGAGGATCTGGAGAAATTTTGGTTCTTATGCGAAGCAATATGGATAGCGAAGTAGGTCCATGATGAAAACATAAATAAAGCGCATCTTGTCACAACATTTCGAGATACAACACTGACGTGGTTCATAAATTATTTGAGAAACCAGAATAGAGCATTTGTAGACATCAAAATAGAACTGGTGAAAGAATTTAAGAAACCAAAGTCCAAGTTGTAGTGTATTACAGAACTAAAAGAGATCAAAAAAAGGCATACTAAGTCTATCTGGGAATTTTATCATAGATTCAAGATCTTATTGGATTAGGGGAGCTTCGAAATGCCTATGAAACAACATAAGGAATGGTTTATAGTTGTGCTACTTCCACATGTAAGATTTCCTTTATCAGGGTAGAAGATAGAAACTCAAGCTAAAGATTTAGAACTTGCAATGAAGTTAGAAGCTTGACCCATAGGGGATACCAGTGTAGTTATGCAGAAAATCCAAAGTCAACTGGAAAATTTGACTCTGCAGATACATGATATGATGAAAAGTAATAAAGTTAGAGAAGAGGTATGGTGTACAAAATGTAAAGGAGAAGGCTATTCTAAGGAACAATGCCCTCTTTTCAGAACCTACATGGCTAGTGGTGCATCGAACCCTTTAAATCCTTTGAATGCCAGATCTATCTTATGGTGCAAGATATGTACAACTAAAGGTGAACACCACCCTAAATATTGTTATTTGTTGCAAAAGTACATACAATCCCCAAGGAAATTGTGTTACAAGTTCTACAAATCAGTGGGACATGATGACAACAATTTTTGAGCTTAGAAATTGATGGTGGAGTGAAGTGCCGATGCATATAGAATGCAAGTGGAAGAACATGGACATGAAGAACATGCATAACGTGGTGATCAAGATGGATATCAAGGCCATGGTTGAGGTACTGGTGGAGGTGGTGGAGCTGGTCAAGGACGAGGACAAATTGTCTGTTATAACTACGGCCAAGTGAGGAATTTTGCAAGAGATTGTTAGAACCCTACCATCACATGTAAGTATTGCAAATATTTTGATAATGTTATTGAAGAGTGTCTAACACCTATAACAAAAATGTAAGAAAAAATATACCAACAACTGACAAAAAGAAATCCAAATGATTAGTTCGGAACCAAGGACTGATGAACCTCATGTTAGCACTGTAACAAGGAGTGGAGTTGTGATTGGAGATGATAAAGAAGATGGGAAAAAGGAAGTTGAAGCTACATGGGTAAGAAAAGCTACTGAAAAAGATGTTGTCTTTGATATTCAGAAGGAAAAAGAAGTCTTCATGGAAGCGAAGCGAAGATTTATGGATGATGAGGCTTCGACTTCTAGCACGCCGCCAAAACACAAGATGTGGATCCAGATATTTTGAAGTATTTCCTACAAACTTACATGAAGTTGTTAAGAAACCAGAAATTTGTAGAAGGGTTGCAAGAACTGATAGACTCATGTGCTTCTAAAAGTGAATAATTTACATTGACATAAGAAGGTGACTGGAAAATAAATGAGGCTTACTGCAAAGATCAAAGAATATGACATGGATCAGTTTATTCTTGATTTGGGGTCTGATGCCAATGTTTTGTCGAATAAGACCTGGGAATTGATGGTTAAGCTAAAGTTTCAATGGTCACCTATTCAAATAAAGATGGTGAATCAAGAAAATATTGTTCCTCTAGGAAGATTATCAAGTGTCACAATAGTCATTGAAGGGGTGCATAGTACTACTAATTTTGAAGTGATATAAATTATCAATGACAATAACCCCTATCCTGCATTACTTGCATTACATTGGGAATTTGCTAACATGGCTATAATCAACTTAAAGAAAAGGAAAATAATATTTGAAAGAAACAATACGACAGTCATTGTTCCATTAGCTCCATCAAAAGGAGCGAGGTATACTGAACCTGTTAAAGAAGACTACAACATAGCTGACATCAACAACATTTATTAGATAACAACAAAATAAGAGGAATAGAATAACCCTACTGCAAATGGAAAATTGGGCTAGGAACAAGACAGTTCCTACACTTGAGATTCAGATGAAGAATTGGAAAATTGGAAGAACAGGTTACATGAAGTGCCTACAAGGTGATGTGCAAGAGTCATTAAAGGAATTCACTATATGAAAGCTAAGGTATGTGAATTACCTTTTTATGATGGTTTGGGTAATATAAACAATTTTCTTGAACAATATGAAGAACATGTACCAGAATGTCAAAGATTGTTAGCTCTAGATCTAGCCCTAAGAGCTACTCTTGCTAGATGGTGGGGTACACATAAGAAGAATATATGAACCTGGAAATAATGTCGAAGCTTGATATGGGTAAGGTTTGGTCAAGTAGAAATAGAGTTGGTAGATAAATATGATGGTCAAATAGATCCTAAAGAGAACATTTAGCTCTTTATGATAACATGGAAGGATATTCCACAAGAGGAATGGGTGCATGGGTTCATCCATATATTGGAGATAATTCCCCATAATTGGTACTTAGAAACAGAACTTTGACATGGTACTAAGATTTGGGCAAAGATGATTGATGGATTTATAATGACATTTAGTTTTGAAGATGATTGTCCATATATAGACTCAGCCCTTCAGATAGTTAGAAAGAAAAATTCTGAGCATGAGATTCCACTCACTTAGCAGCCTAATTGGGCTTTGAAGCTACTTAATGTACTAGAATGCCATAACATCACTACAGAAGAAGATCAAGACCCTCACAACATTTACATAGCATAATCTTAAGGCCATCCTGGAGTGAATGGACCTGAGATAGAAATTTTTGGTCTAAAAAAGAAATTAAAGACAAAGAAGGTGAATATAGGATCTGTTAGTGCTCAAATCTACCTTAGGCTAAAGGAAGGCAGGATTCAAGATAACACCATACCAAGCTCAACCTCGTAGCTAGCCCTACGAGGACAGGAGAGGGCTCTCTTTGGGTCAACTCAGTAAAAATACTCAATAGGGTCTGAGATGACTTAAAATAAGAACTAATTTTAGGCTAGGTAAATAAATATGAAAGAGGTATTTTGATGAATGACTGAGTTTTTTGGGATGTATGGGACCAAGGAACAACATGAGCAGAGAATTTAACTCAAAGATGTAGATTATTTTGTGAGGCAAGACAGGCAGAAATTCTAGCAATTAGTTTTGAAATAATATGAGGTGGAGAGATTGTTTAAGAGGGTGAAAAGGGCATAAATACATGAATCCTTTTCAACAGAAGAAAACATAGAACGTGAAAACTTTCCCAAGGCAGAGCAGTAAACTGAATTCTACCTTTTCTTACTTAGAAGCTTTCACTGGAAATGAATATGAATGAACTATGAAACATAATGAAATACATATGAAACAAAAAGAAAATACATTTGCTAAACTCACGCCACAGGAATCTCATGAACCAGAGCTGCAATCTTTCATTAATTCTCTGTCAAAATGTACAGTGAGTGACTGAGTTTCTCTCCCACTGTTTCCCAGAAACTCCAACCAACTCTTTACAAATGATTTTTGATACAATAAATAGACTTTGCTATGAGAGAGTCGATCGACCTAGGAAACAAAAAATAACCATCAATGTTACATTCAATTTCTATAATGACCAATTAAAACAAAGTAAACATGAGTGCATATCTTCTCAGTGACTGCTCGCCTTCCTTTTTCCACTTGGATAGAAGCCAACCTTTGATGAAAATGTTTTTAAACTATGCCTTTGATGCCGGGAAAAATGTATTTCTAATGAACGGGCACACTTGGAGAAAATTGCAAATCGACATCTCGCAGAGCGGAAGTGATTATGGCCTTTGGGTCTCTATGCACCGTGCCAAAAGATGTATGCATCGCACCAATTTGGAGGTGGTTTTGAGGCACTTCCTGAAGTCCCAATTGAGCCAAAGTATGCTTTTTGGAAATCCCTGCCTGTCTACTTTCCAGCCCAGGTGGAATTTCTGAATTTGGATGCCATTTGCCCCTCCAAAACTGCAATCTCCCAAGATTGCTTCCTGTGGGTCAAAATCGGGGCAGAGAGGTCACTTTTTGGGTGTTTTTGACCTCCTGAGGACTCAAAACTGGCCCAAACTTCTTGGCCATGCACCAACAGTCATGATTTTCCATGGAAAATCCAAAAATGTAAACTCTTTGTCATTTGGGGCTCCCTAGCGAAAGCGCACGCCAGGTGGCAGGCGCACAGGGAGAAAAAACCTATTTCTTGTGCACAAAATTTCAAAATGCAAAAATGAGCTCCAAATTTCTTGAAATTTGGGTTGTACCTTCTCTATCACATGTCATGCTAGACCAATGAAGCCTCAACTAAGATTTGGAGTAGATCTTTCTCTTTTTGCCTCTTTTGTCTTTATGTCACCTTCCTCAATTTCGCCTTTAGCCTCTTGATTCTTGCTTTGGAGCTCATGTTTCGGGCCATGTAATGGTGAGTCATGCGCCTCAGCATTGCTTTTTCCTTATTAGCCTTCTCCACCAGCTGCTCCAAGTGAACATTCACTTTCCCTAAAACATACTCCCGGTCCTCATCTCTTTGCTCCATAGGTCTACCTTGTGCTGCCATGATGTGGTGCCGGTTTTCCTTGATCAGTTGCAACTCTATCTCAGCTTGCCAATCCTCAAGTTGTTTGTTCCTCTACTCTAGATATTTCATATTCCATTTGGCTCTCTCCAAGTCAAGGGATAAGGCTTGGATCTCTGATTGTTTCTCTTGGATGATCTCTTTAAGCTGTGAAATTTGCAGATCCGTATCTATATCATCATCATGAAGGAGAACGAAGTCGATCTCTCATTCACCTGATGGCCCCTCATCATGCATTAACTCCTTACCTCTGTCCTGTACCTGTAGTGTTGATGTCGGAAGCGAGGCCCCTTCCACCCCAGGTGGAGATAACACTCGCTTTTCTGCTGCAAACAAATGTCTAGCACCCCTCTGATATGTGACGAATACCGGCACACTGGCGGTCTCATGGTGCTCGTACTGATGAGAAGGTTCCCCTGTCTCAAATATAGTCTCTGGAGGTCCCTGTGAATCTCGGAAGAAGTCACGGGAGATGAAATCATCCCAAGTGATACCTTGTAGATCAAGCTGATGCACCACCAAAATTTTGATGAGAGAAAAATGATAAACACGGTTAAGTTGCTGCTGAGGGGTTTTATGTTGTATAAAGGTGGTCATCCTCTCTATGTTCTAGCAAATGAAAAACGGTATGTTCATCATCCGTACCCTAGTGAAATGCATGAGAAACCTGATGTGATAAGCATAAAGACGAGAGAATCGTCCCTCACAGTTGAAATATTTCATAATCAATCTCGTTAGTGGAGCATATTCATCTTTTAGATATCGAAATGGAAAGACTCTTTTGCGCTGCCTCAAGAAAGTGGTTTTAATATATGGCTCATAATGATGTCGATCAATCTTTTGCTTCTTGTTCCATGGTTCTACAATGTTCGGTATGCCGGTTGCTAATGAGACAGATTTTGGTGTAAGTGTGAAGGTGACACCAGCTAAAGTAGCCTGATCTCCATGTAAGTGCAGCACGAATGGACGAACCAGCTCCTGATTAAATTGAACACTAGCCACCTTTTGACAAAACTCAAAGCATGACTGACGCTAGAAACACGACATAGCAAGAGGGCAGGCCTGCAATTCTGTAAGGGCGGTCAGTTCTTCTCTAACATGTCTGCCACTTTTGTGAGGCCTCCAGGGAGCCTGTTCTTCCGAGGATGAGTTGCTTTGGGTTTCCATTTCATAATCTGATACATGCTCAGATGCCATGACTATTGTTTTTCCACTGCCTTAGAGAAAAAGATGCTGGTGACAAAACTGTGTTTGGACTGCTTTTGTGATGTGTTGAAATCTGCCACCAAGGGGAAAAATGCAACAAGGAACTATTAGGAAGGGGAATAATATGAAGGGATTAGGGACTATGAGCAGGACTTTTATTTAGGGACATGTAGGGGGTTTAGGAAATTTTATATAGGGTAGGGTTTGACAAATGAGTGGAGGGGATAGGGAATAGGAGTTTAGTAACATTTAAGGATAGGGAAAAATGGGAAAAATGGAATAGGGAAGAAAGGAATGATGGAAATAAGGGAAAAATGAAATGGAGGAGGAACCTTGGCACCAACACAATGAATTTGCTACCCTAACAACAATTGTTTTGATGACTTTAAGTGGTAGGGTTTAAGAGTTTTTTGTTGCAACCCTAAGCAACCATAAACCATCATCATATTAACACAAAAATGGATGAAACACTGAGAGATCAACCCCACCTGGCAAATTCAAGGGATTGAAAGGCAATTTGTTGCAATTCTGAGCAAAATCAGGCTTTTATGTGTATGCGCCGCGCAGCATACCCAGTGCACTGCGTCGTTTGAGTGCACCGCACCCATGTTATTTAACATTGTGTGGTCGTGCCCAGTGCGCCGCGCTCCCTCAGTGCGTTGTGCCACTTCGCCTATGCGTCGCGCCTGTCAAGACACCTCCAACTTCATCCAAAACGTGCGCTAGCTCACCAAATTCCTTTGAAATGATTTCTCTCCGACCTTGGCATGTAAAATGACTTTGATTCTTATGAGAAAATACATATAAAGGCATGGAGTCATGGGTTTGATTTTTGTTTCTTCAAAACCCACTTTGCAATGTTTCATTTTGGCACTTTTTCCACAACCTAATACAACTCTGTATTTCACATTCCCTTTTTGGATTTTTGACTAAAATGATGAAATTTTTGGCAATTTTTTGCAGGAGCAGCTGTCATGGCATTTGGCAAAGGGTGACGAGAACTAGTCTTTCAAGTGCTTCATGTTGGAGAACTTTACATATTTATCATAAACATTAATTTGACGATTTCCTCTTCAAAATAAAGTTTTGAAGAGGAATCACCCTTAAGCATTATGGATGATGAAAATTTGGAGATGAAACTTGTTGAACCCCCCTCTGGCCTGCTGGCATGTTTGGGTACTCAAAAAACACGACTTATGAAACCCTAGGCCTATGACTGATATGATTTTTTTCCCATTAAAATACCAAATACCGACTGTCATTTAATGAACTTTGATGAACAGAGCTGAGCCAACAGGTACAAAGCATGAGGGGTAATGACTGGCAAGACACTTCCATCTGATTTATGGCATGCCCTTAGTGGAATGCAGCTGAGTGAATGGAGCAAGACACCTAGAAATGAAATGCAGAAAGAATTTTGATCTCGGATGGACGACTGACAAGACCGACTCTAACATTGGCTCCAATGGCGATGGTAGCTCCTTGGAGGTGCCAAGAATGGCAGATCTCTGGAGGAGCTAGACAGTGCCTTTGTCCATTGGGCTATGGAGTCATCATTTCGACAAACGACACGAAAATCTCGACTCATTTATTAACATGAAACTTGACTCAAACTGACTCAAATTTTAACTTAAAATGACTCAAAGACTGACTTGACGAACTCAAACAAAAACATAAATAAAATGGTATTTACATTGACAATGGAAACAACAGAAAACTTTTCAGAGACGGTACCGCTTGAGCAGCCGATAATTGATTGGCCCTCCTGGGCAATCTTCCCCGTTCATTTCCTTAAGAAGAAAGGCATTTTGCCCCTGATATGCTGCAATCTTGAAGGGACCTTTCCAGAGATTCTTGAATTTACCGTGCTTACCCTTCTCCTCATTCCTTGCATCCCACTTCAGCACCACATCATCCAACTGAAATTTGTCTGCCTTTGCTTTTCTGTCATAAATTTTCTTAATCTTCTCCTGCAACTTGGATGTCTTTTGGAAAACTTCTTCTCTGGTCTGCTACAAATGGATCATTTGATTCAATCTTCTCTACATAGGATCGTCTTCACTGTCGGCTTCCTGAAGAAGTTTGACTACCGGGGCTGCGAGAGAGGGAGGAAACAATGTGTCAACTCCTTACACAAGCTCGAAGGGGGACATACCAATGGATTTCTTCTGACTGAACCAATCTGCCCAAAGTGCATCAACCAACTTCTTATGCCAACTCTTCTTGTTGATTTCCAGCAACTTCTTAATGATGTTGACCAAAGATTTGTTAGAAGACTCCGCCAATCCATTGTCTTGCGGATGATAGGCAGTTGAGTGACCCAGAATGATGTGATATTTATGACAAAACTCTACCATCCCTTTTGATTTGAAAGCTGCTGCGTTATCAGTGATTAACTTATTTGGGCAACCAAAGCGAGACAAGATGTTATTTTCAAGGAATGAAATAATTACCGCATATGTAGCTTGTCTGGTGGGAATTTCTTCGATCCATTTCGTGAAGTAATCTGCTGCTGTGATAATCCACCGATGCTGACCGGAAGAAGTGGGATGAATTTCACCAATGAAATCCAACCCCCATTGCTGGAAAGGGGCACTCACCTCAATGGGATTAAGCGGAAAAGGTTGTAATTTCTACCTTCCTTCAAAAATCTAGCATTTATGACAGCTCTTGACAACCTTATATACATCAGCAAACAATGTCGGCCAATAGTATCCCGCTCTCAGAACTTTATTTGTTGTTGTTGTTTTCAAAAAAAGGTGACCACCACAATCTCCTTCGTGGAAATCCTCCATGACCTACTTGGCTTCTTCTTCCACCAAACAATTCAAAAGAATGCCACCGGGATCTTTCCAATAAAGTGCAGAATTTAGAATGCAAAACTTGGCAGCCTTTAATTTGAGAGTTCTAGCTTTGTTTCTAGTCATGCCAGGTGGTGGTGAAAATTTTTTAAGCACATATATGATATCTAAATACCACGGAGAAGGAGCAAACATTTCAGATACCTGAATTGATGAACCTTCCACATTCTCATCGGACATAGCAGCGATCAGATTTATGTCTAAGGCGTGCAAGTTTGATTCGGCCATTAACTTTTCCAATTCCTGTCCTTTAACAAGCTTTTTGGGCTTTATTTCCACATCATATTCCAACAAAGCTGCAATCCACTTGCCTCGTCTTCCTTCCGGATCTGTCTACACTAAAACATCTTTGACAACAGCGTTAGGAACATAAGCCAAAATATGAGAATGCAGAATGTATACCCAAAAATCTTTCAATGCTTTTCTGAGTGCAAGGGCTTGCTTCTCAATGATGTTGTACTTTAAGGTTGCATCTCTTATAGTTCGGCTGAAGAAAGCAATGGGTCTTTCATGATCATCTCTTTTCTGCATCAACACCACTGCCATAGTATGCTCTGAAGCGAATGAAAACAATATAAAATCCTGAGTGTATTCCGGACTTATTAGAACTGGAGCTGAAGAAAGAGCCAATTTGACTAAATTGAAAGATTTTACAACCTCTTCCATCCACTTCACTTGGCTGTCCTTTTTCAACATGTTTGTGATCTCTCTTAGGTGTTCAGCAAGATTAGGTACAAAGCGACGTAAAAAATTCATTTTTCCATTGAAAGACTGAATCTCCTTCTTATTCTGGGGCAGATTGATTTGTTGAATTGCTTGTACACGTGTTGGATCAATACGAATGCCATCTTTTGAGATAATGTGCCCAAGTAGTTTTCCCTCCTCCATGGCAAACAAACTCTTTTTCGGATTCAGCGATAGACCATATTTTCTGCACTTTTGAAAGACAGTTTTCAGATGATACATGTGCTCTTCATCAGATTTGGAAAACACCGTTAGGTCATCAAGGTATACAACCAGAAAGACATCCTTCTCATTTGCAAAAGCCAAGTCCATTGCCCGTTGAAAGGTGGCACCCGCGTTCTTCAAACCAAAAGGCATTTTAGCGTAATGAAAAGTTCCCCACGGAGTGGTGAACGCTGTCTTGTCTCAGTCATCTTCATGGACAGAAATTTGGTTATATCTAGAATAACCATCAAGTAGTGACATACGAGATGCTCTAACTACTCGCTGAAGTATATGATCCATTTTGCGTAGTGGATAGTTATCTTTCAATGAAACTTTATTGAGATTCCTAAAATCAATGCCCAAGCGAATCTCACCTGTCTTCTTCTGCACGGGCACCAAATTAGAGATCCAGTCCGAAAATCTGATGGGAACAATGATTCCTGATTTGTACAACCTGTTTATCTCCTTTTCAATTGATGGCAGCAGTTTTGGATTTAGCCTTCTCAACTTTTGTCTGAAAGGTTTCTGATTAGGCTTAATGGGTATAGTGTGTTGAATTATATTGGTATCGTATGTCTTCAAGTCAGAATAGTCCCAAGCAAACACATCAGCAAATGAAGATAGAAAACTGATGTATTTGGCTTTCATCTTTTGTGGAAATGCTTTAGACAGTTTTACCATTTTAGGATTAGCAGCTGTTCCGATATTGACTTCTTCAACATCCTTCTTTGTTGGTTGCAATGTTGGTTTGCGGGCTACATCATCTTGATCAAAGAGTTCTTATAAAGGTATCAAGCCTTTAGGAATAATGTTATCCTTTAGCTGCAACACGTCCATTTAATTGATCTGCACCTCATCTTTTCCATCATCATTTTCTACATCAATTGAGCTCTCTTTGAACTTACCTTTGTTTTGCAGAAAATCATCGATCTCCTCATCATCTTGGAAAACTTCCCAATATCTCTAATTGTCAGGGACAATCGGACGATGCTTGACATGGATTTCGAATTTATTACTGGAGTTCATAGGAATCTTCAAGCTACTGGCTACCTTAGCAAGAGCATCATCAATGTTGTTTTGAATGTGAGGCACACATGTCAAGGTATATTCTGAAAATAATTTCAGGATGTCTAGGACTGCATTTCGGTAAGCCCGCATCCAAGGATGCTTTGCTTGATATTTGCCTCTGACCTACATAATCACAAATTCGGAGTCGCCATATACTGCAATCCTCTTAGCATTCATCTTTCTTAGAATCTTTAGGCCAGCAATCAGAGCTTCATACTCAGCCTCATAGTTTGAACAATCAAAAGCTAATTTGTAGGAGCATACCCGCAAATTACTAGGCACCTTGTTCGGGGCAGAGAAAGGACTGCGTACCCAAATACCAATTCCAACACCATCATTTCCCACTGCACCATTGAAATCCATGGTCCACAAACCTTCTTCTTCTTCTTCTTCCAAGTGCTGAAATTTTGATGGGTCTGTTTTTCCCGTTTGCTGTCCATTACCTTCAGCTGATTTCTCAACGGTGTTTTGCTGTTCTCGTCCTTCTTTCTTCAAAACTTCTATGAAATTTTCTACTATTTCTGGAATACTTTCTGCTTCTACTAACTGACTATCAACATCATTAAAACTATCTGAATACAAAACAAAAGATTCTAGATCTGTATGTACATAATTAATTGGATGATTAATGGGTTTCTCCTTGCTGGAAATCCTGTATTTCATTTCTTGTTCCTGATACAATTTTCTCATCTGGCTAAACATCAAAATTGTTGCATAGGAGAAATCTAGTTGTAGTGTCCCTTTCAATTTTGCTTCCCAAGACCTGGAAAGAAGCATGCCGAACCTGGGAGGAATATCCGCTACAACAATATCCATCAAAACATTCTTCATTGGGATTTGATCCAGACTCACAACCAAGTCTTTGATGAGCTTGATACATCTCACTCTGCTGGAATCGAACGAATAGAGATCATGGTATTTTTGGGTGACGTCCAAACCTAGCTTATCCATGATAGCCTTGGGCATGAGATTGTGAGAAGCTCCGGAATTGAACATGGCATTATGTAACACAAAATCATGCAATCTTAAACTGATATAAAAAGGTGGCACATCATTATCTGGAGACTCACCATTCAATGTTAGCCCAAAAATCATTTTGGGTTGATCATCTTCGACATTCACCATATCAAACATTGGATCACAATTCAAAATTTTAGAAACTTTCCCTCTATAATTGTTGTTCTTCATTATTTCAGTCAAGAGAATTGATACCTTCAATTTAGAAATTTCATTCTCTAAACTAAAAGCGGAAGTCTTTTCTACCTCTTTGACTCGGACTTCTTTCTTTTCCGTTTCTCTTGATACAATTTGCTGATTTGATTTTTCTGCTGATGGTGATTTGCTGCTGTCAGGATCAAGTGCATCTTTGCCTTTCTTTTGTGCAAATGACGAATCATTTTTTGATGCTGAAACTTTCTTCCTCTTCTGAATTGGGTTAACCGGCACATCTCTTTTTCTTAGTGAATATTGTCGCTGCTGAGCAGACAAAGCATTCATATAGCCTCTTTGATACTCATCTGATTCTTCTTCCAAAACTGTGTCACTTGCTAGAATGAAATCTGCGTCTTTGTGTGCAGCTGAACTTTCCGCATACTCCTCCTCTTTAGTAATGTAAATAGGCAAATCATCAGGAGTAAAGAAGTGGTTCTCTTCCCCTATTAGCTTCCCTTCCTCATCAGACTCCGGTCCATGCACAAAATTTTGCTGCAGAGGTGGCTGTACTGGCTACTGTGTTGTCTGATCTTGGGCTCGCTGATCTCTCTGCCTTATTCTATATTGTGACTGCTGCTGGCCACGGAAGTTAGGATTTCTAACTTGTGGCTCAGGTTTGTTGAGTTTCACCCTTTCAAGCATCTGCTCTACCTTCTTGAGTAATTGATCCATCGAGGAAGACTCTTCCTTTACTGTGACCTTCTTTTCTGCTTTTGCTCTAGCCCTCTTGGTCAGTAGATTTGCTTCAACGCTGACCGTAGTTTTCTGCATGTCTTCCATTGTGGTTGGCTCTCCTTCTCTTAGTTGATAAGCCATGTTAGCATCAAAACCATCTGGAAACTTCATCATGGCTAGTCCCATAGGTGGCCTTAGATGATCGGGAATTTTATTATAAACAGAATTGAATCTAATGCAGTAGTCTTGGACCGACTCACCAGCATTTTGTTTGATTTGTTCATATTCAGCTAGAATTTGAAGAGGATTCTTTTTCACTTCCCAGCAGTCTAAAACTTTTCTTTGCAGTTCAGCCAAGGTAGCGATACGTGCAACCGGAAAACCTTTGAACCATTTCCTAGCTTCACCGGCAAATGTCTGCACAAAGAGTCTCATTGTCACATTCTCTGCATCGATCTCATGAAGGTCATAGAAATGTGCCATTCTATCCACATGTTGCTGAGCGGTAATGTTGTTGGGAGCGCCTTCAAACAAAGGGATTTTGCTTTGATAATCCGTGGGCATATCATCTAAAACTTGAGGCAGCACAAGAGGTGCAAAACGGGCAGCCATCACTCTTGGCGGGTTTGGTCTTGGAGGTGTTGGACGAGTGCGTGCAGTTTGTAGGGAATTAACAATTTGAGTTTGAAGTTGTGTCACAATATAATTATCAATTGACCAGTTAGCCCTTTCAGTTTCTAGGTCTACAAGAAACTGTGGATTGGGGATAGTAGAATCAACAGCCCTTTCGGATTTGGTCTCGAACAACGATATTTCAAACTGCTCATCAAACTAAAGCTCTTCAAGATACTCAAAAATTTCAGGACATGAATGGGATTTGAACACGGGAGTTATAGAGCTCTCTTGACAAAGAAGTCTTGGAATCAAATTTGGGTTTTTGTAGATATGAGGAGGATCTGGATCTGGATTAGCTCTGGTATATCTTCTTGAAGCCAACGTGCTATTTTCAAAAAAGCAACAGGACATGAACAACTTACTCAGCCTATCAAATCCTAAACTTATCATTCAGAATCTTAGAATTATCAGAAGCATGGGGTGTTAGTAGGTTAGGGCTACCGTTTATGCAACGAAGAAGACTAATGAAGAAAGAATTTCTTCCCCAGTATGGTGGCCACTATGTTAGTGCTCAAATCTGCCTTAGGCTGAAGCTAGGAAAGATTCAAGATAACACCATACCAAGCTCAGCCTCATAGCTAGCCCTACGAGGACAAGAGAGGGCTCTCTCCAGGTCAACTCAGTAAAAATACTCAATAGGGTCTGAGATGACTTAAAATAAGAACTAATTTTAGGCTAGGTAAATAAATATGAAAGAGGTATTTTGATGAATCACTGAGTTTTATGGGATGTATGGGACCAAGGAACAACATGAGAAGAGAATTAACTCAAAGACGCAGATTATTTCATGAGGCAAGACAGGCAGAAAGTCTAGCAATTAGTTTTGAAATAATATGAGGTGGAGAGATTGTTTAAGAGGGTGAAAAGGGCACAAATACATAAATCCTTTTCAACAGAAGAAAACATAGAACGTGAAAACTTTCCCAAGGCAGAGCAGTAAACTGAATTCTACCTTTTCTTACTTAGAAGCTTTCACTGGAAATGAATATGAATGAACTATGAAACATAACAAAATACATATGAAATGAAAATAAAATACATTTGCTAAACTCACGCCAGAGGAATCTCATGAACCAGAGCTGCAATCTTTCATTAATTCTCTGTCAAAATTTACAGTGAGTGACTGAGTTTCTCTCCCACCGTTTCCCAGAAACTCCAACCAACTCATTACAAATGATTTTGAATACAATAAATAGACTTTCCTATGAGAGAGTCGATCTACCCAGGAAAAGAAAGCCAACCATGAGCGTTACATTCAGTTTCTATAATGACCAATTAAAACAAAGTAAACATGAGCGCAAATCTTCTGAGTGACTGCTCGCCTTCCTTTTGCCACTTGGATAGAAGCCAACCTTTGATGAAAATTTTTTTAAACTTTGCCTTTGATGCTAGGAAAAATGTATTTTTAATGAACAGGCACACTTGGAGAAAATTGAAAATTGACATCTCGTGGAGTCGAAGTGATTTTGGACTTTGGGTCTCTGTGTGTCGTGCCAAAAGATGTATGCGTCGCGCCACTTTGGAGGTGGTTTTGAGGCACTTCCTGAAGTCCAAATTGAGCCCAAGTATGCTTGTTGGAAAGCCCTGCCTATCTAATTTCCAACCCAAGTGGAATTTCTGAATTTGGATGCCATTTTCCCCTCCACAACTACAATCTCCCAAGACTTCTTCCTGTGTGTCAAAATAGGGGCAGAGGGGTCACTTTTTGGGTGTTTTTGACCTCATGAGGACTCAAAACTAGCACAAACTTCTTGGCCATGCACCAACAGTCATGATTTTCCGTGAAAAATCCAAAAATGTAAACTTTTTGTCATTTGGGGCTCCCTAGTGAAAGCGCGCGCCAGGTGGCACGGCGCACAGGGAGAAAAAACCTGTTTCTTGTGCACAAAATTTCAAAATGTGCTCCAAATTCCTTGAAATTTGGGCTGTAACTTCTCTATCACATGTCATGCTGCACCAATGAAGCCTTGGCTAAGATTCGGAGCCAATCTTGCTCTTTTTGCCTCTTTTGTATTTTTGTCACCTTCCTCAATTTCGCCTTTAGGCTCCTGATTCTTGCTTTGGAGCTCATGTTTCGGGCCATGTAATGGTGAGTCATGTGCCTCAGCATTGTTTTTTACCTATTATCCTTCTCCACCAGCTGCTCCAAGTGAACGTTCACTTTCTCTAAAACAAACTCCCAATTCTCATCTCTTTGCTCCATAGGTCTACCTTGTGCTGCCATGATGTGGTGTTGGTTTTCCTTGATCAGTTGCAACTCTATCTCAGCTTGCCAATCCTCAACTTATTTGTTCCTCTGCTCCAGATATTTCATATTCCATTTGGCTCTCTCCAAGTCAAGGGATAAGGCTTGGATCTTTGATTGCTGCTCCTGGATGATCTCTTTAAGTTGTGCAATTTGCGGATCCGTATCTGTATCATCATCATGAAGGAGAACGAATTCGGTCTCTCGTTCACCTGATGGCCCCTCATCATGCATTAGCTCCTTACCTCTGTCCTGTACTTGTAGTGCTGATGTTGGAAGTGAGGCACCTTCGACCCCGGGTGGAGATAACACTCGCTTTGCTGCTGCAAACAAATGTCTAGTTCCCCTCTGATATGTGATGAATACCGACACACTGGCGGTCTCATGGTGCTCGTACTGATGAGAAGGTTCCCCTGTCTCAAATCTAGTGTTTGGAGGTCCCTATGAAGCTCAGAAGAAGTCATGGGAGATGAAATCATCCCAAGTGATACCCTATAGATCAAGCTGATGCACCACCAAAATCTTGATGAGAGAAAAATGATAAACACTATTAAGTTGCTGCTGAGGGGTTTTATGCTGTATAAAGGTGGTCATCCTCTCTATGTTCTGGCAAATGAAATACGGGATGTTCATCATCCGTACCCTGGTGAAATGCATGAGCAACCTGATGTGATAAGCATAAAGACGAGAGAATCATCCCTCACAGCTGAAATATTTCATAATCAATCTCATTAGTGGAGCATATTCATCTTTCAGATATCAAAATGGAAAGATTATTTTGAGCTGCCTCAAGAAAGTGGTTTTAATATATGGCTCATAATGATGCCGATCAATCTTCTGCTTCTTGTTCCATGGTTCTCCAATGTTCGGTATGCCAGTTGCTAATGAGACAGATTCTGGTGTAAGTGTGAAGGTGACACCAGCTAAAGTAGCCTGATCTCCATGTAAGTGCAACACGAATAGATGAGCCAGCTCATGATGAAATTGAACAATAGCCACCTTTTGACAAAACCCAAAGCATGACTGACGCTGGAAACACGACATAGCAAGAGGGAAGGCCTACAATTCAGTAAGGGTGGTCGGTTCTTCTCTAACATGTCTGCCACTTTTGTGAGGCCTCTAGGGAGCCTGTTCTTTCGAGGATGAGTTGCTTTTGGTTTCCATTTCATAGTCCGATACATGCTTAGGTGCCATGACTGCTGTTTTTCCACTGCCTTAGAGAAAAAGATGCTGGTGACAAAACTATGTTTGGACTGCTTTTGTGATGTGTTGAAATCTGCAAATGCAACAAGGTACTGTTAGGAAGGGGAATAATATGAAGGGATTAGGGACTATGAGGAGGAATTTTATTTAGGGACATGTAGGGGGTTTAGGAAATTTTATATAGGGTAGGGTTTGGGGTTTTACATTGGACAAATGAGCGGAGGGGATAGGGAATAGGAGTTTAGTAACATTTAAGGATAGGGAAAAATGGGAAAAACGGAATAGGGAAGAAAGGAATGGTGGCAAGAAGGCAAAAATGAAATGGAGGAGGAACCTTGGCACCAACACAATGAATTTGCAACCCTAACAGCAATTGTTTTGATGACTTTAAGTGGTAGGGTTTAAGAGTTTTTGTTGCAACCATAAGCAGCCATAAACCATCATCATACTAACACAAAAATGGATGAAACACTGAGAGATCGACCCCACTTGGAAAATTCAAGGGATTGAAAGGCGATTTGTTGCAATTCTGAGCAAAATCGAGCTTTTATGTGTATGCACCGCACAACATACCCAGTGCACCGCGCTGTTTGAGTGCGCCGCGCCCATGTTATTTAACACTGTGTGGTCACGCCCAGTGCGCCGCGCTCCCTCAGTGCATTGCGCCTGTCAAGGCACCTCCAACTTCATCCAAAACGTGCGCTGGCTCACCAAATTCCTTTGAAATGATTTCTCTCCGACCTTGGCATGTAAAATGACTTTGATTCTTATGAGAAAATCCATATAAAGGCATGGAGTCATGGGTTTGATTTTTTTTTCTTCAAAACCCACTTTGCAATGTTTCATTTTGGCACTTTTTCCACAACCTATACAACTCTGTATTTCACATTCCCTTTTTGGATTTTTTACTAAAATGATGAAATTTTTGGCAATTTTTTGCAGGAGCAGTTGTCATGGCATTTGGCAAAGGGTGACCAGAGCCAGATTTTCAAGTGCTTCATGTTGGATAACTTTACATATTTATCATAAACATTAATTTGACGATTTCCTCTTCAAAACAAAGTTTTGAAGAGGAATCACCCTTGAGCATTATGGATGATGAAAATCTGGAGATGAAACTTGTTGAACCTCCCTCTGGCCTGCTGGCATGTTTGGGTACTCGGAAAAAACTACTTATGAAAGCCTAGACCTATGACTGATATGATTTTTTTCCCATTAAAATACCAAATATCGACTGTCATTTAATGAAATTTGATGAACAGAGTTGAGCCAGCATGTACAAAGCATGAGGGGTAATTACTGGCAAGACCCTTCCATCCGATTTATGGCATGCCCCTAACGGAATGCAGCTGATTGAATGGAGCGAGACACCTAAAAATGAAATGCAGAAAGAGTTTTGATCTCGGATGGAGGACTGACAAGACCAACTTTAACAGGATCATAAAATGAGTCGAAGTTTACAATGATGGGATATTACTGGGATGAAGAAACAGTCAGCAAAGTGAAGGATCTTTTGCATGAATACTTAGAATTATTCCCCACTAAGTTCTCAGATATGAAGGGCATAGTAGGAGACTTGGGAGTTATGAAGATTCCTTTGAAGCCCGATGTGAAGCATGTCAAGAAAATACCCTACAGATTGAATCCAAAATACAAGGAAAAGGTAAAAGAAGAATTAGATAAAATGATAGTAGCAAGGATCATTAAAACTGTGGAAGAATGAAAAAGGGTAAGTCTAATGGTGGTCCAGGAAAATTAGACTAAATGGGAAATCAGGATTTGTGTAGATCTAAGGAAATTAAATTATGCATGTGTGCATGATCCCTTCCCTACACCTTTTACAGATGATGTATTGGATAATGTGGGAGGACAAGAGGCCTACTCATTCACAGATGGATTTTCGGGATACCATCAGATCAAAATTTCACCAGAAGATCGACATAAGACTACATTCGCTACATGGTGGGGATCATATTAGTATACAGTGATGCCTTTTGGACTGAAGAATGCCCCTACCATATGTTCAAGAGTAGTGGTTGCAGCTTTCAAAGAATATATTCACAAATTATTAGAAGTATACTTCGATGATTGGACAATGTTTGGGTTATTGAAGAAACATTTTGTAAGCTTAAGGCTGATGCTTGACACATGAAGGCAGTATCAGATTTCTCTAAATATTAAGAAATGCATATTATGTATACCTTTTGATATACTTCTGGGACACATTGTTTGCAAGAAAGGATTGATGTGGATCCTGGAAATATTGCTATCATTGTGAATTTACTCCCACTGAAGATAGTTAGGCATCTTCGCACCACACTAGGAAATATAGGATATTACACAAAATTTATAAAAGGATATGCACAGATTATTGCGCCTATGGAAAAATTGTTGAAGAAATATTTTACTTTCCTATGGAATGAAGAATGTCAAAAGAGCCTCAACACACTAAAATAAAAGATGGTAACTACCCCTATACTGGTATTTCAGAGTGGAATAAGAAATTTCATGTTCATGTGGATGCTTCATGCATAGCTTTGGGGGTGGTGTTAGCACAGCCCGATGCAGTAGAAATTGACCACCTTATAGCTTTTGCAAGTAGGAAGCTGTCTAAAGTAGAGAAGAACTATACAACTACAGAAAGAGAAGGATTAGATATGGTATGTGCATTGTAGAAATTCAAACATTATTTTCTAGGAGAAAATTTTAAGATGTTAACAAATCACTCTGCACTAAAGTATCTGGTCAATAAACCTGTATTAGGAGGAAAAATTTGTCAGTGTCCATTCTTATTTCAAGAATATGAATTTGAATTTGTTGTTAAGCTAGGAAGACCAAATGTTGGACTTGATCATTTGTCAAGGTTGGAAACAGGAGAAGAACCAATGAATATAGAGGAGAATCTTCTTGATGTGCAGTTGTTTACAATCAAGGTAGTAGATGATCACTTTGTTGATATTAGGATGGATCCCTCATAATACACTATGGAGTAGGACAAACTGTTGGTGGTTAAGGCAACAGATTTTTCACTGATAGTAGGACATTTGTATAAAATGGGACTAGATGAAATACTACACAGGTATTTTCCTAAGCATGAAATACATATAATTTTAACAGAAGCTCATAGTGGTGCAGCTGGTGGACATTATAAAGGAAAAGTTACTACGCAGAAAATTTTAAGAGTAGGACTATGGTGGCCTACATTACACAAAGATGGAAAGGATTTATGTCGAGCTTGTGATATTTTACAAAGAAAAGGGAAACCTTCAAGGAGAGATGAAATTCCACTAGTTCCACAAGTAACTTTGCAGTCTTTTGACAAATGGGCTATTGATTTTGTTGGACCTATTGATCCACCATGGAAAAGGATTGATACGAGGTATATATTCACTGCAACTAACTATTTGATAAGCTGGGTCGAAGCACAACCAGTGAAGGATTGTAGCATGGAAACTGCTGCGAAGTTCATTTTTGAATACATATTGTCCATATTTTGATGCCCAAGGATATTGATGAGTGACCAAGGGTCCCATTTCTTGAATAATACCATTGAAGCATTAACTGAGGAATTTCATGTTTACCACCAAAAGGGAACTCCTTACCATTCTCAGGCAAATGGAACTATGGAAGCATTCAATAAAATTTTGGAGAATGCATTAACCAAGGTATGTAATGTGAATAGGGATGACTAGGATCTTAGAATTACAACAATATTATGGTCTTATAGGACTACATGCAAATCGTTGACAGGTCAGACACCCTTTAGGTTGGTTTATGGGAAAGAAGTTGTGATTCCCGTGGAATATATTTTCCCTAACCTAAGAATTGTATCTTTTATAGATACAGCAGACCCAGACATTATGGAAGAAAGGATTCTATAGTTACTGGCTCTAGAAGAAGATAGGTTTGTAGCAAGATTTCATCAACAAGTGAAAAAAGAAAGAGAAAAGGCTTGACATGATAGGCCCATTAAGAAAAAGAAGTTTTAGGTGGGAGACCTTGTTCTCCTCTATGATAGTAAGTTTGTGAAATTTCCAGGCAAATTCAAAACACATTGGTTAGACCCATATGTGATTAAGTATATTATTGATGGAGGCACAACATAGTTATCAAAGTTAAATGGAGAACTAATTCAAGGAAAAGTGAATGGCAGTAGATTGAAGTTGTACATGGACAACCCTATCCCTACAGATTTTCCCTAAAGAAGAAATAAGGAAAGTCTTACTGTCACATGCAGTTGAAAGTGGACATTGAACTACAAACTAAGCTGTAGAGAGAGCTTCGACAATGTACTTCGCTACAATCGGGAATATGTCAAAGCTTGTAGAAAGGCGTGACATAAGATAGAGGTGCACTACAATATGGAATGTGCTGAATTCAATAAAAAAGTGAAAATATGACCATTAAAATGGAAAAGACATGCGTAGAGTCACATTTAAGATGATAGATCGAAAAAATTTATGGCTAGATACACATTTAAGATGACAGATCGACAGAATTTGGGGATAGATATGAATTTAATGATGCAATTGGAACAAAATAAAAACAAAATCAAATCTAATAATGAAGTTCGAAGGCATGAATTATTATAAATAGCCGATTATCGCTCAGAGTAAGAAATTTGTTGATCAAAAGCTCAAGTGAGTAATAGTGTGAAGAAGTTGCAAGAGAGTGCATTGTGCATGTCATCTAAGTGATCTTGGGAGGAGATTGTACAGATTTTTTGTTAGAAGGGATTGCTTGAAGTCATGGAAGTCACACCAACAATTGGAACACCTACAGAAGCATCACCTGCAGAAACATCATCGATGCCACAGAAGCATCGTAAATCACCAAGGAAGAAGAAAGCTAAGGAGGAGAAATCCAAAACAAAACAAGACCAGAAGCCCACTAAACCCATGAAACCTCAGAAGCAACCGAACCCAGTCGATGTTGAGGAAGAAGAGATAGAAGAGATAGAGGTGGATGCAGGGAGTGTGGTATTCATTTCACCCCTACCATCTTATATCCCATCAAGAAAGATGAACACAAAGCTAGTAAATATGTTAAAGATGCGAAGTACGGGATATTCAAACAACTTTTCCCAAAATAAGTACCCTTTGAAGGGGAGATGTCAAGAAAAATTCCACAGCTAAATTTTATAGACAATGACTTCAATGACCGGATGGAGTATCCATAGTTCACGCCATATCAGTATTTGTAGAAAATTCACCACCCAAACAACAGAGTGACTAGATTAGAGTCAGGACAATGGGAAAATGAGTTGAGGCAGTCAGGGCTGCTCAATATGTTAAATGTGCCACACTTTGGCAAGAGCTCATCCAATGCATCATGTGTGTTCCAATTATTGGTGCTAATTTACGATGGACACTTGTGGTTGGGGGATAAAATCCCTATAAATGAAATGATGATTGGGAAAATTATGAAGTTGCCATACCAAGGGTGAAACCCCGTAGAGGATTTCTTCGAGAAGGAGCAAGACCATGCCCTAGCAGAGAGATTGAAGCAGAAGTATGGGTTGGTGAAAGGCAACGTTGGCTACGACATCAACTCTATCAGTAACCCAATAGTCCACTTCGTGACACATCTTCTAGCTAGGAAAATCACATGAAAGTGTCACACGAATGAAGTCCCTATGCTGGTTGTAGACTTAACCATGTAGTGTGAAAACATAGTGCAGTACAACTGGGATGCATACCTATGCAAATAATTCCTAGATGAATGTAGTGAGGTACAATAAAAAGATACCCTTTTTCATTATGTTTGGATCATCTTAATTATTGTGATGTTAGCATGGAGGGAGCTGGAGGACACACAGTTCCCCGCAGTGCCTAAAGATGTTTGTGAGGTTGCAAGGTATGCTTCATTGTGGCATACTACTCAGCCATCGCGAGCCCAAGAGAACATAATTTTCTTCATTTTATACCAGATGGATCTACATATGATTTTGAATCAGTGTCCACACCTCTCACTTAGTCTCTACAAGAAATACAACCCTGTGGAAAGCTTCAAGGGAAATTTCCACAAGGTGAAAATTAAAATGCACAGATTCCCCAAGAGGAAATGGCACACAATGACATACTATGTTAAAGAGGAGGATTTGGAAGAATTGGTGAAGAAGTGGCCTACAGAGAGGATGATTTTGATGGAGGAAGCATAGGACAGTGCCACGAAGGAAGAAGAACCTAACACTTCTCACCATGGCGAAGCAAGTGGAAAAGATAAACATTAGGAATCAAAGGAGGAGAAAGAGGAAGAGGAACACCACGATGAAGAGAAAGAGGAGAACCATGAAGAGGATCCTAATGGAGATGAAGATATGAAAAAGAATACAAAGAAGGCAAAAATAGAGAAATTTGTCACGGAGAAAAGGAAAATGCAGACTGGAGCTTCGCCGAGCAGTAGAAAGAAACATAAGGCAAACAAGTCTAAGGACACACTGCCACTAGTCCTTACTAACGGGGACCTAGATAATATTGGTGAGAAAGTTTAGGATGTCACTGAATAGTCATGGAGCAAGAGAGAGGATCGCTATGGTGCACTCCTCACTGGTGTTCAATAGACTATAGCAGAACTAAAATCATTGACACAAGCATCCAAAGAACCGGTACAACTAACTCAACCAACGCAGTTAACTCAAGGACTCTAACCAGAAACATTGATAGAAACAATGTTTGGGATGATAATAATGCATATACTGGCCACAGCTCTGCAGTTCGACTCTATCAAGGTGAAGCAGCATGCGAAGAATTGGGAGCACATTAACATGAATATGGAAGTGCTACCTGTTTCGGTGTTACATGACTTACACCAAGGCAACGCAGATGAACAATGCGCTTCAAGGTTGGATATTCAGATAGAACAAAAATGAGTTGTGTTGAAGAAGTAGCTTGACCAAACAATTGAAGAAAAGGAGCAGACAGAGCTATAGTAGCAAGAATTAAAAGAAGTGGTCAAAGCCACCTGTATAGAAGTTTAGGACATGGATGTCCATGAGGAGGATCAGAATAAGACAAGGCTTTGAAGCTCAACCTTGCAGTCAAGGAATATAAGGATAAAATTGCCGAAGTGAAATTTAAATATGAGATGCAAATTAGCAAGTTGCGAATGAAGTTGAAATGGACTACGCCACCAGAAGTAAGAAGTTAGATGGAGGCTGACTTAAAAAAACTCATGGTTATTGTTACACTAAAAAATGTCACCATGGCTATTTACAGTTAGTATGGCTCTATCAACAGTCATGCTATCCTCCTGGGCAAGTCTTATCCCTCTGCTCTCCATGTCAAACTCCAAAAACAGAGAAAGTCTTAGTAAATGTGTTTATCTCTGGGTACGCAGATTCTCTCGGCCTTACCTGCGTGTACGCACCTAATGTTCACAAAAACTGCGTACTTGTACGCTTTGTATGTAAAGGGGCAGGTGCGTACCCCTGTAAAGGTCAAAAGGCGTGAGTTTCATCTTTAAAAAGTTACTTGTGGTCATTTCTAGAGCATTCTAGAAGGTTGTTCGATGTGTATTGATCGCCTCCAGAAGGTTCATGTACCCCTATGAAAGAGGAATTTATCCCATCAAGAGAGGAGCTATCCCATCCAAAAAGGGGATTATCCCATTGATGGTGGACCTGATTAACTTCCTCTTGAGGACTATAAATACAGGCATTGGGCCAGAAGGAGAGGAGGTTGAAAGCTAAACATTTCTAAGGGTAGATGCTGCTGGAATTAGGACTCCCATTTAGAAGCTTGTGAGGAGAGATTCCCATCCTTTCTTGTTTCATTTGGAAGTGGGTGAGCTTTGTCAAAGTAAAGGAGAACCCTTGATGGACCCTGGGAGGGACTTGCACAACACCAAGGCTCAGGTTGTAATTGTTCCTTTTGTTTCCTATTAATGCAAATGAGTCCATTCTTCTCAATAACTTGTTATTTATGAGTTGTTTCATGTACTCCTTGGTCTATATGTTAAATATGTTTTATTTTATGAGATTATCAAGTGCTATTTAATCGTTTGATTGTTAGTGAATGCAGGTTTCGAAGTGAAGGAGGAGCTCATCCGGATCGGCGAGGCTGGACTACTACAACAGCGTTGGACTACAGGTAGGATCTAAACACTTGATTTCTCGTATGGTAAATGCATGTTTAGAGAAGGATTGCTCTTGTTTGTCTTGTTTGTCACTAGAGAGTCTTAGGCTCCTAGGGAGGTTGGTTGTGTCCGCACTATGGACTCTTTCCACCTGACAAAATGGTGACTCCGCTGGGGACTCCATTGATGTGAAAGTTTTTTCCTTTGTATGCAACTTTGATCTGAGAAAAGTCATTTATTTTCTGGTTTTTGGCTGTGTGACTTTGTATTTGGGTGGGCTAGCTTAGGGTTAAATTAGATTTAGTTTTTCTTGGTTTTTCCAGTAGTACGCACCCTCTGAGTATTGCACAGTGCGTACCTATACGCATTGTTGCTGTGTGCACAGAGCGGGCCCGCACCTGTCTTAACAAGTTGCCTGCGTACCTTGCTAAAAATTAAGAAATTTCCATTTTTTACATTTTTCCTCTTAGATTTTGCTTTTTCTTAGTTTTTACTGCCCAGACCCATTAGTCTCCTGTCAAAGATCTTCACCTGAACTTGTTTCGATAGCATTGAGTGTTTTAGTGGATTTCATAGAAGTTTAAGCCCTAGGGTTTGATTTTTGAGTAGGTCCTGTAGTGACTTTGGCGGTAGAAGTTGTCAAGCCTTAGATCTCTCTGGTTTTGTCAGCCTTCTTAGGAGTCGGACCTGTCATAAAGTCTACCTGTGAGAGCAACTTACCTTTGAGTTGTCTCTTTGGCGAATTTCGAAGTGCTTGTTGATTGATTATTGAATTCCATTTTACAAAAACAACAAAAGCATTTGAGTTTTGTTTTGACTGGTTTTTTGATTCTGCATTAGCTGGTCCTTGGCTTGATTGTGGTCAAGTAAAACAACCTAGAATCATCCTTGTAGGCTTTTGCCTTGTTAGGTTTGCTTTAGAGTAAATTTCCTTTTGATTTGCTTGTGAGTCAATTTTTTATAGATTTTATAGATTTTGAGATTGATTTTCGTTAAAATAGATTTATATGCTTTATTAAATAAAAAAAATACAAAAACATCTCCTTTGAAAAGTTTTGTTTCAAGTAGCTTTTGGAGTATTTTGAAAGAGAAAGAATTTTTCGTGCACGTAATGAGTGGTCATGTTTGTATGCTTGGAAAGATAAAGAGTTTTATTTCTTTGATTTTCGTTGCCAAGAGAGTTGTTTTTATATAAATTTGCATTCTCTAAACTTTCTTAGCTAAGAATTTCATTGAAAAAGAAAAGTAGCGTAAATCATCTTAGGTGCATCTTTGTAGTGGTTGCGAGTCGAGTCTACACACCATTGGTTTCATTTCCGCTACCTTTTGTCTTTAAGAAAAACCATAAAATTAATGCTTAAAGTAAAATCAACTTAGTAACTTTTATTTACTAGGGCTCTGAAACACCAATTTAGATCAGGCTAGTGTCTTGGAGTAGGAGAGTAATTAACTCTCCAAGACAACAAAACCAAACAAGCAGCTTATCTTGTGATAGAATAAATCCAATTGTCTCATTTGTACTCTGGGAAAGCTCCTCTTAAAGGAGAAGCACGAGCTTGTGTCCGAACCAGTGAGGGGATCAATCCTCCCTCGTTGGGAACGACGCCAGACACGCACGTATTAGAAACGGTAAACCTCGGATTAACCATTGTCGAGGAGCCAGGGGTCACTTATCGGTAAACCTTGGATTATTATCAAGGAACCGGTAAGGGGATTGAGCTTGATACTCTGCCCTTGCGTGCTATCGGAGTGTAGACTGTTCCCCCAGGTGCATTTGTTGCGGTTGGTAAACTTAGTGACCATTATCTTTAGGATTCTACCGACGTGACGGTGGAGGGAAGATCCCACTGTACCTGGAGCAGACGTCGGCTAGACTCACTTGGATTTTCCGAGGGGTTCACTTCACTCGAGACGGTTAAAGTGGAGGAACTTGTGCCGGTCTATTCATTAAGCAGGTTGCCGGGGTAACTGTTCCACCCGCCACTTCTGTACTGAATCCAGCGATGTTGGGTTTCATCTCCAACTAGCGTTTTTGGTCTGGAAGGCTACTGTTTGTGTTTGGTTTGATGCCCTAGATTCTTTAGGCATATGATTCAAATTTGTTTGGTTCTTTAGAGACTTTAGGTGGTTTGATTTGAGATTTTACTTTGTTTTCGTGTGTAGTAGTTAAAAGTTTTTAGCTGTGGCGGAATTACCGAGACAGTCCCGTAGACTTCGGGGCAAGTCACCTGAGATTGTTACTGAAACTGATTTGTTGAGGAAACTCCGTAGATCGCGGGGTGGACCTCCTGAAGACGTCCCGGGTCAGTACGAAGGATTGAAGGTCCTTGTAACTCCTCCTAGTGGCAGTAGAGTAGGTTCACATGAAGAAGGAGAGTATTCCTTGGTAGTCCATCCAGATTACCAAAGTCTAGAGACAGGTTATAATCCCGAAGCTGTTACAGTTTCCGAGCTTGCTGGTAGCTTTTCATCTACTAGTGATTTAGGTGAGGAACCTGAAATATCTGAGCCTGTTACTCCAACTTCTAGTGTTCCAGATTCACCAAGAGTAGAACGAGTTATCACCGGAAATCTTCCTATTGGTTTGATTGCTATTGAAGAACTTGCTCCAGAGGAAGAAATAGGCGTCTCTAACCTTGAAGATCGACCTACTATTGATCTAAGGGAGCGTGAATCTATCTTTTACAGTCCTCCTAGAAGTACTACTTGGTACCTTTCGTTAACTAACCATTTAGACAACTCAGGGTTAAGTTTTTCTCCACCTCGTACTCCTTTTCCACCTGGAGGTATTTATACTCCTGTAAATATGTCTGGTCAGTCATCCGTGTTTACTCAATCTTTTGAATCTTTCTTACACGGCGGACCTTCTGTTCCCACCGGGTATCAGTCACTTTTTGGTATCTTTGCGGGGACATCTCCTCAACCCGTTGATCATGGGTTATTAGCTGGAAACAATGGTAATAAACCGTTGGGTGTAGGGGACATTTACATGATGTCAGGTTTAGTTCCCATTTCTCAACCTCAAGGTGGTCAATTACCGCCTGGGGGGCAGCCTCAATTAACGCCTGGGGGGCAACCTCAAGGTACACAAATTGTGTCTGGGGGGCAGCCTCAAGGTCAGTATGTACCTATGGTACAATACATGCCTCAAGGTCAACCCCAGCCTCAATATGTACCCCAGGGTCAACCTCAGTATCAATATTTACCTCAAGGGTATCAACCTCAAGGGTATCAACCTCAAGGTCAAGGTCAACCCCAGTATCAGTATTTACCCCAAGGTTATCAACCTCAAGGTCAATACTCGAGTCAAGGTTATCAACCACCTCAAGGTCAGTCATATGTTCAAGGTATGGGAACTGTACCTTTCAGTTATCAATCCTATCCTCAATCCGGTTATGGATCCCAGTATCCTCAACCTGTTACGGGTCAATACCCTGGAATGATAGTGTGGGATCCATCACAAGGTCAACAGGTGTTGCAGCCAAGTATACAGTTGTTACCTCAAACCAGACAACCCGTAGTTTCTGGTTCACCCCAGCAACCGCAACCTGTCCAGTCAAATGTTCAAACTTCTGTAACTTCGGTAGTTACTCAGCCGCCAATTGCACCTAGTACTCCATCTCAAACGGTTGCTGCAACTACCGCAACATCTGCCGCACTCACTTCTGGAGTATCGACAGCTCCTGTTTCTAATGTCTCTGTAACTACTCCGCAGACATCTTTACCCTTATCTGGATCTACGATTCAAACTACGGTTTAGATGCCTATAGGTCAGCCTGGTATAAGTACGGTTGTCACTACTCAACCACAATTTGTTCATCAACCGTACCAGGGACAATACCAATATGGGCAAGTTGTCCAGCAGCCGGTTTACCAGTATCAACCGTATCTTGGGTACACTTATCAACAACCTCAACAACCCCAGTACGGTCCGATTAATCCTGGTTTTCCAGGAGGATATAATATCCCTAATGCAATTCCTGTTCCTAGTTATCCTGGATATCCTCCTCCTGGGACTGGTCTTGTGACCCAGAGTTTTAGAGATCCTAACCGGCAATTACCGTTTATCGCAACTTTGGATTTACCAGACTTGATGCGCCTAACGAGCGATCCAATTCAATATCTTCCATTCTGGCCGCCAATGCCAAATAAGTTGCCCAGTGATATACCCAAGTTCAAAGGTAAGTCTGGAGAGGATCTGTCCAATCATGTGATGACTTACCACCTCTGGTGTGCTTCAAATTCTATCTCGGATGATTCGATCCGCTTACGTCTTTTCCAGCGTACACTCATTGGTCTCGCGGCCAAGTGGTACATTGAGTTACCACGAGCCTCTTTTTACAATTTTAGCCAGTTAGCTACCTCGTTCTTAACTCACTTTCAGTTGCTGGTCAGATACGATAATGGCACGGAGTTATTAACTTCACTAAAACAATCGACGTCCACGTATATTTCTGACCACATTCATGAGTGGAGACGTCGAAGAAGGTTAGTGAAAGTTTTTATTCCGGACCAAATCTTAGCTGAATGGTTTGTTAAATCATTATTACCGAAGATTACTGAAGATGTAGCTAAGGCCGGAGTAGTTACTGAGGAGCAAGTCATTGCTCAGGCGCAGTACCTTGACTTAGTTTATACTCAGTCGGGTACGTTACACGAGAAGATCCCAGATCTTCCAAAATCGAATCAAATCGTTGCTGCTCCTTCGGGATCTCATGCCGCTGATGGTATGATTGGTACGGTGAACACAAAGAGCAAGAAGAAATCTTCCAAGAATTCTACTACTCCTATAATCACCTTGCCTGATTCCCCGACAGGAGAGTCTTCTCCTGAACTTTCCGCCGATATTCACGCTGTAGAGTCATCTACAGCCAAATCAAAAAACGGTGGAAAGAAGAAAGGAAAGAAGAAGGCTAAAGCAGACAAGGCTCCGAAGGAGAAAACAGAAAAGTCGGAAACCAATGACGAAAAGCGCAAACCTCGATATCCTTGTCTTATTTGTGAAGAGGATCATTTTACAAGAGATTTCCCTCATCGGGCCGAGGTTGTGAAAATAGTCAAAGGTTCTCCCACTCCTGCAGTGTTGAAAGATCCATTTCCAAAGCAGGAGAGTAAGATGATAGGTTCTTCCTCGACTGCCAGTGAAGAACCCATTTTGATGATGTCTCATGTGAGGATTGCAACTCGGTTGCAAGATTATGGTAGTAAGAATCCTGTTGATGGTAAGGAAGCAGAATCTTCTCATTCTAATCCATCAACCTTAGCTCCTGGTTCCGATCCACTACAGATCGAAAAACCTAACCCGGACTTAGTAATCAAACCACCCGCCAAGGGTGTTCTTTGAAGGTCTGCTTTCAATCCACATGCGAGAGCGGCCCAGAATTACAACATTGTTGAGGACTTAGCTGTTTCACCCTCAGCAATGTCGGCTTTAGAAGTGCTGCAATCATGCCCAGCACAACGAAAATTACTTTTGTCGGCTATCGGAGCTATTGATGTTCAGGACCCGAATCTGATAATCTTCGATCTAGAAAATAGTACACCGTGCCTACCCCATCAAATGGCTTTCCAGATTCCAGTGATAGTAAAAAACAAGCCTATTCATCGGACTGTAATTGATGAGGGAGCTTCCACGTGTATTATGTCGATTCAGTGTTGGAGATCGCTTGGTTCTCCTTCGCTGAACCAATCCCCGACCATCCTTAAGGCCTTTGATGGCCGTGGGTTCCGTCCGTTTCGTATTCTACAGGAATTGCCTATAGGGGTAGAAGGTAAAACCGTTAGTCTGGATGTGGAGGTGGTTGATTCCCCTCTAGACTACAACCTTCTTTTGGGTCGAAGTTGGTCATATGCTATGACAGCGGTTGTTTCATCGGCCTTCAGAGTAATAAAGTTTCCACATAACGGCAAGATCGTGACAATTGATCAGCTGACATACTTTTCATCCGACCCAGCCTCTTCAGAGAGTATCCAGCATGTCGGTAAGACGACAATCCCTTATAGGGACGTTGGCGTAGGTTTAGTTAAAGATTCCGGTTTACTGGGAACTTTTCCTTTCCCTCCAATCAACGCAGACCCTTCATTTGCATCAATTCATATGATTACATCAGACACCATTATTTACGACGATCCTTGGATTGTCCCATCTGAATTTGAGATAGACTCATTCGGTGATGCTATGCCTTTGAGTCCATGTGAAATTGCTTATGAAGCCGTCATGTCTTTTACCGACTCGCATTCAACCCAAATCAACCAAATGAATGTGGTCAGTGAGGAATCACTTTTCACATCAACCTCAGAACGGATAGCGTTTCCCGAAGTCGTGTCATCTAACGAGCGACTTCGCGAAATCCTAAGTGTAGACGATCTACCATGGGAAGATCTTCATCATAGATCTTCGTTTTTACCTGAGGATGATGCTTTTGAAAACAATTTTTCATCTATTTTTACTGCTGAATATGTCAAAGACACTCAGAATCCAACGAAACATTCTGATTCAGAGTTGAATTTAGGGAATATTTCTCGCACTATTCCCATAGACATTTCAGTGAAGCCCGGAATTGAAGAAAACATTCATATAGGTGCCTCATGTACAGAAGATGAAATTCAAACTTACAAGGCCCTATTCCAAGAATTCCGCGATGTGTTCGCCTGGTCTTACGAGGAAATGCCAGGAATCGATCCTGCCATTGTTGTTCATGAAATAAAGACCTACCCGGACGCTAAACCCGTCTGGCAACGGTTGCGTCAGATTCACCCTCGAAAAGTGGCTGCGATTAAAGCAGAAGTCGAGAAGATGTTGAAAGCAGGTTTCATTTATCCAATCCCGTTAACGGATTGGGTATCGAATATTGTTCTGGTTAACAAGAAACAAGGAACAATAAGAATATGTATCGACTATAGGGATATAAATCGAGCTTGTCCAAAAGACAACTATCCTACGCCTTATATCGATCAAATCATTGATGATTTTGCCGTAAGTGAAATGTTTTCCTTTATGGATGGTTTTTCGGGCTATAATCAAATCAATATTCTACCTGCCGATCAACCAAAAACGGCATTCATTTGTCCATGGGGGACATTTGCTTACTGCAAATTACCTTTTGGGCTTAAGAATGCCAGAGCCACTTTTCAACGGGTGATGTCTTATGCATTTCATGACATCAAGCACATTGTGCAACCGTACCTCGATGATTTGCCTACTCATTCTTTACATCGAGCTGATCACCTTGTCCACTTACGAGCAATCTTTATGAGGTGTAGGCATTATCGTATTCGGTTGAATCCGCACAAGTGTGTATTCTGTATAGAAGCAGGTCGATTGCTGGGATTTGTTGTTTCAAAAGCAGGCATTCGCGTCGATCCCTCGAAGGTCGAAGCTATCATCAAATTGCCTCCTCCTTCGAGTTTGCGCCAACTCCAAAGTTTGCAAGGGAAAGAAAACTTTTTACGCCGATTCATTCCAAACTACGCCGAGGTCACTAAGGGTTTTACACGGTTGTTGAAACAAAACGCTCAATTCTTTTGGGACGAGATTGCCCAACAATCTTTTGATGCACTTAAGCACACGTTGACCCATGCACCGTTGTTGCATCCTCCCAACTACAACCAGGACTACTTCTTATACCTCGCAGCTTCGCATTCCACTATTGGAATGGTGTTAGTCCAAGAAGATGAATTCGGAACGGAACATGTGATATATTATCTTAGTAGGACGTTAAACCCCACTGAGCTAAAATATTCGCATGTGGAGAAATTGGCCCTAGCAGCCGTTCAAGCTATCCAGCGTTTTCGTCACTACATTCTTCTCCATAAAACTACAGTTATTTCGGATTGCAACCCTATGATTTACATTTTGACTAAACAACTGCTAGGGGGCAAGTACTCTAAATGGATTGTTATCCTGCAAGAGTTCGACTTGGAGTTCGAGAAGTCCAAGTCTAAGAAATCCTTAGTTTTTGCGGAATTGATGTGTGATTTCCCGCATGCTGACACAGAAACTGTGGCAGAGGAGTCCATTGCGGACGAATCTTTGTTTCTTATCAGTACTTTAGATCCGTGGTATGGGGATATAATCATCTATCTCCAAACCCAAACCTTTCGGCCTGAAGCTTCAAAGTCGGAACGTTGAAAAATTCGGTTTCAATCCCAGCAATACAGAATTATTAGAGATACACTTTATCGCCGAGGGGTAGACTTAGTTTTTCGACGTTGTTTAACTCACGAAGAGGCTGAGAGGGTTTTGAATGATTGTCACTCTGGAGCGTGTGGCGGTCATATGTCTGGGTATGCCACAGCTCAGAAGGTGTTGCGTGCTGGCTATTTCTGGCCATCCATGTTTAAAGATTGTATCATTGCGGTCCGAAAATGCCACAACTGTCAAGTGTTTGATCGCAAGATGCGCGCACCACCTGCTCCTCTCCATCCTATAATTGCCGTTGGTCCTTTCGCCAAATGGGGTATCGATTTTATTACTTGTAACCCTCACTCGGCCGGGGGGCATGTGTATATCATCCTCGTGGTTGATTATTTTACTAAATGGGCCGAGGTGATGCCTACATTCGACGCAAGCGGCAAAACAGCTGCAGTTTTCGTATTCAATAACATTATAACTAGGTTTGGTGTCCCGCAAGCAATCATCACTGACCATGGGAGCCATTTTCGAAACATCATGATGACTGAGCTTACAAGCCATCTTGGTTTATGCCACGATAGCTCTACTCCTTATTATCTGCAAGCCAACGGTTTGGTTGAGTCTATCAACAAAGTTCTGGTTATCATGATCTGACGAATCATTGGTATTCATTGGTCGAATTGGCACAACATGTTATTTTCAGCGCTATGGGCATACCGAACTTCAGTGAAAACTTCAACAGGGTTCACTCCTTTCCAGCTAGTTTATGGCTTGGAAGCTGTGTTACCCATTGAATGCGAAATCCCATCACTTCAAATGGCTGTCGAATTACTCCCAGCTACTTCCGAAGAGGAGAAACGTTTATTATACTTAGCTCAATTAGATGAGACTCGACGTGACGCTGCATTGGCAATCAAGACTCATGCGAAGCGAATGAAAGCTCAGTATGATAGAAATGTGACCCCTCGAAGTTTTTCGGAGGGAGACCTAGTGCTATTATATGATCAAGCTAACGATAAGCTAGGTGCTGGAAAATTCATTCCTATGTGGCATGGACCCTACATTGTAAAGCGAAAGCTAGCAAAAGGGGCCTATGAGCTGGTAGATTTTGATGGGGACTCTTTGGGTAAACCCAGAAATGGACTTTACCTAAAGAGGTATTATGCTTAAATGATGGGTATGGAGAATTTTTAGTTAGGTTAGGTTTTCTTTCTAGCTAGTATGTTTGTTAGTTTAGATAGTGTGCTTAGCTTAGAAAGTGTGTTTTTCGTCGTTATTATGGCTTATCTTGGTTTTACTCTTGATATTGCAGATGTCGATGCCTCTCCAAACGTACATTGGATTTGCCGATGGTGCTTGTCGTAGTACATGGAATATCTCTTCCACAACTTGGGTTATCTATTCGCCCTCTGACGAATTAGTTTCTATGCATGGGGTGAGCCTCGGTCAAACAACGAACAACATTGTAGAATACAGTGCAGTGGTTGAATTATTGTCTGAATCTATTTCATTTGGAATTCGACGTTTGATAGTGAGGTTAGATTCTGAACTCGTTGTATTACAGCTTAATAGAGTATATGCCATTAGAAATCCTATGTTATTAAGGTTGTTTTTGAGAGTGCGCCTCTTGGAACGTGAGTTTGATTACATTGAATATCAGCATATTCCAAGGTCTTTAAATACATTAGCAGATGCAATTGCTTCTCGAATGTTGGACAGACATTTGCGATAATCATGCAAGTAAATTTAAAAACATTTCATCACATATGTTAAAACAAGATAAGCCGGTAATAATGATATATATATATATATAGATAGGAGTGTGTCAAAAATATACATCGTCTTCAATCATAGGTTGAAAAACACCTTATGATCGGCAAAAATGATAAGTACAAAAAACCAAAAATGTCATATGTGTCTACAAAAGCGACTAGCCAATCACTGGTGGTGCTCTCTATACGAGACCACTGCCCACGCTACCCTACACAGGAACCTCCTAAAAGGTCCTGGGACTGCGACCACATAGTGCTGAAGTCGAATAGGAATGTCATCTATGGTGGTCTCTGGTATACCCGCCGTCAGACGCTCTAGATCCTGTTCTAGCTCGGCTAAGGTCTCTGCGGCCGCATCCTGTGGGGTTGGTGCTGGTACAGCTGGTACTCTCCTCTCAAAAGCCTGGAGGTTGGCCGGACGCCGTGGACCTACATCTGCATTTTGAAAATTTGTGCTGTCAGTTTTGAGGCGATATATAAAAAAAAAATGCATAATTTTAAAACTTGTGAAAAATGGAATACCTCTGTCATCCCACTGTTCTCCCTGTGGAAGAACCATGTCCGGATCATTCTGAAAATCCATTCCGGCATAGGGAAAATCCTGAATAGCAAAGACCTGGCCCTCTAGCCAGTGAAAGTAACCATCAGGAAATTGAACAACTGTCGCGCCCTCATCAGGATGCCAGGCCATTACCGCAACCCATCTCGTCAACTTAGGCTCCCGAGGAGCCCCAACTGGAACAGTAAGATGCTGGGGGATCAACATTGGAACTCTCTCTAGGGCAAAGCTCACAACTAAAGGCTCATATCCAAAGGTCTTCAATTGTCCGTTCTTTTCCCTGGTTAGTTGGCCCTTCATATTGGCCAACACAGCATCGCACCAGTTGAAAATGGTGCCTCGGTAGCAATCTATCGCCATCCGCATTTGGGACCCGGTGGCAATGTACAAGGCAGCTGCGCCGCAGAGTCTGGTAACAGTAAAGGCTATCACCATAAGTTCGGGCAGGGATATGTACTTGATTTCTATCCCTTTCTCCTGGTTTTGATTGTTGCACCACTCTAGCCAGAGCCTAGCAAGGGATTGGCCACCCGGCCTAGTCCCGGACAGAGTCAGTTGCTCGCCCCTATTAGGCAAGCCAGAGAGAAAATATATGTCGAAGGGCTCTATCTCGAGCTGGTTCTCTCCGATGTAGAAGCATTGATCCTGAATGTTCCACCTTTCAACCAGCCACTCAAGGAATGGCACCTAGGCCCTCATGCCAGGTATGGCCCAGTATTTGTCCAGACTGCATGCTTTTAACGCATCAATAGAAGGTTGATGACCAATTGTGGCCAAATCAACGTCTTCGTGTTCTCTTTCTCTCCAATCTAGCATGGTGAGTGCCCTACACACCAAAAAACAATAATTAGAATTCATTAAATAAAATTTGGTTGGTTGAAATTGGAGTTTGGGGTTTCAAAATGCGTGGTTCACGGGGTACGCACCCCGCGTTCAGAACACAGAGCGGCGGTACGCAGCTGGTCTGAAGGCAGGCTACGTACCCCGACCTTTTTCCTATATATGAAAAAGTCGGGGTACGCAGGTCGCCCATAGGGCACCTGCGTACCCCGAGAAACATATTCTAAAACCCTAAACCCCCTAAAAAATCAAACTAAAACTTGAAATGAAATTCTAAACGGATGAAATTGAAGAGGAGGATGTTGTGGAATACCTGAAAGAGACGATGCTCGATTCTGACGGTCGGATTCTCCGCAATGTCCACGGGAAGTTTCTTGCCAAAATCCCTTTTCTCAACCTCAACAGTAAAATGGTAAAAATGACATGGTAAAAAGTCTTTTTATAGGTTTTTTGGATGAATGAATGCTAAGTTTGTTTATTTTTCACCATGGAAAGATGTTTTTCAATGTATTTTTGCCTATCTTAAACAGGTATGAATAATGTGTTGTTTTTGTGCAGGACAAAAAGGATTTAGAGGGAAAATTGTCATTTTTCACGAACCAAAACATCAGAGTCATCTTTTAAGCCCTTTTCTAACTCCTAAAAATATGAAAAGATTGCCGAGCGTTTCTTTTACACTCGTTAAAACAGAATTAGAAGACGGTCCCCTTATAGCCCTTTTCTGACCGTAAAAACAAGAAAAGATTGCCGGGTTTTTGTTGTTTCAAACTCGATACTGGAAATAAAATGACATGTCCTTGATCGCTTTTTACTTTTTAGGTCAGTGGCACTAATCATGAAAGTACTCCTTGGTCGCAAGATCAAGCGGTTCTCCCAGGTATTATTTTATACTTTTTCGGGCTTAGGGGACACAAATTTACGAAAAAGTTCAACCTGGAGTCTTCTTAAGTTTTTCAGACTCTCTAAAATTGAAAAATGCCGAGTTTCTCCTATACTGGACTCATTAAAATTTCACAGTAAAGGACCTGTTCGATTACAAACAGGAACGGACCACTCCTTCTTAGGGTCCGAATCTAAACTAAGTTGGACTCATCCGAAGGATGAGCTTATAATCAAGCATATGTTATCCTCCTCAAGCTTGTTAAAAATAAAGAGGTACTTGCCAGAAATGGTGGGGGAAAAGAGAGAAGAATGAACCGATTTGTCATCCTTTGTTACAGAAGAACCTTATCACCGCTCTTGAACACGACACTTTCCGTTCACCTGGGTTGGGAAATCCTTTGCCTTAAAAGTTGATCAAACCACTTTGAAAGTCTTCAACCATTTCCGGGTATTAACTTTGGGTCAATCGTCACCAAACCATCTGTCGTGTCGTTGTTCAAGAGGTCTCTGCAAATAAACCATTCATATGCAAAATACTTGTCATCCATGTGGCCATCCCTGAGTCAGTCCTTACAGCAACATTTCTTCAACTTGAACAATGATTTCGTGTTGTGGGCTTGCCTGCAACTGGTCGCTTTCTATCGACATCAACACATTATCTGGAAAGATGACTTAGAAATCGACAGTACCTTGAAGTCTGCATGCATCAATGGCAGGTTTCTCACCTTTGACGACAGTTTACATCATTGACTTTCGATCAGAGGATTCCTTGACGTGTTCGACATCAACTCATTTATTCACATTTCATGGATTGTACTGGGTACTTTGAGAACCATTGACATCACTGGTGGTCTCTCTCACACTTGTTAATGGTTTACATCATTGACTGGTAATCAAGTGGTTTCTACCATGCTCGACATCAACTCATTTATTCGCATGACTAGAATCGTACCAATTCGGGAAGTAGAAATGAAGACCCTGGATCTAGTTCCCACCATCCAGGCTGCGAGGAGTTTTGTATTAATTATATAGTAGACCAATTATAAACAGATGGCTGCGTCCATACTGTGTCTACGCAAGTCTATGATTATGATGTACTGCAAGATCATTCCTGTATCAGAGTAGTTAGTCTGTTAGTTAAAGTTTTGATCTGAGTATGGGAATGCCTACCTCAGCGATGATATAATCTTATACATGTATTTTGTGTTGAAAATTGCAGGTTCTGACCAGGCTCTCCACGAGATAATCCTTCAAATGATAAAGCGCTTCACCCTTCCTAGATAATACAAAACCCTAATCTACTACAGGCTTCGCACTTTAGGGGGCAATCTGTTACACTAAAAAATGTCACCATGGCTATTTACAGTTAGTATGGCTCTATCAACAGTCATGCTATCCTCCTGGGCAAGTCTTATGCCTCTGCTCTCCATGTCAAACTCCAAAAAGAGAGAAAGTCTTAGTAAATGTGTTTATCTCTGGGTACGCAGATTCTCTCGGCCTTACCTGCGTGTACGCACCTAATGTTCACAAAAACTGTGTACTTGTACGCTCTGTATGTAAAGGGGCAGGTGCGTACCCCTGTAAAGGTCAAAAGGCGCGAGTTTCATCTTTAAAAAGTTACTTGTGGTCATTTCTAGAGCATTCTAGAAGGTTGTTCGACGTGTATTGATCGCCTCCAGATGGTTCATGTACCCCTATGAAAGAGGAATTTATCCCATCAAGAGAGGAGCTATCCCATCCAAAAAGGGGATTATCCCATTGATGGTGGACCTGATTAACTTCCTCTTGAGGACTATAAATACAGGCATTGGGCCAGAAGGAGAGGAGGTTGAAAGCTAAACATTTCTAAGGGTAGATGCTGCTGGAATTAGGACTCCCATTTAGAAGCTTGTGAGGAGAGATTCCCATCCTTTCTTGTTTCATTTGGAAGTGGGTGAGCTTTGTCAAAGTAAAGGAGAACTCTTGATGGACCCTGGGAGGGACTTGCACAACACCAAGGCTCAGGTTGTAATTGTTCCTTTTGTTTCCTATTAATGCAAATGAGTCCATTCTTCTCAATAACTTGTTATTTATGAGTTGTTTCATGTACTCCTTGGTCTATATGTTAAATATGTTTTATTTTATGAGATTATCAAGTGCTATTTAATCGTTTGATTGTTAGTGAATGCAGGTTTCGAAGTGAAGGAGGAGCTCATCCGGATCGGCGAGGCTGGACTACTACAACAGCGTTGGACTACAGGTAGGATCTAAACAATTGATTTCTCGTATGGTAAATGCATGTTTAGAGAAGGATTGCTCTTGTTTGTCTTGTTTGTCTTGTTTGTCACTAGAGAGTCTTAGGCTCCTAGGGAGGTTGGTTGTGTCCGCACTATCGACTCTTTCTGCCTGACAGTTATCATCTCCGCAACATTGGTGGAATACAAAAATCTACTAGACGAAAGTATGCAAATTTGGACTTCACTGCAGGAAGATCCAAATGTTCAGAAACTGGAGGAGGAGATGCAACAAAAACAATAGCAGTTAGAGGCAAGTCAAGAAGTTGTGAAGACATTGCCTATATCGTAGAAGTTCACAAATATCACTGAAGGGAAGGAGTTATAGAAGAGGACAAAAGAGTTGAAGAAGTAAGAGCATATATTGATAGAGAAAACACATCCTTGGCAAGATGAGGCCCTTTAACTCTCCTAGACAGTAGATGAGAAGCTCCAAGGGCTTCAACAGAAGGAGGAAACATTGCTACAGAAGGCTAATGAGTATGTAACAAAAGCATTATTGGAGGAAACATGCAGCAAGGATAAGCAGATGACATAATTGCTCCAGTAGTTCAACCAAGCCTATAAAAACATTGTGCAGAAGATCAGAGGCACATAAGCTAAGTGACTCAGGACAAGTCATAGTTGAATGTTTGGGGTCTATTGGGTGTAGCCCAACTTGACCATATTTTGGGCAAGGAAGTCGGAGTATGGTGACAAAGTGTGTAGTACAAGGTGCGAAGTGTACCACGCAGCAGAGCAATGCAACACACAAGGACTGCGCTGTATGGGGGCTTCACGTCGAAGCCCCTTCATTTTTGTAAAAAGCATAAAATATTGTAGAAATGATTGGTTTTTGGACCATAGCCCCTTGTATTTTGGAAACCATGGTAATGTTGCAATGTAATCCCTTGATGTAATAACATATAGGTATGAATAATAAAGAAGGAAGCCAGTGATAATTAGAACCAATCTATGTTTATGTTTTGATTCTTTGTGATTGGGTTTTGTGGTGAAGGAAAGGATTTGCAACTGAGTGCATAGGTGAAGCAATGTTTGTTGTACAAATTCTATATTATAGGTAACAATTCTTGTGGACATAGTCCCACATTGGGATGAACCATGGTAAAATTTGTGTCTACATGTGTTTATTTTCTTATTATCTACACTTTCTTTTAGTACTATGAAGTTTATAAATGTTTATGATATCTCTAAGTAATGACTGTAATTATATGAATTAAAGTATAAGTGCGAAGTGATTTATGAATGTGAAGTAGTAGATAAGTGTTAAACATAAGAAAATACAATGGTGCCACAATGTAGAATCCCTCAGGTTACAAAAACATGGTTCTGCAACCTCCCATAATCACTTCTGGTGAGACTGCAATCTGCTTACAGGTCGTTTCCAAGAGGGCCAGTGGTTGAGGGTTTTGTTGGTGCGCATTACATTTTGAAACCGTATCCAGCCCGCCTAAGCCAACAGGAGTAGGCATAACAACACTAGGGAAATTTGTAGGATCCATAGACGAGACTCAGGGAATTCCCCAAGTAGAAGTGAGAGTTGTAGATGGAGGCATAGGTCATACCACATTCAATTGTGGCAAGGATGACATCGAAACAGAAAATGCAGAGATTGACGATAATGAGGAACTAACCTCCTCCATTGGTAAGATAGGGACATATGTATGAGTAGGTGTAAAATTATCTAGCTTTAGCTACAATAAATTTGGTCCTAAAGGATCATTCAAATATCGATTAGCAGGAGAACTTGATTCATGTTCCAATGTTTCAATGAAAACTAGATCACTACCAGGAGGACTAGGTATATATTCTAGATGGTCTAAGTCTTCAACACTGACATGAAATCTTCAAGAAGGAGTGACAATTCCATGTCATTGAGGAGAAAAACCATGAATATGATGTGACTAATGGTGACTTGGTTAATCCAGGGTGAATAAATTAAATTAATGAAATTAAGTTAGTACAAACAACCCTAAGTCTAAATTACTCACTCGGACCAAACATCACACACCAGAAAAATCCTAGGAGGTAGTCACACACAAACCGAATACAAAGAAGCTGGTGGTGGGATAATTATAATAATGACCTACTTCCCAGCCCTTTTAGTTGTGAAATTGATCCAGGATCCCTTATTATCCATGGGGAACCCCCTAAGAGGACTAAGAGAGTGACTAATATTTTTCTTAGGTACAGAGAAGACGATCCCGACCCTTCACCTATGCATGAACCCTAAAATTGTTGGCCACTATGACTACCACCAACAATAACATGTCCTTGGGGGATAGTCACCAGAAAAATTCACATGCAAGGGCAGGATAGATAATTTTGAAACCCCCTTGAGAGTTTCCTCCCAAGTGGCCCCTAAGTGCTACAACAAAATGTTAATAACACCATTTGTAATACATGTAAATTTGGTAATTTGTGACACTCGAAACTAAGCAAAATGGGATATGTCACCTCGTATTTCCCAAGTGTGACCTCTTGATTGACCCTTGTGTTAGAAGGGCTTCCCAAACTTCACTACTACAAATGTATTTATCTCCCTACTGCAAGTTTCTAAGTTAGTTTTATAGTCTTGGAGAAGTTGACAAAAACACCTATCTTTAAGACCCTAACCTAAGCTAATGTTGGTGTACTAATAGTGAAAAGAAAAAGATGATTCTAATTGATTTTATTATCATGTTGATTTTAAATGGTTGTTGTTTACACAGTTGGGATGTGGCATAAAACTTATATGGTGTGATAGACTCTTGTTAGTAACCGTAATGCAATTATATGAAAGTTTCAATTTTCACTTCAAACACACAAATTCCTACCCAAATGCACCTCTCACTAGTTACCAAATTCAAATCCCCAAAGTTATAAGAATTGTGGCAAAAAAACAAACCAAAAGAAAAATCAAAAAGAGGCCAAAAGAGTCCCCAAGCTATAATGAAAAGCACTTCAAAAACATCAAAGCTAGGAATCCAAAGCCAAAAAAGTGCTCTAAAGTAATCAACAAGAAGTCCAGAAGTGAAAAGAGGAAGTGAATGTCAACAAGCTAGGGTTTTAGCACAATGTCTTAGCAAGAGGAAATGGTATACAAAGGTCAACACCAAACCCTAGTGGAAGGAATGCTAAAATATGATTAAGAGGGAGTGATAACAAACAAACAAAACACACCCAGATAAATTTTTTTAGATGACAACTGGACAACCAAAGAAAAAATAACACCACTTGCAAACAAGCAAGAAAACAAAAGAGAAACCACTCAATTAAAAGTGATGAAAGGAAAACAAAGGAAAAAGGTTGTAAAACTAAAATGCAACAAAGATCTATACTCTCACTAAACCAACCACACACAAATATGAAATATGAGATCCCAAAATGAAGACAATAGCTTCGACCAAGGAACAAAATACCCTTAAAGAAAACTTTGAAAAAGGATGGACAATGGAGGACCCCAAACAAGCCAAACTCAATGGATTCAAATATGAGCTACATAGTGGTTGAATGTAACACTAATAATGGATCCAAAAGACAATAGAGTAGACTAGGGAGAAAGTAATAGAACAGAAGTTAAAAATGCACCTAGAAACCCTTCCACAAATAAACACTCAAATCCAAAATAAAACAACCAACAAGAACCAAACTTGGGACAAAACCACACTCCAAACAGAAGGACAAAACAAAGTAGATCTCAGGAAAGTTTCTGTAGAAGGATATTATGATCTTTTAGGGTTACAGACTCAACCACATGGATGAGCCAGACTCAATGTGTTTATAACCACATGGATTCCATAGTGAACCAGTGGTTGAAAGGCTTCAATCACACTCTAACACGATCTATGTGTGTGGTTGGGGAGAAAGATATTTTCTTTTGAAATACACATGCACAAGATGAAATCAATGACCAAATTCAGAAAAATAAACCCTAGAAAGAGCTGCAAGTGCTCAAAAAAATTCTAAAGTGCACCAAAAACTAGAATACGAGAAAAGATAAAAGAGATTCCAAAGCAAAGAAGGCGGAAAAAATGAATTCTCTCATTGAAAGCACCAATTTTGTTGCAATAAATTTTACATGCAAGGAGACATTACTTCACAATCCTATGCCCTATTAGGATAACCAAATAGAAAAATAATATGGCTAACCCAAGACAACAAATATCCCCAAGTCAAATGACAATGCAAGGAGTCTCCATGCAATTCTTAATGCTATAAGAGTTTCGGCAAGTACCTTTCCTCCTCATAGGTTGGTGAATTTTTTTGGGCTTGATACATAATCCTCTCACTCCAATCAAGCAATATCTCCCTTATATTGATCCCAAGCCTACACACAAGCCTAAATAAATAAAGATGACAAGTAGTCTTTCATAGAAGACCGTCAGCTAAACACATCAATAAATACATGAACATAAATCACTACAAATGTTGATATAAAGGAAGGGAAAATGAATCTTCATTAACCATATAATCAAGAATACATCAACACGCCTTCAACTTTGGCACTCATATCCTCATTCTGGCAGAGTCACCCCACTATAATGAATACTAACTCAAAGAAGCATGGAGCTCTCAAAACTGAATCATAATAGCACCATATGACTCTCTTATTTTGGCTCACTGATTCTAACTAATAGGTTATGAATAGTTTGACCCTCTAGGATGGCCTAGTATAAATAGGAAGAAGGAGACTCCCAAGAGGATGAATGTAGACACCTAGGACAAAGAGAAGTTAAAGAATCTTCTCAATAATGTGTCCTAGCCAATTCAAATAGATGAGATAAGAACATGAGTCTAACTTCTCTCCTAGGAACCATAAGTCTCTAGAACAAGTCTCCCAATCACAAGGAAAACACTATAAAATCTTGGTCATAACCGCATGAATCAAGTGTCATTCAAGTGGTTTGAAGGTTCCAACCACACTCTCAAGTTTGTATGTGTGCGGTTGGGGAGAAAATCTAGGAAAAAGAGTGGTCAAGGCCAAAACAAAATATCAATAACATAATGACTCAAGAGGACTAACCCTAGGGAGAAAGATAGGTTGATAAAATAAGTGGAGTAGATAAACAATCAATGAGGTCCAAGGTGGAATGAGAGGTGATGTGGCAACTGAAGGTGCCACATCTCCTTCTCATGACAACTAAGAGGGTGTCATCATGAACATGAAGTAGGTTCCATGAAAGGTAGAAAATAGAGGGTAAAAGAACAACATAAAAGCAAAAACCTAATGCAAGAAAGGAATATCATTAACCAAGTATAATGGAGGGTCCCCATATATTTTTCAAAAACTATATGAGGGGTTGTGGCCACAATAATTGGCGACTCAAGGGGAAGAAACAATTATCTCTGGTTGTAAAGAATAATGGGTTTAAATTTACCAAAAGGATGAAGTGATGAATTATATCAAGTATTCAAACACTAAAATGTTTCCCATGGGTCTCACTTAATAGATCAAGTGATATAGGTTCCAAAAAGATAAGTACTTGACACAAGTTGAGTCTAAAACCATGAATCTAGGTCTTTTACAGAAATATTTAATTTTAAGTTTACCTCATGTGAGTGATAGAAGAGGTACATATAGGAAACTTAGAGAAAGTATACATCCATCGATATAAATGGTCTCCCTTACCTGAAATTGCTTTGCTGCTAGTGAGCTAGCTTTGTACCTGACAAAGTTGTCTTAGTACCATGAAAACATAGCCTTGCTTCCAGTAGGCATGTTCAGTACCCTGGTAGGTTTTCTTGCACTTCCCATGTTGTGTTCCCCTTATATGTCACCCATTTGATAAATATATTTATAAGATATGTTTATTTATCTTGGTGAAGGGGTGGGATGGTAAAAGATATTTTTAATGAAATGGATAATACTTATAAAGTTTTGACTCCCTAATATTTCCCTACAACTGATCAATTCATAGGTTTTTATGTGAAGTAGTGGGATGAGTGGGATTCGCTTGACTCAAACCAATTCTTTGCTTGAAAATATGAACGTTCCTCCAGGGGAAAGAGTTAATATGAGAGGACTCAGAATTTGATGAAAATGTCCCTGTAAGATACATAAAAACCCATGAAAATGACATAGAAAAGATTCCCTTGAACCACCTATTGATTTTGGAGCAATAAGAAATCCCCCTTTAGTTTTATTGGGAAATGAAATTAAAATAAATTGAATGGTAAAAAAGAATGAAAATAAAACAAAAGTGAAATGAAACCACACCAAACTAGAAATAAAAAGGAATTAAATATTACAAAGGCATCATAAAACTTGACAAAGAAAAGTAAAGCAAAAGAATAAGCCATAAGTATTTAAAATTATAATAAGAGAAGATGAGATGGAAGGGATTGACATAAAAATTTTGAGTGAGACAATTTTTATGTGAGGATTAGATTATCTTTGTCTTGTAGAGTATTAATTAATTTGGCTTATTATTGAAATAAAATCAGGGGTAATTATAATTATAATAATGAGTTTTAACCAGCCCACGGGGCTTTGGATTGATGGTGAATGGGTGCGCTGTTAAGGCACTCCTTGCGATAGGTCATCGATTCAAATCCCCCATGGGTACTTAGGTTAGTCTTAACTAGAAAAAAAAATGATCAGTTTTAACCAAGATGAAAACTCTTTCTTAATGAATTTATATTGTAAATTACTTGTAAGTTTGAACGAAAAACAACTAATGATAAATATTACAAGTATGTATTGATAACAAACAAAAGCAAGAAACTATTTGATGATTTCTTAATAAAAATATGTTATAATTGCTTTATTTAGAAAAGAAAAGTAAATCTAGATTAAACTAAATGTTTTCCTATTCTAACTCTATGAGGGAGAAATATAACTATGTATAATCAAATTTCCAATGCAACCATTCAAGTACTTTACTTCCTACGTAAATATATATAGCAAACATTAGTAACAAGAGTAAAAATATGATCAACTTAAAAATAAATCTAATTGCAATATGGACATCTATTCAATAACTTATTTACAAAAATAAGTTTATTTACAAAAATAAGTTTATTTACAATCATCCTTTCTTCAAAGGTTTTGTCTAACCAAATTTCTACTGGATCATAAAAATATGTATGAACATTCATTAGAGTTTGAAGGAGTTCAAATGGGAGAATGAATGAACAAATGTGATCAAAATTGTTAGTGATTAGTTTATTAATTGAGTCATCCAAATTACCTTCAAATGGATCACAAAGAAGATAATTGCATGAATCATGTGCTTGGGAAAATTATTAGTATACACTATCAAGTGATTGAAGGGTTGATTGTTGAATAATTATATTTTGAATTTTAGGCACTTTTATTAATTCACTTGATAAGTGTTCAATGTTAATTTTTTCAAAATGAAAACCATTACTAACTATATTATGGTTAGAAGGTAGTTGAGGTTCATTTATAAAAATTTCCTTCCCACAAATATTGACTGGAATAATACAATTAGGATTAAAGAAAGCTTCTACTTATGGAAATGATAGAATTTAAGAATCATTATCAAAGATGGGAACTTGAGAAATGTCTGAGTCAAAATTAGGAATGGAGTTTTCTTTCGAAAAGTCATTAATATTTATTTGAGTTTTAATATGAGAATATTTAATAGTAATATTACTAAAAGAAGAATTCTCATTTTGAAACATACTAATATGAGGAGTTGGTAATGAGCAAGATGACTCACTAACCTCAAATCCTAAATAATCATCATAAATTACTTTTTCACTAAATTTCTCTTTTCATTCCAAGAATATATTAGACCCAAATAGGCGATCAAATTCATCATCATAAGAGTTCTCAAGATCGTGAAAAATGTGATCTTGTAATAATTTATTAATTTGGTGAGATTTGAGCAACAATCTTCAGCAATAAAGTGTGTAGAAATTCCTTTGTCTTCTATAAAATCATTTGTGTCATAAGGAATTGATGAATTATTAGCAAAAGGATTGTCTTCATCAAACAAATCAAGATAAAGGGAGAAATGACTATTTGCGGAGATGAACCTGAAAATTTCCCTATATGAATAGGTTTCACTTTCATCCAAACAACTTTTAGATTCAAGCTTATGTGAAATGTTTTCATTTTCCTGAGAATGAGTTTCTAAATGAATTTGGTCAACAACATGACATGAATTAGAGATATCTTTCATAAAATGCACATCATTAGAATTTTCTTTTAAAATTATTGCTTGTTATTTTTCTTGTTTAATTGAAACAGTAGATTCATTAGCAATATGATCAGGAGAAAGATCAATATCAGTAGTAAGATGAATATGTAGGTTTATGCATTTCTGAAATTTATCATTCTATTGATGATGTTGGATCCCACCAACATGCAAGGGGGTCTGCCTGATGAAAATTCCCATTTACACTTCGCACCATTTGGTGTAGAATCCATTTCAAAAATAAGGACTGACTTCCATTTTTCTTAGATATTTTACTTAGTTGTGATGGTTAGCATGAGAGAGTAATGTACATGTACTTTTGAACGAACAAGTGAGTATGCCTTGTGGAATGTTTAGTTGCAGAATGTATCAAAGTTCTTTCACCAGAGGGGAAATAAAAGTGAGCCTTTAAGAGAAGATTAATAGTACTAATCTAATAAAGACACATGGGCATATACATATGAAATAATCATTGATAAACTATAGAAATAGTTCACATAGAAGAAAAAATGGTTAAAACAAATACAACACACCTTCAATAAGATAATAACCAAAGCCACTGAAATAGTTCAATTTATTTAGTACAGATGAAAACAAAATATATCACAAACATTCATAGAATAGTCTCACAAATTTACAACATAAGCATGAACATGTGTTGGCTCAACGAGCTTCAAGTATTAAGCAAAAGTTCCAAGATACATTGGTAAAATGAACACCACTAGCTCCAATAGTGGAGCATTAGAGATACTACTTGCTCCTCCAAAAGAAATATCTTCCTCTATAATGCGAAGTGGGAGGGGCCAAGGTGAAAATTCCTTTACTTGAGCTATGAGGGTGTATCTATAGCAAATGGGGTGACTCTTCACCTCCCTTATGACTCTTGGACTTCCCTCATGAATATTTGACTTCCATATTTCCTTTTGACTTATTCATGACTTTTCACATTCTATAGTTGACTCTTGGACTTCCACTTTACATTACATTTCTCATATATTAAAAATTACATAACCATATCCACAAATGATGTGGCAAATGATGACTCATATGACAACTTGATATGACACTTTGACAATATATGACATAACATTGATAACATCAACTCAATGATGATGTGGAAATGTCAAGCCACTCTTTTTGTTGTTATTTGTGTGTCTTCTTGAAATATGGTACATGATTTCCTTATTCCTCCTCCACAAGGCTTGAAAGTAGGGAGTCTTCACTATGATCTTGATCTTCAGCTGTTGTCGCAATATGGTGTCCCTTCATTTTCTCGTTCAATGATCAAATTTCCTTTGCAACTTCATAAGTGTCTTCTAGTATAGTTTCCCTCTCCTTCTTTTCAATCATCATCCTCTCATGTGAAAGTATAGTACTTGTGACTTGAGCTCACTCATGACAAGATGCCATCAGTCCAAAAAACTCCTAGTCCAATATTCTTCATGAAAATCATTGATTGAGCTACTAGGGTTTAGACTGAGAGATAGACTCAAGGATTGTGCAATGTGCAGTTCCAGAGGTTAGGAATGGAGGACTGAAGCTTGAGGTTGTGCAGTGCACAGTTCCGCAGGTATGAATGGAATGAATACATAGTTGACGATCCTATTGAGGTAATCTTAAGACTTGAATATTCCTAATGCATAATATAGGATAGATAGGGGCCTAGGGATTGTGAAATTGTGTATTTCAAGGAGGTAGGATGATAGCTTGAGGCTTTCCACCACATAGAGCACAAAAGGAGGCTGACTTGGAGGATGAACTACACAATTGTGGAGGTCAAGGGGGTAGGGTTGAGTACTGAGACTATGCAATGTGTAGTCCTTGGAGGAAAGAAAGATTCATTATGTAATTCCAATAGTAAATGGATCAACTTGAGGGTTGACACTACGTAGTGTGTAGCTACAAGGGGCTAATTGAGGTCAGGTTGACCATGTGGGAACTTTCCAAAATTTGACTAAGTGTTGGATTAGTGAGGTAGAATTGAAACTCGGATTAAAATTATGAATCATCACACACACTCAAAATAATTGACAACACAACATTGAATCACTCACTACACAAAAACAACATGATCCTCTCAATGCGACGACAATACACCAACCTCCTCCAAGTATGACACTTAAGATACACTTTGCGACGATAGTGACGAAACTTGTGCAACAGTACATGATACTTTGGGAATGTGTCTAATACATGTATATATGATAAATAGGACCCATCAATATAAAATTTTCCTCTTGAAATAGACCAAAACACTGCTTTTGCAATGCCATATGCATTCCATGCCAAAAGTCAAAACTCGAGTTTTCTTCCAAAAGGGACTAGAGAACTTAGGGAATATACATGGAATGACTTTTACTAGTAGAAATGATAACATGCAAGATAAAAATAGGCTCCAAAATTTGAATGTAGGCCAAAATTTTGGAGTGTTTTGTAGGAGTGACATCACTTGGTGACACACTAGTAGAACTCCAACTTCTATGCCTTGGTCTGATATTCTATGCAGGGTCTAGTTCTTCAGGAAGTATTGATTCATTAGATCAATTACTCTAGCTTCCACACTTAACTTGGTTATATATAGTCCCCTTCATTCCTCTCCCGGTTGGACACATTCATAAATTCATCTGTATCACAATTGTTTAGATTCAGGATAAGGGTAGTATAGTTCATGAGCTTTATATATACAAAGTGTTAGTTTTCATCTCTAGTGTTGCTCTACTATGAGAAGGCTTGGATAGTACCCTAGTGGAGTCACTATAGGAAAAAAATAATTTATTCGCTACAAGCAAGCTTAGTCAGTACCTCAACGAAGTTTCTTGCTTCACCTCTCTGCGTAGGAAGCCTCTCTCTTCTTTCACCCTTTATTTATTTTTATTTTATAGAACTATGCAAAGCCACTTATTTATTTCATGGGGTGGAAGAGGGATCTCGACTTATTGAGAGTGGAAGAGGTTTTTCCTTCAAATAATTAATATATATATATATATATATATATATATATATATATATATATATATATATATATATATATATATATATATACCTCTGATATTAGTATGCTCGTTAATATTTTCCCCTTATCCATCTATAATTGATTGGATCAACGTGAAAAAAATTGAAACACGAAGAACCAAGCATAGGGATGAGGTTCCTAGAATAGGTATGTGTAGCAAGGTTCTACACAAATCTCTCCTTATGCAAGGATCATATTTTTTATTAAAACATCATCGACCAAAGGGTATGGACTAAGACTAAGAAGAAGGACTAAAAGTTAGCAAATGGTGTAATTTCACAAGGCCCTTTTCCATTTTGCCACATGCATTGGGACCAAACATAGTACTTTCACATGAGGATTATTCACAAGAATGAAAAGACAAGGCAAAAGAATGATAATGAAAAAAAACAAACAAAAAATGAAAGACTATATACATGGGGTAGGGAAAATCCATAAACTATTATTGAAAATATTGTTTGAAATATTGGTCATTGACAGGAAGAGATTCCATATTCCCATCCAAATATTGGAGATGATAAGTGTGGTGGCCAAGCTTCTCACGAACAACAAATGTTCTGATCCATAGGGACTAGAACTTAGTGTGTTTCCGCTTCTCTTCATGGGCTATGTCCCACTTTAATAGTAGGTCTCCCACAAAAATTTCCTTATTCCCCATAGACTTCTTGTCAAACCATCTCCTGATACGATTTTGATGAAGATAATATTTTTCTTTTTCTTTCCTTCCTCTTTGTAGCTTGAAGAGGGAGTTTATCCTACTCTTAACCAAAAGACAAGGTTTACCTTGAGACTCTTATGAAAGTTGAAGTGTAGGAAGGTAAATGTTCGGAGGTAGGATGTCTTATTTTCCATACACTAGAAAGTAAGGAGAGGTTTTCAGAGAAGGTTTAGGCATGATATTGTCAACCGATAGAGTGTTCACCAAAGAATTGTGTCAATTCCTTTGTTCAGAGTAGATGGTCTTTCTGATAATACATATGAGGTTTTTATTAGTTGACTAAGCAAGAAAGTTACCATGTGGATAATATTTAGCTGAAATTTTCAATGCGTTTCCATTTTCTAATGCAAAATCAAAGAGCCTAAGGGATGATAAATAAGTTTCATTATAAAAAACAAGTGATGTCAGAACACCGAATCTAGTAATGATATTATTTTTAAGGAAATTGATGAATTCCTTATCATTCACTTGTTTGTGAGGAACCTATTTTTTACACTGCATAAAGCAGTCTACATCTGTGAGAATATAGTGATGTTGCTTCAATGATTGTGGAAATTTTTCATTGATAACATCCAATCCCGATTGTTGGAAAGTTTCTTCTACAATGATAGGATGAAATGGGGCAATTGACTTCTTATCTCAGCTGGCACATTTAGAAAAAATGAGTATTTGTGGGCATAAGCATGACCATCCTTGAAAAGTGTGGGCCAATAGTAACTCGCCTACATAATTTTGTGTGTAGTAGTGTCACCCGCAAAATTCCCTCCAACTGGTCCATCATAGAGGTCACACAATACCCTTTTTGAATCAAGTTCTTGTAGACATCTGAGTAGGAGCCCATTATGGTTGTTGGGCATGGAATCCCCCCAAGGCATGTTTTGGGGCTTAAAGCCCAAGTTTTGACTAAGTCCATTGTAAAGGCTCCACGATTTGCACGCGCAGAGCGTGAAGTCATAATAGAGTCATAGGGTTGTCCGCCCGTGTTTTTGTAATATAATGTCAGTTTGAAAGATCTACTCATGGTCCGTGAACCATGGAATTGTATAAATAGAGCGAGGCTCTAAGTGTAGAAAATAGCTAAGCGAATGGAATAGAAGGTAAAGAAGCATTGAGTGGAAGTGTAAGTCATGTCTTTGGGTCGTAGAGTAGAAGAAGGCTCTGCAGCTGAGTGCGTAGAGGCCTAGTACTCTGCAGCTGAGTGCGTAGGGCGGGTCAAGTCTTTAACCGTTGGAAGCATTAATAAAGAGAAGTTTTACCATATTTATGTGTATCATTTCCTGTTTTATGCATTATTGGTCATGAATCACAAGTTTTCTATTTATTTACTGTGCGAGATCATATAAATGTGTTGAATAAGTAAATATAACATAAGTCATCCATTTATGCGAAGATAACTATCTGGTATAAGGAGAAAAGTAAGATCTCGGGTGTGACTTAAGGAAATAGTGCAGATCGCTGCTCCAGCAGCACGAAAGCCCCACATCCCCTAGTTAGGGTTTCACGAAGGCGAATATATCAGGGTGCGAAGGCTAGGGAAGTGCGTGAAGTAACCTACACGAAGGGACTAATAGTTGGACCTAATCAACTTCTCACACATCGCAAGGGTGCGGAAACCTAGTTCTAGCACCCCCCAATACTAGTTCGAATGAGACCCTAGTCCGCACTCCGCAGACTGTTGCCGAAAGGGCCATTAATATAGGGATTTGTTTGGCTAATTAAATCTGAACTTGGGTCAGGCCCCAACAAACCAAAAAATGGTTCCGTTGTTGGGACTAGGATCTGCATAGAGATGTATGATGTCGTATCACTGGAATCCAGCTAAGAAGGAAATAGAAGAGTGGTTGGATAGGAAGATTCATGAGTTTGTGGTGCAGGAGAACAGGAATCCATGACTACCAAAAGAAGAGTGTTTATACTGCTACCTATAGACAGAGATCCATGAAATTTTCTTCGCATCTTTCCCTACTGAGCTATATGAGTGGATCACGAAGCTAGCAGATAGCCAAAGAAGGTGCAAGCTTCACAGACCTATTGTGTGGACCCCAGATTTGGTGCACAGATTGGAAGCATCAGAGGATAAGATCACATGCATTGTTGATCACTGGCTTGATCAAATTATAGGAGGATTCATCACTGAGTTCGTGGTAGATACTTCAGTCAGCCATAGCGAGGTAGAGTGACACTTCCTCAAAGGACTGTGAGGTAAGTAGGCTAAGTCTTTGAACACTTGGATTAAAATGCTACTATGTGAAAAGAGGGTTATGCGAATACATTGATGTTTGGGGTTACGTGAAGTGGGAGAATTTACAAAAACGAAGGTAGTGCAGAACTAGAAACTAGCCCCTTGATTTCACCTTCGCGAGCGAATGGGGAAGATCTCATGAAACTCCCCCCACCCACACCACTGCCAGTTTCATTGTCTTCACCCCCATATTTTCCCATACCACCTCCGCCACCACCGCAAATCAATATGGCAAGTGCGATAAAGTTGCCAGTATTCAAGGGAGTAGGAAATGAAGATCCAAACTAGTTTTGGTTTGTGATAAAAGCTATATGGGAAGTGCAGGGAGTTACAGATGAAAATATAAAGAAAGAAACATTGGTCAGCACTCTGTAGGATTGCGCTCTAACTTGGTACATTAAGCATTCCAATGACAATTCAAATGTGGGGATCATGGATATCCAAATTGCATTGAATAGAGAATTTAGCAGGCCGAAGTCAGAGGCGTAGTCGATCATTGGGTTCAAGGAGATCATGATGCTACTAGAAAAGACTCCATGGAAGTTGGATTAGAGACCGAAGTGCACAATTCATGAAGCTAACATGACTTTGATGGATGGACAACACCACGAATAGTTTGTAGCATCGCTAACGCCGCATTTAAGGAATGTACTGTCACAACAAAGGCTAACAAGTCAGGCCAAGGACTCAGAGATCACAATGAGACTACATGAGACCCTAATACAGGATCCTAACCTAGGAGTTTAGAAGATCCACGTGCAGTTGAAAAGCTTGTGCCTTGAGATGTAGAGTTTGAAACAAGGGAGGACAGCTCGCCTAGAAGTGCGCAACGAGGTATGGTGCATAAAGTACAAGGGTCAGGGACATGACAAGGACCACTACCCAGTGTTCGTGAATTACCTCGTGGGAGGAGGATCGATTTCATTAATACCAAAGGCACAATCAGGACCTAGTGCGATGCTTGCATTGTGGTGCATAATTTGTCAAATAGGGGGAAAGCATGCTACGGACAACTGCCATTTATCATAGAAGTACATGCATAATTTGCATCAATTGTTCTATAATTTATGTAGGTCAGTAGGACATGATGTGTGCACCTGTAGAAGCTACGAATTGGTGATGGATAGGACTCCCACCTATAGATTTCAAGCCGAAATGCGGCCCCTTGACCAGAATGCAAGGGTGGTGTGAATTGGATTTCAGGGGTGCAGACGAGGTAGAGGTGGAGGATGAGGACATGGAAGAGGTCACGGAAAACAGATATTTTACAATTGTGGGGGGCTAGGATACTATGCCCGTGATTGTACAAATCCAACATGCCCATCATGCCTATATTGTACATTGTTTGATCATGAGATGAAGGATTGTCCCACACTGATAGCAAGGTTGCACGACAAGGAAGTAGTCCAACCTTCCTTGACTCAAAACCTACAAATGATAAGGTCTAAGCTACGTGAGGAAGACCCTAATGTGAACATTGTGCTCCAAAGTAGAATTACGATAGGGGATGACAAAGGCAAGAAGCCTGAAGATAGTACTTGGGTTCGAAAGGCTCTAACGAAAGAACCAGAGTTTGATTTGGAGCGTGCTAAGGAAACCCTCATGGAAGTTAGGAAGAGCTTCGCTGATGCTCCACTTCAGGAAGAAAATATAGATCAAATCTAGAAAGGGACCCATCGATGCTCACGACGTTCCTAGAAACATGCACGAAGCTGTTGCACGATAGCAAGGCTGTAAAGGGACTGTAGGAACTCATTAATAGATGCACTGGGATGATGCCAGGAGAACTGCACGTAGCCCGGACGATCGGAAAGCATGCAACGAGGATGGGAAGATAAATGAGATTGACTATGCAAATTGGAGAATATGAGATGGAACAAGTTATTCTGGACCTAGGATCAGATGCGAACGTTCTACCAAAGTAGACATGGGAATGCATGGGAAGGCCTATGCTACAATGGTCTCCTATCCAACTATGAATGCCTAACCAGCAAAAGATCCTACCTATGGGAAGATTGCATGGAATCACCATAGATATTGATGGAGCAAGTGCGCTAGCAGAATTCGAAGTGATAGAGATTGTTGATGACAGCGATCCCTACACTGTGCTACTAGGAATAGATTGGGCCACTGACATGAATGGGGTGATAAATTTGAAGAAGCACAAGATGATTTTTAAGAAAACATCTCTGCGTGTAGTCATACCTTTGGACCCTACAGAAGGATTGTGCTACACAGAGCTAGTGCACGAATATGACAACGACAACGATTTAGACTACATCTACAAGACAACCATGTGAAAGAAATATTGGGTAAATCCCACAGCGGATGGGCAAATCTCATGGGAGCACGAAAGCTCCTATACATTGGATTCTAAAAAAGAGATAGAGCGATGGCAGAACCGTTTAGATGAGGTAACCACGCTAACTATAACATGATGATGAGATCATTGCACTGCATATCAACAGAGGTAAGGGATCTGCCTACGTATGATGGCTTAAGCGAGGTAAATTCCTTCCTGAACAGATTCAAAAGAGAAGTGCTGGAACAACAATGTTTCGAGGCTTTGAAATGGGTACTGCGCACTATGCCTATGAGTGGTGGGGTACGCCCCTAGGAAGCTTTGAGGATTGGTGCGAATGCATGAGAATGATGCGCATGCAGTTTGGGAAGCCTTAGATGCATCTAAAAGTCAAGTATGGCGGCCCAAGTGATCCACGCATGCACCTGTCCAGATGGATACAAGAATATGTTAAAAAACCTATGCGGATGCACACAGACTTCGTGTTAGGAGACACGGTCAGTAAGCATGTGTAGGTGAGGCACTTGCACGAAAAACCCCTCTGGTTGGAACACTAAAGTATGGAAAGAATGAATGTGCATAAGGTTATCCACACAAAAGCCTTTAATGAAGTATGCGAAGCGCTGAACACGGTATATGATGCGCAGTGAATTGATTGGTAACTATGCATCCCAATGGTTCTGTGGGCTTATATGAAAACGTGCAAGAAACTGATGGATCATGTGCCTATGAGGTTGTAGTATGGAGCGAACACTGTAATCCCCATGGAGGATAAAATTCCTAGTCCACGCATAGCAGTGCCAGTAGATATGATGGCTCACGGAACATTGGAAGAAGGGATCGTGCAGCTGAACAAAGAAAAATTCTCGAGACTTGAAGAAGAAATCCAACAGGGTGATCTTAGGCTCCAAGAACTTATTAAAGAAAGGGTGCGATTAAGGGAGAAAAACACTTTTCTAGAAGCGGAAGTCAAGAAGCTTGAGGACGAAATAAAGAAGGAGTTTCTCGATAAGAAAACTAGGGTGAAAAAATACGGTGCGCACGTTCACGTTGACGAATTTGGGGACTATCGCTGAGATTTGATCAGCCTGATGCCTTGGATTGGACCACATATTAATAAATGGATCACCCATGGTGGTGTGATACAGATGATAAAGTGCACGATGCAGCCGGTAACAATAAAAGGTGAATGTTTTCCAGGAAAAGTGATGGATGATCGGTTGAAACCCTATACAGGTGGCGCAGCCACCTGACTAGCAGTGGGAAGTACAATCTTAGCACTCCAGGAAGTTGAAAGGAGGCACAGGATTATAAACTACTCTGCCCAAGATCTGTGCGATGTTGGAGCTGTGTGCAGGAGCAAAGTGTCACAAGGTCCACAACCACACTAGGGGGGTTGCGCTGCCGCGTGGATTGGCTGGAAAGTGATTGTTGTAGTCACTATTTACAATGTGATGCTTGACTTGGGACCAAATGGAGTGGGCGTGAGGCAATTAAGACACACTTTATGGGAAATATTTGGGAAAATTTTCCATCAAGGGAGCATTAATGAACCATATTTCAGGGGAATGGTCGAATTCAAATTCAAAAGGTGCTATAAATTACAAGGGGTTGCCCAACAAACAAAACTTGGTCATTTGCAAAATGAGCTATTGTATGCTCGGCATATTCTGAGCCAAGACCCAGTTGCCCTGTGCAGAGCATTGATTGAGCCCTGATTGAGCAATTGAGATATTTTTGGCCGAGCAAGATGCAGCATCTGAAGAAGCTAGGGAAATTGCCGAGATGATCACTGAAGAGGTCACATAGGCCTTGACCATCGAAGATTCCCTTAAAGGTGTCAATATTGTGGCAGAAATCCCTAAATCATTGCGCACACCGAGGCCAAAGAAATACAAACAACCAATGATTGTGGTGCATGTGTCCACTCGAAACCCGCTATGCACCAGATTAACGATGGAGGAAAAAGGGAAAGCAGTTAACCTGGAAACCGATGAGGAGGAAGAAGACCTAGAAGACCTCATAATTGAAGAAGATGAGGACGAGGGCATGGAGGAAGAAATCGTGCCTATGCAACCTCCAAAAAAGTTGCCCACGTATATCCCCCCAAGTAAGGGGAAGGAAAAAGTACCCAAGGACCTCGATAAGAGCAAGAGCTCTCTCCAAACTCCACTCCTCTTGGACGACATCATATTTGAGGGCACGCACCTGGGATGGGTGCCAAAATTGAAGTTTGAAGATTGGGATCTCGTTGACCATGAGAAATTCCCTCACCTAGAGACCGCGCAGCTCATGAAGCCCAAGCAGAACACCGCGATAGGGGTTATATAATTGGAGCCGTGAAAGTGCTTATGTGGAGTGGAAAAGGCAGGGTTATTAAACTTGCTCTGGGTGGCACATTTCCTACGCACCGCAATGAAGATCTTCGTCATTAGGCAGCTGCTCTGCCTAGTGAATGGTGGGTGTTTGTGGCTGGAGGAGCCCATCCCCATCATGGACCACTTAACCCATCATATTATCCAGCTCCCATGTAAAGGAGAGGACCCCATAGATGTTGCGGAGGGGAAGAGCACTGATTTGGCCATCGCAGAGGCCATGAAAAAGAAATACAAGCTGGAGAAGAAGAAAAGGGGCTACGCCATATCCAACATCGACAACAAAGTAGTTAAAGTTGTGACCCAGATACTGGCAGGTAAGCTCATGTGGAAGTGTCACACGGACGAGGTGCCCGCGGCGATGGTTGCACTTGCTGAGCACTAAGGCGGTCCAAATAAACTGGTCTGAGTTCTTGTGTAAGGAGTTCCTGGAAAATTTCCATAAGGCACAGGAACAAGGAAAAATGTTCCACTATGCATGGCTTCTACTGTCCAAAGTGCCGGTGGTGGGGGAATTGTTGGAGGATAGCCAGTTCCCCACAATTGTAAGGGATCTGCCGGAGGCCGCAAAGTACGCTTCACTATGGGCCACTAAGGATGCGAACTGGATCCGCGACAGTAAGATATTCTGGGTGTTCATGGAGATGAACATCAGAATGGGGATTAAATACAAGCTGTGGTTATCACCCACTGTCTACAACAGCCTACAACATTTTGCAGAATTTAAATCGGACTTCCACCACATATACCTCAGGGTGGGCAAGGAGCCTGTGAAGAGGTGGAGTGAACTACCCTTCATAGCCACTGATGATGTGATTTTCAATGTACTGGAGATGTGGCCACTGGAGTGGCATGCCCTAGACATCGTTGCGGTGGAAAAGTCTGCTGCACAAAAGAAGAAGGAGGAGGCCAAACTACAGATGGCACAGTTGGAAAAAAAGAGAAGGCAAGAAGTAGTGGCAGCGAAAGCACAGGAGGCACAGGATGCTACGTAGGCAGCAACAGAATAGAAAAAGGTCATAGTAGCAGTAGCATAGAAGGTAGCAGAAAAGGTGGGCGAGGGCCGGAAGTTGCCTCCACTCAAGCACGAGAAAGAGATGGAAACAGAGGAAGAAGAGGGTGGCACAGACCCACAAACATCATCAACACAATTGAAGCACCAGCACCCAAGCAAGAAGACGGAGCCGTGCAAGAAGGTCAAAGCATCTAAATTGACTATCGACGCGATCACCCTTACTGAGGGGGATCTACATGACATAGGCGAGATGGTGCCTGACGTCACCACCGAGGCCCTCTAGAACTTTGCGAAGGAGAATCACATTGTGTTGGGGGCCCTCCAAGTGTAGATTCAGGAGTTGTAGGTGTGCACTCCTCAGGTTGGTACTCTTTCAACTAGCCTCGCAGTAGGGACAGCTACAGCCGAGGAAATGCTATGCGCTTGGACAACCAACACAATAGTGCTACCAGAGGGGGAATTGGTTACAACAAATGAGGCTGACAGGCCTACGGTCAGTACCTTGAAAGGCCTCGTGATCAACATAGCTGCGCTCCCACAGGAGACGCTCTATGTTCTGCTGGATGGGATTACTGCAGAATTGTGGGCTAGGGAGAGTCGTGCATTGCAAGTGCTGAGCGAGTAGAAGATCAACATGAAGCAGTTGAGCTTGCAACGCGACAAGATTGTGTTTCAGCATAGGTAGTTGGTACACGTAGTGGAAGAAGCCTTCCAGATGATCCCTGAGCTAGCCATCCCAGCAAACACACCAGCAGAGGCACGCATCCATAGATTAGCAGCAAGGGTGCATGAGGCACGAGAAGAAATGGCCAAGGTTCAGTTGGAGCTAAACCTTCAGATAGCAGAGCTCCGGTTGAAGGAGCAGTCATCCACCCCTCCAGAAATAAGAGAATAGCAAGCTAGCGCTATTACATCAGGGATGGAAAAGATCAGCAGTACAGTAATGGAGTGCACCAAAATGTTGGAAGAGTCATTCGAGGTCCTCACCAATCTGCAGGAGGACCCTAACATCCAACACTTAGAGACAGAGGTGAGTGAGCTCCAGCAGCAGTATGACAGCGGCAAAGAGACTGCGCAGACAGTGGCCCTCACTCAGAGGCTCGCACAAATGCAATAGGCCAAATAATTGAAAGAAAAGGTGGACGCAGCACGACACAGAGAAGTAGTTTTGAAGGCACGCATTCAGCCTTGGATCGTTAAGGCACTCATCATTACATCAACAATTGAAGGCAAGCTCGCGCAAGTGCAGGGGACACATGAACAGATCCAAGGAATCAGTTCTGACACCACGGTCTTGGAACAACGTGTACAAGAGACTCAGCAAGCAACCGCTCAGTGCACTGCCAACCTTTCAGCTATTCGAGTAGAGTTGGAGGGTCTCTGTGCGAAGATCTCCGCACTGATATAGTGACTCGAGGGCGAGTGATGATTTTTGTGTTGGGGGCCTGTTGGGCGTGGAATCCCCTCAAGGCATGTTTTGGGGCTTAAAGCCCAAGTTTTGACTAAGTCCATTGGAAAGACTCCACGATTTGTGGGTGCGGAGCACGAAGTCATAATAGAGTCATAGGGTTGTCAACCCTTGTTTTTGTAATATAATGTTGGTTTGAAAGATCTATCCATGGTCCGTGGACCATGGAATTGTATAAATAGAGTGAGGCTCTAAGTGTAGAAAATAGATGTGAATGGAATAGAAGGAAAAGAAGCATTTAGTGGAAGTGAAATTCATGTTTTTGGGTTGTAGAGTAGGAGAAGGCTCTGCAACTGAGTGCGCAGAGGTCTAGTAGTCCGCAGCTGAGTGCACAGACCCCTGCAGCTGAGTGTGGAGGGCAGGTCGAGTATGTAACCATTGGAAGCATTAATAAAGAGAAGTTTTACCACATTTATGTGTATCTTTTCCTGTTTTATGTATTATTGGGTATGAATTGCAAGTTTACTATTTATTTACTGCGAGAACTCATATAAATGTGTTGAATAAGTAAATATAACATAAGGCATCCGTTTACGCAAAGATAACGAACTGGTATAAGGAGAAAAGTAAGATCTCGGGTGTGAGTTAGGGAAATAGTGTAGATCGCTGCCCCAATAGGGTGGAAGCCCCACAGCCCCTGGTTAGGGCTTCGTGAAGGTGAATATATCAGGGCGTGGAGGCCAGGGAAGTGGGTGAAGTAACCTGTGCGAAGGGACTAACAATTGGACCTAATCAAACTCTCATACATCTCAAGGGTGTGGAAACCTAGTTCCTGCACCCCCATACTACTTAGGGTGAGAACTCAGTCCGCGCTCCATGGACTATTTTCAAAAGGGCCAATAGTATAGGGATTTTTTTAGCTAATTAACTTTGAACCTAGGTCAGGCCCCAACAAGCCAACAATGGTTCTTCCTAAAAAGCACTCCATGTACCAACAAATACGATAGAGCTTTAAGTATAGTAGCCCTCTTTTTTTGGGCCAATAAATGAGAGATCATCCTACATTATCACACATTTGCGTAATAAGAGGTGGATGCACCAGTGGGGGTAACTAGTTTGATCTTGTACATTTCCATTTCCTTCTCCCATCAAGAAGAGTCATCTTCTAGTGAACTTGTCGCTTTTTGTTGCTAGCTAGCATAGACCATGGTCCTTTATTGTGTGAAATCAATTGAACTCAAGATCGTATTTATGCAAGATTTTCATCCATTTTGCTCTTCTTTCACCCTGCTCTTGTTGAAGAAGCAATGATCTAACAGTTGGATGAGGCACAAAGATAATGACATGATTTTATAGAAGACAAGTCCTGAAGTGTTTTACCGCCTTATACATTGTGCACATTTGTTTATCAATGGCATGGCATTTTAGTTTACGTCCTTGTAAGCCGACACTCATGAATGATATAGGTTGTTCATTATATTGGTCATCCTTTTGCGTAATAACGACAACAAGAGAAGTATCAAAAGCAAAATTTTACAATAAGAATATTTACCAAAGTTTAGAATTTATAGTGTTGGAGCTTCTGTGATTGCTTGCTTAATATGAACAAAGTCATAATTTTCCCATTTATCCCAATTATAGGTCACATCCTTGTTTATCATCTCTTGTCATGGTTTTAATATTTGTGTGTACTCTGATATGAAGTTGAGAAGGAAATTTATTTTACCTAACAAGGACTGCATAGCTTTTTTTTTCATCGAGAAGGGAATCTAAGTGATATTTTTGACCTGTTTAGGGTCGAGTTTAATCCCACTTTTTCTATTATATGGCTGAAGAGAATTCCCTCGGACACTATGAAAATGCTCTTCTTAGGATTAAAAGACATCCTGCACTTCCGTCACCACTTGAAAATTTACTTTAATTACACAGGTGATCAAATATCCTTTTTGAAAATACTATCACATCATCTAGATAAACCACAATGCGGTGTCCAATTGAACAATGAAATGTGATGTCCATAGTGCGTGGAAAATTAGCACATGCATTAACAAGTCCTAAAGGAATTATTTTGAAGGAGAATGTACCCCACTTGGATCTAAGTGTAGTTTTGTGCCTGTCAAGTTCTACCACAAAACTCGGTTGTATCCCTAGAAATCATCTAGCAATGAAAAAATTTCAGACCCTGATACTATTTGCAAAATTTGTTCCATTGACGACATTGGATAATTATCTTTGTTCGAGGAAATAGTCAAATTATGATAATAAATGCACAAACATATCTCCCTGGACTTCTTCCTTACTAGAACTAGATTAGAGACTCATCTTGAATGACGAACTTTAAATATGATAGGAATGTCAAACAATTTTCTTAATTATTTATGAATGAGGTGTTCAAGTGTAGGATGAATTTTTCTTAGTTTCAGTTGGAAATGATTGACCCCTTCTTTAATGGGAATTACACACTAGATTAATCATGTATCATAAATCATAAATATCATCATATATCCACAGGAAGACATCACGGTACTGAATAAAGAGGTGGATGAAATCTTGCTACTCCTAAGGTGTAAAACAAGTACCAAGATGTACATACTTTGTATCATCTTATGTACCAATATTTACTTGTTCATGCCACAGAGTGGAGCTATGAGTATTGGCATTAAAATGTCCCTTGAAGTGATTTTGCAGGTCATACAAATATTCTAATGACACCACACCTCTGGGCATGGGATTTTCTTTGCTTTCTAGCACTGAATTGTACAAATATTTCTCATGCTTTTCTTCATGGATAGCTGCATCCTTGAATACATCAGCGTTCGTGATGAAATCCTATATCTACTATTTCCTTATAAATAATTAAAATAGAAAATCCTTCCCTTAATAGTGACAACCTATCCGTAGCATTTGCTAGAATTTTATCAGCAACATTGTGAATTTGAGGAACAAAAATAATATTAAAATCTTAGAATTATGAAATTAAATACCATACCTCTTTCTGATCATTTTTTAGATTAGCTAACACATAATGTATTGTATTCCGTACATGTCATGTGATGATTTCAGAGTCACCTATTGCTGTGATCACATCAACTGTGAGGTCGTTGACTTTCTTCAAACCCAAAATGAGTGCTTCATATTTTGAAATGTTGTTGGTGCACTCAAACTCCAAGTGGCAAGAGATCAGATGTTTTCTCTGTTGTGGGGTCTATTAAAATGAATCTGGCTCTAGATCCTTCCTAAGTTTTCGAACCATTAAAGTACAATATCCAAATATTAGCAATATTAGGGTTTTGTCCTATACTACTACTATTTACATCTACTCTACAAAAGTCATTTTCACTAGTTGTATTTAGAGGAAGGATATCCAATTGTGTATCTAGTGGGACATGTGAAGGTTGTGTAAGATAACACCCATGGTCTACTTCTAGATAACAATTTCTGAAAATGACATCTTCAAAGCCCATTGTTTCATTTTTTCCCTCAAGTTGTGTCAAGGTATGTTTCATGTAAGGATCACTTTCTACTTGAATCCGGTTCTTCCTACCCCTTGTATGGAAGCCACAAATATGTCCAGTCAGTTTTAAAGTACCCTTGTGACTTGTTGGAATAATATTTGCTCAAAAGTAAATCGTAGTCTTTGGGAATGTCCATAATTACAATGTTTATGCACTGGTGAACTCTATGGTCAAATGATAAATGAATGATAATAGCGTTGAGTTCACCAATGTCCTAGACAAATTATCAGTCCAACTGTATGAATAGTGCATCAAACGTATCCCATTTAGAATTAATTTTCTTAGCAACAGATAACGGCACAACATTCGTGGATGCGCTAGAATCAACCAAATAGTTATGGCCATTATAATTAAATATTTTGAAAGTTAAAATAAATGGAGGGAAAAGAGTTTTAGAACTCAAATTGACAACATTAACTATAGGTTTGATAATATTGCAAGAGTTACTAGAAATTACCTGAGAAGCAAAAACTTCTTTACCTTTCGAAGTGTTCAATGAGAGTGCTCGATAAGCAGTTCTCACTGACCATTATATTTTCCAGCCAAAATATTGAAATGTTGGCCTGAGATCCTTTCATATCATCAAGAATGTTTTAATCGATACTTTCCATCTTAATGAGCTATGTCGATGGATCAAGTGGTGTAGCTTTATTCAATGCTTTAGGAGTGGTGGACTTATTATTTTTTTGGTGTAAGTGTTCTTGGAATAAGGAGCACTTCCCAACCCGTTCTGTGAATTCTGAGTTGGATTGGAAGGTGGTAGAATTCTACAAAACAATTGCTTCTTAAGTTCTTGCTCAGAAACAGGTCCCTTTCTCCTCAAATTGTAACATTCAGTTGACTATTGGGAAGGAGCTTCACTCACTGATGGTTGATTAGCACTCTTCTTGTAGCATTGTATATGATATTAAACATGTTCACTAAATGTCTAGCACCCGAACTTTATTTGATCACAACAGGTTCATTTGCTTCTTCACTCTGATCAAGTTGTTCTTTCGCTAACAAAGTATCAACTGGATTAGCCATCATAGTGTTCATATTGTGATTCCACCATGGGAACATATTTTCTAAATGTTTTTCTTGGTGAAAAGTGAAGAAAATTATCCATACCAAAACTTTTGACATTGAACACCGCATTAGAACTTTGAACATATTTAACTAATTGAGTTATTATTCTTTTTAAAGAAAGGCATACCAAAATACTTTCTTTTAGTAACAGTTGTCTCACTGGACCTTCTCTTTAACTTTGATACTTCATTCATGAGCAACTTCAAAGACTTTGTCAATATTTCCATATCAAAATATTCTTTCTCCTTAGAGTTGTTGGAAGAGGCTTGGGTTTTCTTACTAGCTTCCTTAGAGTCTTTGGGATCATCAGCATCTTCAATTAATCCAATAGAATGAAAATATTTTTCAACAACAAGAGCTTCTGAAAAATTTAAGGCCAAAGTATACTTTGCAGCTATTTAGACAAACACAGAAATGTTAATTGGCAAGAAAGTTGTAGAATAATCTTTAGTAATATCATTGTGTGGTTGTAAATCAGCAGGGAACTTGTTAAACAAATGAGTAAATATTTGGTTAAAATATTTAACTCTTTCTTCATCCCCAATTTTTAGGTTCCCAAGTTCTTTTAATAACATGGTGGGAGTTTTATCGTCAGCAATTTTTTCCAAAAATAACTTCTTAAACTTCCTCCAGCTATGGATTAAATTGGCGAGAAGAATGTGATACCGTAGAGACACTCTACCTTCTAAAGTGTATGGAAAGAGTCTAAAAGAAATAACGTCAAAAAGTGCCTCAAGAATCTGTAAATGAATGTATAGATCATTAATATGATCTTCAACTTTGGTCTTCTTATCAGGATCAAACTTTAACAACAAGGTTTTTGGATGTTTTGGCATTTTGCGAATATTATTTGGAAGAGCGAGTGGCCCTTGAGACATCCAATCCAAGACTGCATTAGTTATGTATTTATCTCTTTCCTCCTCCTCCTCATATAAATATGAAGATGATTCTCCTTCACCATTAACATTTGTGCTATAATTAGGATGTTCATCATCGGAAAACCAAAAAGATTCCCCTTCATTGTCCAAACACTCAATGGGTGGAAGTTCACCTTGATGGTTTGTTCTTTCTGTAGGATCAACTAACTCAAGGGTTATGATAACCAACTATTCCAATGAAGAAAATAATACGCCATTGGGAGTTCTTTATTTCTTTACAGGATCATGAGGTATAATAGGAACAATTGGGAGTAAACCAAGATCTCTTGCAAACTAATGAGTAATGGGAAAGATAGTTCGAAGCTCATGATAAGTAACCTCAAATTCTTTTCCCAGAAAAGAATAAGAAGTTTCTTCTTTCTGAGGGGTATGAGTTGGAGTGGAAATGGAAATGTTATTTCCTTGTGAGGAAGTATGTTTGTTAGGATGTGGTGAGTTATCAGCCATAAAGAGGTGGCTACCCTCGTTTTAGAACCAAAATGTTGACGGTGCTAGATCCAAAAAACATGCAAGGGGGTCTCCTTGATGAAAAGTACCAATTATACTTCACACCATTTGATGTTGGAGCCCTTCTGGAAATAAGACTTGGTTGTCGTTTTTCTTAGATATTTTCCTTGCATTAAATGGTCACCATGAGAGAGTAATGCATGTACTTTTGAATCATTAAGTTAGTATGCCTTGTGGAATGTCTAGTTGTAGAATGTATCAAGGTTCCTTCACTGAGTGGAAAATAAAAGTGAGGTTTTAAGAGAAAAGTAATAGTATTAATCTAATAAAGACACACGAGAATATATCTATGAAAGAATTGTTATCAACTAGTGAAATAGTTCACATAGAAGCAGCGATCGTTAAAAAAAATAAAATACACCTTCAACAATATAAGCACTAGAGCCACTGAAATAGTTCAATTTATTTAGTGCCAATGAAAACAACACATATCGCAAACATTCAAAGAATAATCTTACAACATTTACGACATATGCATGAAAGTGTGTTGGCTCAATGAGATTTAAGTATTAAGAAAAAGTTCCAAGATACATCCATACAATGAACACCAATATCTCCAATAGTGGAGCATTAGAGCTACCACTTGCTCCTCCAAAAGAACTATCTTCCTCTCTAATGCCTAGTGGGAGGAGACAAGTTGGAAATTCCTTTACTTGACCTATGAGGGTGTATAGATAACAAATGAGGTGACTCTTCACCTCCCTTGAGACTCTTGGACTTCCCTCATGGCTCTTTGACTTCCATATTACCTTTTGACTTCTTCATGAGTTTTCACATTCTATAGGTGACGCTTGAAATTCCCCTTTACATTACATTTATCATATATTGAAAATTACACAATCATATCCACAAATGATTTCGAAAATAATGACTCATATGACACCTTGATATGACACTTTGACAAGATATGACACGATATTGATAAAATGGACTCAATGATGATGTGGCAATGTCAAGCCACTCTTTTTTCTTCTATCTATGTGTCTTCTTGAAATATGGTACATTATTTTCTTCTTCCTCCTCAATAAGGATTGAAGGTAGTAAGTCCTCACTATGATATTGATCTTTAGTTATTGTCACAATATGGTGTTCGTTCATATTCTTGTTTACTGATCAACTTGTATTTGGAGCTTCATAAGTGTCTTCTAGTATATGTTCCTTATCCTTCTTTTCAATCATAATTCTATCATGTGAAAATATAGTACCTCTGACTGGAACTCACTCATGACAATATGTCATCAGTTCGAAAACTCCTAGTCTGACATGCTTCATGAAAATAACTAATTCCATTAGAACTAGGTGTTGGACTAAGAGGCAGACTTAGGATCGCATAGTGCATAGTTCCAAAGGTCAAGAGTAGAGTACTAAATCTTGACGTTGTGCACTGCGCAGTTCCAAAGGTCTGGGGAGAATGATTGCCTAGTTGATGAGCTTAGTGAAGCCGTCTTAAGCCTTGAATTTGTCCAATGCACAAAACATGCGAGAGAGAGGCCTAGGGATTATGAAATTGCATAGTTGAAGGAGGTAAGATGATAGCTTGATCCTTGCCTCTGTGTAGAGGCGTAAGGAGGCTGACTAGGAGGATGAACTATGTAGTTATGGAGGTCAAGGGGCTATGATTGAGCACTGTGACTACACAATGCACAATCCTTAGAGGTAAGAACTATGCATTGCATAGTTCCAAGAGGAAATGGATCAATTTGATGGTTGACACTACACATTGTACAGTTCTAAGGGGCTGAGTAAGGTCAAGTTGATCAAGCAAGACATTTCCAGAATTTGATTAAGTGTGGGATACGTGAGCTAGAAGTGAAATAAGGATTGAACTTGTGAATGATCACACACACTCAGAACAATTGACAAAACGACATTAAATCACTCAGTACACAAGAATAACATGATCCCGTCAATGTGACGACAATACAACAACCTCATCCAAGTGTGACACTTAACATACATTTTGTGAAAACAATGACGAAATTTGTACGATAGTGCATGAAAAATTTGGAATGGGTCTAATACATGTCTATATGATAAATAGGACCCACCAATATCAAATTTTCCTTTTGAAATAGACCAAAACACTACTTTTGTGATGTGCAACGCATTCCGTTCTAAAAGACGACACTTCATTTTTCTTCGAAAAAGGACTAGAAAACTTACTAAATACACTTGAAATGACTCTTACTACTAGAAATGACAGCATGTAAGATCAAATTAGGCTCCAAAATTTTTATCTAGGCCAAAATTTTGGATAGTTTTGTAACAAAAACAACACATTCATAGATTATGCATTGTTAATTTGATTTGATTCATACATGTTATTTAAAGTGGGTGGATCTTCAACAACTAGCACCTGTTCTTGAAAAATGTTTGGAAAAGAAGAAAGAGAAAGTGCTTCTTGTAACCATTCCATAAACTCTTCATTTGAAGGTTGATCCTTAGACTCAAATTTTAAACATACCAATTTAAATCTAAGGATAAAATAAACAAATATTCATTTTCTAACCTTCTCAAATTATCTATTTGATCACATGCTTATTCATATTACAATCCTCAAATGTATTATGGAAGTTTCTTGCATGCTCATCCCAACTATGGATTGAGGCAACTAGAAGCATCTCACACCATTGTTTGGAAAGGCCTATAAAATTCAAAGTAAAAATCCTACATAGAATAAGTTCATCAAGATCAATACCAGAATGAGAAAAATACAAACAAATCCTAAGAGTATCTTCAAATGCATAAGTATTACCTTCACCATCAAATTTTACCTTTGTCAAACATCTCATGATTTCCATTGGAGTGTTCCCATTCGAGGGTTTAAATATACAACTCCAAAGAGGAAGTTTAGTAGTAGTCATAAAAAAAAAATAGACTTTATAACACAAGACTCACAACGTAGACTTGTCGGAGTGAGGCCCTCCTTCTAACACCATCATTTTATGGAAAAAAATTACCCCCTTAAAAAACAAGGAGACCACCAGGTCAAAGCCTGAAATTAGACCCTTTTTCATTGATAATAGGAGTTCTTACTAGTTATGGGTCCAATTATTCTTTCCTATGACTATCATGAGGTTATCCTAGCCTAAACAAAGTGTTATTCTAACCTAATCCTAGTATGTTATGTTAAGGTAATACTAAATGTTATCCCTATATGATACTATGTTAAGCATGTGTTAATGATATACTAATATTAATTTTATATTAGATACTAATGTTTTAATATTTATCTCTTATATTATACCTATTAATATATCCTATATGATTATGTTAGTATTGCCTATATTATAAATGTATATGTATTTATTCTATACTATAACATAATATTACTATATGTTATCTTAATATTATATACTATGCATTATTATGTCTAACACCATGTGATGTGCTACTAATAATATATATGTAATATATTATATGTAATGTAGTAATTTATACATATCTATGCTATAATACTAAAATTAAATATGTACAATAAGGTTTCAAATGATCACAAAGATAATTATACAATTAATGTTACAAAGCGAATATGTCAAATATCACAAAACTAATATGTACATGATATACAATTCCTTTAGCTTAATATTTAATGGTTTTAATGAGGATTAAGTTCAAGCAAGAAGGTTGATCAATATGCAGGCTCGATTAACGAAACAGGACTTTCCATAAACAAAGAGTAAATCAATGCAAATTCTAGCCTATACTATGATACAAGTGAAAAAAATAGAAATCTATCTTGACAAAGAGAAGGATGGCCTCACTCTTAGCCAAGACAAAAAGGTATCTAAAGAGAAAACGGGAAATAATGTGAATTGAATTCATAATTAATACATACAAGTCTTAATTTCATACAAGTAATTTAAGCACATACACAGCGAAATGATTCCAATAAATAGTTATCAAAACTTCTCAACTATATACCTAGTTTCAATCATGCACGATGAATTCAATATGTGATTTATATTGCATAAGAGAAATAGTTATCTCAATTCAACATAAGATGAAACAAGACAAATCTACAATTAAAAAATAAATAGATATTTCATCATTATAAATTTTCCTCCATGAATTTATTGTCAATCTTAATCCAAACCCTATAAGCCCTATAAAGATAACCTTAAATAGAGAAACAATTAACATAAAACAACCAAAATTAACAGTAATGCTCTAGTTGATCATTAATATACTAACTGATATAGGATGAAGATCAAGTATGAATGAGACATTGAGTAATAACATGTAAATTAATAATCCTTATACAATAGTGCAAAAGAAAATAAACAAATTATTATTAACTCCAACGCCATGTAGGATATAGTCTTTTGAAGCCTTGAATGCTTTTAGGAAATGGGTTTACAATAGTGCAAAAGTACTCCCTTACAAAGCTTAAAACTTCTGTCATCCATAGCTAAGCTCTCCTTTGATTACAATAGTGCAACAAAATATAAGCTAACTGGAGAAACCCCTCTTAAGCCAGCTACAAAGGTGAAAATTAATGTTTAAAACCTAATCTACATTTCACTTGTGTCGATCCAAAGCCCCCTTTTGCTCCAAGAGTCTTAGAGGCTTTATAATTTTTCATGGAACATTTCTTTTCTATCCTCACAATGATATATTTTCTTTCTCATGAAATGATTGGTTCCCAATTCAATCTCTCTCATCTCCGATTAATTTCCAGTTCCACGTTATTCTTTCACTTCCTATAGTGAATTTATTTATTTCCACCTACTAATTTCTCATTCTCATCCAATAATTTATTGTCCTACTTTGTTCTCCCACAGTTGGTTAATTATGTCATGGTCAAATTCATCACAACCACATTGGAATTATGGCTCTCGTCTGGTTGACGTCCTCGCACCTGCAATGAAAACAAACTATACATAAACAAATGAAATCTAAACACAAAACTAATTTTCATGGCAATCTTCATGATCCATCAGAGCACTCTATGAATGGTTCGCTTGTATTCGAGCTCTGCGGTCCAATCACAAATGGAAAAATTTGTCTTGCAATTCATTCTCTCTCTTGAAGGTTGGCCATGAGCCCTCGCTCAATTTTCTCCATTGAATTTTTCCTCTTCCTTCACCACAAATAATTATGCAAACAAAATCTGTAATTAAATCCAAAATAATGCAATGTGGGAGATTGTAGACATTCCTATGGAATCATCATTCTTCCAGCGTGCGCCACGAAAACACTGCCAGCAAAATCGATTGAAATTAGGATTGGAATTATAATTAAATCCATAATCATGGAAAAACCCGTATCTGTAGCGCGATGTATCTTAATAATTCTGAATATTAGGATATTTTTCCTTAACCTCTACGTAGTAATTAGTGTTTAACCATGAAACAAATTATGGCCATGCCATGTGGCGAAGTGGTTTGTGGGAATTATCCTAATATCGTCCTGTGATAAAATCATCTGGGGTGAGGTTATAGCGAGGAGCGAAAGAAGGATCAAGGCGCCGATGGAGTTGTTGTTGTATGTCATGTTAGGGGTGCATAAGCTTCGGCTGATGGCCTGTGGTTAGAACAAATAAATTTAATTTAATTTAATGTATGTTTGTTGCCTCACATGAATTATCCCACATCGATGAGAGAAAGAATGACTATGTTGTGTATACTTGTGCATTTAAAATTCTTTCAGGAAATGCGGTGAGGGTGAGATCCAAAAGTTGATGGCTATGTGGTGTGCCTAATAGGATAGGATTTGATCAGCGCACTAGGTGCTCAGGCTTAAGTGCTAAATACATAAACATAATGTTTTAACATTTAAATATTACTAACATTATTACAATATTTACAATTCATCATATATATACAATATACTATTACATCATATTACAATATTTACAATACATCATATATATATGGTTATTATTGAAGTGGTGTATTGTGCTATAACATATTAATTATATTAACATTATTACAATATTTACAATTCATCATATATATGGTTATTATTGAAGTGGTGTATTGTGCTCTAACATATTAATTATATTAACATTATTACAATATTTACAATTCATCATATATATATGGTTATTATTGAAGTGGTATAACATATTAATTATATTAGCATGAACATATTTACATATTGATTTAATGTTATATTTATTTACAATATTTACAATTCATCATATATATGGTTATTATTGAAGTGGTGTATTGTGCTCTAACATATTAATTATATTAACATTATTACAATATTTACAATTCATCATATATATATGGTTATTATTGAAGTGGTATAACATATTAATTATATTAGCATGAACATATTTACATATTGATTTAATGTTATATTTATTTACAATATTTACAATTTATGTGTATACTTATCGTGCATTTAAAATTCTTTCAGGAAATGCGGTGAGGGTGAGATCCAAAAGTTGATGGCTATGTGGTGTGCCTAATAGGATTTGATCAGTGCACTAGGCGCTCAGGCTTAAGTGCTAAATACATAAACATAATGTTTTAACATTTAAATATTACTAACATTATTACAATATTTACAATTCATCATATATATACAATATACTATTACATCATATTACAATATTTACAATACATCATATATATATGGTTATTATTGAAGTGGTGTATTGTGCTATAACATATTAATTATATTAACATTATTACAATATTTACAATTCATCATATATATGGTTATTATTGAAGTGGTGTATTGTGCTCTAACATATTAATTATATTAACATTATTACAATATTTACAATTCATCATATATATATGGTTATTATTGAAGTGGTATAACATATTAATTATATTAGCATGGACATATTTACATATTGATTTAATGTTATATTTATTTACAATATGATTTAATTATTTAGAATATTCTTTTTTATAAATGATTTACCTCTTGTCAATGCAAATGTCAAGTCAAGTAGAAGAGACAAACAATCAATGAGGTCCAATGTCTTCGACAATTAAGAGGGTGTCATCATGAACATGAGGTAGAGACCATGAAAGGTAGCAAATAGAAGGTAAAAGATTAACGTACAAACAAAATCCTAATGTAAGAAATGAATATCATTAGCCAAGTTTAATGGAGGGTCCCAATAGATTTTTCAAAAAATATACGGGGGGTTGTGGCCACAACATATGCTCAGATTTTTTGTCGTTGAGTCAAAGTTGACAACTTTGGATATTTTTTTGAGACAAACATGTTTTGTAGCTTGAAACCTTAATTGAACAACCTCATCTTGAACAAGGATTAAGTATGTCATGCATAATAGGAGGATTTTTACATTTAATTATATTTATGTGTTGAACATATCCTAAATCGATTGATCTGTGTTACTTTGATGACAACAAAGGATGTGAAAATAAATTCACAAAACATTGCATATCTCTGAAAATATAGAGACCCATTGAGAAATCTTATCTTCAATAATAATCATATGCTCACATCCATCTACATTCTCTGAATTATCAATTGATATTTGAATTCATCCATCTCCAAGGATTTGACTCTACCACGCTTATTTCGACCACTCTCAATAGGTTATATTTGTAGGATTTGTGACACGTCTTTTTTCATTGTGTCGAATCAGGGAAAATAATTCATATTACATGTGTAAAAACATCTCCACATGCACCTCTAGTATATTCAACACCTTTGTTGAGCCATTGGCATTATAACTGTGGTATTCTTATAAACCATAAGCAGAATGTGGAGGGTGTCCACATGGATTTTAGTTTAATGAAAGGCCCCCCTACAATTAACCATATGCTACCATGTATGGAAGAGCAGATTCAAGGAAAGAAATGAATTGCACAACCACCTCCCTCTTCGTTAAACGTCAAATGGGAAAGGGTTCATACTTTTAAATCCGAGTTGTGAAATTATAAGTTTTGTCTCCCACCATATAAAATAATAGGGAATATAACTTCATAAACAATTGTCACAATGGATCCCAATATAAAAAATGGATCTTGTGGATTGTTCAGCACTATTGATCAACACATAATTCTATGACTTCATAACAAATCAACATCACCATGATCACGACAACACCAAATCATTCCCAATTTGATTTCTAATATCATACTAAGAATTACTTAATGCTTAATTGTGCCATATATTTCGATATTTACTTACTGTAATATATGGATTGAATATACCATAGAGGTGCCATGGTTGGAAAGTTCATGTGGTGAAAGTGCAAGAGGGTTAGAAGAATTATGTGAAAAATCATCCTTGAACTATGAGATGGATAGAAGAACAATAATGATCACTGAAAACAATGCAAGGAGAAAAACTTTGTTGTATGTCATTTGAATTCCTAAAATATATATGCCTTCAAATTCCTCCTTCTCAAGTCTTGAAGTCTATCAATATAACCAAAACCAACAATAGCAACAGAGGGGTTGACACTTTGATGTATGAAAAATGAATTTGTTGTGGAATGGAAAGAAAGTCCAAGAATTGAAAGGGATCCAAAGTTTCCAATTTACTAGTAATAATGCCAACAAACCCTGTTGGAACTTAGAGAGTATTTCTAATAGTCAGCCCTCTAGTATCATAATTGAAAAGAAAAATACGCCAATGAATATATAAGAAAACAAAAGTTGATTGAGTAAAATATGCAAGCCTGCACTATATGCTCCACATTGAAAGATACCAAACATGTAATATCAAACCTACTAAACTAGGCCAAATAGTGTGAACATAAAAAGCCACTTTACAATACATTGAAAGGGCTTCTTTAACACCAATCATCAAAACTGTCAAATCAACAATATGAGTGCAAGCGCTCGAAAATAACCTTTAGTTTGCTAATATTTTCATTAGATAGGTGAAATATGATCTTTGCCACAAAGATTGAAATGAAACATGAACATGTTCTTTTACCCAAATTGTTTCTATTAATTTACATTATTTATGTATGTGTATAGGATAACAACTTCCATCACTTGTTGATTATCATTGACTTGGTTTTCATTAAATGTAAAAAACCATTCAAGAAAATATAAAACTCATTTCACTTGTAGTATTGCCCTGAAATCATATCATGCCATGAGAATAATGTATAATGTTCATTGTTTAGAGAGAGTTGTGTTGACAATATCAATTCCATACGAAAATGCTATTGGACTAAGAAGGTAGGAAATTAATAAGGTTTAGGCAAGATGGTGGAAAGTCAAAAACAACTAGTGGGTCATCATGCCAAGGTTATGTTACAACAAGTACCTTGGATTAGATATATCAAGGTATATCCCAATCGTTTAACTTTTTTTAACCATATATAATGTTATATTTATTGTTATTGTAGGTATTTCAATGTTTTCTTTATTGCGATCTCTATCAGAAGGTGGGGCACTAGTACTCAAAATGGAGAATCTTTATTTTGTTCATTTATTCCTATGAAATATGATGATCACAAAAATTTCCAACTTTTTGCAACAAAATGTGATGATGAAATTGTAAGTGCTTGATTAGCTTCCTCTCCAAAATATGGAAGCTACAATGTATTACCATCATATATTGGAGTATTATAGCCACATAAAATACACCGACATGACATTCATCTTCTTTCCTACAATTTTCAACCACATAAGGTCTCAAGACATGATACATAGTGAATCACATGTGGAATTTGGTTGTTCAAACGAAAGTTTCGTGGTTACTTTTAAGCTGATCATTGCAACGAATTTAGTACCTCCTAGGATTGTGAAGAAAAATAATTCACCAGAGTTTACCATAGATGTATACAATGATATTAACGAGGTTGTTTTATATACATGTCCAACCTTTCTTGATAGATATCAACAATCTTCAAGATCAACTGATGATAGTCAACCTCCTAGTAAATGGAGAGTGGGTTCAACATTTGGATTTTTCTATTTGTAGAATAGCCTGCAACCTCATGTGCAAGCACACTTTTCATGGGATTTACAACAATGGTATCTAGTCCATTATTGTTATGGATTGGGGATGAGGACTGCTGCACCCCATTTAGATAAATAAATATTTGACGTGTCAATATGGTGAATTCTATAAGGAAATCTATGGTATACAATCATCTATGATATGACATATGGGATCATGTGCATTTTTTGTACAATTCGGAGGATCATTTGTGCACCCCATTTGGGGATGTAAATATATGATGAATTATGTATGACAATATATTGTATAATATCTATGGTGAATCTCCTATATATATATATATATATATATATATATATATATATATATATATATATATATATATATATGTTTCATATAGTCATTTATGTTACTGATGATTTTTCTTTTCCATTGGAAAATTACTTATCTTTGATATCTCAAAGTTTGAAACAAAATTATAGATTTTCTAGCTCATAGGATGTTCAGAAGATATTACTATTATGTCTCCAAACTATCTTAAAAATTAATTATTATTTTTTTATAACAAATCTTGTTTAGCTTATTGATGGCATTCACACTACATTTTTCTTGTTGAAGAATGTAACTAGTGTCAGTCTTCGTGGTTGTACTTGAGTCTTGATGTAATATATTTTTCAAAAGAAATTTTATTATTAAATAGATTGACTTATTAAAGCATGGGTTTCATGCTTGGGTCATTGTTTAATAGGTCAAGGCATCCATTGAGTGCTCTAGGATTTTTGAGTCAAATTTATTATGTAAACCCTCCTTGGGATGATTTATCTTAGCCATATTAAACCCTCCATCCATAAACAACTCAAGTTGGCCTCAAAATTGGTTCTATTTTCATCCTATCAACCATTCATGCCGACTCAATTTATATGCAGAAACAACTATATATACCCTAGTAAACTTGACTCATTTGGAGGATAATAGTCTTTGTGATCTGAAGAAGGAAAAGTGTGAATAAAAGAGTTTACTAATATAGGCCGAAGTTATTGTTGAAGGTTATCATTGTGGGGTTGAATGTCTCTTATATGTTGAAGTTATTATAAGCCTACGATCTATTGCAAAAAATAAATTGTTGCAGAATAAAGATCGAATTGTAGGAGGAATTTGTATTTGGTTAGTTTGATAGATGGAGGGGTAAAATTATGTGTCAAAGGTCTTGGTTGTCTCACTTTAATTTGAATCTACTGAAGGAATAGTTATTGACTAGGTTTTCCCTTGTGTAGGGGTCTTTCCCTGGTTTTGTGCCTACATCTTGTGTCCTCCTTTTTATTGATTGGAATTAGTCTTGATGACAAGAACAAGAGGAAGAAGAACTAATAATGAAAGATCACAAGATAATGAATCATAATAAGATAAATTAGTTAAAGTAAAATTCTATATTTTTTCCCTAATAGATTTCTCAACATCATTTCAGATCTTCATTCATTTGTGTAAGGGAAGGAAGAAGGTCAACAAAAGATACAATGCATCAAGGAGAACCTAAATACCTATAGTAGATCCCCTAAGGGCTTCAAACAAAGATTTTAGGCACATCTAGAAGCCCTAGTCATTGTGTTAAGGTCGTAGATCTGAGGAGAAAATATTGAAGGTTTTGAGAGGCTCATAAGTCCTTATTTGAAGCACCAATGGGTTAATTTGATAATATATAGAAGATCGAATTAATTAATAAAATAATTAAAGTCCTGAGAATATTCCTTAAAGTTTGAAATCATCATTTAAGGAAATCAATATCTCTTGGTTACCACAGAGTCCCGAAATTTCTGAGTAGATTATTTTTGGTGGATTCTTTTGAAGTTAAGATCTCCAAGATATTTATTGAAGTCTGCAAAAGGAAACCAAGACTCTCCTACAAAGAAGAAATGCAAATCCATACAGTGATATAAAATCCACAAGGTTATAAGCAACATTGTGATATATATATATATATATATATATATATATATATATATATATATATATATATATATATATATATATATATATATATATATATATATATATATATATATATATATATATATATATATATATATATATATATATATATATATATATATATATATAGATATATGTATAAAGTTAAGGCTTTAGTCAGGCCGAGAATGGAAGTCGAAAAAAATAGTCATCCTATGCACAAATATTCTGGACAAAACAACTTTTGAAGCCTTCTCAAATGGTTATCAATAGTTTTTCTAAACCAAGGGTCATCTCAAGAAAGACAACGTTGGTTATCCTTTGAAGATCATCCTTTGAACAAGTTACTAACATTTAGAAGAATTTGCAATAGTAATTAGAGAACATCTCTAAGCCTTAAGAAGGAATAGTCTCCTAGATAAAGAACCTCTTTGATTGTCTTGTAGCCAACTATGATAAAATAAGCAACAACATGCTACCTCTATTGAAGTTCTAAAGCAAGAAAAGAAACCTACAATAGAAATATGTGTTTGAGATATTTTACTAATGACATCTCCATAAAATAATGTTATTGAAAATGTACATTTAGATCCCTCATCATATTCCTATCAAAAGTTAGTAGAACAATGATATCAAAAGTTAGAAGAGCCTGACATCCAATAACAGACCTTATAGAACTTTCTATGATCATGGAGGACAGATGTACATAATTGTGAGGTTTGTATAACATATTTATTTGTTAAGGAGATATTTTTATGATTAAATTCTTATTTGGTTATAAGTTTTTTTATCTTCATTATTAAAAGGTTGTTGATATTAGTATTGTTATGTAAAACTGTAAACCTTAGTTGGAACATGAAAATCCTTATGAAATCCTAACCCTAATAACTCATTACTCTTGACTTCTAGGGTTGTAGGTAATGTAGGGTGTAGAATAAACCATAGTTTTGATTGAAGAAGTGGATAATTTGATTTTTTGCTTGGTAACGAGCCCCAGTATTGCAACAAGAATGATGCAACTCCCAGGGCTACCGACTTTAATTATCAACCTAGGGTTCATACAAACTTAAGAGGTATCGACACTATATGTGCAGCATACAATGTGTCCTTCCTTTGTTGTCATGATGTAATGGAGTGCATGTACTGAAGTCAAATCCTAAACTAATTGTAGAAAATGAAATGTTCGAAATGGAACCTTAACCTATTGCAAGAAAGAAAGTACAAGGAAAGAAACCTATTCTAATTGCGTAAAGATCGTGAACTAAATGTAAAAGAAACCTAGCTTAACCCTATTTATCATATGTGATGATTTAAACTAACTGAGCATGAAATCAGATCTAGAGAGTACAAACTACTATGTGCATGTGTAAATATAAAAGAACTCATTTTTTAAAATATTTTTGCTTTATAAATGCAAATGCTAATCTTTCCTTAATCTTTGGTAAGGGAGACAAGTGTAGAGCAAGAGGGGTACAATGATTTTGATGGATTGCAAGTCAAGTAGGGGCCTAATCCCAGCTTTAATGGTGATTTTTTCCAAATCAGGCTAAACATAGGTTGTTACAGGATTTCCTACAGGATGTACTAGTTCTCCTACAAGATCTCCTAGTTCTTTTATAGGATCCCCTGACTTAATACAAGATGTTACAGATTTACCATATGAAATTATAATTCATTGAATGACCAAGAAAATCAAATCCAAATTGGATGGGAAATTTTTTTTTATTGACTAGGATGTCTTAGGTCCCCATTCCAAGTGGAATCACTCAAAAAGACCTATGTTAACCCATGCTAAAAAATAACACAAAATTACTAGTCGAAAATCTAGAAATTCGAGAACTAGTGAGCTAGTAAATCTATAAAATGCCCAACCTAATCAAGTGCAAATGAAATGGGGTGATTTTTGTTATTCACTAGATATTTTTTATGATCTAATTCAAGTGGAACCAACTCGATTGAAGCTCATTAGCATGCTCTAAAAAATAGCAGAAATTTATTGTTCTTTACCACAAAGGAGTTCTAGGAATCTTGATTTGGGAATAAGAAAGCTAATCCAGGTAGTTGAATGATTACTATGACCTTCCAAATATTTTCCAAGGATGAAATGATGCTTTTGATCCTGCAAAAGAACTTACATAAATCATTTAACCCAATCCTACAACAAGAAATCATTAATACTAAATGCAGAAATAGAAAGAAATAAAAACAAAAGATGCATGTGAATAAGAAGGGAAAAGAAGGAAAGAAAATGATACAAAAGGGCTTTGAGGTTCTTAGAATGGAAAAGCCCAAGGAAGCTCAGAGACCTATGGAGGATAACAAGATTTGTAAGCTCAACATGATACCAACCTTAATTATTTTCATCAATACAATTACAACCCTGGAAGAAAATAAAATGGAACTCCAGAAATACGAGTTCTCTCAACAAGAACACTAATGAAAATCTCTCCCTAGAGGAAAATTCGACTTCATACTTATACAAAATGACTAGGAATCATTCCCCATGAATGGAGGAAGCTTTCCCTACCAAAATCCCTTGATTAGTGGATCTAGTCCCCAATACTAGGAATTTGCATTAAATGGCAAGGAACACATTCCTACATTTTCTAAATCATTGGAGTTCCACAATCTGTGCCACAATTCCATAATATATTGTTGATTTATTATTTATTATTGATCCTCTTGTAGTAGGTAGCAAGTCCCTAAATTATCTCCTCCTCCAAATCTTCATAATCTTCCCAATATTCTCATAATATTCCACAAATATTAGGCACAAATATGCAATTACTCATAAACCTTCGTAATGAATATATTAAAGTTAAAAAAACATTATCTAATGAAAGAAGAGAGGTTTAATATTCTGAATGATGGTTAGAAGGACCTTAATTTATGTTTAATTTATAGGCACGGACCTTAATTTATGTCTAATTTAGAGACCCATCATACCCCCTTGCTGAAAGTGTTGCTCATACTCTAAGAAACTTAGTGACCTCATTGTGCCTCATTCATGGCCCTGGTGGCCTCTCTCTTGTGCATTAAGAATATTGGTTGTAATTTCTGCAAGGACAAGCCCAAAAACACATTTGTGCAAAGAAAAAGCATTGTTTATTGAGACCATTAGCTTGCCTTATTCCCTTTATTCAAGATGGATTCTTGAATATTTTTCAGTTTGGCAAGGTATTTCACACCCTTATCAACCTTACTCCACCATTTGGACACCTCTAACACCTTCAAAATGCCTTTAGATGAGAACTAGGATATCATGTAGTAATTCCTGTCAAAACTACAGGAAACCTTGTTAAAAGTACATGAAACCCTTTCCGAGCATAAATGATAGTCTGAGCCTAGGAAAAGCCCTCAACTTGACTCCCATGCCCTTCTCTCATTTCTATAACATATTTTAGGCCTTGGAAAAAAGCTAGAAAGAGTTTAGAGACCTCTTGTAAAGTCTCTTTTCATCACTGCAGTTTGAGTTCTATTTTGATGGTGGATGCCTTAGTTCCTTTGTTGTCTTCTTCTTCTCTCTTGTGGCCTAGATGGTTTCGTAATGGCCTTGGAGTTCTCTGTTTTGATTAGGTCTCTCTTAGACACTATCATTTTTGGTTTTAGGATAATTTTCTCTTTCTTTCTTCTTGTAGCAGCATCCTGCCTTCCTGTAATAGTCATTCCTTCTTCCTTCAGAGTCTTCTAACTGTATGGGAGGATGAGAAATGATATAGGTTTGTGAAAATGGAGAGGATGCTTTGTTTTCTTTTTCAAGAAATTTTCAGGGTGAGATAGGGTTTGTTGTTGAAATTATGAAAGGGGATGGATGAATGATGGATAGATAGTGAATATGAAGTGGATGGAGGGCTTGGAGAGTTGTAGTGACTTCGCCTTTGCAAAAAATTATTATTTTAACTGCTATCCTCATTCCTTAAAATCATCACCCTTCATAATTTGACTTTTCAACATTGTATGATTGAAGGAGTGAGATGTAATTAAGTAGTTGAAGGTGACTAAGACTGTTGACCCATCCTTAGCTTATAAAACCTCATCTCTCATGCATTGACAACAAATTTCTAACTATAATATGCTCAAGAGAAGAGGTCAAGAATATTGCATACCTGTACTTACCTAATGGTTGTTGGAGAGACATGCATGTTGCTTCTAAGTTGATGTCGTTGTGCTTCTCATGACTCAGGTACATCTTCTTGATTGCCTTTTTCTTTTTTGTTGATCTTATTTTTTGATGGGTTGTCTTCTTGTTGATGTCCAGGTGATGGCTTCCTCTGTTGCTACTAAGCTCTGGAGGAGTTTCACTGTGTCTGTAGTTATGCTTCTCCTCTTTCAATCATGGTGCTAAAGGTTAGGCTTGGAGCCTGTTGTTACTTCCAAATAGGCTATTATAGCTGCCCTTTTTTTTGAATGTTTGTGTCCTTTCTATTTTGGAGGGTAACTGAGCGGAAGGTGTGGTCATAGAGTGACATGGTCATGATGGGTGTTGGATGAGATGTGGTGAAGTCAATGTCCTTTTTTCCTATCCCAAAATAAGTCTGCATCATAATTTTTCCATAAGACTGCCTTTCCTGTAGATTTTCAGAACTTCTTGTAGTACTACAGGAAACTCCTGTAGTAATCCAAGACAACCTCTTGTAGCAGACTTATTTTTACCATATCTCCCAAACAGTGGAATGGATTGACTTGAAACTTTATGGCCATGTTTCCATCATCATTATGCACCTCCCCATACAAAAATTGGTCAATGGATTCATGGATCTCGAGAAAAACTAAAAATTGTTGAAGGTGATGGAGGCCGATTTCTTTAAAACCATACACTAGTATTTTATGGAATTTCTTGGGCATGTTACCATCATCCATATGTATCTCCCCATGAAACAACTTTTTAAATGGATGCATGGATGCCGAGAAAATGCAAAAATTGTTGTAGGTGATGGAGGTTGATTTCTCAAAAACTGTGCATAGGAATTTGCTTAAATTGCTTGATCATGTTACCATCATCCATATGTATCTCCCCATGAAACAGCTTGGCAAATGGATGCATGGTTTTCAAGTTATGGAAAAAACAAATTTCTGCTCTATGTATTTTTGTTTCTTGTAGTAAAACAGAGCCTTCCTGTAGTTTTTTAGGACAACAAGCAAACTGAATGGGAAAAGCTTGAGAATGATGGGTGGATGGTGGAAATAGATGAGGGTGATGGATTGGCATGGCCTTGGCCTTGTTGGAGCATTTGAGAAAAGGAGGAGAAAGTCAAAATTTGACTTCTTTTGACTAGGTTTGACCTATTTTTTCTTTCTTTGGTGGCAACTTGTTTTTGTTCCTTGTAGATGTTGGAGAGCACCTATATTCATCAAAGAGATACATGGAGCAAGGATTTTTTTATTTTTTTATTTTTTTTTTTTCTCTAGGCCTACTAGCCACCTCAATGAGGTTTTCAACTAGTAGGTCTGCCTAGGTGCCTCAAAGGAGGTTTTCACCTAGGATCTTTTCTTTTTTCTTTTTTTTTTTTTTTTCCAACCCATTGACTGCCTCATGGAGGTTTTCAATCAATGATCCAATCTCAAGTGCATCTAAGGAGGTTTTCACCTGATATTTTTTATTTTTATTTTTCTCTTATTTTTCACATTTGTTTTCTACCCTACTCTACTTGAAAAACAAAATCACTTTCAAGTATAAGAATACTTCCAATGGAACCATGTGCACATCAAGATGACAGACAAAATGATGTGTAGGCTTGAAATGTATGCTTTGACATGTACCTGGATTTCAGAGACCAAATGATTTGGATTTGAAAGGATAAAGCATAGTTGAAGAAGAGAGCGATCATCCATCTTGTTGATTTTCTGGAACCAAACCTCAATATAACTTTGATATCCTTGGTTTTCTTGCTTATCTGGATCATTCTTCATGTCTTCTTCTACCATGACCTTCAAATTTTCCTCTTTCTGTTGATTTTTCTCTTAAATACATGGAGGATTTGATGGTAACCATGAGGGAGCTCTCTCGATCTCTAATTTTGATGTCTTCTCTTTATCAAGAGAAACTCGTGATTCTGTGGTCTTCTCATTTGAATCTTCTTCTTCTGGATGTGGTCCTTAAATGATATCAAGGTATTCTCTTTTTCACAATACTCTTCCTAAGCTATGGTGAATACCATTGATCCCAAGAGGAGATGTTTGGAAGTATTGTACCTCAGCATTGTAAGTGGGCTGAGCTACTTCAATGTGTGGGTTTGGAAATGCTGGTACAGGTAGTTGAGTGGGAGTGGATATTTGATACGGATGTGGTTGGGGTTGGGGTTGTGGTGGAGATGAATGGTAGGGATAACATGGAGTTGGGTATGGAGGATATTGAGGAAAATATTGAGGATATTGTGGATTGCCCCCATAAGTTCCTTTCCAACCTTGTTTCCAAGATTGGTTTTGGGGTTGAGATGGCCAGTGTTTCCAAGGAAAGGGTGTGCTCCAATTACTTTGAGGTGGATATGAATAATCTTGAAATTTTGAATTAGGCTCTTGCATCATGTCAAGTTGAATAGGCTTCCATGGTCCTCTTGGAGCTACATAACATAGCTGCATTGGAAATTAACTTGCTCCATTTTCCTCTTCGTGAACTTCCTTCAACCTTGGTAATGATGGACAATGTTTAACATCATGTGATTCTACATGGACAACACAAATATCTTCTTTTTCTTCATCTTGCATTCTTAACATTTCTACTTGTTTGGTTAGATTGCTAAGAATTTTTGTTTTAAAATCATCAAACAAATTTCCAAGTTTAGCTTGACTTACTGATCTTGATGCTGATTTACCTACTCTTTCCCTTCCTCTTGATATGTGTTTGCATGTTTCAAAAATCTCTTCAAATGATAATTGATATGCATCACCTTTACTCATGAGATCAAGGAGATCAATCCACTCATCCCTAATTGTTCTAAGTAAGAGGGGTTTTAGTGTTGACCTAGGTTGTCATTGATGTCAATATGGGAATATTCTAGATACTAGATGATGATATGAAGCCAAGGGGAAGAAGAGTAGATCCATGAAGAGACAGGAGCAAGGCCATCAGGATAGCCAAGCCATAAGCAAGAGTCTGTAAACAGAGGAACAAACAAGGCAAACAGAAAAGCAAACAGCGCAAACAGAGCTATCAAAGGAAGTAGAGAAGCAAAATAGAGCTATCAAAGGAAGAAAAGAGAAAAACAGAGCTATCGGAGGAATCAGAGAGAAAACAGAGCTATCAGAGGAAGCAGAGAAGAAAAATAGAGCTATCGGAGGAAGCAGAGAGCAAAATAGAGCTATTGGAGGAAGTAGAGAGAAAAACAGAGCTATCAGAGAGCATATCGGAGGAGAAAAGAGCAGATAGAGCCATTGGAGGAAGAAATCAAATCTATCAGAGCCATTAGAGGAAGCAGACAGAGCTATCGAAGCAACAATGCCAAAGAATACACTATCGGGAGCAATATATGCCTGTTATAGACATATTTGAGCACTGCAACCCCAATCACATATGTCCATAAACCAAGGGTTTCTAAACCCCTAAAAGTGTTTTTTCATACCCTAAAGGAACAAGGTTAGCTGATTACATCATCTCCCAGAAGTTCTCCATGAAAAAATACTCAAAACTGGTCAAAACAAGACCATACAGACTGCTCCATGCATAGGGTGCGATGCGTCTTGTTAGAGTCGATCCTGTCAGTCCTCCATCAGAGATCAAAACTCTTTTTGCAATTCGTTTTTAGGTGTCTCATTCCATTTATTCATCTGCATTCAGCTAGGAGCATGCCATAATCTAACGGAAGGGGCTTTTGTCACTCATTCCCCTCATGTCTTGTGCCTGTTGGCTCAGGTCTTTTCATCATGGTCCATCAAAATCATTTTCCAATCAATAACAGTCAACATTTGGCCTCTTGTCAGCAAAGAATTGTTATAAGATTTTTAGGTCTTTTAGGTCTAGGATTTAGCTGATTTAAGTGCCCCATAATGCCAGCAGGCCAGAGGGATGTTCAACAAGTTTCATCTCCAGATTCTTCTTCAAAACTCTGTTTTGAAGAAGAAATCATTAAATTTTCTTTCAAATATGAAATTATTCAAAGTTTTTCAGTTGAAGATGTTCACATGCAGCCTTGCCATGATCCTTTTCCGAAGTTCAATGCCACCATCCCTGCAAAAATCAACCAAGAAAACATTATTTCAAGCCAAAAATCAAAAAGGAAATTTGAAAGAATAGAGTTGTATTAAAGATGAAGAAATGTCAAGTTTAAACATTAACAAAGACAGGTTTGACAAAAGAAAAATCAACGTTCATGGCCATATCAGATATTTTCCACTTTTAAATTGCATTGGCATGTGAAAGATAAGAGAGAAGCTGACTTGAATTTTGGAGGATCGAAAACAGGGTTTTAGAGGACCGCCTGTGTGTTGTATTTTCTATGCAGCGCATAGGCTGGGTGCTGCGGCACACTGGGAGGGCGTGGCGCACTAGGCGCGACCTCGCAATGCATTTTAACACGGGCGTGATGCATCTAGGATGCACGGCACATTGAGCCTACTGCATGGCGCACAGGGCATACAATCACAATTTTTATCGTGGCTCTGCCAGAATTCAAATCACTTAGCTCTTCTCGCTCCATGTTGGTTTAGTAATAGCTATCTACTGGTATATTGATAAATGCCGATCCTAAATTGGTGTGTGAACTCAGAGTCAAAACAAGAAAAATGCGGATGCAGTTCTGAAGCTTCGATGGGACAATAGATAAATAAATCTCCCATGAAGGCAAGGTTACAATGTTTCGATGGAAGAAGGATTCAATGATCTTTAATGGGTACACAACGTCATGCAAGCATCATCTCGACACTCTGTCACAGTGAAGTAGGAACACACTCTATCTTGGCAGCCTTAATTCCATGCAAATGTTGTTCAGGCATCCATGTCTCAACGCTCTGTCTCCTCCATAATGATAATAATCTTAGGATCGAAGTCACTACGTACCTGTGATAAAGGATCATGTGACATCTTAGTCACCATCTCTTGATAGCTACGAAACAAAATCTTGAAAATTTGGAACGCAGTCACAATTGAATGCAGTATTTGCCCCGGTACATAGTCACGAAATAACAATGAGGGTCTCGAAGATAGACAGACACAGCATAATTATAAAGTCTAAGATCTCAGTCATATGTTCATAGTCTCAATATAATAAATGAAGTCATGATCTCGGTGCAAAGATAGTGTGTCTCAAACATACGGAATGAAGTCATGATCTCTGTGCAAGTGTACTCTGTCTCGACATATGAACCAAACTCAAACATTCGTCCTCCATTAAAGATACTGATTTTGGAAACATCCTCTGATGTTGGGCAGTCGAACCAGGATGGTCTAACGCAAAGGCGGTTATCTGGGCCAGTTTCAAATGCTACACATAATATGATCCAAACATTTGTGGAAGCGAACAGACGGAGAAGTTAGTCAAAATAGGTGCGTGGCGCATTGGCTGACTGGCGCAACACACCCACGAGGCGTGGCGCACTGGGCGCCTTCGTGTAGTGTATTTGTACATGGACGTGGCGCACATGGCGCGCGTGGCGCACTGGGCATGATGCACGGCGCACACAGCACAGAAGCCTGAGAGTCGCCCAAACTCACTCCGATCACCCAAAGGCGCGTGGATCTGCCAGCTGGGATTGTTCATGGAAACATTTTCCTCATTATTAAAGGAAAAAGCTAAGTTCAAACCATTTTTATGAAGAATTAGTTTTTATCAAACGACGGAAGGAAAGTGAAACGTCCAATGATCGAATGCCTAAATAAAATGAAGAACATCAACCGTATGCCGAGAAATAAGCTACGCGGTCTATTTTTGTTTTCAGTTGCGTGTCAAAGGGAGTTACAGCTACAGTTTCTGCCTTCCCATTGGTCATCAACTGAATGGAGTAAAAAATGTAACGCTGCTCCTTTCAGCAATGGTTGGCTTTTCATCTTCAGTTAACAATGATTAAATCATCCCCTATTCTAGGTCAATTCATTTTTCATATAGTGAGTCTATTTATTGTATTGAATATCATTTGTAAAGGGTTGGAGTTTCTGGGAAACAGGGTGGAGAAAAAACTCAGTGTTTCATTGTACAACTTGGCTAGAAATTTAATAAATGACGCATCTCTAATTCATGAGATTCATGTGGTATGAAGTTTAGTAGATGTTTTCCTCTTTCAGTTTCATATGTGCCTTGTTATGTTTTACATTTCAGTCATAATCACTTCCAGCTGAATGCTCTTAAGTAGGAAAGGTAGAATCCATTTTTATGCTCTACCTTGTAAAGCATTCATACTTTGTGTGTCTTCCTCTGTCTGAGAAGGATTCATGTATATGCCCTTTTCATCTTTCTCAACTACCGTTCCACTACATATTATTTTAGTTTAACTGTTAAACCTCTTGCCTATCTTTCCTCACGAAATACTCTGCGTCTTTGATTTAATTTCCCATCTCAGGCTGCCCTTTGTCCCATATAGCCTAGAAAGTTTCAGTCATTCAAATAAATTTCCTTTTTCATATCCATTTACTAGCCTAAAATCAACATTCGTTTTGAGTCATCTCAGACCCTATTGTCTATTTTAACTGAGTGTGACCTGGTGAGATCCCTCCCCTGTTCTAGTAGGGCTAGCTACCAGACTGAGCGTGGTTTGTGGTTACCCTGAATTTTGCCTCCCTTCAGCCTAAGGCAGATTTAGGCACTAACATAGTGGCGACTCCACTGGGGATGAATTCTTTGTTTGTTATTCTTCTTCGTTGCGTAAACGGTAGGCTTAACCTACAAACACCCCAATACTTCTGATAATTCTAAGATTTCGGATGATAAGCTTAGGATCCGATAGGCTGAGTAAGTTGTTTATGTCCTCTTGATCTTTTGAAAGGAGCACACTGGCTTCAAGAAGATATACCAGAGCTAATACAGACCCGAATCCTCCTCATATCTACGAAAATCCCAATTTGCTTCCAAGACTTCTTCATCAAGAGAGCTCTATAACCCCCGTGTTCAAATCCCATTCATGTCCTGCCATTTTTGAGTATCTTGAAGAGCTTGATTTTGATGAGCAATTTGAAATATCATTGTTTGAGACCAAATCCGAGAGTGTTGTTGGCTCTACCATCCCCAATCGACATTTTCTTGTAGACCTAGAAACTGAAAGGGCTAACCGAGCTATTGATGATTATATTGTGACACAGCTTCAAACTCTAATTGTTGATTCCCTACAAGCTACACCCACTCCTCCAACATCCTCAAGACCAAATCCACCAAGAGTGATGGCTGCTCGTTTTGCACCTCTTGTGCTACCTCATGTTTTGGATGATATGCCTGCAGATTATCAAAGCAAAATTCCTTTCTTTGATGTTACTCCTCACAGCATTACCACTTAGCAACATGTGGACAGAATGGCAGATTTCTGTGATCTTCATGAGATCGATGCAGAAAATGTGACAATGAGACTCTTTGTACAGACATTTGCGGGTGAAGTTAGGAAATGGTTCAAAGCTTTGCCGGCTGCACATATCACTACCTTGGCCGACCTACAAAGACAATTTTTAGACCACTGGGAAGTGAAAAAGAATCCTCTTCAAATTCTTGTTGAATATGAGCAGATCAAGTGAAACGTTGGTGAGTCGATCCAAGACTACTACATTAGATTCAATTCCATTTATAATGAAATTCTTGATCATCTAAGGCCACCTGTGGGGCTAGCCATGATGAAGTTTTCTGGATGGTTTTGATGCTGACATGGCTTATCAACTAAGAGAGAGAGAGCCAACCACAATGGAAGACATGCAGAAGATCGCGGTCAGCATTGAAGCAAATCTGCTGACCAAGAGGGCTAGAGCAAAAGCATAAAAGAAGGTCACAGTAAAAGAAGAGTCTTCCTCGATGGATCAATTACTCCGGAAGGTAGAGAAGATGCTTGAAAGGGTGAAACTTGACAAACCTGAGCCACAAGTTAGAAATCCTAACTTCCGTGGCTAGCAGCAGCCACAATATAGAATAAGACAGAGAGAGAAGCGAGCCCAAGATCAGACAGCACAGTAGCCAGTGCAGCCACCTCTGCAACAAAATTTTGTGCATGGACCAGAGTCAGATGAGGAAGGGAATGTAATAGGGGAAGAAAATCACTTCTTTACTCCTGATGATTTGCCTATTTATATTACTGAAGATGAGGAGTATGCAGAAAGTTCAGCGGCACACAAAGATGCAGATTTCATTCTAGCAAATGACACAGTTTTGGAAGAAGAATCAGATGAGTATCAAAGAGGCTATATGAATGCTCTATCCGCTCAGTAGTGGCAATATTCACTTAGAAACAAATATGTGTCTGTTAACCCAATTCAGAAGAGGAAGGAAGTTTTAGCATCAAAGTATGATTTACTTGTTGTGCAAAAGAAAGGAAAAGAGGCAGTTGATCCTAATATCAGAAAATCACCATCAACAGAAAAATTAAATCAACCCATTGTATCGAAAGAAAAGGAAAAGAAAGAAGTCCCAGTCAAAGAGGTAGAAAAAGCTCTAGCTTTTAGTTTAGAGAATGAAATTACTAAATTGAAGGTATCCTTTCCCTTGACTGAAATAATGAGGAACAACAGTTATAGAGGGCAAGTTTCTAAAATTTTGAATTTTGATCCAATGTCTGATATGGTGAATGTCAAAGATGATCAACCTGAAATGATTTTTGGACCAGCATTGAATGCTGAGTCTCCAGATAGAGATGTACCACCTTTTTATATCAGTTTAAGATTGCATGATTTTGTGTTACATAATGCCATGTTCGATTCTGGAGCTTCCCACAATATGATGCCAAAGGTTATCATGGATAAGCTGGGTTTGGACATCACTAGGAAATACCATGATCTCTATTCATTTGATTGCAATAGAGTAAGATGTATCGGGCTCATCAAAGACTTGGTTGTAAGTCTGGATCAAATCCCAATGAAGAATGTTTTGATGGATATTGTTGTGGTAGATATTTCCCCCCGATTCGGTATGCTTCTTTCCAGGTCGTGGGCAGCAAAATTGAAAGAGACACTACAACTAGATTTCTCATATGCAACGATTCCTGTGTTTGGCCAAATGAGAAAACTGTATCGGGAACAAAAAATGAAATACATGATTACAAGCATGGAGAAACCAATTAATCATCTGATAAATTATGTACATACAGATCTAGAGTCTTTTGTTTTGTATTCAGATAGATTCAATGAGATAGATAGTTAGTTAGTTGAGGCAGAAAATATTCCAGAAATAACAGAGACTTTCAAAGAAGTTTTGAAGAAAGGAGGAAAAGAACAGCAGAACACCGTTCAGTAATCCACTAAAAATAAAGGACAGCAAGCAGAAAAAACAGAGCTAGCAGAATTTCAGCACTTAGAGGAAGATGAAGAGGGCCTGTGGATGATGGATGATGGTGCAGTGGGAAATGATGGTGCTGGAATTGGTATTTGGGTACGCAATCTTTTCTCCGCCCTGAACAAAGTGCCTAGTAATGTGCGGGTATGTTCTTACAAGTTAGCTTTTGATTGTTCGAACAATGAGGCTGAGTATGAAGCTTTGATTACTGGCCTGAAAATTCTAAGAAAACTGAATGCTAAGAGGATTGCAGTATATGGCGACTCTGAATTGGTGATTAAGCAAGTTAAAGGCGAGTATCAAGCAAAACATCCTTGGATGCGAGCTTACCGAAATGCAGTCCTAGACACGTTGAAATTATTTTCCGAATATACCTTGACGTGTGTGCCTCGTGTTCAAAATGGCATTGTTGATGCACTTGCTAAGGTAGCAAGTAGTTTGAAGATTCCAATGAACTCCAGTAACAAATTCGAAATCCATGTCAAACATCGTCTGACTGTCCCGGGCAATCAGAGGTATTGGCAAGTTTTCCAAGATGATGAGGAGATTGATGTTTTTTCTGCAAAACAAAGGTAAGTTCAAAGATACCGCAATTGATTGAGAAAATGATGATGGTAAAGATGAAGTGCAGATCAATCAAATGGACGTGTTGCAGCTCAAAGATAATATTATTCCTAAAGGCTTGATATGTTTAGAAGAACTCCTTGATCAAGATGATGTATCCCGCAAACCAACGTTGCAGCCAATAGAGAAGGGTGTTGAAGAGGTCAATGTCAGAACAACTGCATATCCAAAAATGGTAAAACTGTCTAAAGCATTGCCACAAAAGATAAAAACCAAATATATTAGTTTGCTGTCATCTTTTGTTGATGTGTTCTCTTTGGATTATTCTGACTTGAAGACATATGATACCAATATAATTCAGCACACTATACCCATTAAGCCTAATCAGAAACCTTCCAGATAGAAGTTGAGAAGGCTAAATCCAAAACTGTTGCCACCAATTGAGAAGGAGATAAACAGGTTGTACAAATCAGGAATCATTGTTCCCATCAGATTTTCTGATTGGATCTCTAATTTGGTGCCCATACGAAAGAAGACAGGTGAGATTCGTTTGTGCATTGATTTTAGGAATCTCAATAAAGTTTCATTGAAGGATAACTATCAATTGCCCAAAATGGATCATAGACTTTAGCGAGTAGTTGGAGCATCTCGTATGTCACTACTCAATGGTTATTCTGGATATAACCAAATTTCTATCCATGAAGATGACCGAGACAAGACAGCGTTCACCACTCCATGGGGAACTTTTCATTACGCTAAAATGCCTTTTGGTTTGAAGAATGCGGGTGCCACCTTTCAACGGGCAATGGACTTGGCTTTCACAAATGAGAAGGATGTCTTTTTGGTTGTGTACCTTGATGATCTGATGGTGTTTTCTAAATCTGATGAAGAACACATGTATCATCTGAAAACTGTCTTTCAAAAGTGCAGAAAATATGGTCTGTCACTGAATCCGAAAAAGAGCTTGTTCGCCATGGAGGAGGGAAAATTACTTGGGCACATTATCTCGAAAGATGGCATTCATATTGATTCAGCACGTGTACAAGCGATTCAGCAAATTGATCTACCCCAGAATAAGAAGGAGATTCAATCTTTTAATGGTAAGATGAATTTTTTACGCTGCTTTGTACCTAATCTTGCTGAACACCTAAGGGAGATTACAAACATGCTTAAGAAGGATAGCCAAGTGAAGTGGATAGAAGAGGCTATAAAATCTTTCAATTTAGTCAAATTGGCTTTTTCTTCAACTCCAGTTCTAATAAGCCCGGATTACACTCAGGATTTTATATTGTTTTCATTTGCTTCGGAGCATACTATGGTAGCTATGTTGATGTAGAAAAGAGATAAGCACGAAATACCAATTGCTTTTTTCAGCCAAGCTATAAGAGATGCAGCCTTAAAGTACAACATCATTGAAAAGCAAGCCCTTGCACTTGTGAAAGCATTGAAAGATTTTCGGGTATACATTTTTCATTCTCATATTTTTCGTTCTCAAGGATGTTTTAGTGCAAACAGATCCTGAAGGAAGATGAGGCAAGTGGATTGCCACTTTGCTGGAGTATTATGTGGAAATAAAGCCCACAAAGCTTGTTAAAGGACAAGAATTGGCAAAGTTAATGGCCGAAACAAAATTGCACGCCTTGGACATAAATCTGATCGCTGTTATGTCCGATGAGAATGAGGAAGGTTCATCAACTCAGGTATCTGAAATGTTTGTTCTTTCTCTGTGGTATTCAGATATCATATATGTGCTTGAAAATTTGTCACCACCACCCGGCATGACTAGAAACAAAGCTAGAACTCTTAAATTAAAGGCTGCCAAGTTTTTCATTCTAAATTTTGCACTTTATTGGAAAGATCCCAGTGGCATTCTATTGAATTGTTTGGTGGAAGAAGAAGCAAAGAAGGTCATGGAGGATTTCCACAAAGGAGATTGTGGCGGTCACCTTTTTTGGATAACTACGGCAAATAAATTCTGAGAGCCGAGTACTATTCACTGGCATTGTTTGCAGATGTACATAAGGTTGTCAAGAGCTATCATAAATGTCAGATTTTTGAAGGAAAGTAGAAATTACAGCCTTTTCCACTTAAACCCATTGAGGTGAGTGCCCCTTTTCAACAGTGGGGGTTGGATTTCATTTGGGAAATTCATCCCGCTTCTTCCAGTCAGCATCGGTAGATTCTCACGACAACAGATTATTTCACTAAATGATTGAAGCAATTCCCACCAGGCAAGCTACAGATGCGGTAATTATTTCATTCCTGGAGAATAACATTTTGTCTCATTTTGGTTTCCCAAATAAGTTGATCACTGATAACGCAGCAGCTTTCAAATCAAAGAAGATGATTGAGTTTTGTGACAAGTATAAAATCATTTTGGGCCACTCAACTACCTATCATCCGCAAGGAAATGGGTTGGTGGAATCTTCTAACAAATCTTTAGTCAACATCATTAAGAAGCTGCTAGAAATCAGCAAGAAGAGTTGGCATAAGAAGTTGGTCAATGAACTTTGGGTAGATTGGGTCAGTCAGAAGAAATCCATTGGTATTTCCCGTTTTGAGCTTGTTTATGGAGTTGATACATTGTTTCTTGCCTCTCTCGCAGCCTCAATAGTCAAACTTATTCAGGAAGCCGGCAGTGAAGAGGATCCTATGCAGAGAAGACTGAATCAAATGATCCATTTGCAGCAGACAAGAGAAGAATTTTTCCACAACACATCCAAGTTGCAGGAGAAGATTAAGAAAATTTATGACAGAAAAGAAAAGGCAGACAAATTTCAGTTGGATGATGTGGTGCTGAAGTGGGATGCAAGGAATGAGGAAAAGGGTAAGCACAGTAAGTTCGAGAATCTCTGGAAGGGTCCCTTCAAGATTACAGCATATCGGGGTTAGAATGCCTTTCTTCTAAAGGAAATGAATGGGGAAGATTGTCCAGGAGGGTCATTCAATGGTTGGCTGCTCAAGCAGTACCATTTCTGAAAAGCTTTTTGCTATCTCCATTGTCACTGTAAATACCATTTTATTTTAGTTTTGGTTTGAGTTTGTCAAGTCAGTCTTTGAGTCATTTTAAGTTCAAATTTGAGTCAGTTTGAGTCAAGTTTCAGTTAATAAATGAGTCAAGAGTTTTGTGTGGTTTTTCGAAATAATGACTCCATAGCCCAATGGACAAAGGCACTAGCCGCTCTCCCAAAGATCTGCAGTTCTTGGCACCTCCAGGGAGCTGCCATCCCCATTGGAGCCAATGTTAGAGTCGGTCTTTTCAATCCTCCATCAGAGATCAAAAATCTTTTTGCATTTCATTTTTAGGTGTCTCATTCCATTTATTCATCTGCATTCCGCTAGGGGCATGCCATTATCTGACGGAAGGGGCTTTTGTCACTCATTCCCCTCATGTCTTGTGCCTGCTGGCTCAGGTCTTTTCATCATGGTACATCAAAATCATTTTCCAATCAATAACAGTCAACATTTGACCTCTTGTCAGTAAAGAATTTTTATAAGATTTTTAGGTCTTTTAGGTATAGGATTTAGCTGATTTAAGGACCCCATAATGCCAGCAGGCCAGAGGGAGGTTCAACAAGTTTCATCTCCAGATTCTCATCATCAAGTAATGCTCAAGAGAGATTCTTCTTCAAAACTCTGTTTTGAAGAAGAAATCATTAAATTTTCTTTCAAATATGAAATTATTCAAAGTTTTTTAGTTGAAGATGTTCACATGAAGCCTCACCATGATCCTTTGCCGAAGTTCAATGCCACCATCCCTGCAAAAATCAACCAGGAAAACATTATTTCAAGCCAAAAATCAAAAAGAAAATTTGAAAGAACAGAGTTGTATTAAAGATGAAGAAATGTCAAGTTTAAACATTAACAAATATGGGTTTGACAAAAGAAAAATCAACGTTCATGGCCATATCAGATATTTTCCACTTTTAAATTGGATTAGCATGTCAAAGATAAGAGAGAAGTCGAGTTGAAGTTTGGAGAATCGAAAACAGGGTTTTAGAGGACCGATTGTGTGTTGTATTTGCTGCGCGGCGCATAGGCTGGGTGTCGCGGCGCATTGGGCGCGACCGCACAGTGCATTTTAACACGGGCGCGGTGCATCCAGGATGTACGGCGCATTGAGCCTACTACGCAGCGCATAGGGCAGACAATCAAAATTTTTATCGTGGCTCTGCCAAAATTCAAATCACTCAGCTCTTCTCGCTCCATGTTGGTTTAGTAATAGCTGTCTGCTGGTATATTGATAAATGCTGATCCTAAATTGGCGTGTGAACTCAGAGTCAAAACAAGAAAAACGTGGATGCAGTTCTGAAGCTTCGATGGCACAATAGATAAATAAATCTCCCATGAAGGCAAGGTTACAATGTTTCGATGGAAGAAGGATTCTATGATCTTCGATGGATACATAGCATCATGCAAGCATCATCTCGACACTCTGTCGCAGTGAAGTAGGAACACACTCTATCTTGGCAGCCTTAATTCCATGCAAATGTTGTTCGGGCATCCATATCTCAACGTTCTGTCTCCTCCATAATGATAATAATCTCAGGATTGATGTCACTGCGTACCTATGATAAAGGATCATGTGACATTTTAGTCACTGTCTCTTGATAGCTACGAAACAAACTCTTGAAAATTTGGAACGCAGTCACAATTGAATGCAGTATTTACCCCGGTACATAGTCACGAAATAACAATGAGGGTATCAAAGATAGATAGACACAAAATAATTAGAAAGTCTAGGATCTCAGTCATATGTTCATAGTCTCGATATAATAAAGGAAGTCATGATCTCAATGCAAACACACTGTGTCTCAAACATACGGAATGAAGTCATGATCTCTGTGCAAGCGTACTCTGTCTCAACATATGAACCAAACTCAGACGTTCGTCCTCCGTTAAAGATACCGATTTTGGAAACATCCTTTGATGCTGGGCAGTCGAATCATGATGGTCTAAGGCAAAGAAGGTTATCTGGACTAGTTTCAAATGCTACACATAATATGATCCAAACATTTGTGGAAGCGAACAGACAGAGAAGTTAGTCAAAACAGGTGCGCGGTGCACCCACGAGGTGCGACACACTGGGAGCCTCCGCGTACTGTATTTGTACATGGGCGCGGCGCACATGGCGTGCGTGACGCACTGGGCATGTTGCGAGGCGCAAATAGCCTAGAAGCTTGAGAGTCATCCAAACTCACTCTGATCACCCAAATACGCCTGGGTCTGCCAGCTGGGATCGTTCATGGACACGTTTTCCTCTGTATTAAAAGCAAAAGCTAAGTTCAAACCATTTTTATGAAGAATTAGTTTTTATCAAATGGCAGAAGGAAAGTGAAACGTCCAATGACCGAATGCCTAAATAAATGAATAACATCAACCGTATGCCAAGAAATAAGCTATGTGGTCTATTTTTGTTTTCAGTTGCATGTCAAAGGGAGTTACAACTACAGTTTCCGTCTTCCCATTGGTCATCAATAGAATGGAGTAAAAAATGTAACATTGCTCCTTTCAGCGATGGTTGGCTTTTCATCTTCAGTTAACAATGATTAAATCATCCCCTATTCTGGGTTGATTCATTTTTCATATAGTGAGTCTATTTATTTTATTGAATATCATTTGTAAATGGTTGGAGTTTCTGGGAAATAGAGTGGAGAAAAAACTCAGTGTTTCATTGTACAGCTTGGCCACGAATTTAATAAATGATGCAGCTCTGATTCATGAGATTCATGTGGTATGAAGTTTAGTATATGTTTTCCTCTTTCAATTTCATATGTGCCTTGTTATGTTTTATATTTCAATCAGAATCATTTCCAGTTGAATGCTCTTAAGTAGGAAAGGTAGAATCCATTTTTATGCTCTACCTTGAAAAACATTCATAATTTGTGTGTCTTCCTCTGTCTGAGAAGGATTCATGTATATGCCCTTTTCAGCTTTCTCAACTACCATTCCACTACATATTATTTCAGTTTAACTGCTAAACCTCCTGCCTATCTTTCCTCACGAAATACTCTGTGTCTTTGATTTAATTTCCCATCTCAGGCTACCCTTTATCCCATATAGCCCAGAAAGTTTTAGTCATTCAAATAAATTTCCTTTTTCATATACATTTACTAGCCTAAAATCAGCATTCATTTTGAATCATCTCAGACCCTATTGTCTATTTTAACTGAGTGTGACTTGGAGAGAGCCCTCTCCTGTTCTGGTAGGGCTAGCTACCAGACTGAGCGTGGTTTGTGGTTACCCTGAATTTTGCCTCCCTTCAGCCTAAGGTAGATTTAGGCACTAACACATCTCACCTATTACACATGGGTGTTACAGGGAAAAGTGTCTACTTAGAACTGCTTATCCCACTAAGGTGTGATAACTGCCTTAGAAACAAACAAAGTAAAGCTACTTTCGTTTTTCCTTTATGAAGTATAGATAGAGAAGAACAAAGAAGACCAACCTCTATCTTGCGCCAATCTCCTGGTTCGATTCCTCTCTTTCTTGATAGTCTTTCGCTACTTGTTCCCTTACACGCCCAGCTTCACAAAGTACCTATAAGATCACAGTAGCATAGCACTATACGAGAACATGGATCTCTAATCATAAACAATCTAGGATCAGATGTAAATTGACCATACAAATGTAGCAAACATAAATTACACAAGAGTATGGAGGAAAACTTGAATAACTTTTATTGATAAACAAGAAAGAGCCAAGGGGAGTTACAACCAGTTGTTCTGACCCAGCATCATCCTCTCAGCAAGGAATCACCTCTTCACCTCATACAGAGCTTAGATCACCCAACAATCTGATGTTTGTCTCAAGAAACCAACAGCAATTCCTTACAATATGCAAAATTCCAGCCTTTGGATCTCTGGGATGAGGGATCCATATATAGATATCTGTAAGGGAGATGAGTCAGCTTGTGATTTGATTAGTGTCTTCCCTCTGATAGTTCTTGCTTCCACTTGGAGATTGATGATCTCTTACTCATCCTTGGTCGAATTCAGAGAGGCAAGTGTCACAGGAGAAGTTTCTGGAAGCTTCCATTGCCTCTCCACCTCGCGGAATGACACTGCCATTTGTCATTTCTCGCCCATCACACCTCATATAAGGGCTTTTTGAAATGCAACACACCCACATAGTGTGTTTAGGTGAGATGCAACGCACTTTGCCTATGGAGCAGCGGAAATGATCCTGTTTTGACCAATTCTGAGCAGTTTTTCATGGAGAACTTCTGGGAGAAGCTATAATCAGTTGACCTTGTTCCTTTAGGGGTTAGAACAACACTTTTAGGGACTTAGGAGCCCTTGTTTTATGGAAATTTCATGCTTGGGGTTGCAGTGCCAAAAAATGTCTATAACAGTTGCCCCCTAAAGCATGAGGTCGTTAATCTTTTGATGTGGGGTGAAATGCTTTATTATGAGGATCCAAAGTTCTTTCAAGCTGGGAGGAGACCTGTAATAAGATACACTACAATACATTATCTTCATAATATTTTCATGATCTAGCTAAGGCGGGCATTCCCATGCTCAGCTTTATAAATTCATTTTCATGTACATAGGACAAACAATCGTCCGAGTGTAGACTGATGATGCTGATAGAGCCATCATCCCTTTGATTGGACGATTATCTGTGCAGCAATGATGTACATTTGATGTCTTTATTTCCCTGAATATATGTCGCAGCCCAGATGGATGAAACTAGATCTGAGGTCTTCAATCTCGTTCGATCTTCACTCGAAGTACAAGTCTATCCATGTGAGAGATGTTCTGGAGTTGAACATGGAAAGACATCACTTGATTACCAGCCAATGATGTAAGCTGTTAGCAAGCGCGAGAGGAATCACTGATAATGATAATGACCCTCAAGGTACTGCAGTACAATTCACGTGGTGTGAATAAAGGACTTGGCGTCGAACACCACGCAAAATATTTCGGTCAAAGGTCATTGATGTAAACCTGTCGCTGGAAGTGAGAAAATTGCCATTGAGGCATGCAAGCTTCAAAGTACTGAATGGGGTGTTCCTAGATCAACTTCTTGGATAATGAGCTGATGTCGACAAGAAGCGATCCGTCATGGGAGGGCCTTAATGAATCCCACATCAATCACATGGAACGGAGCAAATGATTTTAATGGAGGTGAAAACGATCTGGTGACATAAGGTTCAGGGTGGCGGTCATGAAAGAATGGAGTGTAAATGTATTGTAGCGGGTGAGACATAGGTGAATTCTCTGAATGACTTCTCTTGAACATATCGGCGACACTAACATGATGGATTGGTAGCATTAACCCCAAATGTGGATGGTGTGAGGGGACCATGGCGATGTGATTGGTGAATGAAACAACCCAACCCGACTTGGATGCAGAGTGAAAGTGTCATGTTCAAGAGCGACTTGCTACCAACAAAGTTTCTTCAAGTTTTCTTCCCAATTTTTCCCCGGTCATTGCTTACCAGTACCTCTTTATTTTTATCAAGCTTGAGGAGGATAACATATGCTTGTTCTATAATTTTCCCTTCGGGCAAACCCATCGCTATGCTTTAACGAGCCTAGTGATAGCGAAACTCGTTTTCATCTATAGACAAGTTTGTCGCTATTTAAAATTTTAACGAGTTTAACGACAAAGATAACTCGGTCCTTTTCAATTTTAGAGTCTAAAAAGGAACGTAAAGGAAACTCCAAAATTCCTTTTTCGTCATCTAATCCCTTAAGTCCAAAAAAGTATAAAACAATACCGAAGGGATGAGTTTTCGATACTTTTAACGAGCCGAACAAAACAAGCGCTCGATCTTTTTGTGTAATAATCCCTCAGGTCCAAAAAGATTAAAATTTAGAGGAGGGATAGCACTTCCGGTCCCTTTAATGAGCTGGAGAGGCCAATGGCTCGACAATCTTTTCATATTTTACAAGTCAATTGAAAAGAGCTTAAAGGAGACTCGTCTTTTGATGAACGAGTGATAAAATGGGTAGCAGCTGATTCCAGGTAAGGTTTTGAATTTTCCAATCATGGCAGTGTTACGAGGATGGCTAGTGAGATCACTCTTCGCAGCAGTTCCTCAAAAAGGGGTAAACAATCAAATGGGGGTGAATGATCGGCCAATACAGAGTGGAGGTGATGATGAGAACACGACCAAGGTTTTTAAAGGCTGAAATACTACATTCACGATGGTTATTTATCGGGAAATTGGTTCATTTTTTTTTATTGAGCTTAAACACTGGGGGGAAACATTTGCTCATGACTTATGTTTATTTTTTAACGAGCTTGAACTATGTCTTAAAACTGCTCGATTAATCCAATCGTATAGTAAGAATGTCTCATATATAAAAATGGCAATTTTTAGAGTTTTGCCCCACATCCTTCCTTTATGCAAGTTAGGAAACGACCAATCCTACGAGTTTAAAGGGTTAGAGGACCTACAAATTTAAAAAATAAATAGTCGCTCTTCGCTTGCATGCCAAAAGGTTTGCATGCCCCCAGGTATAAAATAGAATTTCAAGGTTACCGCTTCTTCTTTCCATTAAAACATTTGTTTTAACGAGAGAGATCTACCTCTTACAGGTTACCAAAGATTGTTCTATTCACGGCGTAAACAAAACATTTCTTCGGCGATGTTTATCGAAATAAACAAAGGTGAGTGGCGATGCTTGCCAACTCACATAACTTTGAAAAGAGAATCTTATTCCACAATAACCCCCTCTTCCAATCGCAGACGGGAGTACAGACTAGTCATATTCTCTCGCGGAAACCTACCCTATACCCGAAGTTTTCCTGTCGAAGCAGACCAGGGTGCATGCCCCCTGGGTTTCAGTCATGTCTCCCGAATCACTCGCGCTCATTAGGTGGACGGACTGGAGATTGATGAGACATTCCTTGTGTGAAAAGACCATTCAGGGATGGTATATGACTATTTGCACTATGTGATCCGGGAAATGAAAGCTGGTCCACGAGCTTGACCACTCTTCCTTCGTGCGGAAAACACATTACTCTAAAGAGTGAGGAGACAATCGCTCCCATGAAATAAATATAGTCTCGTCCAAGGAGTAGATTATAATCGAGGGGTACTTGAACTACCATTACGTTCATTTGAACGGTATTCTCTCTCAATCTTATGGGTACATTGGGAAGGATCCCTAACGGTCGACTGGTTCCTTTGTCAAAGCTTGTTAGATTTCTCATCTCAGGCAAAAGCGATGGTGAACCAAGCGCTTTCCAAGCAGTTGAGGAAAGGATACTCACAGAAGCCCCTTCATCTATGATGGTACTGGCCATAACCATCCTATATATTTGAACAATGATACGGAATGGTACACTAGCCGGTAAACAGGGTCTGCCTAGTTGGTTCCAATCGAAGGAGACAACTAGGTTACTTGGAGGTGGGACCGAATAGACGGCCGGGTATGACTCTGACCAACTTCCTTCCTGCGGTAAAGGAACGGGTAAATTTCCCCCATGCTCATCGGAGTCTGTGCTTACGAAAAGAATTTGGACGGTGTCATCCTTGTTCTCTTCGGTGACTGTATCATCTGAAGATGGAACCTCTGGAGGCAAGACCGGGTCAACTGTCACCTTGACCTTTTGACTTTCGTCTGGTATGGGTTTAGATGGTTTGTCTTCAATGATAGATGCTTCAGCCGACCATCTGGGTGGGTCAACCGGTTTTTCAACTAGTGACGGACTCGGCAAGATTTTTTTATATCCAGGAGGAAGTCGTAATAGTGAAACCGGACGATCATCCAAAACTCTTTTCACCTCGTCTAAGAAGGGACAACGGTGGACGGCATGGTCGCCTTCGCACAATTTACAAGGAAATCTATATTTTCCTTTTTGTCCTGGGGCTTCACTTTCACTAGTCGACGGTGTGTTTTCAACATGATCATCAGAGGTTGACGACACCGGGTTGTGCAAACGAGGAGACCAGTCCCTTAAGATCCGAGGGATGCAACGACAATCTCTATGGTAGTGGTCTCCTTTGCAAATGACACATGGCGATTTAGGCCTGGTCGATGCAGTGTGTGGATTTTCGCTAGACGACGCTCGGTTGCCCCCTTTCGCTTTTAGCTCCTTCTTCTTCTTCTCTTCCTTCTTCTTTTCCTTCTTCTTCTTAGGTACTTGATTTTTGGCTTTACCAACCCCATCAAGCGAAGAAGAAGGAGGAGAGGAAGAATTGGAGGAAGTAGAAGGTTGGTGGGTAACTCTGGATTCGTCTAGTTGCTGACTCGACTGTTTAGGAATTGCGGTGTTCTAAACGACAGAGGTTGAAAAGAGCCATACGGGCAAGCCAATTGTCAGTCCTGGAAGTGACAATGTGGCCATATGGGGTGCACCAACATCTCCCCAAGAGGAGAAGGGACTAGGATTTCCTCCAAGGGGAACTCCTTGGTTGGTGGACTCCATTTTCTTCAACCTAAGATCAACGTAGGAAAAGGTGATGATTATTCCATTTAAAATAAATTTTAGATGCTTTGACACAACTTGTTTTTTCAATTTTTAAGAGTTGAGAAAAAACAAAAGATGACTCTAGTCGCCTTCGATTTTTAATGAGCCTGAAGTGACAAGTGCTCAGATGGACCTTTTCCGTTAAAGAGTCTGAAAAGGAACGAAAGGGACTGCTCTAAAAATCTAGGTAGAGGGATTACCAAACCAATCACAAAACTGCAGAATACTTTTTATGGTACGGCAGTCAATCTTCCCAAATGCTGTGTTCAGTGCATTGCGATCGATAGGGTGGCAGACACGGCTTCCTATGGATAAAGGATTAAGCCTATTGGGGTCTCCCAAAATATACTCGACGGTACATGGGAGCACAAGTCTGTACTGGCACTTATCGTCTCAAAGTGGAGGAATCACCCAACCATTAGTGAGAACAACAGTTACCAGGCTTTACGATGCCAGAATACGTCTCTAGCCTAGACTTCTAAATGTTGTGCATTAGGTTCCAAAGCATTGTTAGATTCATTGAATTTATTTTATAGTTGATCTTGTTTATGAAGTTTGCCTTTCAGGTTTACCGTGAGATGTAGTATAATTCCTAAAATGCAATCTAAGATGATAAACAATCTTTTTATCTTCTTTGTGCAATGAAAATCCTAGCTACTAAGGAAAGAAAGACAAAATTCTTTCACAAAGAGCAAAGAGCACACTCTAAATGCACTTTCCTAAATCAAACCAATCAGACTGTCTAAATGCAAATGCACATGCATGTATTTGTTTTCGACTTTCTTAGTATATAAATGATAAAAAGAAAGTCGATGCACAAATCTGAATTACTTTTCAAGCGACAGTTATCAACAAGTTTCTTTTCAAAATCGAAAATGGAGACAATCAAAACACCTTACGATTTGGAACTGAATACTTGTTTTCAACACTAGGAAAATTACAAATTCAGACCAAAAACAATAGTAACAAGATAATTGACTATCTACAGCAATCAAACTCTTTCCTATGATTGAAAACGACACTTGCGACACTTTCAAATCAAAAGGACGACAGTGCGATTATGTTACTTTTTGCAAAGGAGAACTGAAAATTATTCAACAAACACACAAAAACATTTACAGTTCTTTTGTACAAAGGAGGCAGAATAACAGCAAGGAAAAGGGGTTTAAAACAGAGATATACTGATCATAGGTAGAAAAATTCATTAATAGAACTGGAAAGAATGAATCACAAAAACCAAAACTGCACAATGCCTAGTCTGATCAGTGCACCTGTAACACAGGGAATTTGAAATGCAGCGCACCTACTACACTCGGGAAGTGCGCTAAATTTCCGATTCTCAGATCAGTACCTGTGCTGGGCCAGAGACGAGACTTTGCTTGGGTTCCGGGTCACAGTTTGCAGTTCATTTCATGGGTTTTGGCCGAGCAAATGGTAATCAGTAATGTAACAATCAGGGGTAGATCTAAGGAGGATCTAAGAGCTACCACAAGGGGCAATCAGAGAGTTTGTGAATCAGTTGTTTAAATCATAAATAGATCTCGGAGATTGACTGAAGCGACATTTATCTACTTTGCATTTGCATAGCAAATGTAGTTCGAAAGCTACCTAGCACAACTTCAAACTTCATCTAATTTTATGAAATAGACAACAAGGAAGATAGACAAACAAACTAATTCGTCCCCAGTGGAGTTGCCATTTTGTTACAGGGAAAAGTGTCTACTCAGAACTGCTTATCCCACTAAGTTGTGATAGCTGCCTTAGAAACAAACAAAGTAAAGCTACTTTTGTTTTTCCTTTATGAAGTATAGATAGAGAAGAACAAAGAAGACCAACCTCTGTCTTGCGCTAATCTCTTGGTTCGATTCCTCTCTTTCTTGATAGTCTTTCGCTACTTGTTCCCTTGCACGCCCAGTTTCACAAAGTACCTGTAAGATCATAGTAGCATATCACTATACGAGAACATGGATCTATAATCATAAACAATCTAGGATCATATGTAAATTTACCATACAAATGCAGCAAACATAAATTACACAAGAGTATGGAGGAAAACTTGAATAGCTTTTATTGATAAAAAAGAAAGAGCCAAGCGGAGTTACAACCAGTTGTTCTGACCCAGCATCATCCTCTCAGCAAGGAATCCCCTCTTCACCTCATACAGAGCTTAGATCACCCAACAATCTGATGTTTGTCTCAAGAAACCAACAGCAATTCCTTACAATATGAAAAATTCCAGCCTCTGAATCTCTGGGATGAGGGATCCATATATAGATATCTGTAAGGGAGATGAGTCATCTTGTGATTTGATTAGTGTCTTCCCTCTGATATTTCTTGCTTCCACTTGGAGATTGATGATCTCTTACTCATCCTTGGTCGAATTCAGAGAGGCAAGTGTCACAGGAGAAGTTTCTGGAAGCTTCCATTGCCTCTCCACCTCGTGGAATGACACTGCCATTTGTCATTTCTCGCCCATCGCACCCCATAGAAGGGATTTTTGAAATGCAACGCACCCACACAGTGTGTTTAGGTGAGATGCAATGCACTTTGCCTATGGAGCAGCTGAAATGATCCTGTTTTGACCAATTCTAAGCAGTTTTTCATGGAGAACTTCTGGGAGAAGCTGTAATCAGTTGACCTTGTTCCTTTAGGGGTTAGAACAACACTTTTAGGGACTTAGGAGCCCTTGGTTTATGGACATTTCATACTTGGGGTTGCAGTACCCAAAAATGTCTATAACAATGGGGGGTGCGATGCATACTGGAAAGCTCTTCTATAGGGTGTGATGAGCGAGAGCAAACAAATGGCAGAAGCAGTTTGCTAGGTGGAAACCTAGAGAATCTTCTAGAAACTGCTTATATGACACTTTCCTCTCTGAATTCACCCAGGGATGAGTAAGAGATATGAAATCTCCAAGTGGGAACAAGAACTATCAATGAAATGACACTAATCAAAATCCCAGAAGCTAACTCACTCTCCTGTAAACATCTATATATGGATCCCTCATCCTAGAGATCCAAAGGCTGGAATTTTGTATTTTGTAAGGAAGTGCTATTGGTTTCTCTGTGCAACATTGTATTGTTGGGTGATCTTGCTTTGTATGAGGTGAAGAGGGCTTTCATGCTGGGAGGATGATGCTAGATCAGACAGCTTGGTTCTAATCCTCTCTTCTACTACTTCTATCAAAAGGCTATTTGAGTTTTCCTCCATATCCTTGTATATCTTTGAATCTTGTATTTGTATATGCATTTATATGGTTAATGTACATCTGATCCTACATTCTTTATGGTTATAGATCTCTATGCTTTGATGGTATTTTTCTGCCTTGACTCTACGAGTGTTCTTTGAAGTGGGACAAATGAGAAAGGGGTGGCGAAAGCTCTATCAAGGGAGAGAGGAAATGAGCAAGGAGACTAGCAAAAGACTGAGGTTGGTACTCTCTGCTTCTCTCTCATCTATCTCTCATAAAGGAAAGCACAAGTAACTTTAATCTGTTTGTTTCTAAGATAGCTACCCGTCTTAGTGGGACTAGCAGCTCTGAATAGACACCAGTTTTCTTGATAAAAAAATGGTGACTCTGCTAGGGAGCGTTTAGTTTGTTTGTTTTGTTATTTTTGTTTTCTTTATAAACCTTAGACAGAGCCTAAAGTCAAGCCAGCTAGCCTTCGAACTGATTTTTCTATGCAACTGCAAAGTAGATCAACACTGCTTCAGTCAATCTCCAGGTTGGTTTATGAACTGGACATCTAGCTTGCAAACATCCTAAGTGCCCTGGTGGTATCTGAATTAACCTCATTAGATCAACCCCTATACTTTGTGTTTACTGTCTATCATTAGCTTAGCCTAAACCCCTGAACTTAGCTACAAACTATGAGTAAAAACCAAGCTCAATCTCGTCCCTAGACCATCGCACTATCTCTTCTTGGCAATCTAGATGCATCGCACCTCCTGTGTGTTGTAGGTGAGATGCATCCCTGTTTCCCTATGTTACATGTGCGATGATCAGATGAGATTGTTTCTGCCTCCAGATTTTGGTTTTTTATTCATTGTCTTCAACTTTATTAAGTAGTTTTGCTATCTGTGATCAGTGTATCACTGTTGAAACTCCCTTCCTTTGCATTATTGAGCCTCCATTGATAAATAATTGTGAATGTTTTTATGTATTTTTCGTCATTTGCAATTCTCTTGTACAAACAATAGCTTAATCGAATTGTCGTCTTCTGATTTGAAAGTGTCGCAAGTGTTGTTTTCAATCAAGAAAAAGAGTGTCACAAAGCATCCCTCTTTTAGATAGTTGATTACACTTTTGCCATTGTATTTGATTTGAATTAATAATATTTCAAGTGTCGAAATAAGTTTAAATTCAAAATCGCAAAGTGTCGTCTTGACCTTACTTTCGTTTTTTGAAAAGAAAATTGTTAGTATTGTTGCTTTGAAAGAAGAATAGTTCAGATCTGTACTTAGCATTCTTTTTGTCATTCACACATTAATAAAGAGGAAAAAAAAAATACATGCATATGCATTTTCATTTAGACTGCTTGTGGAAATTGATTTAGGACAGTGCATCTTAGTGTGTGCTCTCTGCTCTATGTTGAAAGAATTTCATTTCTCTTTCCTTAGTAGCTAGGATTTTCATTGCAAAAAGAAAGTAAACGACTGTTTATCATCTTATATTTCATATTTAGGAATTGTATATCTACATCATGTGGTGAACCTTAAAGGCAAACTTCTTAGATCAACTATAAAATAAACCTCAATGAACATAAAAATGCTTTGGAACCTAACACACAACATTTAGAATTATAGGCTAGAGACGTATTCCAGCATCGTAAAGCCTGGAAAATATCGCTTTCATCATAGGTTGGGTGATTCCTCCTCTTTGAGACAACAAGTGCCAATACAAACTTGTGCTCCCACGTACCGTCGAGTATATATTGGGAGACCACAATAGGCTACATCCTTTGTCCTTAGGAAGTCAAGTTTGCCACCCTATTGATCGTAATGCACTGAACACAACATTCAGGAAGATTGACTGGCATACTGTAAAAAGTATTCTGCAGTTTTACTATTGGTTTGGTAATGCCTCTGTCTAGATTTCCAGAGTGATCACTTTCATTCCTTTTCAGACTCCTTAAAAGAAAAAGTCCATCTGAGCACTTGTCACTTCAGTCTCATTAAAAATTGAAGGTGACTAGAGTCATCTTTAGCTTTCTCTCAACCCTTAAAAATTGAAAAAGCAAGTTGTGTCAAAGCATCATAAAGTTTATTTTAATTGGAATAATGTCACTATTCCCTCGTTGGTCTTTAGGTTGAGAAATGGAGTCTACCAATCAAGGATTTCCCCTCGGGGGGAATCCTGGTCCCTTCTCCCCTTGGGGGGATGTTGGTGCTCCACACATGGCTACATTGTCCCTTACAGGACTCACAATTGGCCTACCAATATGGCTTTTCTTGACCTTTGTCGTTCAAAACACCGCAATTCCTCAGCAATCAAATCAGCAACTAGATGAAGTTGCTCCCCCACCTTCTACTTTGTTTGTTTCTCCCTCTCCTTCTTCCTCTTCACTTGGTGAAGCAAGTAACACTAAAAACCAAGTAATTGAGAAGAAGAAGAAAGGGAAGGAGAAGAAGAAGAAGAATCCAACCACGAAAGGGGGCAACCATGCATCATCTAGCGAAAATCCACACATAGAACCTTCCAAGCCTAAATCTCCATGTGTCATTTTCAAGGGAGACCACTATCATCGAGATTGTCCTTGCATCCCATGGATCTTAAGGGACTGGTCTCCCTGCTTTCACAATCTGGTGTGCTCAACCTCTGACGATCATGTTGAAAGTACACCATCAACTAGTGAAAACAAAGTCAATGGAAAAAAAAGGAAGATCTAAATTTCCTTACAGACTATGTGAAGGTGATCATGCCCTCCACCATTGTCCCTTCCTAGAAGAAGCTAAAAGAGTCTTGGATAACTGTCCTGCATCACCGCAGTGACTTCCTCGTGGACACAAGAAACTCTTGCTGAGTCTGTCGCTAGTTGAAAATCTGACTGACACATCGTTGTTGTTGGTCGAAGCACCTATCATTGAAGATAAACCCTCTAAGTCCACACTGGACCAAAGTCAATAGCTCAAGACGGCAGTGGACCCAATCTTGTCTTCAGAAGGTCCACCTTCAGATGATACTATCACCAAGGAGAATGAGAACAACACAATTCAAATTCTTTTCATAAACAAAGACTCCGATGAACATGGGGGCAATCTACCCATTCCTTTACCATAGGAATGAAGTTCGTTAGAGATGTATCCGGCCGTTTATTCGGTCCCACCTCCAAGCAACCTAGTTGTTTCCTTCGATTGGAATCTACTAGGTAGACCCTGCCTACCATCTAATGTACCATTCCGAATCATAGTACAAGCTTACAGAATGATCATTGTTGGTACTATTATAGATGAAGGGGCTTCAGTGAGTATCCTTTCCTCAACTGCTTGGAAAGCGCTTGGTTTTCCATCACTTCTGCCTGAGATTCGAAATCTGATAGGCTTCAACATAGGAACTAGTCGACCATTAGGGATCCTTCCAAATTCGCCTATAACTTTGAGAAGGAAAACCGTTCATCTAAATGTGATGGTAGTCCAAGGACCTCTAGATTATAATCTACTCATTGGGCATGACTACATTTATAGCATGGGAGCTATCATTTCTTCACTCTTTCGAGTGATGTGTTTTCCACATGAAGGCAGAGTGGTCCAGCTCGTAGACGAAATTTCGTTCCCTAGTTCAAACACAACTATTAGTCAAATGCCATCCCTAACTGGTCTTTTTTCACAAGGAATGTCTCATCAATCTCCAGTCTGTCCACTTGATGATTGCGAGTGATTCAGTGATTGTGACTGAAACCCAGGAGGCATGCGCCCTGGTCTTCTTCGGTAGGAAAACCCCAGATATAAGGTAGGTTTCCACGTAGGAATATGACTAGTTTGACAATCCTGTCCATTTAGGAAAATGGATCAGACTGGAAAAGGATTCCCCCATCAAAGGTTATGTGATTGGCACTGACAACAGTCACCTTTGTCCATTTCGATGGACATCGCCAAGGAAGGTTTTGTTTGCGATGCGGATGGAACAATCTTGTTAATGCAAGAACTTCCATATGGTGACCTGGAAACTCTACTTTATACTTGGGGGCATGCAAACCTTTCTGCATGCAAGTGAAAAGCGACCATTCAATTTTCTTAGTTTGTAGACTCGTAACCCTTTAAACTCGTAGGTTGGTCGTTCCTAGCTTGCATAATGAAAGGCTCTAGGAGAAAAGTTACACATGGGACAAGCTCCCTAAAAAATGAACCTACTAATGAGACATCCTTATTATATGATTGGCATGAGCAATTTTACACAAAGTTCAAGCTCGTTAAAAAATAAACTTCACCACAAGCAGTTTTACACAAAGTTCAAGCTCGTTAAAAAGTAAACCTTGCCATGAGTAGTTTTACGCAAAGTTCAAGCTCATTAAAAAATAAACCTAGCAATGAGAAAGTGTTCCCATAGAGTTTAAGCTCATTAAAAAATGAACCCCACCTTCGGTAAATAACCATTGCGATCACATAATTATCGGCTTTTGAACCTTGATCATGTTCTCACCATCACCCCTACTCTTTTTTAGCCGATCATATGCCTCCATTTGATTGTTTACTGTTTTGAGGAACAACTGCAACGAGTGATCCTATTAGCCACCTTCTTTACACTGCCATGATTGAAAAATTCCAAACCCTACCTGGAACCAGTTGCTATCCAAAAACATCACTCGTTCCTAAAAGAAAACAAGTCCCTTTTAAGCTTTTTTCATCTGAATCCTAAAATATGAAAAGATTGTTGAGCAATTGGCTCCTCCAGCTCGTTAAAGCAATCGGAAGTGCCATCCTTCCTCTAGATTTTAATCTTTTTGGACCTAAGGGATTATTACACAAAAATATCAAGCGCTTGTCTTGTTCGGCTCGTTAAAACTACCGAAAAGTCATCCCTTTCATATTATTTTACACTTTTTCAGACTTAAGGGATTACATTACAAAAAAGGACCATTGGAGTTGCCTTTCCGTCCCTTTTAGACTCTCTAAAACTGAAAAGGACCAAGTTATCTTTGTCATTAAACTCGTTAAACCAATAGCGACAAACTTGTCCATGCAGACAAGAGCGAGTTTCACTGCCACTAGGCTCGTTAAAACATAGTGATAGGTTTGCCCGAAAGGAAAATTATAGAACAAGCATATTTTATGCTCTTCAAGCTTGACAAAAATAAAGAGGTACTGGTCAGCAATGACTGGGGAAAAAGGGAAGACAACTTGAATAGATTCATTGGTAGCAGGTCGCTCTTGAACATGACACTTTCACTCCATCAGCATGATTGAGTTAGGTTGGGTTATTCTGTTCACCGGTCATATCACCATTGGTCCACCGTACCATCCACCTTGGGGTTAACGCTACCAATCCATTTCAGTGTCACCGGTATGTTCAAGAGAAGTCACTCAAAGAATTCACCAACCTAGCTAACGTCTCATCTGCTGCAATACCTTCACTCTCTATTTTTCATGACCGCCACCCTGAACCTTGTATCATCAGGTCGTTTTCACCTCCACAAAATCATTTGCTCTAGTCCATGTCGTAGATGTGGGATTCATTAAGGCCCTCCTATGACGGGTCACTTCTTGTCGACATCAACTCATTATCCAAGAAATTGACTTAGGAACAACCCTTTCAGTACTTTGAAGCTTGCATGCCTTAATGGCAAGTTTCTCACTTCCGACGATAGGTTTACATAAATGAACTTCGACCGAAATATTTTACGTGTTGTTCGACATTGACTCATGTATTCACACCACGTGAATTGTACTACAGTACCTTGAGGGTCATCATCATTATCAGTGATTCCTCTCGTGCCTGTTAACAGCTTACATCATTGGCTGGTAATCAGGCGATGTCTTTCCATGTTCGATATCAGAACATCTTTTCACATGGATTGACTTGTACTTCAGGTGAAGATTGAACGAGTTTGAATACCTCGGATCTAGTTTCATCCATCTGGGCTATGATATATTCAGGAAAATAAAGACATTAAATTTACATCACAACTACACAGATAATCATCCAAACTAAAGGATGATGGCTCTACCAGAATCATCAGTCTGCCACACAAACGATTTTCTGTCTTATGTACATGAGTATGAATTTATAAAGCTAAGCGTGGGAATGCCCACCTCATCTAGATCACAAAAATATTATGAAGATAATGTATTGTGTTGTATCTTATTACAGGTCACCTTCCAGTTTGAAAAACCTCAGATCCTCATTATAAAGCATTTCACCTGACATCAAAAGGATTTACGACCTCATGCTTTAGGGGGAAACTGTTATAGACATATTCGGGCACTGCAATCCCAATCACATATGTCCATAAAACAAGGGCTTATAAACCCGTAAAAGTTTTGTTTCATACCCTAAAGGAACAAGGTTAGCTAATTACATCATCTCCCAGAAGTTCTTGATGAAAAATTACTCAGAATTGGTCAAAACAAGACCATACAGACTACTCCATGCATAGGGTGTGATGCATCTCACCTATTACACATGGGGGGTACGATGCATATTGGAAAGCCCTTCTGTAGGGTGTGATGAGTGAGAGCAGACAAATGGCAAAAGAAGTTTGCTAGGTGGAAACCCAGAGAATCTTCTAGAAACTGCTCATATGAAACTTGCCTCTCTGAATTCGCCCAGGGATGAGTAAGAGATCTGAAATATCCAAATGGAAACAAGAACTATCAGTGAAACGACACTAATCAAAATCCCAAAAGCTGACTCACTCTCCTGTAAACATCTATATATGGATCCCTCATCCTAGAGATCCAAAGGCTAGAATTTTGTATTTTGTAAGGAAGTGTTGTTGGTTTCTCTGTGCAACATTGTATTTTTAGGTGATCTTGCTTTGTATGAGGTGAAGAGGGCTTTCATGCTGGGAGGATGATGCTGGATCAGACAGCTTGGTTGTAATCCTCTCTTCTACTACTTCTATCAATAAAGCTATTTGTGTTTTCCTCCATATGCTTGTATATCTCTGAATCTTGTATTTGTATATGGATTTATATCGTTAATGTACATCTGATCCTACATTCTTTATGGTTATAGATCTCTATGCTTTGATGGTATTTTGCTGCCTTGACTCTACAAGTGTTCTTTGAAGCAGGACAAGTGAGAAAGGAGTGGAAAAAGCTCTATCAAGGGAGAGAGGAAACGAGCAAGGAGACTAGAAAAATACTGAGGTTGGTACTCTCTGCTTTTCTCTCATCTATCTCTCATAAAGGAAAACACAAGTAACTTTAATATGTTTGTTTCTAAGATAGGTACCCGTCTTAGTGGGACTAGCAGCTCTGAATAGACACTAGTTTCCCAATAACAATGCCACAAAAGGGTTATATGCATGCATTAACACTATCAGAGGCCAAAACTCATATATATATATATATATATATATATATATATATATATATATATATATATATATATATATATATCTATATATATATATATATATATATATATATATATGTATATATATATATATATGCATTTACACTATCAGAGGCGGAAATCATAGGTGTATTGGAAATTATTATAGGTGGATTGGAAATTATTATAGGTGGAAGTTTTAGCACTATCGAGTCCACAGAACCCATATAGCATCACCCCTGTGTATTTACTTGTTTATCACCGAATTCCATTTACAGAGAGAAATCACGCTAAACACTTAGCGGATTTGGGAAAGCGGACTTGAAATTTTATGCACGGGAGTGTTGAGTCTTATCGGGTCCGGCACATATTATTGCATTGCTATAAGTGATTGGTCTACGTTAAGTTATAGACTTGAAACTTTGCATTTTGAGATTGTCGACATATGTCGCATCGGCACTTCGAGAGTGAGAGTTATAAAGTGTTAAGTGGCCCATTGCAATCGCAGATAGCGATTAGTGATATCGCATTGGACCTCCACCAAGGGCAAGCACCGATTGCGATGAATGTCACGAACCCGATGCAACATTACAATTGACTTAATGTTGTATCGCGTCCACCATGTCAGAAGTGACCATTGGAAGTTGTAAAGGGATGGCACAATATGTTGCAACCACCGATTGCGATTACACTGTAGACCCAATGCAGGTATAGATGAGGGTGCAATAAATTTGAAGTCCTCCCTTTAAAATTTTCGCCGGCTTTTTCTCATATTTCCTGTGTATTGGAATATTTTCCTTGCTCGGGTTTGAAGGAAAAAATGCATTAAGAAATGCTCGTGATAGTTTAGGAGGCTGAACTAAATCCGATTACAATTGCGATTGGGATGTGGCATGTTTTTTAAACAAAACTGTCTTTGTGTATGCCTTTTATCATTGAAAAAAGGGGCTCTATTACAGTTTTAACAGGAAGTAGTTTTTCTCTGTGTATTTGGTCCTCTTTTATAAATGATCGTGTCCTATGAGCACAAAGAGATAGAGGAAGCTACAACGACTGAAAAGCTAGGAAGTTGAAGGGTAAGCCAGCGCAGAGGAAACCGAAAAGAAAAATAAATGAAGAAGAGGGAAGCCAAAGAACAAGCAAGCGCAGAGGGAGCTGAAGCGAGTGTTGAGGAAGCCAAAGAGCCAGTGGAAAGAGGAAATTTATAGTCAGAAGCATCAAGAATGTATAAAACAGAAAACAAAACAGAGAACAAGTGGGGTTGAACATTGTTGAAATAGTTGGAGGAAACAGAGGCAGCTAGAGGGTCAAGCAGAACAAAAATAGGGCCAAAAGACCAAAAGGATAGGAGACAATCAAAGTGGAGAAGTAGTCAGCAGAGAAGCAATAATGCTTAATCATTCACTGTGACAGTAAGAACATATGCTTGAACAGAAAGTTGGTTCTTATGCAGAGCTTAGTGCAACTAATAGTAGACTTATTGAAGCTGTGTGGAGACATTATCAGAGGTCATGAAGGCTATTGGAGACTCAGTGTGGACAATATTAAGAGTTGTAAATACTCCTCCATAAGAAGACTGGATGTCATTGATGCTATAGCATGGAGGCTACAGTGAAGAAATAAATAGACAGAACTCAGTAAAGAAGAGTTATGGGAGTAGAACATTACTATCAAACATGCCATGACAAGACTGGGTTGGAACCCTTGGGGTTGGTTCCTTAGAAGTAAGAAGGATTGGAGTCCTTGGGATAGGTGCCTCAGAAGTAGGAAGGATAGGTGTCCTTGGGACTGGTGTCTCAGGAACTGGAAGGATTGAAGTCCTTGGGAGTTAGTGCTCCTAAGTCCAAGACTGGTGCCTTGGAGAAATAGAGTTGGAGCTCTGGAGGTTGGAGCCTCACAAAAGTCCAAGTTGGTGCTTGGTAACTGACTACAACCACTTGTATATTGTATCTATTTTATTTCAAAGATTATATTAATGAAAGCATTGATACTTGTTTTTCATCTTGTGTTCTGAATGTAAATGTTTTAACTGTTAAAATAGTAGTTGAAAAAGAAATGTTGATTCACCCCCCCCCCCCCCCCTCTCTTAGTATTTCCAACAATTGGTATCAGATCCAGTACCTTCATTCAAAGCCTAACAACTTGAAGGTTTATCTTTAGAAAAAAAATTGCGAAGTGAAGGAAGAAAGTCTCCAATCCTCCCAAGGATGTGTCTCCCTCTAATACTAAGATAGAAGACAATCAATTTCAGGAGGTTCCAAGGTTCAATGGGAACTTTAATATGAGGGAAGCAAGAATGAGGAATTTCTTACAGACTCAAGGCATTGAAATATGGAAATCAATGATTACTGATAGTAGGATGGATAGAGAATCCAAGGACTACAATGCAAAAGCAATGAAGGCAATCTTGAATGGACTACCTCATTCTATAAAGAATAATCTAGGAAAATATTCATTAGCAAAGGGTATATGGGACAAAATTCATGACCTTCACTCATAAGGAGCATTGACCATGACCATTTGTCAAGAAGGTGATGGAAGTCAAGAAGGAAATCTAGAACCCATCATAGAATTTGAAAATGAGAATGATGACATCAAGGCTAAAGCAAACCTAGAAGATGAAGAGACTGAAAAAAGATTTTGTAGAAGATCTCCTTGCTCAACTTATGGCTGCCATGGAAGAGATTAATAGTTTCAAAAAGGAAAATGAGGAACTTAAGAAGATAGCACTAGCTAGTGACCAAGATCAAAAAAGGGATACAATTGACCTTGTCAAGCTTCAAGTACAAGAAAGGGAGGAAGAGCTTGCTAAGCTTAAGAAATAATTTCATCAAAGCGAAAGAAAGCATCATGAAGAAGCCATATCCATGACAAATCAATTGGATAAATCAAAGAAACAGGAAGATACCTTGTCATGTCAACTTGAACAAAGGCACAAGAGCTTGAACAATCTTGAAGAATAGATTGGTTAGTACAAGGTAGAGGTCTCCTCTCTCAAATCTCAACTACAAGAAGCAAGGAAACAAGCACAAGGAGCTGAGAAGACAATGGAAACATTGGAAGTCATAGAAGGATAGGTTGATGAAGCAGGAAAGGAAAGAAACACCATGATATGTCAGCTAAAAGCAAAGAATGAAGAAATCTTCAAAATGAAGACAGATATCATCTCCCTTAAAATAGAAGCAGATGAAGCTACTTGTATCAAGGAAGAAACTGAGAAACAACTTGCTAAGAAGAAAAATGAGTGTGAAAGATTGGAAGAAGAGATTATCTTCCTCAGAAAAAACGTTGAAGGGATGAACAAAATCCTAAAGAGCTCTCAAGCCTTGGATGACATGCTCAGCTATCACAGATGTCCATTTGATAAACCAGGTCTCGGGTATGCAGGTGATTCCTCAAAGAAGATTGATAATGCTTCAAACAAAAGCGATGTGAAGAAGCCAGAAAGAAATGGTGATGCTCCCAGTTCTAGCAACGACAAGGAGAAAAGTCAAGGCTACAATGGAAGAAATTCTTCTCCAAGAAGAAATGTAGATGATTTCAAAGATGCGAGAGGCAGTGGTTATCATCAAAGGATCTCAAGACAGAAAGGCTTCAGAAGTACATCAAAGAAATCTCCATCTCCCAGGTACCAAAGTTCATTTTTGGTTATTGTTATTCTTGTTCAAAATTTGGTCACATGGAAAAAGACTGTAAAGCATATCATAAAGATAGATGTTATGGTACCAAACCATCTCATATAGATAAATATTATTGTCCCCAACAATCTCTAAGAAAAAATTTTGCAGGAAGAAATCATGACTCTTATTCATGAAAAATGTAGAATGCTTCAAGTGTCATAACATTGGTCATATGGCACGTGATTGTAACTTAACTTGGGCTCTTACACAAGCTAGAACCATGCAAAAGAAGAAAGTTACACAAATATGGAGTAGGAAGCAAATACAATCCGAAAGTCCCTTGAACTCTCCAGCCAATAACACAGGTCATTGGCTTGAATTTTGACAATCTAAGCACTTGATGGGAAGACTCTGCCAAAAGAGATGATGCATACAGTTAGGGGGAGCCTATGTTTCTTGATCATTATTTCATAAGCTATTATTGAAAGGGTCCCTATGAAATCCTTGTTGAACTATATTAATAGTCATTCTTTGATAAAGATCATTTCTCAGGAGTACTCCATTGAAGGACATGATCCTGTAACCATTCTTTGAACTGTTGTTAAAGATGCTTTCCACTTAATCACTAAGTTGTATTTGGAGAAACAGAGAAATTCATCTAATGCTAGAGTAATAGAGGCAATCTTCAAACAAACAGATACATTTGGAATGGAGTTTGAAGTAAGAGCAGCCGACAACAATAACAAAACTGAAGCATGGCAAGAAGACGCAAATCAACAAAATGAATTTAAAAGACAGTCACAGATAAGAGATCAAAATCTACTAGGGGAAATAACTTGTTGAGCTATGTACAAGAACACAAGGAAAGGATGGCTCACAGAAAGGAGAATGTTGTGTGGTCAAATATAACTTATGCTAATACTGGTCACTTAGAAAATATAGCAACAATTCTTAATATGACATCTTATCCACGTTCAATAGCTAACTGGCGGGTTTGAAACAGTGGCAACGGTTTTCAGGCAGACTCAAGGGTGTAAGTGGTATTTAGGGCTGATTACCCAATATCTTTCATCGATCAACATGTGATAGGAGAAGGAGAGAGGAAACCGCCTTATCGGGCAGGTAATCCTCATGGATATAGCTCACCAGATATCATTGTCGAGCGTTGGATCAAATACGGTTTTGATCTATGGTGTAGGATCACCGAGCAACTCTATTGTTCGGGTGTAATATCAATCGTCAGATGGGATGGTAGGATCTACGATGGAGGATTGATCCGGAAAAAGGTAAGCATAGATAAACGTGTCAAGGCTATGGAAAAGCGGAAAATGCAAGTGCCCATGTGTTTGGGTAAATTTCCATTATCCGAGGGTTATAATAGAATTAAAGGGAAAACTGCTGGACGCGATATAGTATTATGCTATATAGCAACAGTGAGGCACAACCTCTCACCATTTCATCCAAAATGAAATGATGTTGAACACTGGATGGCATTGACTTAAGGAGGAACACAAAAACACAACAGAACTAGGTTCTAAAGAAAGATAACAAGAAAGACAATTTCAGTGGCATTTTTCTATTGATTCAGACTATGGAGGCCTCTCAATTTTGACTGTGGGGATAACAACATGGATTGAAGCATAAAAACCTAGACTTGGATACTTGGTGTATGGATATTTGCAATCTGGTTGAAAGCATTGAAGTAGAGCATCTTTAAGCATTGTTGAAGCCATGATAAAGTAGTTCTGAGACATGAAGAGGGAATAATGTGCTAATTGATGATAAAGCATCAATCCTTCTATCTTGAGTAAAAATAAGAGCACTATGATACGGGAAGTCACAGACCCATGAAAACCTACCATTTATGAAGAAAAACAGCAGTTTGATAAGGGGAGTCCCAGAGCACTCCTTTGCCATTGATGTCAAAGGGCGGGAGAAGAAGAATATTGCCATCAATAACAAAGGGGGATATTGTTTACCTAGGTTGTCATTGATGTCAATATGGGAATATTCTAGATACTAGATGATGATATGAAGCCAAGGGGAAGTAGAGCAGATCCATGAAGAGACAGGAGCAAGGCCATCAGGATAGCCAAGCCATAAGCAAGAGTCTGTAAACAGAGGAGCAAATAGAGCAGACGGAGGAGAAAACAGATCAAACAGAGCTATCAGAGGCCATAAATCATCTATATATATATATATATATATATATGCATTTACACTATCAGAGGCAGAAATCATAGGTGTATTGGAAATTATTATAGGCAGAATTTTTAATGCTATCGAGTCCATAGAAGCCATATAGCATCACCCCTGTGTATTTACTTGTTTACCGCTGAATGCCATTTACACAGAGAAATCACGTTAAACACTTAGGAAATCAGGAAAGCGGACACGAAATTTTATGCATGGGAATGTTAAGTCTTATCATGTCTGACACATATTATTGCATCACTATAAGTGAGTGGTCTACATTAAGGTCTACACCTGAACCTTTGTGATTTGTGATTGCCGAGATATATCGCATGGGCACTTGTGGAGCAGGAGTTATAAGGTGTTAAGTGGCCCATTGCAATCACCGATAGCGATTAGCGATATCACATCGGACCTCTGCCAAGGGCAACCGCTGATTGCGATGAATGTTGCAGACCCGATGCAACATTACAATTGACTTAATGCTATATCACGTCTGCCATGTTAGAACTGACCATTGTAAGTTATAAAGGGATGGCACGATATGCAGCAACTGCTGATTGCGATTACACTGTGGACCCGATGCAGGTATAGATGAGGGTGCAATAAATTTGAAGTCCTCCCTTTAACGTTTTCGCTGGTTTTTTATCATATTTCCTGTGTATTTGAATATTTTCCTTGCACGGGCCTTGAAGGAAAAAATGCATTAAGAAATGCTCCCAATAGTTCAGGAGGCTAAACTAAAGCTGATTGCGATTACGATTGGGACGTGGCATGTCCGTTAAACAAAACTGTCTTTGTGTATGCCTTTTATCTTTGAAAAAAGGGGCTCTATTACAATTTTAATAGGAAAAAGTTTTACTTTGTGTACTTGGTCCTCTTTTATAAATGACCGTGTCTTGTGAGCACGAAGAGATAGAGGAAGCTACAACGACTGAAAAGCCAGGAAGTTGAAGGGTAAGCCAGCGCAGAGGAAACCGAAAAGAAAAATAAATGAAGAAGAGGGAAGCGAAAGGACAAGCAAGCACATAGGGAGATGAAGCGAGTGTTGAGGAAGCCAAAGAGCCAGTGGAAAGAGGAAACTAATAGTCAGAAGCATCAAGAATGTACAAAATAGAAAAAAAACAGAGAACAAGTGGGATTGAACACTGTTGAAATAGTTGGAGGAAATAGAGGTAGCTAGAGGGTCAAGCAGAATAGAAACACGACCAAAGGACCAAAAGGATAGGAGATAGTTGAAGGGGAGAAGTAGCCATGCTGAAGCATTCACTATGAAAAGAAGAACATATGCTTGAACATAAAGCTGGTTCTTATGCAGAGCTTAGTGCAGCTAATAGTAGACTCACTGAAGCTATGTGGAGACATTAGCAAAGGTCATGAAGGCTATTGGAGACTCTGTGTGGATAATATGAATAGTTGTAAAGGCTCCTCCATAAGAAGACTGGTTGTCATTGATGCTGTAGCATGGAGACTACAGTGAAGAAATAAACAGACAAAACTCAATAAAGAAGAGTTCTGAGAGCAGAACATTACTATCAAACATGCCTTGACAAGACTGGGTTGGAACCTGTGGGGTTGGTGCCTCAGAAGTAAGAAGGATTGGAGTCCTTGGAATAGGTGCCTCAGAAGTAGGAAGGATAGGTGTCCTTGGGACTGGTGTCTCAAGAACTTGAAGGATTGAAGTCCTTGGGAGTTGGTGCTCCTAAGTCCAAGATTGGTGCCTTGGTGAAATAGAGTTGGATCTCTAGAGGTTGGAGCCTCACAAAAGTCCAAGTTGGTGCTTGGCAACAGACTGCAACCACTTATATATTGTATCTATTTTATTGCAAAGATTATATTAATAAAAGCATTGATACTTGTTGTTCATCTTGTGTTCTGAATGTAAATGTTTTAACTGGTAAAATAGTAGTTGAAAAGGAAATATTGATTCACCCCCCCCCCAGTATTTCCAACATTTAGTGTGTCAGATCCTAAATGATGTAGTTTTTCCCTCTTAACATTATACATGAATCTCTCTATCAGATCCTCTAGACTGTCATCTTCTCTTTGATTCATTCTAAAGATTTATTCTTTAAGATCATGATCTTTATATTTTTCTAGAAATATCTTTTGCATATCATTCCATGATCTTATTGAATTAGTCCATAGACGCATGAACCATTTAAGAGCTCTATCCCTCAATGTTGCCGAAAACAATCACAATTTTTGATTTCTTAATAAGTAACCATAAGATCTAAAAACAATTTTAAATTCAAAGAGAAAGGTTTCCAGATCCTCTGACCTTAGACCATTAAATTTTGGAAGAAAAGATGGAGGGATTTTCTTCATGTGCACATTGATATCAGTATCTTGAATGGGGAAACTAAGAGGATCTTCCTCATTGTCGCCATCTCCGTCCATTTCTTCTACATTCTTTGTCATCTTCTTATTCTACCTACAAAAGTGAATGGTGATGTGGCTCTTACTGCACCACGTGATCAAATGGGGGGTGGGTTGGTGTTGGAGATTTTTTTTTGTTTTTATGATTCAATGAAAACACTAATGCAATGCACTTTTCTATTTTTTAAATGAAATATGCCTAATGCAAAAAAAATAAATAAATAAATAAATAAATTTGCAAAGAGTAAAAAGTAATGAATTAACTAGGGAAGAAAAATATGCATACTTTGACACCTCCTCAGAAACAATGCCAAAAAGTGATGAGCCCCGATATTGCAATAGGGATGCTGCAACTTCCAAGGCTACCAACTTTAATTATCAACCCGGGGTTCGTACAAACTTAAGAGGTATCGACACTATATGTGCAGCATATAATGTGTCCTTCCTTTGCTATCATGATGTAATGGAGTGCATGTACTAAAGTCAAATCCTAAACTAATTATAAAAACTGAAATGTTCAAAATGTAACCTTAACCTATTGCAAGAAAGAAAGTCCAAGGAAAGAAACCTATTCTAATTGCGTAAAGATTGTGAACTAGATGTAAAAGAAACCTAGCTTAACCCTATTGATCATATGCGATGATCTAAACTAAATGAGCATGAAATCAGATCTAGAGAGTAATAACTACTATGTGCATGTGTAAATACAAAAGAACTCATTTTTAAAAATATTTTTTCTTTATAAATGCAAATGCTAATCTTTCCTTGATCTTTGGCAAGGGAGAAAAGTGTGGAGCATGAGGGGTACAATGATTTTGATGTCTTGGAGGTCAAGTAGGGGCCTAATCCCAACTTCAATGATGATTCTTCTCAATTCGGGCTCAAAACATGCCACTACAGTATTTCCTACAGGATGTACTAGTTCTCCTATAGGATGTACTAGTTCTCCTACAAGATCCTCTGATTTACTACAGGATGTTACATATTTACTATATAAAATTATAATTCATTGAATGACCAAGAAAATCAAATCCAAATTGGATGGGACAAATTTTTTTATTGACTAGGATGTCTTATATCCCCTTTCCAAATGGAATCACTCAAAAAGACCTCTTTTAACCCATGCTAAAAAAAAACACAAAATTACTAGTCAAAAATCTAGAAATTTGAGAACTAGTGAGCTAGTAAATCTATAAAATGCCCAACCTAATCAAGTGAAAATTCAATGGGGTGATTTTTGTTATGAAATAGAATGTCTTTTTCATCTAATGCAAGTGGAACCAACTCAATTTAAGCTCATTAGCATGCTCTTAAAAATAGTAGAAATTCATTGTTCTTTGCCACAAAGGAGTTCCAGAAATCTAGATTTGGGAATAAGAAAGCTAATCCAAGTAGCTCAATGATTACTGTGACCTCCCAAATATTTTCCAAGGATGAAATGATGCTTTTGGTCCTGCAGAATAAATTGCATAAACCATTTAACACAATCCTACAACAAGAAATCATTAATACTAAATGCAAAAATAGAAAGAAATAAAAACAAAAGATGCATGTGAATAAGAAGTGAAAAGAAGGAAAAAAATGATACAAAAGGGATCTGAGGCTCCTGGGATGGCCAAGACCAAGGAAACTCAGAGACCTATGGAGGAGAACAAGATTTATAAGTTCAACATGACACCAATCCTAATTATTTTCATCAATACAATTACATCCCTACAAGAAAATACAATGGAACTGCAGAAATATGAGTTCTCTCCACAAGAACACTAATGAAAATCTCTCCCTAGAGGAAAATTCGACTTGGTACTTAGATAAAATGATTATGAATCATTCCCCATGAATGGAGGAAGATTTCCCCACAAAAATACCTTGATTAGTGGATCTGGTCCCCAATGCTAGAAATTTGCATTAAATGGCAGGGAACACATTCCTAGATTTTCTCAATAATTGGAGTTCCACAATTTGTGCCATAATTCCATAATATATTGTTGATTTATTATTTATTATTGATCTTCCTGTAGTAGGGAGCAAGTCCCTGAATTATCTCATCCTCCAAATCTTCATAATCTGCCCAATATTCTCATAATATTCCACAAAAATAAGTAATATTAGGTACAAATATGCAATTATTCATAAACATTCCTAATGAATATATTAAAGTTGAAAATACATTATCTAATCAAGAAGATAGATTTAATATGTCGAAGGATGGTTAGATGGACCTTAATTTATGTTTAATTTATAGGCATGGGCCTTAATTTATGTCTAATTTAGAGGCCCATCAGTTCGAAACCCTAGGTTTCCATCTTCCATCAGTGGAAACCCTAAATTGAAAAATTAACATCATAATTTTCATATCACATAATTTTCTTGATGTCTTTCTCAATTAGTATTTCAGGTAGAAATACTATGGCTAAAATTCAAGGAGAGCACTTCAATAAAAACCCTACAAGGTTTGTTAAAGAAGCAAGGCAAGGTATGTTTGATTTGATTTGTTGCAAATATTATTCAAATGAAAAGGCATAAATATTCTTGATTTGAACTTTAATAACTTTCTTATGTCTAAGGTTTTGAATCATTAAGATTCTTGTTAGGGTAAATTTACCCTCACTATATTATTGATCATTCCTATAAAACCCTATCCTTTAGGGTTCACTATAAACCTTAACCTAAGGGTATGTCAATAAAACCCTAGTCTACTTAGGGTTTGTACAATTAAATTATATCCTTTCTTAGGATAATAATATTGAAGTCCTAATCCTCTTAAGGTTTTTAATAAAGAACCAATGATGAAAAGTATATTCTTGTAATATTTACAGTTTTGGCATCATTATAAAATCCTAGTCTTTTAGGGTTTACTGTTATTGTCAGAAAACCTTAATATTTAATGTTGTGACATGTTAGGGTTTGTTGTCATTATCAAGTTTATAAGTTGAAACCTTATATTTTTAGCGTTTGGTAAATTAGGGTTTATAAGAAAAACCCCTTGTATTAAATGAGGTCCTAGGAATGTAACCCTATGTGTATACTTTTCCACATAATTTAAACCCTAACATCTAACTTTCATATATTGTATCTAGGGTTTACCTAAGTATTAATATGAGTCTCTAGTATATGATGATGAAACCCTAGATATGCATATGTATGCTAACTTGATTTTTGATCTAGGATATAGAACAAAACCTTAGTAGAGATTGATATTGCTTTCATTTATTGATATGATTTTGATAGAATTTAGGGTTTTCTACTAACCCTAGTAGAATTTGACATAAAAGAATATTGTTGAAACCTTAGATGAATAGTAGGATTGTTATTTGATTTAATTGTTAATATCTAAGGCTTTTTGTCTCAAAGATGAAGTCTAGGGTTTATGACAAAACCATAGCAAGAAGTTAAAATCTAGTATGTAAAATAATGTAACCTTTGTTTATTATTAACCTAACTCGGTTTAGGTGTCTGATGTTTAAAGTTTGAATGTTTTGGTGCTTCCATTATAATAATACGACTTTGATATATTTAAAACTTCATTCTTGTATTTTGGTTGTACTTACTATTAAAGTTTTGTAGGTACATGATCTTCAAAATGTTGAAGATGTTTGTAATTGAAGATATCTGATAGTACTGATATGCATGGTGAAGGAAGTTTATCAAGATGACCTTGATTCCATAAGAAAGAATGAAGAATCGAAGAGGTTGAAGTTTCTTCAATGTTATAAAAGGAAGGAAGTTATTAATCTACCCAAGTTAAGAGGGAGCCTCGATAGAAGAAAGGGTATATCTCCCTATTTGAGAGAAAGGGCATATTATGACAATGAATATTTTGAAGTAAGAAAAATTACTACAGATAAATTTTCATGATTCATGGAGTTGCAAAAAGAAGTATTGAGGCTATATTTGGTGCTTATAAAGACAGGAAAGAGGAAATATTTTGATAAGATGTATTTGATGAAGATATAAGTAACATAAAAATGATTGAGGACCTCGAAGGTTTGTGTTTACTTGTATACATACTTCAAAGCCTATTACAAATTGGGGTTGTGTTTGTATAGGTAAATCTCTCCATACGTGTTGGTGGGAAAAGTTCCCTAAGGTAAGGGTTGACAACCTCAACAAAGAAGAACAATAAAATCAATAAGTATTCAAGCAAGCATGTCAAACATGTAAATCATTAAATGTGGACATGGAGACCTACCTAGAGGTCCTACGTTTGAATATGTTCTCGTAGGGTCCAAACCCTCTACTTCTTCTAGAATCAGGTAGGCCTACAAATCAATTTAGAGAAGCATATACATGATATATAATTCAATGTGCATACATAAAATATATGTTAGATCATCACATATAAACATAGAAATTTTTATTCATAAGACAACAACATATCAGGAACAAGACATGAGCTTCTTTATTGATAATCAATAATAAGTATAGGAAATATACAACCTGATCCAAGCCAAAAAACTAACAAAGCCTCTCTCTAGATTCGTCCAGATTGAGCCACAAAGACAACCTCTCTAACAAGTGCAAGGAGATTCTATAAATGTGATGGACATATCTGCAAAGGAAACAAGGGTTTCCATAGAGAATGGGAGTGCAGGAGACATGAGCATATTAGACTTTATCTTGGAGAAAAATCTGTATAATGTTGATATCCCTTCTATTATGTGTTTTACGCCTACCCAAGCTTTATATATATACCACCTAAAATCATTTAATTCAATTGTGCTATGGGCTCTTGTAGGTGGGCTCTCGGTAAAACCTGTGAACCCTGCCCAAAAAATAGCATAATATTTTATTTTTTCATATTTAAAAAGGTATACGTTGGTACATAGTTATAGAACCCGCATATGTACATGCTTTTGAATGGGTAGAGTCGCCTATGGAATTTGAAATTATTTTTTAAATAAAACATCAAGTATGCATGGGAAAAGTCTGCCCAAGGCCATACAAGAGCCTCTAAATCTACAAGAGTGGTAAATGATGCTATAACGATAAGAATAATGAACACTTGGGAAGCATGCTTGGACAAATGGATATCTCTAATTTAATTTGATAAGGAGAGGTGAAGAATCTAATTGCAATATTCTTGGGAGGACATTTGGTCAAACTATGTGTTGATGTCTAGATCCCGAAGAGGGAGGGTGGCATTAGCCATGGAGCTCTGACCTTGGATACACACATAAATACCTGGGTTGATGGTTAGCAAGTAAGCCTAATAGTACCTAGAGTGGTTTAAAGTTTGATTCCATATTAGTCCCACCCAGACAGATTATCCTGGTTAGGTATCTAGTCTACAGCACTGAATGTGTTGGAACTCTTCGTAGTTCATTTCATTTTGAGATATTTCATGTACCTTTATATGTATGTAATTATGAATACCTCCCTATTTAAGAGGGAGTGTTGAAGAATGTAAATATTTTCGGTCTTCATAGTTATACTTGAGTCATGATGTAATATATTTGTCAAAATAGAATATTATTATTAAATAAATTGACCTAATAAAGCATGGGTTTCATGCTTGGGTGAATTTTAAATAGGTCAAAGCAGTCATTGAGTGCTCTAGGATTTTTTGAGTCAAATTTATTATGTAAACCCTTCTTGGGATCATTTATCATAGTCATGTTGAACCCTCCATCTATCAACAACTTAAGTTAGCCTCAAAATTGGCTCTATGTTCATCCTCTACAAGTCAGCATATCAACCATTCACATTGGCTCAATTTATATGCAAAAATAAATATATGTACCCTAGTAAACTTAGTTCATTTGGAGGATAATAGTCTTTGTGATCTGAAGAAGAAAAGGTGCAAATAAAATAGTTTACAACTGTAGGTCGAAGGTCATCATTAAAGGTTGAAGCTACTTTTGAAGGTTATCATTGCACGATTGAAGGTCTATTACAAGTCAAAGATATTACAATTCTATGACTCTATTGTGGAAATAAAATTGTTGTAGAACGAAGATTGAGTTGCAAGAGGGATTTGTATTTGGTGAGCTTGATGGATGGAGGGGTAAAAGTTTTTTTCAAATGTCTTGGTTATCTCACTTTGATTTGAATCTACTAAAGGAAGAGTTATTGATTGGGTTCCTAGGGATTTTTCCCTAGCTGTGTGTCTACATCTTCTGCCCTCCTTTATTTATTGATTAGAATCAGTCTTGATGATAACAACAAGATAATTTGGAAGAAGAAATAATAATTAAAGATCACAAGGTAATTTCATAATAAGAGAAATAAATTGAAGTAAAATCCTATGTTTCTACCCTAATGGATTTCTCAACATTTCTAAGTTTAGTTTTACAAATTTACACTTTGTTCTTTATAAAACAATTCAAAAACTTATTCCTTAATTTCAAATTCGACAAATAGACTTTAAAATTATGCATAAATATAAATAATTCATTCAAATATGATCATGTAACCTCTACATTCATTTGTATCTTTTTGGCTTGCATTTTACGCTAAATTTCCATCAATGTCAAAAATTTAAAAGTGCATTTTTCATAGATCAAATGTGAGGTGGTGAAGGAAGGTTATAAAAAATCAACATAGGAATGTTCTTTCCCAATATGTGGACCTATCGTACTATGTTGGCTTGAGGGGGCTTGGACCCAGGTTTAGAGTTAGTTGCGGTAACCAACAAAACCCTACACTACCGGCCCTTTTGGCAATAACCCATGTAGTGCAGGCCATGGTCTCACCCGAGGCAGTATTGAGGGATGCTAGAATTAGTCTTCTCTATCCAGGCGGCTATGTAATGTCGTTAAGGAATTTTCCTTAGTTTTAGGTCTAATTTGACCTTCGCGAATCCTTATTCATGGAACTCAAGTGATTTTCAATTAAAGAGAGTTATAAGCTTCATGTAAACATCTAATCATGCATAAAATAACATCTAACAGGAGATCCAGATCTTGCTAGAGTACTTAAGATAAAAAAAGATAAATATCTTTCAGTTGTGTGTAAATACAGAAAATACACAAGTTCATAAAACTAGACACATAATTGCTTCAAATATCTTTTATTACTTCAGATCTTCCTCATACAACTTTCCTGACCCTCTACACACAGCTGCAGGGGCCTGCATACTCAGTTGTGGGCTTACCAAGGTCTTTACGCACTCAAGTCCAGGAGCCTTCCCCTTCGTCTGAATCTAGAAATATCATACAAGATCTTACTCAAAATTATTTCATCCGTCAAGTGATTCCTTTCCTTATACATGCTAAGACACCTTCTTATACTATTTTCTATTACAATACCATGGTCCACGAACCATTGGTGGATCTCAAAAAAATAGCCAAATATAGGGCATTTTGACCTTCATAAAATCCCTTGACTCTTATTTTACCTGTGCTACTCCTGCTCCGCTCCTCAAAATGTAGAAAATTACAATATTTTAACAAAATCTACCCAAGGGACCCCATCCCAACATGCCCCCAACACAATTCTGTGACTCGTCTTCGAGTCACTCCACTTGTACACTTTGGATATTTTCTTTCATGCTGGTGAAAGAAGACTTCAATGGGCGAAGTGCCTCCATGCATTGAACTATTGCATGTCAAACTTCTTCAACCAACTTTTCCGTAGTTGGCTCTTCTGTTGCTAAGCCGATGGTTCGTTGTGTATGCTGCATAGTCTCTAGTGTGCCTTCCATAGTTTGTGAGAGATTCCCTGCTTCTTCTTCCCATGGATGCATCCATGTAGTCATGATCTACATCTTCTTCTACACCTCCTCGATCTATCCTTGTAGGGATGTCCCCTCTTTCAACAAAGTGAACCATTGCATAGAGGCCATGGAAAATTTTAGGGGCTAATGTTCGCCCAGTGGGCTAATTTTCGATGATTTTTCCATAAAAAAGATTCACCAATTTCCAACATTATGAAAGAAAATTTGCCCAAATTTTAGAATATAAAATTATTTTACCTTAAAAATTGCCAACATTACATAGAGACTATATATAAAATCATTATAAATTTGAATAATTTTATCAATATATCAATAAATGTTTTATAGTTTGCATATTAATGGTTAGTGAGATTTGCCAATGTTTTTAAACTTCAAGAAAAATTTCCATCCTTAAAATTTTCCTTGATAGGGGATAAGGTGCACGTCGTTGCCTTTATCTCATCATACTGCAGCTACTTATCCTAGATGGCGACTTTAATCTTTTTCACCTATGGGTCCTCCTGGAGTGAGGCCCATACTTCTAGAGTCTCTTCAAATAGCTGGCTACACTTTTTGAGTGCAGCGTCGAGATTCTCCTTATCTGTTCTGATGGTAGCCTCGCACTGCCCTCAGATCTCCAGTGGTGTGGTGGGTTGTAGCCTCAATTGAAGCTCAGTAATTTGTAACTTCAGATCGAAGCAAACTTTATCATCCTATTCCTTTGATTGTCAAAACATATCTACAAGTTGTTGCAATTTTCCTTAAGAAGCAGCCTCAAACTGAATCTGGAGCTCGGGGACCTCACTACATACTCTGGATATGGACTGCTCCAATTGCGCCCTTATCGCCACTGCCTCATCATGATCCTGGAGATCTTTATGCTTTTCATTACACATCTGTTGAATCATGATCTGTGCATCCTTGATTACCATGAGATTCAGTTTCTCTCGCACCTTAAGCTTATCTGCTACACCATGGTGTAGCTCATGCAATGTGGATACAGGGAGAGTCACAAGGCTAATACTTACATCTATAGGCAACTGGTCATTCTCCCATTATGTGGCATCATTTATATGTAAGGTTCCATCAGGTAGGGGTACAAGACGGAGCTCTTAAGTGAGGATCGATTACATACTACCCGATGTCATTGGTTGCACACTCACTTGAGACTGGCTCACTTGAACCACACTTTCTTGAACTTGGCTCGCCTAAACGTACAACTCTTTAAGGATTACCTAAACCTTTTTCAAAACATACTGATATTGTTCTTCAATGTGGCCCCAAATATCTTCTGTCGTGGACTTAATAATATCTCCAATTTCATCAATATCCCCCTCAGTTAGGACCATGGCCTCTGCACCGGCAAACTTATCAGACTTGTACTTCTTTCGTGCACTTGTTGCACTTGAATTTTGTCATCGTCTAAGAATGAAGGGAGAATAAACATTCTCTAGGTCGATAAAGGGGTCTTCAGTACCCTGATCGAGTTCTTATGTATGCTGCTCTTCGTCGTGCTCACCCTTTGGTTCCTACACAATAATATTTTCTAGGTCAATGGTCATTGTCTTCTTTTCCTTCTGTGCCTCTTTACTAGTTCCTATTGTGCCTTCTACACTAGTCCCTGATATATCTTCGACAATATCTGTTGGAAGGAGCTAGTGAGTCAGCCACTGAAGGGCTAAATGCATGATATCTTCTTCGGTGACCAAAAACAGCAATGCTTCCCATTTCTTCATCAAATCATGTCTCTCATGGATGTATACATGATGGAAATTGACCTTAAAATATGAAATGCGTTGATATCCTTTGAATAGATCGTGTGACAACTGTGGCTTTTGGTTAATCACCATTCACAATTCCATCTCAAACATTACCCAGAATTTCTTATTTTCAATGACATGGGTAGGGTCCTTAGTTCCCTACAACAAGGAAAATTTTTCATCCTCACACAACTTTAGATCCATCCTTGGGAACTAGGAATCTTCTAGCGTCCTCCAAGCTATTAGCATGATCAATAATAACAACCATGTGTAGTGGAATTATTTTCCTTCCTCCTGCGCTTCACGGTAATCATCTAAGAATTCTTGGCATAGGTACTTCACCCAATTGAATTGGACCCCCTTGCTACATTGCATAGCCAAGGATACCACTGGTGTCGACACTTCATTAGCATGACACTTCATGATTTTTCCTGCCAAGATCTACACAACAGACCGCACAACTTCATATGATATGGAACTAATTGAATAGCCCTGCGAATTCTTCACCAACACGAAGTCACTTTTCATTTGGTCCAAGAGCTTTTTCTCGTGTGACTTCCCCATAAAATCATATGTGGGGTTCGCACCTTGATATGGAAACATTGTGATTCTACAGATTAGCATATCATCAATTGGGATGGGCCCTCCCAGCCAAAGACACCCATCATGAACCAGCACCAACAAATGGCACACACAAATGGTATTAATAATGTTTCAGCTAAAATGTGGGGCATACAACATATTTAGCAACCATGAACATTCAATATTGACATCCCATTTCATCAATTCAAGTCTTGTAGTGCCCTCCTCCTCATAGTAGATTGTCTTAAAGTATTTACTGGGTTCTAGCTGTGGAAATTTCTCATGGTCACCCAAACCCCAATCTTCCATCTTCATAAATGGAACCCAGGCCAAGAAGTCATCCTAAATAGGTGTTTCCTCTGGAAGCAATGATGTTAATACCTTGAATTTTATAGAGCCAAGGTCCCTAGTTACTTTGGCGGTTAGTTTCCGTGGGGGTATATACAGCGGTAGCCTAGAAATTGGCTCCACGCCTTCTGCACTATTATCCTCAATCCCCACATTCATTTATTCTTTGTCTAGGTCTTGAGGTTCCATAGGTTGCTTATTTTTATCCATTCTATCCTTATTCCTTTCCTCAATTGGGATGTTTTCGGTGATTGCTAAACCAGGGGATTCTGTGGCTTTTTCTGCTTTTCCTCTCCTACCGCAGAGGCAGTAGGCTTTGGTCTCAGTGACCTAGGTTCTATAACAGGGATGGTTGGTGTTGTAGTCACGATGTTTCCTAACTCTCTCTTCAAGAACTCTTGATCAACTTCTTCCCAACTCAGGTAACCAGACATGCAACAACACACTTGGCTCTTTCAGTGAAAAAACACACAATAATTTCTCAAGAAGCAAAGTGGCCAAGTGTGGAGTGGTGTTTAATATTTATAAATTGATTTGAATTCAAACTGTCCATTCTCCCATAAATATTCCTCATAAATGTGATTTTCGCTACAAATTTTCCCAGATTTGCACCTTAAATGCACTTCCCCTTCTCCTTTTAATGATAAAATCTTTGTCAAATCAATTATAGTTGCTTCAACAGTCACTTTCTGGGCAGTCTGCACGGAAATCCTCCTTGTGGCATAGGTTTTTCATTAGATTTTCCACCTGCATTCTCTTCCAACACATCATGCAACCTTCCTTCTTCGATAATTTTTTTCCTTGGAAAAGTAGTTTATACTCTTGTGCTTTCTTTCAATAGCCAAAAGCACTAAGACTTTCCTATGTCCATGTACTCATTGTGCAGGGGCAGGATCATACCTATAAACCTTTAGCCTTCTTCCATTAATCCTGCCAAGAAATACTTCCCAATTCAGCTTCATGAGCTTAAGTGCACCACCATCTGAAATGTCCTTAATTACATACAGTCCTAGCCAGTGCATCTGAAATTTCCTCGAAAATTTGGTAAACTTGTTATCGTACATCAGGACCAAATTTCCATTTTCAAAGGTGCACTTCTTGATGTGACGATCGTGCCATGCCCTTTCTCTAGATTTTTGTACCTACTGATGAAATCCAGCCAAAATGCGCTCTTCCTCTAACACCAGCAGTTGCACTAGGCATTCCTCCATCACGTCGTGATCTACCATATCAGTTACTATTGCAATTCTTAGGTTGGGCACTATGTATTCCATCATCATTAATGTTTCTTAGCCGTAAACTAGTCGAAAGGGTGTTTTCCCAGTCAACTTCTTACAGGAAGTCCTATATTCCCATAGAGCCACTAGTATGCACACATCCCAATCATTCTTATTAACATTACAAAAATTTGTGAGGGCATTCTCCAATATCTTGTTGAAAGCTTCGACAGTGCCATTTGCCTGGGGGTGATATGGAATACTCTTTTGATGGTATATATGGAACTCTTCTGTTAAAGTTGCAATTATCTCATTCAGGAAGTGTGACTCTCTGTCATTCATAATCTTTGGGCATCCAAAACAAGATAGAATAAACTCAAATATGAAGTTCATAGTAGTTTCCATGCTCCAATCCTTCACTCGTTGTGCCTTGGCCCACCTAGTTAAGTATTTTGTCACAGTGATAAAGTAACACGCTTCCGTCTTCTTTCTTGGTGGCTGAGTAGGTCCAACAAAATCAATTGCCCATTTATCAAATGCTTGTAATGTCACTTGTGGATTTAAAGGAAGTCCATCCCTTCACAATGGTCTCCCAATGCTTTGACACACATCACATGTACTGCAATATTCCTTTGAATCTTTATGTACTATTGGCCACCATAATCATGTGCATAGGATCTTCTGTGCAGTATACTTACCTGCATAGTGTCCTGCAGTAGCACCACCATGTACTTTAGCTAGAATACAATGTCTTTCATATTCAGGCACATATCGGTGTAGAACTTCAATAGACCCTATCTTATATAGTTGTCCTACAATCACAAAAAAATCAACAACCCTGACAACTAATTCCTTCTTTTACTGCATCGTATAACCTTCAAAAGCTACCCTAGTAGATAAAAATTAAATAATGTCTACAAAATGCTCATCCACAACCATAACAGCAAAGAGTTGCATGTCAGATAATCCTTCCTCAATATTTGTAGGATCTTCACCATTTTCGATCTGAGAAAGGTGGTCTAGTCCAGAATTCAACCTCTCGAGCTTCACTGTCACTTAAAAATCATATTCTTGGAAAAGGACCAACCATCTACAGATCCCCCCCCCAAACATGAGCTTACTGACCAGGTATTTCAAAGAAGAATGGTTTTTGTACATCTTAAAGTGCGTGCCTAGTAGATAATGCTTGAACTTCTTTAGTGCATAAACCATGGCCAAACCTTCACGCTCTGTGGTTGAGTAGTTCCTTTTGGCCTTAGATAGTTTCTAATTGGTGAAGGCAGTTGGGTGGTCGATATCTCCTACCCTTGGTTGTGTTAGGACATCTCCTAATGCTATGCAAGATGCATCCATATGTACATGAAATTCCTTATTCGAATATGAGAATACTAGGATTGGTGTCGTAACCATATTCCCCTTCAGAGTATCCAAGCTCTTATGACAACCATCATCCCAACAAAACGTCACACCCTTCTTTAACAACTTCTCCATGGGCGTAGTGATCTATGTGTATGCCTTGATAAACTTCCTATAGTATCCAATATGATCCATTGTTGTGCGTAGATGCTTTATGTTGGTAAGGGGATCTATATTGATAATTACGACTACCTTAGCAAAGTCTACCATCAATTCCTACTTACAAAAAACATGGCCTAACAATATTCCATAAGGTACACAAAAAATGCATTTCTTCAAGTTCAAGGAGATCTAATACTTCCCACAGGTATCCAACATCAAGTGCAAACTAGAGACATGCTTCTTTACGAACCCAAACATTGTCCAATCATCGAAGTAGACTTTAAAAAACTTATGAATGAACTCCTTGAACACTATGACAACCACCCTACAGAAAACCGCAGGAGCATTTTTGAGTCAAAAAGGCATGAAAGTATACTAGAACGAACCCCATTATGTAGTGAATATAGTCTTCCTTCTATCCTCTAGTGCGATCTTAATTTCATGGTATCCTAAGAATCCATCTATAAATGAATAGGCTTCCTGTCTACCAACATTCTTGAGAACTTTACCTATAAATGGAATAGGGAATGGATCATGTACACATGCATCATTTAAATACCACAGATCGATGCAGATTATGACATCACCTTTTTTTTTCTTCTCTTAGACCATTGTAGGACTAGCCCACTTAGATTCTTCTACAGGCTCAATTATCCTGGTCACAAGCATTTTATCAAGTTCCTCTCATACCTTTTCCTTATATTTGGGATTCAACTAATATGGGCATTTCTTAGCTGTCTTTGCATCAGGTTTTAAATTGATCTTCATCATCCCTAAATTTCCTACTATCTGCTTCAAGTCAAAGAACATGGTTGGAAATAAATCCTGATATTCATGTAATAATTCAGCTACCTTATCCACTGTATCTTCATCCCAATAATTTTCAATGTTCGTGACTTTTGGTTCCGCTTCTAAACCAATGTTTACCTACTTTGTGTGCACCGATTACAAAATATTAGGGATCTCCACAGTATTTCCATCAACTTCGCATTTTCCCTCTAATCAAGGATATTAATATTCCATAGATCCTCCTCAGCTTCTTCTGTTGTAACATTGTAACATCCTAAACCATGCTGCAGTTGTGTACTCCAATCAGGTTTCACCCACGTGATAGGTTCGATGGGTGTTTGGAAGCTTTAATTTCCTGAAGCGCTTCGCCAATGCATGCGAACCCATCTTCAAAACTGAATGTTATCAAGAATCTTTCTTTCATCTCATCTCAATCAGTGGTCCCATGTCACAACTCTGTTTCTAAATACCAGTTCTTCAGGATAACATCCACGGTATGAATAGAGATATGCACCCACTGAGGTTGAGGTATCTCATCCCATGCCTTAGTTCATCTTAGTAAATTTTTGCACAAATCATCCTTCCCTATGTATTTCTCAGTGAGTCGGGTGTTTTCATAGCCAAATCTAACTTGCATCATTCTACCATATTCCTTCTAATTAGAAAAATTATCCCTGTGTGTACCCCACCAACTTACAGATGTAGCTTTTAATGCTAGATCCAAGGCTTCGGACTGATGTTCCTCAGGTACATCCCTTTCAAAATGGTCAAGAAATATATTGACATCACCCAAGCCATCATAATAGGGTAATTTTTGTACCTGAGTGGATACATAGCATAGCGACTTTGTAAGCCAATTACATCTCAGCGTAGAGACCTCATGAAAATAATTATGCTAGTTTTCTAACTCTTCATCTAAATTGGATTGGCAGGAAGTATCCTTCCCCTAGATGATCCTTCCATCCACATTGGGATTGATACAATATTCATTTCACGCAGTTAACTTATAGATGTGCTCAATGTTTTCATCTTCATAATAGGCATGGTTCGGTGTTGTGTATCGTGCACCTTCAACTAGATTCAATGAGACAATTACTCGAAGTTCATTCTTTTCAAAGACCATGCTTTGCTTCTTTAAGTTAATGATTGCATTCATGTCAAAGGCCCAATCAATCCCGAGTAGCACTGGGTAGGGATTACTGTCATCGACAATCTCAATAACTTTGAAATCAGCCACCACAGTCACTACTTCAATATCTGCAATTACTCCATGCAGGTGCCACATTGGAATTATCTTTTGTTGATTCGCCATGCACAACTGAATTGGCGACCAATGTAACTTAGGATTTCCCATACATTCCCAAGTCTTCTTTGGTAGTATATTAGGATTTGAGCCCAAGTATAGGATTACCTGATCCATTTCGAAATCACCAATCTACGCAGTCGGTCACATCTCCCTACTGGTTCTTTTCTTACTTTGGTTCACCTTATTCACAATGCATTGTCCTGGTAACAACTTATCCTTGTTGGCACAACTATATATCAGTTCTTGCAGTGCTTCTACTGCCTTCTGATCTCATAATAACTGCATGCAGTTTTGCATAAATGATTTCAACATTGTAGGATATGAATCCTGTGTTAGAGTAGCATCTTCATATTTCTCCTTTCGTGAGACTATCGATATATGTTTATGAGATGTAGAAGCACTTGGACTCATAAAATTCTTTCTTTCCTCCAAGAATGTCTCTTTTTCTTTATATAAATCAAACACAATATTCTTGTCACTAATTTTTCTGAACCATGAAGCTGATTTTGGTTGTTTTCCTTCAACCTTGTCTTCACCAGTGGCTAAATTGCTTTGCGTGACTATGTTGACACTAGGATCATCTTCACATGGCTTAGATCTCATCATTTTAATATTATACTTCAGATTCTTGTTCTTCTTCTCCTGCATCTTTGCTATTAAGATCAGCCAATATTCTATAACATGATCAAATTGACGAAAATACTAACATGAAGGGTGTGTTGGATTCTAACAATCATGCGCAAATTGTCTTGGTTCTCCATAGTTGTAACAAATAATCTGGCCCCGACCTCTTCCTACTCCTCCTCCTCCTCCTCTTCCCCATCCTTCAAATTGCCCGCAAGCTATAGGTGAGCCTTCGTCATTTTGTGTACGGTTTTCAACTTGCATTCTATATAGAGGAGCTCTTTCCATCATCAATGCATAGCTTCGATAATTCCTTTCATCGTGACCAACTGATTTACAAAAGTTACAAAAGATTTTCTTTGGAGATTGTATAAACTTTTGTAATATGGAACAATTATATGTCGAATGTTATCCTGAAACTTGGCAAATACTACACTAGGAAATTCCACCAGTACTTGATCCAGTGAAAGACTCTGGATTTAGTGGGTTAGGACCTCCTACTGCTATATAATCTTGGAATACAGGGCATTGATCCTTGTGATGACCTTAGACCTTGCATTTTGTGCATTAAACTTTAGAATGTGTCTCTAACTTAACCTCCTTTCCCTTCTTCAAATCATGCAACTCCATATGCAGGCTTGCTAGCTGTGCCTGGATCTTCTAAACTCCTACATTCATATCCTGGATCAACGAGGCTTCTAGATTCATCGAGATTTCCAACGCATCAGCTTGAGACCCAATCTTATGCTGAGATGATAGTAATCTTAAGTGAGGTAATAGTGAAGCTATATACCAATCCCTATGTTTTTCGTCTGAGATCTGAAGGTTAGATTGACTCAGTAAGCACTTTACTCATTGATCTATATCCCATGCACATTCATTAACCCTATGCTTGATCTCCTTGATTTTAGTCACACAACGATATTTTGACTTCAGCTTCATAAATTCTCCATTCAATGCATCCTTTCTATTAGCCAATGAAGCAACTGGGTGAGTTGTGTTGTATCTGATATACCAAGTAAATGCCATGTCCTATAGCATTGTAACTAGTTTCACTTTCTTCATATCATCATATTTGTTCTGTTGTGATTTCCACACAGCTTCTGTGACAAACCAAAAATATTCAGGATCCTCTAATCCCTAACCGATAAATATAGGCAGTTTCACTATATTTTCCATACTAAATAGCAGAGGTGGAGGTGGAGGTGGAGGTGGAGCTATAGGTGTATGAGTCAGAGGCGAAGGTGGAGGTGGAGTGGTTGGATGTTTAATTTTAGAAGTTACCTGATCTACAGTCTACACCACACCTCTGGGTGTACTATGGCTACTTAGTCCTTCTTCGCTTTTAGACTCTCCCAATAATGGATTGTATTCACTTTTGACAAATTTGTCTTGATCTACTCTAAATATCTTTCCACTTCGCGTAGACCCAGTCAGATCCCTTTTAAACATTAAGGTAAAAGCATAATCCCCTTTTCACACAAAATCATTTTAATCCAAGTTTTTAATGATTTTAGGTACTTACCCCTCGGACCTTTGAAGAGTCATCATTCAGCTTCTCTATAAGACACTTATGTATCTATTGCAAATTCAGTGATAAAACTGCCCAAAATACTATCAATCCAGTAATCAACAACCCTCAAAACCTTATAATCATATCTTTCAAGACGTTTGGCTAATTCTGGAGTCTAGACAATAGGATTGTCCTGCTTCCAGGTAGGTTGGTTGTTTTTTAAATTGGACAGCCACTCTTATAATTCGCAAGGGAACGATGAAAAGAAAACTTCATGTACTTCTGTGTGGAGATACCTCTGTAACCACTTGTCTTTTCATAAGCATGGGTTCTTATTCCCCTGGCCATCAAATTCATGCAGATTCTGATCTATCCACTTCTCTATTTCCTTCTTAATTAGTATCCACTTATGCCACATCACACATCTCTTATATGGATCTCGATACCAAAAATGGAACCATTTGTTGGCTTGAGGGGGTTTGGACCCAGGTTCAAGGTTATCTTTGCTAACCAACAAAATCCTACATTACTGGCCCTTTCGGTAACAACCCGCGTAGCGTAGGCTGCAGTCTCACCTGAGGCAGTATTGGGTGATAGTAGAACTAGGCTTCTACATCCAAAAGGCTATGTGATGTGGTTAAGGCGTTTTATGCAATTTTAGGTCTGATTTGACCTTCCTGAACCCTTATTCATAGAAATCAAGTGATTTTCAATTAAAGACAGATATAAGCTTCATGTAAACATTTAATCATGCATAAAATAACATATATCAGTAGATCCAAATCTTCGTGGAGTAATTAAGATGAAATACATATAAATATCATTAATTTATGTGTAAATACCAAAAATATGCATGTGCATAAAACTAGACACATAATTTCTTCAAATATCTTTTATTACTTTAGATATTTGTTATACAACTTTCCTGACCCTCCACACACAACTGCAGGGGCCAATGCACTTAGCTGTGGACTTACCCTAGTCTTTACGCACTCAGCTGCAGGAGCCTTCCCCTTTTCCTGAATATAGAAAGATCTTACAAAATCTGACTCAAAATTACTTCATCGATTAAGTGATTCCTTTCCTTAGACTCGCCATGACACCTTTTTATATTCTTCTCTATTACAATACCATGGTCTGCGAACCATGGGCATATCTCAAAACAATACCAAAATATAAGGGGTTTTGAGCTTCCTAAAACCCCTTGACTCTTATTTGACTTGCACTACTCACATTCCACTCCTCAAAATGAAGAGACTTATAATATTTTAACAAAATTTACCCAGATGACCTTGTCGCAACATATTCCCAACATGAAGGATACTGGTTCGAATGACCCATTTGAGACAAGGATGGGGAACTAAATGGTCATGGGGTTAACAAGTGTCAGCCTCACAGTGCGTCTCTCCCCTCCTTCATGGCCATTAAATGGGGGGAGGAAATTCCATGTATGCCCATGCCACCACCTTTGCCTGCATCTGGGTACTTACTATAATAATTTCATAATAGGGGTTTGCTTTCATTTTTGTTAAACTGAGGCGACATCTCATTAATGCATGACAACCCTGAGGCGTTTTTTCTCAACAATCACTTTTTAGTGCATATTGAAAAAACAAGTGTATAATGAGGTGGAAAATAGTAGAACACACAATTTCCAATTGAAATCACTCAGAAAAAAACAAGAATGAGGGTATGGTAGGCATTTTTCTGATTTGGGTAAAAAGAGCTTAAATACTAAAATTATGTCATTTTGTCAAATCAAGTGCAGGAAACAGACATGGAATTTAGGTAATGTGAGAGATTTTTTTGTCACAAAACACAACTTTCTTTATCCCCATAGAATTATTTTTAATTAATGATATATTTAAAGTCTACGAAAGGCATTTTTCTAAGCCAGGTTTTCTATATTTACACATTTTTATTTACAAAACTATTGAAGAACATAATCATTAGTTTTAAATTTTGATGAACAGACTTACAAATTGTGCACAAGTGTTAATAAATCATTCGTTCAAATATGTTCACACAATATTTGCATGCATTTGTATTTTTATGGCTTGCATTTTATACCCAATGTAAATCATGATAAAAATTGTAAAAAGTGCACTTTTCATAAATCCACTATGATCAAATGAGGGAAGGTTATAAAAAATCAGCAGAGGAATTTTCTACCCCAATATGTGTACCTATCCCATTCTCAAATCCATTTACTATAATCATTTCATAACAGGGGTTGGCTTACATTTTTATTAAATGAAGGGGACATCTCATGAATACAAGACAACCCTTAGGTGAGAATTTGTCTGAGTTGGGTAAAACTGGGTTAAAAATTGAAAAAGTTACCATTTTGGAAAACCAATTACAAGAAAGTGACACCAAATTTGAGGAATCTGAAAGAGGAATTTGTAAAAAATAAATATGTCTTCAGCCCCATTTTCTTATTTCAAATTAATGACATATGTATAGTATTTAGTGGAAATTTTTCTAAGCCAAATTTTAAACATTTACACTTTGTTGTCAATAGAAGAATTTAAGTACTTAAGTCATTAGCTTTGAATTTTGACCAAGAGACTTACACATTGTGCACAAGTGTAAATAAATCATTCATTCAAATATGATTTTGCAATCTTGGCCTACATTCATATGTTTATGGATTTCCTTTTACACCAAATGTCCATCATAGTAAAAATTGTTAAACGTGAACTCTTCATAGATTGAATGATGATTATAAAGTTTATTATATAAATGTTTATAACATAAAGTTTATTATATATAAGGTTTATACTATAAATTTTATTATTCATATAAATATCTAAAAACTTATTTTATTGGCATCCTTAGCGTGCATCCAAAACTTCCATCCCGAGCGTGCATCCCCTGTGTGCATCTTGAAGTTCCATCTTCAACGTGCATCCTCAACTTCCAACCTCAATGTGCATCCCCAGTGTGAATTATCATCTTCCATCCTTAGAGTGCATTCAAAATTGATTCAAAGAAATCATCAGCCATAGAAATAGGGGCCTTATCTTCCATGCCATCAGCTGACAAACGGGGTTTCCAGGTTGAGAGTTTCTTAGTGAAAAAGTTCCAAGAGAGCATTGATGAATGGAATGATAGAAGCAAGTGGCTAGAAGGTACGTTTGACATACTCTTAAGATAAGGAGTGCATCAGCTTATTTTCAAAGAATTTAATTTCATAACTAAAGTGATAGATGGGCCTATTTCTAATTATGATCATGAGTCAAAGGAATTGATAATTTTTGGACATAAGGTTTATTTGGACCTTGATTTGGTTTTTAGAGCAACTAAAATACCACACAAGGGATGAGTAATGTTGGACCACTTGAACATCCCTAAGATATAAAAGATTGAGATGGCCAAAAAAATATGTGGAAAAAAAATAGTTGCTCCCAAAAATGGCTTAAAAATGAAATATGTTCCCCTAGTATTATACATAAACCTGATTCTGATTGTCCTCAAGACCATTTCGAATCACCACAAGAAATATATTTCTGGTGAATACATGATGTTGGTCATACACTAGGTTGAAGACTTGGCCATAGATGTACCTTTTCTATTAGCTAAGAAATTGCACCGAGCACTACAAGAAATTAAACTTAAGAAAGTCAAGTTCAGATACCTTGGCACACTGTAAAACGTTATTGATGTGTATCTACCCAAGGAAGTGTGATCAAGGATTCTTAAAAAAGCATGCAATAGTGTTAAGTGTAGGAAGACAATGGAAAAATACCTCAATATTCTCCAGAGAATAAGGTGGAAGGGGTTGCTCCTGCTAACATTTCATAAATACATAAATACTTTTTGGAGAAGAATATGGAAAATGTGGGAAGTGACATCAATCTAGTGAACCTTGATAAAGTTATTGTTGTTGCAACTTTGGAAGCCGTAAATACATGCCAAGATGTAGATATGGTGCAGGGATTTGTCGACACTAATGAAGAATCTATTGATAATGGTATTTCTTCTCCTTCGGAGGGTGAAGATTGTTCTTGAATAAATAGTTATGAATTGTGCATGACTGAGAATTAGAAGATTTTCGAACTCATGCAGCAAGTTGCA